>NW_004624732.1:37478324-37581514 GCF_000247695.1 Heterocephalus glaber
CTGGTATAAGCAGTAGTACACATCATATTTCTGCCTTTCACTGAAATCCTACCAGTGAGGTATATCTTCCCATCTATCTTTGGATTATTCAGAGATAGTGACAAAGATGTAAATATTAGTGCTTTTCATGACAAATGAAGGCAAAAACAACAGATGCTATGTATTATGCCCACCAGCTACTGGACAGAGACAGGAAAAGGGAATAAACCTGGTTGAGTCCTCTCTCACAATATCTTCTTCCCCAGGGAAATGTGAGAAAAGAGAGTTTAAGTTTAGTGCTTTGCATTCAGTCATACACTGATATTCTCAGTTCATGTGCATCTCATTGTCAGTCTTATTTTTTTCATATGCAAAAGGAACTTAAAAAGAAACAAGCAATGATATCAACAAAGAAACAGTCTTGGAGTGACAATTTATGAGCGCGTATTACAATAGATTTTTCATAAAAAAATATTTACTGACTACATTCTGGTAAACTTATTACAAACTTTTTATGTGTGATTTACATTTGGGTGATCTTTACACTGAGTTGTTACAAAAATAAACTTTTGATCCTTTGATATGGTCTGTTTAAAAGTACATATAACTGGATTTTTTTATTTGTTCAATTTATTCTTTGTTACTTTTTCCCCTTATCGCATTGTCTGCTTGAAAATTTGAGAATTTATTTCTGTTTACCTCATTAATTGCTCTATTAGCTCTCCATCTCTATTTTGTTTCTTAGTCATTGCTCTAAATCTTTTGTTTCTATTGATTCATTTTCATCTTTAGAGATAGTATTTTCCTGCTTCTTTCATGTCTGGTATCTTAGTTGCTTTTCTCATTACTGAAACAAAATGCCAAAACACTCAAAGAAAGTTAAAGGACGAGAGGTTTATTTTGGCTTACAGTTTGTAGAGGTTTCAGTCCATAGTCAGCTGGCTCCAAGGCAGGGTAGCGTGTCAGAGGGGCATCACAGGTGAGAAACAGTTCATGGCAGGGAAGGCAGGCAGGAAGGTGGCAAAATACTAAAGTAAGGAGGGATAACAACAGCAGAGACCTGCCTCTCCCTTTTATCCCTTCCAGGCTACCGGTCCTTTGGGTGGTTACACCTACACCCAGGGTGGGCCCTCCCTTATCCATATCCAGAACTATGGCAAACCGGTGGACTAATTTACTAATCTCACAGCCTTAATCCCAACATCACACACCCTAGACCCAGCCACATCCAAAAAACTCCAACTATGAATGAGTCTTTGCAGGGACATCTAGGCCCAGACCATAACAACTGCTAATGTTTTGGGGGATGACAAACATTGTGAATTTTATATTTGGTGCTGGAATTTCTCTTAATTTTTTAACTAGTGAAGCTTTTTTCTGAGAAGTCACTTATTTTATCCTTTCGAGGCTTGCTCTCCAGCATTTGTGTGTTGAGATCAGAACAGCCTTTATTCTAGGGCTAATTTACTCTGGTGTAAACAGTACACTTTTGAAGACTATATTTGATGCATATGCTAGGAAATATTTCTATGATGGCTGGTGAAAACAGTATCTATTCTGAGCCCTGTGTGAGAGCTGTGGATTATTCATTTCTAGTTTTTATTAATACATGTTTACAAGATGATGATTATATTCATCATGAGGAGTTGGTATCTATACACAACATGATTTAATTCTTTTTATTTCTCTATGTTCTCCTGTCCTTCACATTTTCTTTCATCTCTTGTTTCTCTTCCAATTTGCAAAAGATCTATCTCCTTGTTTCCTATCATGTTTCTTTTTTTATTTTGCACTTTAAATTATTTATACTTTGAGATTCTCATGTAAGAGAAACCATGGATATTTAAACTTGTGTGACTGATTTATTTAATTTAACATTATGGTCTCAAGGTGCACCTGTTTTCATACAAATGACACAAATTTATCCTACTTTATGTCAGAGTAGTACTCCTTGGTATATAAATGTCACATTTTCTTATCCATTCATCTGTTGATAGACATATAAGCTGCCTCCAATATTTAGCTATTATGAGTTGTGCTGCTATAAATATAGCTATACACATATTACTGAAATATGTTATCTATAATTCTTTTGAGGAGATAACTAGAAGGGGGATAACTGGATCAAAGAGAATTTCTATATTTAGTTTTTTGAAAAATCTCCATACTGAGTTCCATAGTGGCAATTAGTTTACATATGCAAAAATGATGTAGAAGAGTTACTTTTTCCCCACAGACTCAACAGCTGTTGTTATTGATATACTGATGGTAGCTATTCTTTCTGGAGTAAGTTGGAATTTCAGTATTCCTTTAACTTGTATTTCTCTAAGGGCTTGAAATGCTGAACATTTTTCCCTGTATTTATTGGCCATTTATATTTCTGAGAAGGATCTATTCATTTCTGTTGTTCTTTTTTTATTATGTCTTTTATTTTGGAGGATGTATCTTTTTTTTTAGTTCTTTATGCATTCTGGATATTAATTTTCTGTCAGAGGAGTAGGTGACAATATTTTTTTCTTTTCATTCTATAGGTTGTCTTTTTATTCTGTTGGTTGTTTGCTGTGAAGTAGCTTTTAAATTTGACATGATCTCAATAGTTGATTTTTGATGTTATTTTTTGTGCAATTGAAATTCTGTACAGAAAGTACTTGCTTATGCTATGTCTTCAAGGGTTTCACTTATTTTTTTTGCAGATTCACATTGTTTCAATATCTTGGTCTTTGATCTGGTTTGATTTTATTTCAGTACATGGCAAAACATATGGGTCTAGCTTCAGTCTTCTGCACAGGTATAGCCAGTTTTCCCAGAATCATTTCCACTTGATCTTAGCCAAAAGGCCGAGAAGCAATGCCCCAGAATCATTGGATAAAGAAGCTATCTTTCCTCCAGTGTATTTTTCTGGCACCTTTGTCAAAGATAAGGAGGCTGAATGTGCCTGGGATTGTTTCTGCAACCTCTGTTATATTGCATTGATGTGCATGTCAGTTTTTGTGCAAATGCCATGCTGTTTTCATTACTACTGCTTTGTAAAATAACTTGAAATTTGGAATTATGATGCCAATTGCTTTACTCCTGTTGCTCAAGTTTGATTTGCTATTCTAGATATTTTCTGGTTCCATATAAAATTCAGGATTTTCTTTTAGATCTGTGAGGTATGCTACTGGTCTTTTAATTGGGTTTGCATTAAATCTACACAAGAGTTTTAGTGGTATGGTAATTTTGACAATACTGGTTCTGCCTATTCAGGAACGAGGAGTATCCTTCTATTTACTGATGCCCTTTTCAAGCTCCTTTTTAAAAATTCTGTTGTTTTTGTTATAGAAGTCTTTCATTTCATTGATTAGGTCAAAACCTAAATATTTAATTTTTCTTAACGCTATTATAAAAGGTATTATTTTCCTGATTTCTTTCTTATTGGGTTCGTTATTGGTGTACAGTATTGGTATTGAGACAAGGTCTTGCTATATACTTCAGGCTGGTCTTGACCTCACTATGCAGGCTAGGTGACCTTTGAACTTGCAGTAATTCTCATGCCTCAGCTTCCTGAGTGTTGAGATTACAGGTATATGCCACCATGTCTAGTTGTAATTTGATTCTGTATGATGCTACTTTGCTGAATTTGCTAGTTCTAGAAGTGGTTATGACTTGTATCTTGATGTCCTCCCAAAGCCGAATGAGGTCATAAGTGGGGCTTTTCAGAGATGGCTGGATTTAGGGTGTGTGATGCTGGGGTTAAAGGAGTGATGCTGGGATTAAGCATGTGTGATTACTAAATTAGTCAGCTGGTTGGTTTAGCATATTTCTGGGTGTGGTTAATGGGAAAGCCTGCCCAAGGTGTGGGTGGCACTACCCACTACCCGAAAGGCTTGGAAGAGATAAAAAGGCTTAGAAAAGATGAAAAAGGCAGGCTGCTGATGTTATTTTTCCTCAGTATTTTGCTCCATTGAGCTCACTGAGAACTTTACTTACCTGCTTTTTTTGTTTCTTCTTTTATCACTTCAAATAATTCAACTGTTTGCCTTTAGATTTCCTCCTTTTTTATGCCCTATGTATCAGCTGTTGGATGTTGGAAGTTTTGGGGCCATTTCGTTGCCTTGTTTTCGCATGTTTCGTGTGTGTGTGTGTGTGTGTTTGTGTGTGTGTGTGTGTGTGTGTGTGTACATACACGTGCATACAGTGATGTTTGAGGATCAATGAAAGTTGAAAGACTGTTGCTAGAATAGAGATTGCTTTAGTGTCTGCTTTGAAGTGATATAGTCTGGTCATGGCTACCTATAGGCCATTCACGGTCTCTTTCAAGACTGAACCTCCTGAATTTCCAGGAGAGTTTAAGAGTGGGTGACCACATGGCCCTTGATCCAGAGCTAATTAGAGATGAGCAGAGCATAAGACTTGCTCAACTCTTTAGTGGCCACCTATCACAGGTGGTTTTGTGGACTTAAAATGACCAATTGGAACTCAGACTCTCTAACCCAGTTCTTTGCCATGTAGGTTTAAAGAAAAATTGTGATTTTAGAGGAAAAAAAGTTGGTTGTCTTGCATCCCTAAAACTCAGGAGTTTAGTAGTACCCTTTAGTATGGAGGAGGCTGCATTCCATGTTGCCTGAGGAAGTTCCACCTTAATCCAAAGTTCTAGTTTACTGTTTATTCTTCTTTTAATTTTGACATACATATTTCATGTTCTCTACTGACTCCCTCAAGAGCCCAATCCCTCTCTGACTCCCTATTAATATCTATCTAATTTTGTTGTCTATAAAAATATTTGCAGATGAGGAAACAAATAGAACATTCAGCTCTGTGCTGGATGCAGACATCGGGACGGGGGCTCAAGCAGTCTGGTGATTTAACGCCAGCACTTTCAGATCCAGCCCCTTCCAAAAACAACACATGACCAGCTTAGCTTCTTACCACAGAGGGTTTCTCTCCCTAGCTGTATCATGTGGCTATTTCTCACCCAGTTACCACAGTAAAGTGACCCCAGAACCCTGAATTGTACTTGTGACTTCTATTTCCACAGTAACTTTGTCTTAAAAATGAACCTCTTACCAACATGATCCCTGGATAATTACTCAAATATGGCGGTGCTGCAATGGATTTCTTCAACTCTGTCCTGCCATGTGAAAGAAGTTACTTTCAGAGCAAAACCCCACACTATTTTTGCAGTTTGCAATACTCATGGGCTTTCCCAGGGCTAGCCCTCTGCCCCCGTCTGCTGTTTCTCTCTGAGGCTCCCTGCCCTCTCTGGGTTTAACTTACGTTTGGAGAGGCAGGTCCTTTTCCCCGGGAGCCAGGGTTGGCATGCTAGCTTGCTTCCTTCTTTTCTCTGCATTATCTTCAGATTCTCCAGGGTTTGTGTCATTTCTAGTTTCCTTGTCAGTTTTTTTAATTCCCAGAGATTTTCTTTCTTTTCTCTTTTCGAAGTTGCTGTTATCCAGGTGTTGTGAGTGCTGGTCCTGGAGAAACTGTAATATGCTCCCTGATTTTACACTGCCATCTTCCTATTTCCTGAGGATAATTCTGCCTACTTCTTTCTGATGGTTCTTTGCTCAGTCACTATCACTTGGTTCAGCACTCAGCTAAAAGTTCAGGGAAATCCTCTGAAGATGTTTAAAGCTCTCTTTTTCTGTGACACTGAGGTCACAGAAAAGCTGTAATAAAATATATTGCTCACATATTTATGGCATTTCTGGTACAAACAGTCCTGTTATATTATTTGTATAAAAATATTGCATATATAATTATGTACAGTACATAATACTTGATGATAATAAATGATTTACCCAATTAAATAATTTCTTTGTTCTCCTGCCTTCACACTATAAAAATTTTCTCTCATGCCCCTTTTTTGGACCTCTGAAACACTTCAAGTTTGCAACTATCTCAGTCATTAATTGTTGTTGGTGCTAATAAACTTTCCAAAGTTTTAATGTGTCAAAGTTCATCTGTTAATGGTTCAGTACTACTCAGCTAGTAAGTAGCAGAGCTTGGTTCCACCATTGAGTCTAATCTAAATGTCCTTTATCCAGGCAGAATTTGGGGAGAATGGTACATGCGCTTACAAGATGATAACATGTTAAGAAATGATTGAATGATATCATCTCCCATCTTGCTATGTAGCAATGGCTTATAGGATAACTTGGCTCTAGGAGCTTTCTTTCAAATAGAATCATGTTTCAAGAATGCCAATGGGTATTTTAAAGGATACAGTTTCTATGGTTCAGGGAGCACCTGGACTCTTGAAAAGAAGTCAAATACCTAAAGGTCAAGATCATTGCTTCTATGGGGAATTACTTTAATCACCTGCCCCATTACTTCTGGCAGCAGAGAGAAAAAATGGATCCATATATTTAGGAAGAAGGAAAAAGGAAGATGCTAGAGAAAAACAGAACTCTAAGATGTGCAAAACGAGAGGAGGGCTGATACTGAGTGCAGTGACCTCTTTCTGATTCAGGCCTCCAAAACATGCTTTGAGGCATAGTACAGGCAGGGTTATCCTTAATCCCATCTAATCACAGAGGCCACTGCTGGAACCAATGGAAAGGAAAGATTTCAAACAACATTCACCTATCCTCTGTGTCCATCAGAATACCTTCTCAGGCATCTGTCATCTGTCCGATTCAATGATTCCACTGAGAGGAGCCATTGCTCATGAGCTTTATTTGGAAAGCTCAGCATCTTTTCCTGGGAGGAATTCTACACTAGCCCATCAGGTGGAGCAAAGTGTGAGTAAGATCATCCTGGAGGTTTTCAAAGGGCTATAGTTTCATAGAGGGGCTGGCCAGGATTTGAATTAACTTTTCTTACCAGTTTGGAGCCCCAAATCCCTAACTTTCTCATTCTTTACTTTGCTGAACTTGTAGTATCCACAACCTTCCCAATGGGCCTCTTCCTAATATCCCACCTAATTTTATCTTTGTCATTTCACTGAAGAGATGTTCACCAGGGTGCATGTGCCAAGGAGAAGGAAGCAAGACCAAGAAACATAGCCTGAGTCCTTTCCCTTCTCTGATGAATAGTGGAGTGGAAGAATTAAAAGTAACTCCGTTAATATCAGTTTCATGAGAAACTCATGGGGATCTTTGAAAAATATAGCTACTTACTTCCCTCTCCCACACATTTTGGTTAAACAGGATGAGATGGACATTGAATTTTGAAAAGCTCCCTGGGTGGTGCTAATATGAAATAAAACCCAACAACCACCAATCTATGTCATATTTTGCTCCTCGGGCAATTACAATGACATTTTGAACAGGTTGATTAATTTTCTCTCTCTCTCTTTTTTTTTTGGTACCAGGGATTGAACTTGGATCCTTGCACTTTCAAGGCAGGCGGTGAAACCACTGAGCTAAATCCCTGGCCCCTAGGTTGATTAATTTTCAAGAATGTTATGCCCAAAACTTTTAGTGATGTATTTGATAATAGTAGAAGCTTCATTGAGTGCCTAGGTAACATGTTGCATAGCCATTATTTTATGTGACAACACTTAGGTAAATATTATTTCTTTAATTTTACAAGTGGAAAATCTTGAGGGTCAAATAACTGAGAATACATGGTCCAAACTTACATGACGAGTTGGGAATGGGAGCAGGAATGGGAGCAGGGATGGGAGCAATGATGAGTCAGAAAAGGCTCACCCCAAGCTAGTCAGTGTTATCCACTGCCCCAGACTTTACCTACTTGGGAGTCCTTGTCTGAGAATGCTAGAAAAGTAACTTCAAATATGGGTTCTTGAATTGGCCTGGGGAAGGCTGGATCCAACAGACATATTTATTTACATTGGTCTTCTGAACTTTTTCTGTTTAGCTGCAGTATGATGTCACTGAGTGGCTTTCCTGACCCCTAGGTCTCCTAGAAAAAGCCATTAACAGACATGATCATCTGGGAAACTGAATTTAGATAAGATACAAGTGTCAGGGGCAAGTGCTCCATCACACAGGTGAGATGCAGAATACAGACAAAATATGTTAATTCAGCAAGTTTTGGCAGATAGAAATAACAGCACTGAATGGATAAAGCTTTATTCTAGAGAAAATGCTGTTCATGTGAAAGGTAATGACAGTCAGATGAACTGGGCTGGAAGCAGACGGAGGAATTTGTAGTCACAGGAGATGTGTTGACACAGATCTTTTAACCTTCATTGTATTCATTTTGTGGGAATGTGTGAGTGATCTCTGTTTAGAGCTAAGAAAACTTAAGTGAATTATTATGCACCAATACTGGAATTATATGTATTTGGGCACAGCTATCTGCTGGATGACACATAACCATAGTTGGTAAGGCCTTTCAAAAGATGCTTGCTTTAGGGTTGTGTCAGGGAATGAACTCTGCAGGGTGGTTAGCTGGGAGAATATGGCCAAAACACTTACTGGGTACACGACTTTGGGTGGGTTATATAAACTTGATGAGCCTTAAGGTCCTTATTTGTACAGTGCAGATAGGATTTGCTGTCATAAGCTTGATAATAGATTAAGCGTGATAGGGGCAAAAACACCCTGTAGATTTCCTGGCATACAGCATGAGTTCAGTAAATCTCAGTTTCTTGCCCTCCCTGTGATCTTGTTCTTTTGTTCCTAGACTAGAAGCACATTAAAACATTTTATAATATGCAACAAGTCTAGCATTGCTTACATTTTAAAATATTATAGGCGATTAAATATAATAATATATAAAAGTGTTTTGAAAATGATATAAAGTACTGACTCGAAGGTATCATTACTTTAATTACATAATTATCCAGGAGTATATCTTATCTCATGACTCTGTTACCTCCAGCTGCTGACTCTCTAATCTACATTTCTAAGACAAATCTCTGGAGGCTTCTTTTCCTCAGGGACCACCACAAACCTCCATATTGCATTTCTAAAAGTGAACTACTCTGTGTCTTCCTCTTCCTACTTCTCCCTTTGACACTTTGGACAGAATAATCCTCTCTGCCTTTTCTGAGCAGGGATCTGTCTGTGAATTCAGATCAGGGAGGGGTAGTGAACTAAGGTGGAAGCTAATGGAATCAAAAAGTTAATAGTTTGAAATCTTGGTGGAGGGAAGGAAGCAGAATAGAACTACAGTTTGAAATACTGGAGGGATGAATATAATATATTGTGTAACCTTGTTCCCTTGATTCAGATTCCAGCCTCACCTCCTACAAGCGGTATGATCTCAGAGAAACTACCAAAATTCTTTTTACCACTTGTAAAATGAGGATGGAAATACCAAACACTTGCCTTATATGATACGGTGTTAATTATTTACAATACTATGTTGCCTATCATTATTATTAGCTTGGGGCTACCTTTATAGTAACCTAGGCTTGGATGAAGCAGCTAAATGTGAAGCCTGTCAGCTTTTCTGTGAAATGAAGTAATACTTGGCTGTTAGATAATATGGTGATGAAAGTTAGTTTGATACTTAGGAGTTGGAATGATTCTCTAGACTAGAAGTATCAAGGAAAATAGTGGATTGACTCTTGTTACCTAGAGAAGTCAGAAAATATGGATATAGCTTGCTTCTTTCTTTTCTTTTCTGAACCCAAAGTGGTCATCTTATCTGGATTTTGTCAGCTATCCCTGATTTTGGATGCTCAAATCTTCAAGTTACCTGGGAGCCAGCTGGGCTAAGTGCCTGGGCTTCTGGGTGGTCCAGCTCTGGGAAAACTCCTTCTCACTTGCCTTCTGGCTGCTTCCATTTCCTCATCATTGGTGGGCTGGAGACTCAGGATTTAAGGAAAATGCTTCTAAGTTGAGCAAGATGAGTTCTGATGATGGACCACAGATTACTATAGTTTCTAACTGGGGACTTGCAAAGAATACCTACAAGTAGGCATAATTTCCCTTCTATTTGCTATGAATATATTTTCTTTGGGGTCTCCTAAAAACTTGTCTAAGATGAAGACTTGTCTAAGGTTCAGTTGGGTATTCCCAGCCAATGGTTATTATGCTGCTATAGGTCCTGGTCTTATGTTCACGTGGTCATATAAACTACAACTTCCATGCCTGCTTTGGTTCGCCCTCATTTGCACAGCCTCTTATGTCATAAGGCAATGGAATATTTGATATATTTTAGATCAGTATAGTAGGTATTCTAGTTGAGAACACATGACAGTTAAATTCAGAGACGTGTCCTTTTTGGTTCCTAGTCACTTTTTGTTATTATGTTGATGTCCTGAATTTTGTGATGCTCTTGAAACTTGTCCATTTTAAAATATTTGTAACATGTTATGACTTATTTCTTCATTTAAAATATTTTTGTGATGCTACGTATTGAGACAAAGGCATTTACACTGAGCTATGTCCCCGGCCTTTTACTATTATTATTATCATTATTTTATTATTATTTTTTTAAAACAGGGTCTCAGGGTCTCATTAAATCACTAAGTTCCCCAGGCTGGGCTCCGACATGCTGTCCTCCTACCTTAGCCTCCCTGAGTCCTGGGATTCCAGGCAACTTTGTGTGAAAATTTTTCTGAGGGTTCTCAAAATTATGTTTCAGACTATAAGCAACAATGATTCATCCCTGATTATATTTGGAAAAATTACATTATTTAAAATTTCAATCCTTCCTTTCCGGGCTGCTCTTATTCCCCCTCCCAAATTTCCACAACTTTGAACACTGTCAGCATGCTACACCTCCTGTTACTTACTCCTTCCCCCCACAGCTTGTTATATATCCTCAGAGTTCAGATCCTTGCATGTGTTTCTAAATTCTTTTGTACCTTCACTACATTGCATGTTGAGAATAAACATTATAATTTCACAGTAATTGGCTATTTTCAGGATGACAGATATTGTCCATACAAGGTCTTTAGTTCTCAATAGTCACCAAGAAAGGGAAATAGCCTATAGATGAAGACTGTGTGGTTATTCTTCCCTCTGCCACAGAACACATAAGGCAGGAAGCAGCATTTGCTGTAGCCTTTCAGAGTCACCTCCTAAGGATGGTGACACCCTCACACCAGTCCTGAGTTGTCTCTAAACCCCAGAGTTCTGATGGTGCTGACCTTTTAAGTAGCTAATTGCTTCTGTTATTATTTTATAGACACACTTGTTACTTCCTCTTTCCGCTACTCTACCTAGAGTATATTAACCTCAAGAACTGGGATGAACTTCCTCCCTTGCATGTTCTGTGGAGAATACTGCCTGCAGTCAAGTTAGTGTTTATTAAATGAGGTATTAAAAATTGCTCCATTAGAAAACTAAAGTAAAACAATTGGAGAAAGACCTCATTTCCAGTCCATAGGAGTTTAAAACCAAAAGAACAGGGGCCTCTGTCTTAACATTTCAATACCAAAATAGAAGAAAGATGTTAAATAATGCATATTAGAAACATTGAATTGACAATGTCAAAAAAATACCATCTAAAAGTATTATTCACAGAGAAAGGCAATTCACATGTGTCTTGATTTTGACAGTTCAGTGTAGGTGATTAGAATGAGGAGAAATTCATAGTTTTAGAATATAGCTGAAAATGATGTAGGGATTTTAAAATAAATTTCTATCCTTCAACCTGAAAGTGTATATTTTTCAAAACCAACATAAATGATGAAGATAACTAATAAATATATTACATATCAGAAAGATTATTATGCAAATATGGTTTTCTTTTTTATTCTTCTTTGGATACCTAACTGTCCATATGTTGTTTCATGGGCTAGAGGTGTGAGATTTATGAGCATCAAGTTCTTTTTCCCTTCATCATTTGTGCATAAATTGGATGAAATATTTTGTAGCTGTGTACAAGTTATAAGTGTCTTTTCTCACACCGTATGTTGTGAAAAATCCTTTTATACTCGACCATCGGGCAGTCATTTGGTTATAGAATCTCAGTTTTATAAAAAAGATTAGATATTTAAGTAGTTCAAAACATTCCATGAAACTAATAATCATGGTTAAGTGTGTCAAGTACCATGTTAAGTACATATTTAACTTCCTTTTCAAAGAAAATCTATGAGGTTCATTTTGTCTTTATTTATTATATAGGAAACATAGGCTAAGGTCGTTAAATAATAACAGTAGTTGTTAATGTTTATCAAGTAGCTCCTATGTGCTAGGTATTGTTGAGACAGTTTTGTGTATATGGACTTGCTTTATCCCCACACAGTGCTGAGAACGGTGCTTCTGAGGAGGTACTAGTGTCCACTTTTACCGATGAGATCAACGAGGCTGGGAGATGTGTAAGGACACGCCAAGGTCACATAGCTGTACGTGGCAAATCAGGATTGAAAATCTGGCCACTTAGCTCCAAAAATCACCATTGCTCAAAATAAAGCACCTGTTTAGAGAGTCCTCAAAGTTAAGTCTTTTTTATTTCAAAGTCTATTTTCTTAGTTACACTGCTTCAGTCCCCTTTCCAATTACTTGACAAAAGGATATTAAGTGTCGGCTGGGACTCCTGAATTGCTTGGGGAGGGAGTTGTTTCTGGCTGCTGCTGGAGAATGTTCATTCTATTTTTGTGCAGCTCTGATAGAAAAATTCCTCTTTATATTGAGCTGAAATCTGCATTGCTATTACTTGTGTGCAGAGAATGGGTGGACAGGCAATGTCAGTAGATGTGAAGCCAGGTAGGAAGGTGAAAGCTAGGACTAGCAGTGCGCAAATCCACACCAGCCTGAGGCTGCTATATAGAGAAACAAACCATGGATAAATGCCCAGTGTTAAGATAAATTTTCTGATTCAGTTCAGAGTTGAATGTCCCCCAAAGGCCCAGGAGTCAAAGGCTTGGGCCTCAGGGTGGTGCTGTTGGGAAGTAGTGAGTCTTTTAAGAGGTGGGGCCTAGTATGAAGCCTTAGGTTACTGACAGTGTAACTTGGAAGAGGACTGCAGACTCCTGGACCCTTCACTTGTGCTTTCTTTTCCTTCCTGATCACGAGGTGAGCCATTTTGCTCTACCATGTGCTCACGCCATATGGATTGTCTTGCCACAGGCCCAAAGCAATAGGACAACTGATCATGAAACGGAATGTCAAAAACTGTGAGCCAAAGTAAACATTTTCTCTTTATAAGTTGATTATCTCTGGTATTTTGTCATAGTAATGGAAAACTAACATACCTTTGTATGCTGCACCTGGATGGTAGAGACTCCTCTTTGGGGGCAGGAATTTCCACATATCTATACTGCATTAAACATTAATAGTTTCTCCTCATTATTCCATTGGAAAGATGTTTTTGTTTCTCCAAGTCTATTTTTTTGTATATTAACTACTCTTTTCAGTTTTTTACATTCATCAATATGATATATTCAGGTTACTGATATGCTCCCAAAAAAGATCTTACCAAGTGGTACCTAAAAAGTAGACTTGAAACTGTCAATCACAACCAAGGTGCAATATTCTTGCCTGGCCATCTACTGTCCGCTCTTCTTTTATTATTCATCTTTTTCTCCATCAGACACTGCCCTAAGTGTATATCCAGTCAAATGGCCACTGGATGAGAAATAGTGAAAATCATAAAACCCAGACTGCTGTATCCAGGGGAGATATTTAAGGGTATTACACAGGAATTAAATGGTATTTATGTTTCTGCTTAACGGAGAATCAATATTTAGCTATGACCTAGTTGGAAAATTCTCCTTTTCATGCCAAAGTGGGGTGGGGGAAGATGCCATGGATCTTTGCTGATTTTTTTTTTTTTTTGGTACTGGGGATCGAACTTGGGCCCTTGTGCTTTCGAACCAGGCAGTGGAACCACTGAGCTAAATCCTCAGCCCTATGCCATGGATCTTAAAAGCCTTCCCACTGCCATGACTTTATGAAGAACAAAAAGTCACCTAGGTGAAATGCACTGTAAATATATGAGGCTAAGACAGAACAAGGGCACTGACTCAAAGAAGCAGAGAGGACTTTTCCCAGTCCATTAGTAACCCACAGCAAGCCAAATGGCCTTTTGCAGCCAGAAGTACAGGAGGAGCCTCTCTTCAGAAATACCTTGCACTCTAGCACTTAAAATCTGAACTTTTAGTGGCTATATCTGGAGAGAAGGAAAATTCTCTGCCATTACAGTAAAGATCATGATACAAGGAATCAAACTGCCTGGGAAGGGCTCAAAGGGAGTTATATCCCCTAAAGGAAATTAACAGGTTAAGTTCAGTGGAAAGAGTAAGGAATTCTGGACTAAACCAAAGCAAAACCATTTCCATCACTATTCCCAAATGACCATGGATTTTAAAAGATATTAGTGAGGATAGGATGAAATTTAAAACAATTTACATCTTTTATAACTTTTAGTTTACTATATAGTTATTGTCACAATATTTTTTTTAAATTGGAAATAATTTTTATTTTGAAAGAATTCATCGTTTTTCTCATAAAGTACATTATTAAAAATTAATAATGTATTTCCATATATCATTTTGGAGAGATATTTTCTGAGCCACCCAAACCGATATTTAAGATTCACATTGACAACTCCAGGCCTGAAGTGAGTAGCCCAGACAAGCAGTGCTTTTCAGAATGTGCAGCATGGCTATTATTGCCACCTAGATGTGTTCCACATTAAACCCCACCCATACACAGTTGCCTGTCCATGCAAAGCTCAGCTTTGACTCACTTGCTGAGCCGTCTGATACTTCTGAGCAAGGTACCTGTTCCAAGGCTCTATCCCCACCACAAGTCTCAGGCTACTGAGTCTCAGGAATTCCAAAAGATACATTTTCAACAATCAAAACAAGAATACTTACAATTTAGTATGTGTTCTTATTTTACATAATGACTTTGGTTTACTCCTATCTGAGTTCTCATAGTAACTCTTTAATATAGGTTTAATTATCCCAATCTTACATTTTAAGGAATTGCAGTTCAAAAGTTCAAAACCTTAAACTATCTTTTACTAAAATCACACAGCTAAGACATGGTGAGCCAGTATCTGTTTTCTATGACGTAGTCATTTCATACTCAGTGCAAGGCTTAAATTTTACTACCAGTTCCTTTCTGGGCTTCTTTTCTCTTCGGGTGCAACTTCAGCATGGTGACTCTGTTTTATGCCCTGCCATTGATGGGCTGCTCTTTGCTCACTGCTCCATCTATATTCACAGGGTGCTTTTACAGAAGTGGAAATTTCAGTGTCAGGGCTATCCTCAATTTTGCTTGGCCTAGGGACAAGGTGAACATATACGACCCACATTGCGTTCGTCTGAATAATTTATGGGCCAAGTCAACAAATTATTTAATAAAAGATTTTTCAATCCCCCTATCTTGACAAATATACCTTTGTAAAGAACAGAGAGGCCATATTGACTTTAGAATTATCAAATTCCTCATCCAGAATGATGTAGTGCTAGAAAAGTCAAGACCCAACGCCAGAAAAACCTCCATTCTTGATCTCCAGGCCTTTTCCCTCCGGGTTTAAGAATGTACACACTGGTCATGCTGTTCACTTCTGAAAAGGCACAAATCTAGAGAAAAAGTCAGCAGGGGCCTTGGAAAGTGCCTGGGGACCATTTGGGCTAGGAATTCTGGGATCTTACTTCATGGCCTTGGAGAGGAAAGTACTACAACTGTAGACATGTTCTTCATCTCAGGCATTATGGCTTAGATCTAACTAAAACATCCCTCAAAGTCTCATGTGTTCAGAAATTGATTGAATAGTGAGAGAATTATACACATCGGTGGATTCATTCATTGAGGAGTTCAGTAGGTGAGTGTGCTGTTAGGAGGTGGGTGGCTAGCCAGAAGAGGTGGGTCAGTAGGGGTGGATTTTTTGCTGGAAGGGTGAATTTTTGTCCCTGGCTCCTCCCTTTTCTCTCTGCTTCCTTCTTGCTACAATAGAAAGAGCTTTCCTTCCCTAGGCCCCTTTACTGTGCCTGTTCTACCTTAGAGGTAGCCAACTATGGACTGAACCCTCAAGAAAACTGTGAGTGAAAATAAACCTCTCCTCCTTTAAGTTTTGGGTGTCAGATATTGAGTCCCAGTCATCGGAATATGACTAGCTCATCATGGTAAATGGTATACTGAAATTAGTCCAGGGTGGGGCCTTCTTAGTCGAATCTAAAGGCAATTTCATTAAGATTTCCTCAAATCTTGGCTTCTTTCAGTGAGGCCCACTGAAATGATGAGGAACCTCTGAGCCAAATGCCAGACAACTTGATGTGCAGTAAGTCAAGCTGAGATTTTAGAGCCAGTTCTCTCCACCCCTTTAGAATTTGTTTTCATCTGAGTATTTCATGCTTTTCTACAAATCCAAGACATCCATTCACAAAAGATACAGGATGAACCATTCATTCTCTAAAATATAGCACTTTTCTTCTTACCTTATATATTTAAAAAGAGTTTGCATTTAAACCAAAGGGTTACGATTGCTAATAATAGAATTTCTAGCAATAGTGAAAATACATTTAAGGGACAGGAGCTTTTCTTGTTGTAAATCTATTAGTTTCCTAGAGTTGCCATAACAAACGGTCACCAACCCTAAAAATTTAAACAACAAAAATGCATTTACTGAAGGAGTGTGGAGGACAGAAGTCTGGCAGTGAAATGTTGGCAGAGTTGCACTTTCTCCGAAGACGGTCAGGCCCAGTTTTTGGTGCCTCCAGGCTTGGCTTATGGCTGCATTACTCCAACTTGTGCCTTCATCTTCACATGGACTTTTTCTCTGTCTCCCATCTTCCTCTGCCTTTCTAAGGTTACTTATTATTTGACTTCGGCCCACCTGGATAATGTAGAACGATGTCAAGTCAGAATACTTAGCTTAATTACAGCTTCAAGGACTTTTTTTTGTCCAAATAAGGTCACCTTCAGATTGTAGTGGCTGTATATTTTAGAGGGCCACCACCAAACTCACAAGAATACCAAATACTTGTAAATTTTCTCATGCATCCACAAATTGAAGGCCAATCTGCTATTAGTGGAATAAGGAGATAATTGTAAGCACTAGAATACCCATTGTGATCTGCCTGTCTCTGGCCTGAACTTTAGCTTAGAAGTGCAGACCGTGGGAAATTTCATAATCATGCTCGTAGGAGACGAACTTCCATTTGCAACAAAGAGACAAGGAAGAAAACAACCATATTAGACAGCATGCAGAGGTTCTGGAAAGTTTTAGCAAAGCTGAAGCAGAGTAAAGAAAGAAAAATCACCTTTCCTTACTTTACAAGACCATTTTATCACAAGCATTCCTAGAGGTTAAATGAGCTTAAGTTCCAAATCTTAAATTCCATTTATTTTTCCCCTTAGGCAGAGAAGAGAAATAGCCATTAATAATTGACTGCCTATTGTGTCTTAAATTTTTAAATTACATTAGTTCATTTATCTCCATACTAGCACTATGGTGGAGGTATTAATATTCATAACCACATTACAAATATGGACAGTAAGGACTTGAGATACTAGGTAATGCCAGGATCCCACAGCTAGGGATTCCAAGAGCAAGACATACAAGTGTGTGCTCTTTCTAGAACTCCACTGCCTTATAAGTAGTCTCTTGAGAGCAGCCCTACCTCTCCACGTTGACTGTCTTGACATGATGGATTTTCTTCTTTCTCCTGAAACAACTATAAAACAGCTTCTACCAGCAGCAAGAGAGGTTGCTGAGGAAACATTTTATTTTTGCTTGCACTATACTGCCATCTAGTGGGAAAATAATTGATGGCTGAAGATACCATTTCCAGTTTCTTGGTTTGGTTTGGAAATTAATCCATATTTAAATTTTGCTTTTTAAATTGTGACCCTATCAAAATCCACACCAACTTCCTCCCCCTACCTGAAAATACACATTGAATTCTTCCTGTGCACTTCCTGTACACCCAGTCATCTTGTGAGACACCATGAGGAATATGATTTCAAATGTCTATAGATGAAATCATAAGCAAAAACACATGGTGCCTACTTCCCCCCTTGTGAAACTATGCCCCTTTGGCATGTTCTAATTTGTCAGACCTTTTAGGGGATAGTTTAATAAACAATGACCAATATATTTGCTTCGAAGTCTTTTTCACACCTGACAATGCAACTTGTGTCCCATCAGAGATACCATATACACCAAGCCTGACCAGAGCTGCCGCTGGTGCCTGGGACACCTGTGTTTGAGGTTTATCGCCCCATTATAAAATACATATTCTGAGTCCAATCTCCTATTGCTGCTGTAACAAATAATCACAAACTTAGTGACTTAAAACAACACACTTTTATGATTGTACTGTCCTGGAGGTCAGAAGTTGAAAGTGAGTCTCATTAGGGTAAAACCAATGTATCAGCATGCTGTTTCCTTTTCTAGCCTCTAGGGGGAGAATCAATCCTCTTGCTTTTTTTGACCCCTAGAGACTGGTTTCCTTCATTGGCTTTAGGATCCTCACAGCTCCAACACTAGCAACATCAGTCCAGTCCTCAACACTGCTATCTTGCAAGTTCACTCTCTTGTCTCCTTCTTCCATAGTGAAGGACCTGTATGATTACACTGGGCCCACTCCAATAAACCAGGATAATATCCAATAAGTTTATTTTCCAGAAAGCTGATTGATAATCTTAATTCTATTGGCTACTTTAATTTCCCATTGTGGCAATATATTACAGGGTACATTATTATTACAGGCATTATGGCATGGACAACGTTGAAGAAGACAGTTGTGAATATCTTAACTTTCTAATATCCAGGAGAAGAGAAATGTGGGCTGGAATATCTCATGCTGAATCATGGTGGCTCAGAAGAGCCATTTTCCCTCCATAGTCCTTCAATTTCCCCTCCTTCGCAATCTGTCACCACACACTGCAGAGCCTTGTAACCACGAGATGCTACCTTCATGGTTTGGAAGCCATATTAACACCAGGTCAGAGCATGCATTCAGATGGCCTTAAATTTAAAATCTCAGATTCTTCCTTAGATGTGATAACATGAGCATCTTACTTAGCATTTCTAAGTTTGATCTCTTCATCCTTAAAAGTAACTATTGCAAAATTTTATGAATTTGAACCATCTAATGTTTTGAAAGCATATTTTATTTAATGTATTATATAGCTTTCACAATCATAGTGCATAAATTTCTTGGATATAGAAACTAAGGAATAAAATGCATTTTGTATTTTAAAAATATAAAAGACACCAAAATCTAAACTTTTCCATTTACCCCTTATGATCTTTTAGATTCTCCTACCAGAACTAGAAAACAGAACACCTTCTTCTACATTTATTAGACATCACTGGAACAAAGAAGGGAGATTTAGATGTAACCGGTCTTTCCTGGGGTTTTGCCAGTCCGTACACTTATACAATAGTGCTGAGAAGTGTCATTACACTCTGCATGTAGCTTTATTTCTACTCTTGATTTTAGTAAACCTCAAGTGATGAGGACTAGAGGAGGACAAGGACATCCCATAAGATCATAATTCTCAGGTTTAATGCACAGGTTTAATGTTCAACACATACCAGGGATGTTAAAGGGAGATTGACATTCTAAGTTCACATGTCTTAGGCTGAGACTGTCTTGGCAAGGAGGTGGTCCCTCCTTTGTAATGGGTACCATTACTTCATGGGTATTGAAGTCATTGGAAAGTATAGACAGTTGTACTTTGGGAAGAGCATTCTGTGAAAACTGCCGTGAATTTACCAAGCCCACCCCCAAAGTCATGGGGCTTGGTATCTGAGACATCTTCAACCTTCAGCTTAATTTAAATTCCACACCAGCTTTCTAACTCAATGTGGCCAGACTGTCAACCCAGTCCAGCTAGGAACTCTATTTCAACAGAGAATCCAGCACAATTTGTTTCTTTCTGTGTTGCTGAGAACTTTTTTAGAAATGATATTGTCTAGAGTTTAGCTTCTAGAGAGAGGAAGTTAGTTTATCTCAGGACTTGACATAACAGACGAGTTGATAATCCTGAGTTCCAAATAAATGGCAATGCTCTACTAAGAAATATGTATACATTAGTTATTTAAAACAAAAAGTCATGGTGGACTATAAGGAAGAGTGCTCACAAGATGCTCATAAGACATTCAAAAGAATCTGCAGGTACTCAGAATCGAGGGATGAACAAAAATCCTAGACATAAGAAGGCAATTTGAAGGAGAAGCCCACTCAATGAATTCCAGTGTAAGGGGTATTTAGAGAAAGAAGCAAGGCTGCCCCCAATCTTATCCCAGCTCTGTTTATAGCTCTTGATCCAGTGAGCACACGATCTTGGGAATGAATCTAACCCCACAGGAAAGAAGCAAAGTGGAGTACAATAGCAGCAGCTGGACTGCTGCATTTGGTGCCAGGCCTAGCAGTCAGTGTTCAGTGCCCACCTGTCCTAAGTGTCTTCCCACAGAAAGACAGAATACAGGAAGCCAGACACTCACAGGAGAGAGCTTGCTCCGATTAGGACACTAAGGAAAATGTGGGCTAAAGAATCACTCAGAGGGTAATAACAGGATACTCAACCCTAGACACAGAAAAATCAAAGGTGTTGTCCTGGACAGGGACTAGGAACCAGGCACTGAGAAATCTATGGGTCAGTGGGTTGTAGTGGCATGCAGTGGTGTCTGGTGTGATGTATGAGTGCAGAAAAGACACTGGAGCAGTGCCACAGTGCCACTCTATTACTGCCCCCAAACACTGCCAAGGTCTGTGTGTGGTTTCCCGTAGGCTGCCCATCTTCCAAATGATGCAGAGAGGTCAGGGCCCATGCAAGATCCATCCCATCATCCACCAAAAGCTTCTGAGCTTGGGGCCCATGTAAATTCCCTCCCACTGACTCCCAAACACTACTGAGTTACAGGCGGAAGGGGCCTCCACCACTGAGCCCTAAATGACACTAAGTCTGTGGGCTGATAAACACAATTTGAGAGGCACAGGCAGAGTTTGTCATGAGTAGAAAGCTAGACAGGAGCAATGGAATCAGAAAATATGGCATGGTGTGCTCATTCAGAGAAGTATAAGAAGAGCAGGTTATTGTAGAGAGAAGGAGACAGAGATCAAGAACTTTTTACTGGGTGTCAGTGGAAAACTTGGGGCTTGACAAGTCCTCTCCTCGTAAGACTGAACAGGTCTGATCATAAGACAAAGACAAAAAGCTCCATCTAGTCATGCCCACAAGACTGCTACAGAAACCTAACAGAGTGATGCCTGCAGAGTGAATGAAAAGCAGGCTTGATTGTCTGCCTGGACTCCTAAGCCCCTTCACTCACTGATAGGCAAGAGAACAAATAAATTGTTGGCGGGGAAACAGCTCAAACACTGCTCTTTAACCACAACAATTGGGGACTGGCACTCAGCTTGCTACAAGTGCAACAAGAGCAAGTCTCTCCATTTTTTTTTGAGGAAGAGTTAGAAAAGCACTCAGGTTGAATTCAGAATGAAGTATAAATAGGACTGAGAGAACTCTTTATTTTGTGTCTTTGTATGTATGTAAGGTTTTTTTTTCCTTTTTTCTTTTCTTTTTACTCTCTCATCTGATGTATGTGTTTGTATATCCAAAACAGAGAATAAGAATTAATTAGTGCTTTAGATTAGACACTATCTTTATGGTCATGTCAGGTTAACCATTACCCAAAATTGTGTATGGGGAATTCAGGCGCATTCTACCAGCATAGCAATTGGCTTTGACCATCGTACAGCTTCTCTCAATCTTCAGTTATACTTCTCCCAGGTTTCTTCCCTTTTCCTACACTCACAACCTCTCAAACACTCACCCCCTCCCTCCATTTCAAATATAAAAATAACATCAACAAAGTCCTCTACTTTTCTTTATTTCACTTGCTGTTGTCTGTTTCCTTCTTCCCTTCTTTCTAAACTAATTTTTCATTTTTTTCTTCCTTTCTCTTCTACTCCTCCTCTACATCTGAGCCTATTTGTCATCAGTACTTTTTAATTGTCTTCCTGGGTTACTGAAAAAGGCGTGAAATTCATAAAATATGTTTTAAATTATATGATTGCTATATAGTTATATTAAGTATGTTCACTAGGTGCATGATCACAAACATATTCACAAAGCCAAAATTATATCACAGGGAGACACGCACAAAATAAAGAAATCTCCACAGTAGTGAGTTTTTCTACCCCAACTGACAAACTTCAAACTGCAGCACAAAAACAATAGAAATACGAGAACACAAGGCCACAAGATGCTTCTAAAAACTGTTAATTCCCTGAAAACTGATCTCATCAGCACTGAAATGGAGGAAGTTTCATGCAAAGAACTCAAATCCAAACTGTTACAACATTTGAAGAGATCAAGGAAGAAAATAATAAGTAAATCCAAAAGATATTCAGTGAGCTTATAGGGAGATAAGAGATCTAATCAATAAAATGTTTAATGAGTTTAAAAAACAGTTGTCTGAATTAAAGAAGACAATTGAAGATATGAATAACCAGGTTTATAATAATTGGAGATTTGAAAAGGAATCAAGCAGAAATCCTTAATATGGAAAAAATACAATTGAAAGTATGGGCAATGAGAATGACCAGTCTGAGAGGAGATTATCAGAACTTGAAGACAAGGTTGATGTAAAAGACCATGTGTGTAATGATACACTAAAAACAAGGCACCATGGGAGGTGGATCCAACTGACATAATTGAAGCTGGATTCAAGTCTGCTAGATGACTAAAAAAATTAACCTAAAAATTATACGAGTTAGAAAAAGGTAAGAAAATGACAACAAAGCTATAAAATTTTTATTCACTAAAATCACAGCAAAAAAGTTTTCCAAATCTACAGAAAAAAATTCTATGTAAGATAAGTGTGTCCCTTAAAACCCCAAATAGCCACAACCAGAAAAGAGCCTCTCCATAGCACATTATAGTCAAAATGAAAGAAAGTCAGAACAAAAGAAAATACTAAGAGCTGGTAAAGAAAAACATCAAATAACCTATAAAGGCAAACCTATCAAAATAACAGATCTTCAACACAAACCTTAAAGGCCAAGATACTTTGTGCACATTTTTCAAGGCCTAAGCAAAAGCAAATGCCAACCCAGATTACTGTACTATGCAAAATAATCCTTCAAAATTGATGGAGAAATAAAGATTGTCCATGGCAAAGAGAACCTAAAAAACTTCAAGATCACCAAACCAACATTGCAGATAGTACTTAAGTGAGTCCTAGACAGAGGCAATAAGGCCAATATCACCAAAAAGCCTAAGGAAAAGAATATATCTACCTAGGAGCATATTTAAACATGAAGAAAATAAAATAAAGAAATCAACAATGGCAAATAAACAAATAAGATCCAGTAAATATCTTTCAATAATAACATTTTCAATGATTTAACTCCCAAATCAAAAGACACAGACTGGCAGATTGGATAAGAAACCGAAACCCAATTATATCTTAACTGCAAGAAACATGACTCATCCATAAACAAACATAAAGACTGGAAGTGAAAAGGTGGAAAATGGTATTTCTTGCAACAGGAGCCCAAGAGCAGAAGTAGCTCTCTTATTTTCAGACAAAGTAGACTTCAAGCCAAAACTGATTAGAAAAGACAAAGAAAGGCATTACATACTGCTAAAAGGTTAAATTCAACAGGAAGAGATACCAATTATAATTATACATGCACCAAATGCAGACACAAACAATTTCATAAAACAAAAACTACTGGACATGAGAATAAATACACACTGAAACAATCATATTGAGGGACATCAGTGCCCCACTCTCACAAATAGACAGGTCTACTAGACCAAAAAAAAGTTAAAAACAGAAATCAAAGTTAAAGCATACCATCAAATGGACTTAACAGATATCTCAAGAGTGTTTTAGCCAATAACAGAATGCATATTTTTATAGTACTATGCAGAACTCACTCTAAAATAAACCTTATCTTAGGCCATCAAGCATGCTTAAGTAAATGCAAAGAATTGAAATAACCTTTTCCTTACTATCAGATATTAGTGGAATGAAACCAGAAATTAAGAGGAAAAGAAACCACAGAAACTATACATGTACACATGAAGATTAAATAATACACCTTTGTGTAATCAATTGGTCACAGAAGAATTCAGGAAAAAAGTTTAAAAGTTCCTAGAACCAAATGACAATGGTGACACAATATATCAAAATTTACTAGGATACAATGAAAGCCATTCTAAAAGGGAAGCTAACACCCATGCATGCCACACTAGAAAATAGAACAATCCCAAATAAATAATCTAATGATGCGACTCAATTTTGTAAAAATCAAGAGCGATCCAAATCAAAACTTGTAGAAATTATGAACATCAGAGTAGAAATTAATAAAATTGAGACTTAAAATCAATGCAAAATATCAATGAATCAAAGAGTTGGTTCTTTGAAAGGATAAATAAGACTGATACACCTTTGGAGAAATTTACCAAAAGAGAAAAGAAAAGACTCATATCAATTCACTTAGTAATTCAAAAGGCAAAATCACAATTGACACCACCAAAATTCAAAGGATTATAGAAAACTACTTTGAAAACATATGTTCCATTAAACTGGAAGATTTAGAACATATGGATAAATTTCTTTACTTTTATGAAGTACCGAAATGGAACCAAGAACATATAAAAATTTTGAACAGACCAATGACAGGCAAAGTAACAGAATTAATAATAAAAAAGAAAAATTCAGAACCCAATGAATTCATTACTCAATTTTACCAGAACTTCAGGGAAAGAATAATTTCAATGCTTCTCAATCTCGTCTATGAAGTTAAAAGGGAAGAAGCAAAGCCAAACTCATTTCTTGAATCTAGCATTAACCTAATACTAAAACCAGACAAGGACACAACAAAAAATGAAAATTACACATTTCCTGTATACCAACAATGGGCTCACTGAGAAAAAAATCAGTTCCATTTACAATAGCCTCAAAAAATTAAATACCTAGGAATTAATCTAACCAAGGAATAATAAAAAATAATACATCTAATAAAACCTAGCATGCTTTTGGGAAAAAGGAGATTAAAAAGAACATTACAAAATAGAAAAACATCCCCATCCCCTGTTCTTGGATAGGAAGAAGAGATATTATAAAAATAACCACATTACCAAAAATTATATATAGATTTAATATAATTCTAATAAAAATGCCAACAGTATTTTTCAGGGAACAAAAAAAATTTCTAAAGTTTATGTGGAACCAGAAGATATCCAGGATGATCAAAGCAATCCTGAGCAACAGGAGCAAAGCAATATGTATGTGTACTAGTTCCCCAATATTAATATAATTATTATGTATTGCAAACACATAGCAACAATTTAAAATAGTAAAAAATTATTTATGACATTTAACCAAGAGCTGGTGGTGTAGCTCAATAGTAGAGTGCTTATACAATCCCCTATACACATTCCACAGCAGTGCAAACTGACTAAAACACTCAGCCACACCATAAGGTGGGTAGAATTAGTAGTTGGTGAAACTGGGCCTAAAAAAGTTAAAGAATTTGCTCGAGTTCACATAGAGAGAAAAGGATAGGATTGTTGTCCCCTTGTATCTCCAGACTCTGTGATTTCCATTGGTACTTATGAAGATAATGCTAAATATATATAAACAAACAAATAAATCTTAATAAATCTTAAACAAATTTAAAAGAGTCTTTCAATTTTTATTCAATGACAGTCTTCCTCCAATATAGTCTAGGCTTTGGTTACCTGTCTGCCTTCCCTGATAGAAACCCCTGAGAGGATTACATTTGCATTTTTCACAAAATGAATTCTTAGGAGCATTCAGAACAAAAAGGGACTGGCATTTGCCCCAGTTTTTTCTGGATTAGATCATACAGTACTAATAGTGTTGTTAAATAAAATAATATATGTGCAGATGACTTATGGGTGCCGTAATCATTAGCAGTAACTAATGGGAGAGAGTAGGGCTCTATAGACTTTTTTTTATCTCATTCATGAAATCCAGGAAGGGCAACTGTGATAATTTCTATTACATGCTATGTATTAATTTTAAGAAAATTGATTTCCTCTACTAACCTGTTGAATTAAAATTATCTTTCTGTTCTGTGGTACTTTAGTTCTACAATCAACAGAAAGAGATCATTTTTTTTTAATGTTAAGCTTCTATAAATGAGTCATGGTCAAAAGGATTTTTTTTTCCTGAGAGGGTCTCACTATGTAGTTCAGATTAATTAGCCTTGAACTCACCGTATAGCCTAGGCTGGCCTGGAACTCACAGTGATCCTCCTGCCTCAGCCTCCCAAGTGCTGGGACTACAGGCATGCACCACCACATCCAGCAACAAAAGGATTTTTGCATTCACATTTTAAACTGTAAAAAAACATAAAATTGCACATATTTTTAGAGTACCATGTTACATTTTGAAACACATAAACATTGTATAATATTTTAAAAAGGGTAAACATATCTCTCTACTCAAACATTTTTCATCATTTCTTTATGGTGAAAATATTCAAAATACTTCTAGTTTTTTGATAAACACTTTCCTTTTTTTTATTCTTTTATTGGTACATTTTAGGTGTACAATAAGTTTACATTTATCATTTGGTGCTTGTACCTGTACATGATATATCTTGGTTCTTATTTCTTTCCCCATTACCTGTGAGCCCTTCAGCCCCTCCAACCTTCCCTATTTACATAGATTTTGTTAATGATCCCTTTACTGTGCAGGATAGCACACCAAAACTTCTTACTCCTATTAACTGTGGCTTAGTATCCATTGATCAACCTTTCCCATCCCCCCTTAATCCAGTAGTACACGGATTATTTTGAAGTGGATTCTTAATTTTCCCCTCTTTGGCCTAGATTGGACGTAAAACTCTGTTGTCCCATTGTAATGCACTTGTCCCTTCTATGATAAGAAGGTCATGATGGGGAGAAATACATTAACACATAACAAGGCCCAGAATGTATTATAAAATATTAGGTAATGCTTTCTCTTTCCTGGTAATAGAGTTTGAGATGGTTTCTCATCTATTCAAGAATAGGTTGCATTAGTCCCCTGGTCATGTGCCTCACTGTTCTATAATTCACATGGACTTAGTTATGAGCTAAAGTGCATGTTGCTTGCTAAAGCCATTAATTTTTATAAGATTGAAAATAAGAGATAAAGAGTAACAATAATTGAATATCTCTAAGAAAAGGTCAATGATATAAGAAAATGGTTAATTACAATGAGAGAATAATAAGAAAGTTGAAAATGTATTTTTCAGCAACAAAATTGAATAAAAGCTATGCAAGCTGAGAGATTTACTAATTCATAACAATTAAGTAGCTAATTAGAAATCAGCAGTTACCCTTGCCACTTCATTAAGAACTCTGTACAGATTCCTAATATAACTTGTTGGAAAGACTACTTATCTTAGTTATTGGGATTTCATGAGGAAACTGCTCTCAATGTATTAAAGAACTGTTTCATTAAAACTTTGCTTGGCCATCTGTAGAGACACAAGTTAATTCCTGAGCCTAATACTTCTGAGTTTGGTGGTGAAGTGTGACTGAAAGTCACAGATAGCGTAAGTAACTTTCTATTCCTCAATCAGGAGGGCAAATATTTATGTTGGAGACAGTTCTTACCAGCTATGGGCATCTGTCCTTACTGTCAGTGCACATGCTGAATTAATGTTTCAAATACTGAGATCATTTGTCCTGAAAATGGGTGACAGATCATGGGTAAAAATAGAACCTGTAAGAAGATACTGACTTCAAATCCCCTCCTTAGCCACTGTATTGGAATTCAAACTTATTTCTGTATGTAACAGTTTAAACTATGAAAACAAAGCCCCAGAAATGAGAGCAACATGCAAAATGGTAGTAGACCCACTGGTGGATCGATTCTTCTATATTCTTTTCAATTGACAGGTCTGTGGTTACTAAAATTGTCAGCAAGCCTTCTCACAGAGCTTGCAAATGTAGTAGTTGTAGTACTTTAAATAGAAAAATAGTAGAACAGGAATAATTTCTACTTCATCAGGTGGTACACAAAGAATAAAGTAATGGGTATGTGTAATTTCTTAACTCTGTTATAAGTGTGTACTCAGTTAATGGTAAGGAATATGAAGGAAAAAATTTCCCTGTTTTTCAGACTAGTTACAAACTAATTTTTAACAACATATATTTCTTTACCAAGTGAAGGCACTGTAATTTTATCATCTTTTATAAACAGATATTTAATTATTTCAAAATTTTTGAAATTGAAAAAATCTCATCATGAACATATGCATAACACTTTCTGAATTTTGAGTTATTATTACTAATCAAGATTTTGCAAGTGGATTGATTGCATCAAAAAGTTGCAAATTTTATAAAGAGCTTACTACAAACACTCCTTTCCTTACCACAACTCACTGGAATGCAGAATCAGTGGGAGCCCTAAGCTTGTTTTCCTAAATCTAGATGGTCCTATCCTAGAGTGATGGGAGGCAGTGACAACCAAGTGTGTTTCTCATTTCCATAGTCTCATTTTGGCTCCAGTTACTGCAGAAAACCTTGCTTCAAAAAGATTAGGTGTTGAAAATGGAAACAGGCTTTTCTGTGTCTTTGTGGCAATCCCAGGATATTCCTCCTTGACCTTAATCCAGAATGTATGGAAATTTGAAAATCTCTCAAACATGCTTTTAAGGCCACCATCACCTGTTGTCTCAAAAAAATAAAATAAAATAAAATAAAATAAAATAAAATAAAACAAAGTCCATTCATCTGGTATATTTACAACTAGAACAGGGATCCATCCATTCCATTATAGTTTTCAGTCTTTTGTGGTTAGGAAGTAATGTGCAATGCTTTTGAATGCTTTTTGAGACAGGTGATCAAGAACCAATTTTCAGTCAGTCTAGCTCAGTTTTTCAATGTTTGAAACACGTCAAAAATTTCAGTGTTCACTTGATGTCCCCATAATTCCAGTTTTGCTTTGAATGCACCTACTCTACATGCTGACTTGAACACAGTTTTTATTCTCCCCTGACATGACAGATTGAGTTCATTTGGCAGGTCGCATATGTCACATAAGTAAGCAAGCTTTGGAACCCATTCTGTGTCACTGAAATGTGTTGCAAGTGGTGACTGTTTTTATAAAAATCTCTGGAGCAGCTCTCATAATTCAAAAACTATGGTCAGTAATCTATGTTTAAAAAGAAAGCTATCTACCTTCTATGTTTGAGAAAAGATGTGTGTGCTCTACATCCGGCTTCTCACAGAATTGCACAAATATGTGGGTTAAGGGCATGTACTTTAATGCTGTTGATAATTTTAATCACATTCTGAAAAATGTTGCTACATTCAGGTGACATTTTTTAATTAGCCAGTAGTTTTCTGTGGATGACAGTACATAGACACATGCAGAAGCAGCCTCTTTGAACTGAGTAGTAAAACTAAAGTTGTCTAGTGATGGCAGCAACTTCAGCTATGCATGCACCAGCACAAAATGACCAGTTCAGTTTCCTGATATGTGATCATTCAAAGACTTCAACAGTTCTGCTGCTGTAATGTTGGCTGGCAACAAAAGTGCACATGACATATTCTCATAATATTTTAGGAGGGTGTGCTCATGAAAGATATGTTGTACAAAAACAAGAAATGTTGCCTTTTGTCAACATAGACTCATCGGTCTGGATTGTGTAGCACAGTGGCCCATTAAGCCTCTCTAACAATTGTGCCACCATATCTTCTACTATTTCATCAATTCATCTAATTATGATGCTGGCCGAAAGAGGATCATGTGCAGCCTTTTGAACTAAAAGTTGATGAAAAATGTCCTTAACAGAAGGTAGGATCAACTATTTACCAATAGTAAAATAGTAAAAGGCTTCTTAGCTTTAGCAATACAGTTCATCACTAAGAATGATGCTTTTAGTGCAGACACATTTGATGAATTGATGGCCTTCTCTTATGGCTTGTTTCTAGATGCTCCTCCAAAGCCTCATGAGGTCATAGGTGGGGAGTTTTGAAGGTGGCTGAATTAGGGTGTGTGGTGCTGCAATTAAACATGTGATGCTGGGGTTAAGAGTGGCACCACCCAAATGGCAGTAGCCTGGATGGAATACAGGGCCTGTATAAAGGGACAGAAAGAAGCTGTTGCTTCTGCTACTTGCTGTCTTGCTGTCTCCTGCCTGCACTCCTATGGTCTATTTCTCCTCTGCAATGCCCCTCTGCTATGCCACCCTGCCTTGGAGCCAACCAACTATGGACTGAAACTTCTACAAACTGTGAGATGAAATAAACCTTTCCTCCTTTAACTTGTAGGTGTTGGGTATTTTGTTTCAGCAATGAGAAAAGTAACTAACACGCCTTCTTTTCTTTGTTTTCATAGTTTTTCTTTTTGAAAAATGCAATAGGCTTGTCTTTGATACAGTGTTTGGTCTCCACATGGTGAAGCAGTTTTGAAGTTTCACGCCTTTGTTGGATAGATGCTCATCACATATTATACAAAGTGGGCCTTGAGAGTGTGGATCACCTGTTGCAATGAAACCATACTTTAATTAGGACCCTTGCCAATCTTAGAATCTTCTACTATCTCATCATTGAGTCTTTCCTCTTTTTCAAAGAAGCTATCTAGTGATGTTTATTTTTCACTCATTTTGTCTAAGTTAGCTTGTAAACCTACTAAAAAATGTGCCTGGGACAAGTGTGCCGTGTCTGAAAGAGGCATGGGTGAAACTGGTAAATAAAATAATTGCCAGGTGACACACAGACTGAAATAAGTGTTGGATTCTTATTTCCAGCTTGCCACCAGATACAGCTGTACAATTGAAATACATCAACTCACTTACCACTATGAAGCCTGAACCCAGGTACAGCTTAATTTTCACTTGCCACTCACTGATGGGGTTTACATATGAGTCTGCAAGCAGGTGATTTATTATGGTCTCTGTGTAATCAAGCCTCTTTGTAATGTTAATCAGTATTAGCAGCCAATTCCCAGTGCTAATCACAATGTACTTTCTACCTCAGATCATCATACATTAGATTATCAGGAGGAGGACATAACTTAGATCCTTTGCATGCCCAGTTCACAGCCGGGTTGGTGCTGTGACAATTTAATGCTGCTGCTGATTGGACAGGAAGTGAAGTTCAAGCAGTAATGATAGCAATGGGAACTGGCTATAAGTACAGATGAACATATCTCAATATGTTTTTCGCTAACTCATCTGTTGCTCAACTCCTGCTGTGTGATCAGGTTCCTAATAGGCTGCAAACTATTACCAGTCCATAGCCTTGGGGGTTGGGGACCCTTCTTCTAGCTCATCTATTGTAGATATTGCTACTCTGGATCAAAGATAGTCAGCTTCAATCATACATAATTTTCAAAACAATAAGTTTACTTGTGACTTAGTTATTCCACCCAAATAACAGCCCCCCATTGTGTAAAGCGAAGTCGCCATCAATTTTTCAACTACCTGTTCTTAAACATAAACATAAAATTATGACTCTTTAGCTACAGAAGAAAAATTTAAAATATGAGTGGAAAATAAAAGCATAACTATAAACTGTGAAGGATGAGAAAGTAGAATATTCAAAGAACAGAAAATAAAATAAGAAGAAATAATGTTGATTACTACTATCCAAGATGGTCTGCAAGACCTTAAATTTACAAAGCCAGAATTCTAGACCTTAGAAACCATTACTTCTATGTCTTTGATGCTCATGTTTGTTCAGAAGAAAACTATTGAGATGAATACTGAGAGATTTTTGCTTGAAAAAAATTGCAATATTACTTGTCAATACCCTTTTAAGAAACATCTTTGAATGAGTACAACTGTGAAACAACCACAGAGAAGATAGATTTCATTGAAAGCATCTGAAATTACATACCTAGTAGAGTTCATGGTCCTTCAAATATGGTTTGTAATTATCTTATTTGAAAGAGTTACACAAACTCCAAGAAAAGGCTTTGGATTCTTTGATCCCAATAAGTATACCTTGGGAAACCCATCTTATAAGACTTGCTGAAGTTCCTCCTAGAAAATCTATAACAGTACAATGAGGTCTAAAGTACATACTCCTGAAGCATTCACCAGTCACTAGAAGTCACTTAAATATGATGGGCAATTAATCTATGGAACAAATTTCCTTTGAATCCTGAAAATTTTTTGGCTGAGATACAAAAATCTAGATAAGAAATGAGGACATGTGATTAAAATCACAGCTGTTTGACTTTACAAATAATTGCTTAGTATCCAGTCTTAGTTCCTACCTAAAACATGACTAGAAAAATATCTCTATCACAATTGTTGAAAGAATAAATACATATTTGTAAATTCCTCATAGTTATTAGCATATAAAGATTATATTTAAAATACATTTTTACATAGCCATAAAATAAAATTTTCACATAGATTGTAGTTATATTATTTTATCATTATAAAAAAGTTTATATATATATATATATATATATATATTCTCCACACCAAACAAGTCAAGCTTTATTGAAAACAATCGATGTATACCTTGAGCCATTTCTTGTCTGTTAGAGTAATAGACATCAATTTTAAGCAGATAATCTCCAAACACAGATAAATATGCAACATAAAACATAAGTGCTCATAATAAAAAATGGGATTTTAACAACATAAACAAATTTTATACTCAATTCTATCATATGTAAGCAATAATTATTACCTTGGATGTAAAATAAGAACATTTAAAGTGATAATTAACAAGATCTATGATACTTTGGAACCCAAGTTGTAAATATTTCTAACAGTCATTCAACCTGGATCATAACTGAAATAGAATTAATCCAAAACATGGAGGCTATGGCTTGGATTTTATTTGAGTGTATTCCCTATCAGTTCATAAGCTGAAATCATGGTCCTGAGTGTGGAAATGGTGTGAGGCAGTAGAAAGTTTAAGAAGCAATGGGAGTTACAAATGTCTCTAGTTTCTCATTCTTTACGGCTGAGTAGTACTCCATTTTATTTAAAAAAACCACATCTTCTTTATCCAGTCTCTAATTGATGGGCAATTGGGCTGTTTCCAAGTTTTAGCTATTACAAACTGTAATGCTATGAACATGGCTGTGCATATATCACTGTGGTATGGAAAAAAAAGAAGCAATGGGAGTTACTTAGGTCAATAGCAGCATCACTCTTGGAAGGTATTAGCACTTGTCCTGTACACTGAATTAGTTCTCACGCGGGAAGCTTTGTTACAAGGAGAGGCTACCCAATGTGCTTGGCCTCTTCAACATTTGGCTGATTATTTTTCTGTTTCTCCACCATGCAGTGATCTGCCCAGGGGCAAGTGCCATGCTGATTGGACCCTCCAGGTGTCAGAATTTTGAGCCAAATAACCCTTTTTTTTTTTTATAAAGAACTTAGACTTGGTTTTGTTCGTGTACCCAGAAATTGAACTTATACAATGAAATTTATTTTTTTCCAGCTTCTCTTAACAGTGTCAATAAATAGTCTTGGAATAGTAAATCTATCTTTCTTGAGCAGAATTATAATATTTCTCTCTCCCTCTACCCTCTTAAGTACTGAGGATTGAACAATGGCCTTAGCACTCAGCCACATCCTTAACCTTTTATTTTTTGAGACTGAGTCTCACTGAGTTGCTCAATTGCCCAATCTGAACCACATAATTTTATATATAGTATGATTCTCTTGATATTATAAACAAAACTGAGGTATGCATGGGATGTGAGTGCACGAACACACATGTAGGTGGTTTGGCAAAGACTGAGAGAAGTGTAGCCAGTTGTCAGAGAGCAGTTAATGATTTTTAGGGACTGAAGAAGGATTGGGAGATAACAAAGAGGAGCTTTAATATTCTAGCCTTTGTATCATTGGAATAATACATGAAGTAGTAATATATTCCTATATTACTTGTGTCACTAGACAAGAAAATCAATCTTCTTAAATAACTGTAGCAAAAATTAATTGCCTATTGGAAAGGAATTTTAAGTAAATACACTATCTCAATATGTTTAAAAATCCAAGCAGACAGGTAAGCTGCACAATTTCTCTCAAGAGATATCAGGTCCCGTGAGTTCAAGGAGTCAAAAAGAGCAGAGACACAGAAAAAGTTTCATTGAGGCACTGACAAACTCCCATCTCAGAAAGACATGGGAAATGAATGTGTAGAAAGAAAGGCTAGAGGAGTTGAATCTCACCATTATGACAGGAAAGAGACTTACCATTTGGTCAATTATAATTTTTTTTCCATGCTCTCAGAACTTTATTAGGTGGAGTTTGGGCAAGAGAAAGGCTCTGAAACAGCTGCCCACCCAGTTCAGGACAACTGGGGCAGAGGACCCTTTGCTTGGAGATGGCTTTGAACTGAAGTGGAAGCAGATCTTTGATTTTTAAAGGCCAGTGGATTGGCTTAATTTTTCTGAGACCTAGCTCTAATTATGTTCTAAATGGCTGGCTAAAGGATAGCAATCTCTCGGGACAGGACCAGATGCAGAAGCTCTGGCTCTGTGAGGACAAACGTGAGCCTAGATTCATGTTGGGCAGGTGATCATCTCTGCTATTCTCAGATCAAGATTTGGTGGAAGGGGACCATGACAAATAACAAAAGGAATAGTTTTTTTCAAAAACAGAGCTATAAAATAGTTACAAAGAAAAGAAACTCAAATAATGGTTTACAAAGGGACTGAGATAAGTTGTGATTCTTCATTGGTACCTGACCCCAAGGCCCAAACTCCCTTGAACCAGTACTTCAGCACCACCAAACAGGAGGCCACATGGAAGACCCAAAACCAGAAGGGGTGCGGCTTACTTGGTGCAGTGAGAAAGATCTGGATGGGGAGAGCAGACTTGGCCGCCAGTTGCAGCCCTGGGCTTCTATCCCATTTACAAATACATATGTAAATGCATTACATACAATAGTGAGTCTGGGAGGAAGGCTCCCCGAAGAGGTTCAAGAATCTAGGAAAGGGCACTGGGCTTCAGATGTTCTCTCCTGCCCAGGGTAAGCCCTGCCCCAAGCCCACCCCTTCCTCAGTGCTCTAATTTGTCCAGTATGGAGAGTTGCTGGAGGTGAGTTTAGAGGCTTGAGCCTTGGGCTGCAGGAAGCCAGGCTGGCTGCACTGACCTGAGCCACTCTGGGCATCCTGTCAAAGGTGGTGGTGTGAATGGGGCTACTGGTGGGCTGGCAGGATGTGCAGGAACGGTGGGGGTGCATAGCCAGGGGCTGCTCCAGGGACCAAGGGGCCGGTGGAGCCCAAGGCTGAGGGCAAGCTGAAAGGTGAAGGGGTCCCTGCGTGAAATCGCTGCTTGTCAAAAGTCTGTGTCTTGCTGTAGACGGAACCAGTCATATCAGGTAGGCAGGTGGCACCTGAAGACATTTATGCTCCTTTGCTAGGCCCAGGACCAGCAGACTTGTTTGGTGCCTGTGATGATCTAGCATGGCTACCCTCGGTGTAGTCACCTACTGCTGTCCCCTGGGTCAGGTCACCATAAGCTGTACTGTAACTTTGCTGGCCATAGCCACTGGCCTGCTGAAAAGGCATGGTGGGTGTGCTGAGGTTCACTCTGTGCTGCTTGGCTGAGGTGGGAGGGATGAACGTGGTGGGCCAATATTGGAAGGCACTGGGTACACCGGTGTAATAGGGGAGGGCAGTGTAGCTGTAGCCAGGTGGCAGTGCAGGATTCAGCAAGGGCTGCTGGGCTGTGTGGTGGGCCTGGGATTGGCTCTGCTGTGGCTGAGCTAGTGTGGTGAGAGGTGCAGGGGATGCAAAATCACCTTGGCCAAACTTTGTGACATCACCTGAATACGGGTTCTTAGCTAGGCTCCCATCTCGGCTGGCAAGGGCCGTGGGTGCAGCAAAGGGAATTCCATAGTAATCCATAGGCAGCCATGACTGTAGCATCTGGAGCTCATCATAGACGTAAATTGGGTAGGCAGGAAGCAGTCCTCCAGGGGCCATGAGATACTGTTTGTGCAGCAGCGGGGAGGTGCCCCTTGAGGCAGGTTTGGGGGTGCTTTGTCTGAGGTCACCAGGGGTATGGCCCTGATAGTGCTGCTGGGTGCACTCATAGTGGTCCCACCCAGGCAGAGGCTGTTCACTGTGTTCCTGCTACCAGATGGGCTGATTCTTGACAAAGGGGCACTCGAGGAGGACGAGGGTGCTGCCTCAGAGAAGGTCACTGAGGAATGGATGGAAGGGATGCTCTCCACATTGGCACGTATGTGTGGTATACTTGAGGAGACTGCTGCATGTGTAGAGGAGAGGCTTCTCTGGCAGCTGGAGAGTGAACTGCTAAGCTGAGAGAGGGGGCTGCTGGACAAGTCACCAGGCTGGGAGAAGGAGGACAAAGCAGCAGTGTGCTGGGACACGGAGAGTAGGAGTGCAGTGCAGGAGGTGGTACTGGGCAGGGAGCCCACACGATGGGAGGGTAGAGGGAGGGTCTGTTGTCTTTGGAGCTGGAACAGATGAAGTAGTGTGTAGTGTCTGCTGGCTTCGACCACCACCATGTCCATCCGTGGAGGCTCCGGGAGCGGATTCCATTGGGTGGATTCACAGAGGTTTGGTATGTGATCCTACTGTGCACAGAACTCTGGTCATAAGAGGAAGATGGAGTTACAAGGCTGGTGGAGCTCAGGGATGAGATGCTCAGACTGGAGGAGGTAATGACTGAAGTTGTATAGGTGGAGTTCTGTACAGCACTGGTCACTGGTAGAAAGTTACCCAAAGGATCACTTAAAGACTTCAGATGTAAGTTGATGGGATTCTGATTACTATTTTCACTACCTGGAATGGATCCAAACTCAGAGAGAATTCTGATCCAAATTCCAGGGCCCCAAACTGAACATTTAATCCTGTGACATCTGCTGAAGCAGGCATTTCCACTGCAGAAGCTGGAATCTTAGAAGGTGGAGGTATCCGCCGCTTAGAGAGTTTGATATGCTTGGGTTGTGGTTGGTGGGCAGATACAGGGCTATTTTCGACAGCCATGTTAGGAAGCTGCAAAAGTTTGTTCACAGTGGAAGCACTGTCTCCAGGTGCTGATTCTTGGTGGGTGTTTTGCTTGGGAAGGAAAGGATTCCAAGCCAGGAGGAGGGACACTGGCTGCTTGGCTCTGGTGCTGCTGTCGTTGGCTCATCTGGCTAAGAACAGGGGATGGCTCAGGCTGAGATTTGAAATTGAAGTGACTGAGGACTGAGGGTTGGGATGCTGAGGGCTTCAGGTCCCAAGAAGTAAATATCGTTGAGGAACTTGTACTGTTTTGCTATGAACTTGAGGTGGTGGTAAACTGGCCCAAACTTGGAGCTTTCAGGTCCAAAACCTGGGAGCTGGTGATATTTGCCAATTTTGAAGGTGTAAGCTCTTCAAATCCTGGGCCAAGGACAGATGACAGGAGAGTAGGAGGTGGAAGCAGTGGAGCTGCCAAGCCCTGGTGCCATTGGACTGTTGCGTTGAGAATTTGTAAAAACAAGGACTTGGCCAAAGCCCTGCCATTGGGAAGTTTCAAAAGTGTTGACTTCTGACACTTGCCCTGGAGGAACAGGTTTTTGGAGCAAGGATACTAGGTCAATGTTTTGCCTAGGTGTGACATCATTCTCTGTTGGAACAGATGAGGTGGTGAAGACTTTTGTTTCAGAAAGATCTTCAGTCCAGTCTTTCGTTGTCCACTCCTCCACAGAATTTTTCCTGGAATTGAGTGCATAAGAACTTTTGTTTAGCAGATCATAGGTAATGTTGTGAGCATGAGTTGCCAGTTCAGATCCTTCACCTGCAACATTCTGAGCAGCTTCCCAAACTACTAGTTTTGTCCCACACCCATCCATAGATGTAGAATCTGAAAAATCCACATGATTATATGTCCCCACGCTTTGGGCTGAGAATCTTCCTTCTTCTCTTCCTCTGCCTCGCCCAAATCATCAAACATGGCTCACTCGTCTGTCTGAAGTTTTGTCCTCTTGATTACAATCAATTCCATTCTCTTCCCTTTTAAATTCTCTGCCACGATTGCTTCCTCTTCCTTTCTGCTTGTTTCCATGTCCATGATTTGCTTCTCTCTCGCTTCTCTTCTCTCTATTCTCTTTGTTTTCTGAACTTTCTTTTCCAAAATTCTTTTTCTTACCCCCTACAGTCTCCCAAGAAGTTGTGCCTGAATTCCCTTCCAGCAATATATTAATAGCTTTGTTGGCATCTCTGTTACAGTCATATAAGGCCACTATGCATTCCTCCTGATTTTCCCCCGTCACTTCCATAAGCTGTTTAGATTCAGCTTCAAAATCAAAATCATTCTTATCAAATATCACTTGAGCAAAACACATCTGTTCAGCTGTGGCCAATGAAGGCAGGCAACCCTAGTCCTGTGAATCTTCCGTGAAGAATCATAATAGCCATGGGGTGTGGGGCATGAGGATAGGTTCTCACTGTGTTCCTGGCTGGTCTCAAACTTGGAATCCTCCTTCCTCAGCGTCCCAAAAGCTCTATAATTTATTTTCATTATTACCGTTTTTATATTAAACCTTGTGAAACTCACATAATAGTTTAAGCTATACCCTTGGACAGAAAACCGATGGTAACATCAGTGTCAATGGACAAGTTTAATGAAGGGACTGTTCAGACAGCTAAAGGCAGAGTTAGGGGAATGAGCAAGAAAAGGTGAAATGCAGAGGAATAAGAGGGTATGAAGCTATTGTCACTTCAAGGCCTGAAGACCGGGGGTAAGTAGTTGATGAAGCCTACCAGAGTTGTATCCATGAAAAAGGAGCTGCCCAACAGGAACTATGGCTGCAGATGGTGAGGCAGAGCACAACCCTGCAGTTCAAGTGCAACCCAGGCAGAGCCAATTTGAGGAGCACAGAGCTGTTCTATCTCCTGCTGGTTTCTGTCAGCGCCCCCTGCTGGCCAGAGCCAAAGGATAAGTGATACAGAAGCAGGATGAAGAAGGGATGAGAGTGGATGCTCAGTGACCAATGCTATTACCTATTTTAATTATCAGCTGGCTTGTGTTTTTAAAATGAACTGATATTTTAAACATGGCTATGCTATTCTGGTTGTCGTACTTTCCCATTGTCATGTAAATATCACAGGAAATAAAATCCAAAATGAGGTGCACTTAACTATTCAAACATAATGGAAATTTGTTTAAAAGATGAAAGCAAAGTCTGAAAAAATTAGAATATTTTAGAGAGGATTTACATGTGTGCTCTCACTTGTATAATTAGAAACCATGAAATGATTCTTCTATCTTTGTCATGAGGCTAAAACAATTTTCAGCTGTCCCATTATTCCTCGTGATAAAGAAGATAATATGTAGGCCATAGTTATATTTTGCAAAGGTTTTTTCTTAATTTTAATTTTTTTGTAGCAAGACATTGCTAGATTTGAAATGCAAATGACTCCTGTGGAATAAGCCAATTGCCACTCTTTGGGAATCTTAAATATCAGCCAGGAAGATCCCATGTGGATGCAATATTTTTAGATACAAAAATAATTTATTGATTGATTAATCCACAAAATCATTCTTTCTATGTAAATCCAAATATTATCCTATATAACTTTAAAATAACCATATGAAAATCAATAATAACTAAAATAGACTCAATGATTCTTCTCTCAACTTGAATTTCTTTTTCAAATAATGAATGAATGTCCCACAGCAACATGAATATGTTTGCTGTGTTAAAAAATAGCAAAAGGCCAATCTAAGTGCAGCAGCATGTGGAAGAGGAGGTACACAGAGAACAATGCAGGAGGGCAGCTGAACAAAGCATGTAGGATCTTGTAGGCCAAAAGAAGGCCTTTAGTTTTTACTCTGGATGAGAAAGAACAGAGGTTTCAGAAGCCTTGCCTATTTTTGCCTGTTTTCACTTACACCCTTGACATCTGTCATGAGAACAGCTGCTACTCCTTCCCCTTGAGTCCCAGGGATGACCTACCAGTTATTGGAACTGCTTATTGTTTTAAGCCCTTGGTATGCTGAGGTTGGCTTACTGCTGCAGCATTACTATTAACATTAGTAATACACTCACCTACACTGAAGGCTTCCTTTTTACATGTTCTATCTATCTTTGATCAACATTTGGACTCCCACTGCTACCAGTTCCCATCAAATAGAAGCTCAGAAAATAAATGAGAGCACTGTTTTACCTTATGCTGCTATGAAAAAATAGCACAGACTGGCTGGCTTGAACAACAGACATTTATTTCACAAGTTCCAAAGATAGGAAGTTCAAGATCAAACTGCTGTCAGATCCAGTTCTTGGTGAGGACCTCCTTCCTTGAGGGCAGATGCTTGTCTTCTTCCTGTATCCTCACAGGGCAGGGAGAGGAAGCCCTGATACTTTTCTTCTTTGTGTAAGGACACTAATCCAGTCATGAGGGCTTCACACTTATAACTTCAACTAACCCTAATTACCCCTAAAGGCCTCACCTATTATCATCTCACTGGGGCCTAGGATTACAACATGAGTTTTAAGGGGAGGTAAACATTCAGTCCATAATGGGCACTATGCTTCAAAATCAGCTGCAGAGTGTGAGCTATTAAGCTGGAAGCTCTGAACACTGAGTTTAAGCATTTGCATTAAATATTGTTAGCAATATCAGAGGAAAAGTGTATGTTCCTTAAAATAAACAGATACATTTTTTAAAAGGATAGTATATTAAATACAAAATAGGTCTCTTAAACTCATCTGCTCCATGTTCCTTTGTGAGAATGCCAGTTAGGTTCAACCACAGGAGGGGACACAGAAGAGGCTCAAAACAACAAAGTGTGTCCTAGTCACAGGTTTCTGAAGACAGAAAGCACTGCCTCCCAGGCAGGCGCATGCGAAAGCACTAGGATTGGTCAAGAGGAAGAAAGCACAGGGTAGAGGGAAAGAGAGTGCAAGACAGGAATATCACCTCCTGGACAGGAGGCCAGGTGAAAGAAAGGGGCATGGCTCTGGACTGGGAGTTTGCCTATCAAAGTCATGATTAAAACTGACCCCTTTACCCTTTCTAAAAATTAGCCACCTCTGGAGGGACTGCCAGAAAAGTTTTTGAAAATGGCACAACATCATTAATATACTAAAACTAAAAACGTTAAGAGTGACTCCACACACAGTTAAAGAGTTTTGAGTGTATAAAATATTAGTATGCATATAAATGTGTGTCTGTATGTGTGTATTTATCCATATCTATGTAAATATTTATACACAAATTTATATAAATGACATTGCAGCACATTGATTAATTTGTAACTTGTTTTGTTTTTGTGGGTTTTTTTTCCGGGCGGGGGGGATGTTTTGTTTTGTTTGTACCAGCGATCCAACTAGGGACCTTGCACTTGCAAGGCAGGCAGCGGAACCACTGAGCTAAATCCCCAGCCCAATTTGTAACTTGTTTTATAACAGAACAAATTGAAAATATATTTTATGTGCTTTCCTGATTCTTTTAAAAAGCTGCATAATATTCCATTATATATCTATACCATTGTGTAGTTAAATAATATCATACTGATATTTCTTTTTCACTTTCTACGAGTTTTTCTACAAATATGCACATGCATGTCTACTTGTCCAGCTGTGGAGCAAATTTATAGATGTAGCATTGCTGGCCTTGAATCATACATCATTTGTGTTTTTATACTGACAGATTTCTCTCCAAAAGATTGTTACAAATTGTCACGTTTATTGCTAAACTCTTCATAGATGACGGTAATACACCTCTGTGGCTAAAATCCCACTAGATTAGATAGAGAAATACAAAGAAAGCTTGGGATTAGAGGAACAACTTTTCCAATCAAGTCATGCTTAACTTTTGGTGAAGAAAATAATGTTTTGGTCTCCTCAGGAATAACTTTCTCAGGAGTAGATTTAGTTTAGTGAATGATTGCCTTGTACATCTCGGGACAATTCTACCTTTGAACATAATGACAAAATGTATAAATGCTCTAACTCAATTCCTTCAACTCTTTGCCTTGGAAACTTAGCCCTGATATAATGCTCTTTATATTAGGTGTCAATGAAATTTAGGCCTCAATGAAAAGAGATATGGCTGAGTCTTAACACTTTGTATAGATTATAGGGTAAATTTCAATGTAGATTTTAAATATATTTCCCTTCCATAGGTGTAATGTGCCTTAAAATTTGGAGTTATTACCTTTTTTAGACAAAACATTTAAAATTAATAGTACATATCTATATTAAAACAAAGAAAAATGAGATGATCATTTTTATTAAAAGCATCAATCTTCTAAAGAGATAACCATGAATTGTAATTAATGTGATACAGTCTGCCTATATTTCCTGAAACTTAGATGTTTAATTTTTGTTGAAATGGTAATATATTTATTAGATCTTAATCATATAAATACCGTGATAGCCTTGCAGTAATAATTAAAGATACATTAGACAATATTTTAAGACATGGACATCTTATAAACTAGTATAGAGGGGAAGACAGAGACGGGTCAAAAGTATGACAAGTTATCTATTCAACCAGATACATTGAAGATAGATATAATGACAAGTCAATTACAATATCAAACAGTATTACAAAATGAGAACATTCCTTTGGCTAGTCCAGCTTCTTGTTTTCTCTGGCAAGCGATAATGTGCAGTTTAACACAAACTAATGAACCATATGAAGATGGATCAAAGTCAAGTCATGATAACAGTATTAGTTCCCAGCCTGGTGAATGCCTATCTAAAGAAAAAAATCTTACAGTACCATGATAATAAAAATGAGTCTTTATAATATATCTGCTATTATCGTTATTATTACTATACTAATGCCTCATTAACTAAATCCCTGCCAACTCAGAATTCATTATAGTTAATACAGAACTAACTAAAATAAACCTCCTTTTTAATTTAGGAACTCCTCACGAAAAGTTTTGAATAGATGACAGCCTCCTAATTTCAAATCTTGCCACACACCGCCAAAAAACCCACACAAATGAGCCATGTACAGCCAAATATAACTAGATGGAAAAAACTACAAACTTCAGTTATATCTAAGTGGGTAAATAAATACTCTGTACAATCAGTGCTGCTATGGAGATCTCCATGTGCTGTGAGCAATGTGTGGGTTGCCTCAGTGGTAAGGCATGAGGTTCTCCTAAAAAACACACACAGAATATCACCGAACATAGACTCACACATATGATGGGACAGGCTGAATGGGTGGTCTTGGAGAACGGGTGTGAAGCCTGATATGTCAGAATGCCAACTGCAGGGAGTCGGAAGAAAAGGAAAAAGGATGGGAATATCTGAATGGTCAGAAGAGGCAGTCCTGGGAAAGAATTATTTCTGAGATGGCGGGAGGTGATGTGGAAGGGGAAGTGTTCCCTAGAATTAAATACGAAAGGAAGGTGGAAAGCAGCTGAAGACAGGGTCCAGATTATGGCTGTTTCAAATAATTAGAAGAACACTGACCAGAGCAGCAACACTCACTCTAAAAGATAGATACAAGTGTCAAAGATCATAAACTTTAAAACTGGGAAGTATAATTGAAAGCTCAATGATGATGAGAATTGTCAGCGTCTGAATACTGCTTAATCCAATTAGTAGACTTTAAAAGTGAAAATAATCCTATGGGCCTTGGGGAAAAAAATCATCTACAAATGAAAGAAAAGTGGGTTTAAATAAGATTCTTTCAACAAAAACATAGAGAGCAATACAATAATAGTAATATATTTTTAGAAACTTAATTAAAAGTTTAATCTATTTTATACTCAGGTTAATTTTCCTTCTAATATCAGGTTATAGGGAGAAAAGTAATGAACTCTTAGAATCTCTGTGAATTTTTTCAGGTATTATTTTTGAGGAATTTACTAGGAGATAAATTTTTTTCATTTAAACTATGATTGAAGAAACTGGCAAAATAGTTGGTGAAAAGCCTTGCACACTTAATTTGAAACTAAGAGTCTCTTATGGTTTAGATCTGAGCATCCTTTCAAAGCCTCACAGACCAGAGGTGGGACTTTTGGAAGGTGATTGCATTAAGGGGGGCTATGGCTAACTTGCTATTAGGAGGTGGGTGGGGTTGAGGGCGGGTCACTGGGGGGCTGGCCTGGTAGGGTACATCTCCCTTCCCAGTTCTTCCCTGCCTTTTCTGCTTCCTGTCTGCCATGACAGAAGTAGCTTTCCTCAACCTGGTCCTTATGCCATCGTGCTGTTTTTGTCTTGGAGCCTGCTAACCGTAGACTGAAACTTTCAAAACTGTGAGCAAAAATAAACCTCTCTCTTTTTTAAAAGTTATGAACGTGGAGAATTAGGTTTCAGCAATAAGAAAATAAGACAGGCTCGAAGGTGGGTAAAGATGAAAGAGTACAATGCAGATGTCACATTCTCAGACATAAAGGAAATAACGTAACTTTTAAAAATGGAAAGGACTAAGGGGAAAACAGGAAGGGAATAAAATAAAGTCATTGATGAACACTTAAATAATAATTGGGAGTCAAAAATTTCATTTAAATTTAACATATTAACTAATAAAAGACCAGATAAGTAAAAAGGGAACTAATGAAATTATAGTATTAATACAAAAATCCAACTAAAAAAGAGAAAAACCCAACGTAGAATATCCCACATGCCAAAGAAAGATACACATCCATACGTGCATATATGTGTATATTCATATAGCACTCTGAGACAGAATGAGAATGGGAGAAAAAACCCCACAATCAATGTAACATAAAAAATAACAGATACGAGACTAGAATCCCAGTCAAACAATAAGTAAAATAGGACGGCACAATTTTATAAAAATAGAAAGGATTTCAATTGGACCTAAAAGTCAAGTCTTAATTTATGCTATGAAGAAGTCAAATATAAATTCAAAGTGGTTTGGAAGGGTTAAAAATAGAAGAATAAATAATGTGTGACAGGCAAATGCAAACAGTAACAAAAAGGGACTGTGACTGTGATATATGAAAACATAAAAATCAGTTTAGGGAGTATTAAACTAGACAAACCCAAAACTAACAAAAAACTCCATTAAAATAGAGGTTTTAACTTATAAAGAAGGTACAACAATGATCTTATATGTTAATATATCAAACATCATTATATTAAATATGTAAGATTAAATATGTAAGATTGGAGACTTATGGACAAATAATAAGCATATTTAGAAAATCAGTAAGCTATATGTGATCAATATACATTGATCTTTGTACCCTAATAATAATAAAGGCAGCTTATTTAAAAATTACATGGAATGGTCATAAATATTGACATTATTAGGAGCAAAGAAAACCCAGTAAATTAAATAGAAATAAAATTTTAACATTGTTTGATCTCAACACAACAAAACCAGAAAATAATGGGGAAAAGAGCATAACTGGAAATTTGAGAATTAAGATTCCTATAAGATACCAAATTCACACCTGCTGGTTTATCTAAAACAAAAAAAGGTACACAGTAGCAAGTGTTGACAAGGAAGTGGAAAAGTTAGAATATGTATTCATTGCTTAGGGAAAATACAAAGATATATACTCCTTGAAAATTTTGTATATAAGATGGCTAAACATAGATTTACCATATGACCCAATAACTCCATTATTAGTTATATAATAAAGGAAAAAGAAAGCATATGTCCACACTAAAACTTATACATAAGGTGCATTAATTATAATAGCCAAAATGGGAAATAAATCCAATCCAAATATTTGCCAACTGATAAACTTGATATATTCATACAATGGAATATTTTTTATAATAAAATAGAATGAATCACTGATACAGTCTATAAAACACATGAATATTGACAACTCACTAAGTGAAAGAAGCCAATCACAAATTTCCTTTCAAAATGGATGATTCCTTTCAATAAAATGTCTAGAAGAGGCAAATCTATATAGACAAAAAGTGGATTAGGAGTATACTAGGGCTAGGAGAGGAATAGGAAGTGGGTCAGTTGTGGGGTTTGGAATCAGGAAAGTGAGATTTCTTTAAGGGACAGTGGTGATGGTGATACATATTCTATTCTGTGAATATACAAAAACCACTGAACTATACACTCTAAATATATGAGTTGTTTGGTATGTGAATCATGTCTCTACCAGCAGTTTAAAAAGCGGGCTTGAAGTACTGATACCTGCTACAATGTGTGTGAACCTTTGAAATGTTTGCTAAATGAAAGAAGTCAGACACAAAAGGCCAGATATTGTAGGATTCAATTTATATAAAATGTCAAAAATAGGCAAATCAATACAGACAAGAAGTAGATTAGAACTTTCAAGGGACTAGGGGGAAGGCAAGAATGAGGAATGACTGCTAATAGGAATAGAATTTGCTGGGAGAATGATGAAAATATGAGATTAGGTAGAAGTAATGTTTGCACAACTCTGTGAATATACTAAAATCAATGGATTATACATTTTCAAAACAAAATAAGTGAGAATGTTTTCATTAAATTGTCAGTTTACAGTTTATATTGCTTAAATTAATGTTAGGCTTAATTATCTGACCATGTCTGACTTTTATTCTTCTGAAGATATTTCAAGTTGCTTTTGAACCTATTAGATGCTTCTTTCTAAAGTTTACTAAGATCTATGGTAAATGAAGAATGATTAACATTTATGGGTAGGAAATATTTTTTTTTTTTTTTTTTTGGTACCGGGCATTGAACTCGGGTCCTTGCGCTTGTGCAGCAGGCGGCAAAACCACTGAGCTAAATCCCCAGCCCCAGTAGGAAATGTTCTTCATAAACTGAATATAGGACTCAGATAGTCTTGCTACTGCTTACATTATAAAGTTTCCACTCAAATGTATTAGCCTCAAATTCAAATACAGAACCTGATTGAGTCTTTAATGAACATTTATGGCTATCACTGTACCCAGTAGAGGTATTAGGAACATGGGTCAAAGGAACTCTGTGCATGTAATAATTATCAATTGTCTTATGTTTGGATAATTTATCTGATGACAAGATATCAACGGCTACAATTATGATGGCATTACTTTCAAGGCTACATATGAAAGCACAGATTGTATTGACATAGCGAGATGTGTTTGACGTAAAATGTCTCAAAAACACTTTAGTGCAGTGCAATCAAATAATCTATATTTTTCTCAATAGAATTCATAAAAATGAATTTGCATGCATTTTAAACCTTTTCAACCACTTGTTTTCACATAATAGATAATAGGCATTGAAAAGCAGAATTAAGGACAATCAGAGAGATGGATTAAAGTGGCACTTGGGAATGTTTGTAGATTTTTTAAAAATCACTGCAGAAGTAATATGACTTGAAACTAAGTGCAATCAGCATTTTAAGTTATTGCCTACAGTACTGAAAGATGGTCAAAGGTTCCTACTCCCAATAAACTTCTATTTCAAATGGTGGTGAAAATATAAATCAACCTGATGGATAAGTAAATTTGATTGCATAGTGTTCAAGGTAAAAACTCATATAAAACTAAGTAGAGATAATGCAGGTCAGAGGATGGAGATAGAAGGATTAAATATTGTGATCAGAGTAGACGTTAAGAAATGGAAGTTGAATGGAAATTCTCCCCAAAATTAAAAATAAAACTATAATGTAATCCAGTAATCCAACTACTCATCCAAAGGAAATGATATCAGTATATTAAAGAGATATCTTTTACCCCATGTTCTTTGTAGCATTATTCACATGAGCCAAGATACAGAAGTAAACAAAATGTCAATTAACATATGAATATGTAAGTATGATATATATACAATGGAATATTATTCAGTCATAAGAAAGAAAATCTTGTCAATTATGTCAACATAGATGAGTTTCAGTGACATTTGTTAAATGAAATAAGCCAGCCACATAAAGACAAATAATACATGATTTTATTTACATGTGGAATCTAAAAAAGTTGAACACATACAGGTAGAGACTAGAATATTAGAACATCAATCATATTTATTTGCAAACACCATAACCTGGTTATAGTCAAAGAGTTGTAAGTTATTGGTTGTAGGGTGTAATCAAAGCAATATATTGCATCAGCATTATACATTTGGAAATTTAAAAATTGCTTTTGTAACACTGCAGTTACCTATCAAATTGGTTGCAATGGTTTGGGGTGTGTGTGTGTGTGTGTGTGTGTGCGTGTGTGTAGAGGAGAGGGAGGGGAAAGGGAGAGAGAGAGAGAGAGAGAACTTTTTTAAACTTTCCATTCAGGGATTTTAATTAACAATGATGTATTGGTGCCCATACTTTATTGTTAAGGAAATCTGGGTGTTTGGAAGTAATTGCTTAGTCAGGGTCAAAATTAATCATGTTTAAATAATATAAAATGAATGCACTTTGCAGTGATCTATATCAAATAGATAATATGTCCCTTTTAGTTTCATTAAAATCATTCTTCAAATATTATTTAGAAAGATTTTCAGTCTACACTTCCGTGGCCAATTAAGAGCAAGAAAAGTATGGGAGGGCTGCCAAAGTCACCAGGATGCCACTACGATGACAACAGAGCTGCTGCTCTTGAGATGAAAAATGGAAAATTCAAGAACTTGGGATGAGGTCAAAATTTTGCCATCCAAAATCCCCATTAAAATTTAAAAGAGATAACAAAATATTGGGTAGGGTGTAGGAAGATAAAAAGCAAAACCAAATTCCAGGTGAAAAACATGAACTTGATTGTGCCTACTGATATCCCGACTATAAGAAAGACTACAAATTATTCTGGTAAGGTTCATGTTCCCTATCTCAAGCTCAAACTGAAAAGCACATTACGTAGATTCCACTGCTTTAAAGTAATGACATCCGTGAAATAAGATGTTATTAAGAAGATTTAAATATGATTACTAAACTTAGAACACAGTAGCATTGGCAAGGCAAAGAAATAGGCATAGATGCAGTAGGTAGCTGAACCCAGAGTTTAATATCCCATGTTACATCTGAGGTAGCCTGCATATAACATTTAAGATGCTCGTTACCAGGTGAGGCGGTGCAGGCCCGGATGTCTGGAAGGGTAAGGCGGGGGGCTCACCTGAGTCTGGAGTCTGATGCTGAGCTTGGCAACATAGGGAGGCCCTGTTTCAAGAATTAAATACAGAATAAAATATTTATAAAGTTAAAAAGAATTTGACACGTTAGTTTTGTGGTTTTCAGCAATGAACAAATATTAAGTAAGTAAGGCTTTATCTGTTCAACTTGGGTTAATCAACCATTAATTTAGAAAAGTAAACTAGACTAATATTTAAATTTATTTATTTATTTGTAGTGCTGAGGATTGAATTTGGGGTCTTTCCATGGAGCTTCATTCCGTGTGTGTGTGTGTGTGTGTGTGTGTGTGTGTGTGTGTGTGTATGAAATTTTTTGAAAGGGATTACATTGACCAAGTTAGGTTTAAACTTGGGATATTCCTGACTCAGCCTTCCAGAATGCTGAAACTACAAGCCATGCACTACCATACCTGGCTTCATTTTTATTTAAATATTACTTATACATTGTTTAAAATTTTTAGATGAACTAAGAGAATTAAGGGAAACTACTTTTAATAAAATGTAATATTAATTTGAGTCCTCAAAGAATAAAGCACATGTTAACATTCCACAGCACATAATATAAATTTGTGAATAGCAAGACAGTTGGTGGTTGTCTCCTTCATCGAGTGCCAGAGACATCTGTGTTGTAGATGTTTTGGGGTATGAAGAGACTGGAGAGGAAATGAGGTCGGCAGGGAATGGGTCAGTCAGGGAAAAAGCCAGGAATCGTGCTGTGTTTTCTGAGGGAGGAAGAGCCAGGGGAAATCTAGCATTGTTAGTATTCTGTAGACCTAGCTCTGTGTATGAGCTTGTGGAAAGCCTTTTAGAATTCTCCCTGAGGTCCAGACAATCCTGGCCACCCACAAGACCAGAATCATTCCCAATATTTAAACTGAAATAGACAACAGCCACCAGGTGGTGCCAAACTACAGCCCAAGCCGCTGTGGATTTGGGTCATGCACAGGGTTCCCTGGAACTCATTCCAATCCAGCTAAGTAGGTAGATTTGACCCAGTTGCTTCATTAATATCGCATCAATGCAATCCCACATTTTCATTAATTCAATTTTTACACTTCAATCACTGTCATGTTGGGATTTTACTAAGTATAGTAAAGATAGTATAGTTTCTTTTATTCTCAAAATACTACCCGAGATAATTTGAAAAACTCACAATTAATAGACAGTTGCCTACAGGAGATGGGGATTGAATAACACACCCAAAGTGTTCTCTATCTAAATTAATTGAAGCTGTGTATAATTTATTGTTTTTAAGGGTATAAATTTGATCTACAAAATCAACAGCACCTAGATAGCATCCTATAAAAGTTTTCTGTAGTAAGCCCCTTTATAAAGTCTATAGAATAATTTAGTTGATAAATCTTTTACTCAAACTAGTGAATCTACTATTTAGTTTTCTAAATATATATACATAAAGATAAGTTTGTATAGCAAATTATAAATAATATTGACGAGTTAGGAGAACTGAAACTCTGATAATAAATGTCAGTCCCACTCTAATATCATGGTGATGATGGTGAGTGTGAATAGTCTAAAGTTTTTATGTGAACTATGAAAGTGCTAACCCTGTCTGCATCTTTGACATCCAGATTCTATTGTATATTAGCACATGGTAAATAACTTACTTCATGGAATTAAAGCATATATGCAATTTATAAGACTTTCTTGCATCTATGTAGTTATTAAATGTTAAGATTTGATGAACACATCTATAGACTTCAAATACACAGAATTATTTTTAATATTGTGATAGTTCTGTGTTTTTAATAATGGGTTTGTGTTACAAATATTTTTTCTTTTAGAAATGTATTTATTATTATTATTATTTAAATTTTGAGACAGGGTTTCACTAAGTGGCACAGGCTGGGCTCCCATTGGCAATTGCCTTGGTTTAGCTGCCCAGTGTGTTTTCTTACACGCTGTGGGAGACCTGTAAATGTGTGGCTCTGTGTCCAATAGGCCTGGGAGAAGGGTTTATAACCCAGCTGAACACTTCAGAGTTTCTCCCCTCGGTTTACTTTCTCTCTCTTTTCAAATTTTTTGTCTTCAAAGGGATCTCTTGTCCTAGGGGCTGAGATTGATTTCACTGAATTAACTAGAACATCACCATAAAGAGATGCTTCATGTTCTTTACATATCAATTACAGTAGCCCTATGCAAAGCACTGGAAAGATACTTCCATCACAATGAAGAAGTTATGAAATATTTACCAATTTATGTCAAATTGGACAACATCATTTGACCTGACCACCCAACACTCTGCATGAGAAGTACAGATATAGTAAATAAAACACACATTGAAAATGCGTCACAGCTTTAACATCACCCAATGGAGGTTATTTTCATAGAGATGGGCTTATGTCTCCAGTGGGAGAATTCAACACCTTTTGTGCAGCTAGACTAGGAAAACGACGTTGAAAAGAGGCTGTGGAATTAAAAATATCGTCACCCAGCTAGAAAAGTAGGGCTTAAAACTTGGCACTATCACTTTAAAAACTTTCCAACATTTGTTTCAAGAGGATGTCATCACATGGATTTTATGTAAACTTTTGGACTTCACTGTGACAGATTCATTTTATGGCAGCCTGCCAGGTAAATAAGCTAGGGAAGCAGGGGAGGAATCCTTTAATCAATCATCGAACCCAGAGAGCACATTGTGGACAATTTTGAAAATAACCATATATCTGACCTTATAGGGCCTTGTTTGGACATATGTTCATATGTTTGGACATATATTGGACAGATGTTTTCAATGGCATATTTACAAAAAATTCATCAATACCTGATTTGTTTTCTTGCTGAGAACACTACAACAGAGCAGCTAGTATTTAAGATGACCAGAAGGCTTATAATAAAACGTCAGAAAAATTTAATGACAAAATTTGGGTTATGGAAATGCGTATTTTAAAGGGCTTGCTTTTCTTCTTATGGGGCAATAATTTAAAATGTTCTTTTTGTAAAATACATAGGTAAAAGAGATAACACTAACTATATTAGCAAAATGAATTGAATTTTGTACTATGAAGTAGTATTAGGTAATTAGGTAGTGAAAGAATTTCTACCCAAGAATATAAATTGATATACTAGTAGATCAATTTCTCACTTTGGGGGGATGCTGATGGCCCTTTTCTCAAGTTAAAAATAAAATTATATTTCTTGAAGACATAGATAATATGTACTATTTTAAAAGTATCCTAATTACTTAATATTTTGCTAAGGTCTTTTTGATCGATAAAATCAAGTGGTTAACAGACTTAAGTAGGTCAATTTTATCACAACCTCTGTATTAATAATTTTTAGTTGAATAGGTTTGTTTGGCTATCTTAAAGACAAATTTGCATATGACAGAATGGGATCAGAAAATAGGTCTTTTTTGGTGTCTAGAATTTTACACAGAAAGAATTGATCCACCAATTTTAGATCCAAGAAGTAATCAATTAAATAGTGTATATTTCTCTGGAGATGCACATATCCACATGAAGCTATATTCCAATGAATCCATCATAGGTTGAGAATATTGTAAGTCAAGATGCATTTAATTCATCTAACTGTTGAACATTTTAGCTTATCAACACGGTCCACTGTAGAGTTATCAGCTGTTTTCACCCATGACTATATGCCTAACTGGGAGATGAAGCTTGCTACCACTGCCCAGAATTCCAGAGAGTATCACACCACATATCACTAGACTGTAAATATATCAAATTTCAAATGTCAAAATACTGTTTCCAATGAATACATGTTGCTTTCACACTATTTGAAAGGTCAAAAAATTGTATTTTAGACTATTGTAAGTTGGGGACATTCTGTATTTAACAAAATGAATATTTCAACTAAATGGCACAGAAATGAATAAGATATAACCTGTGCCTTTAAAGCAGCAGAGTCCTTTGAGGAAACAGTTCTATAATGTTATGACCAAGGAATACAAATTTGTACATGACTATACACAAATTACAAAAATAAGATGAGGTAATAGTTTGCAAAAACTTTGAAAAGGTAAGTACATTTGTTTTCATATAACAGGTGGAATTGTTAAAAATTGAAGGCAAGTAAATTGAAGAATTTACGTTGTTTGCTATACTATTTCTACTTTACTGATGAGTTGTGTATTGTACATTTTTCTCAGCATATCTGTATCTAAATAAGTTTATTCAAATCATCTTTCTCCCTATTCAGATTGACTGTCATCAATGAGTAGAAAATAAATAACTTGCCTTTCCAGAATCATGAGGAATACAACACAAATTTTCAGCAACTTCCTTGAGAAAAGCAAATTTACTTGTATTTGATAGTCAATCACCACTGTCTTCAGCAAAGGTAGATATCAAATGTTGAGCTTAGTTTTATCAATATTATACTTCAGTGGCAACAAATAAATAATTCTATTTCATTTTCAATAATTTAAGAAGAATCAAAGTTCTAGTTTACATGAGTCTATCGATTAAAAGTTATTTCAAAATATGGTGGTGACATTCATTCATTGATTTCTGTAACACGCATGTATTGAGTACTTATAATACTGTGTGCCTTGTACAAATATGGGATAGACAAACAGGGGTAAAACAGACAAAATGTTTGAATTTATCAAATTTATTTTCTAGTGTGAGACCAACACTAAATAGAATATCTATATTAAATTAATGGCTAATGGCAAGTGCTATAGAAACAAATGAAGAAATAAAAAGCATGAAATTTTTTCATGGAAGGATGTTTTGTTTTAGACATGTTGGCCAGAAGAGGCTCCACGTTTAATTAAAGACCTAGAAAAAAACAATTATAGATTATAGATAGATACATAGATACATAGAATAGGCAGATTATAAACTCAATCAGCGTGTGTGTTCAAAATATAACCAATTAATTTATTCTGTTGAGCAAAGGGATATCATTAATTCAAATTATCATTTCTGTGAATTGGCAGTGTGCACAGTTTTCTAGCAGGCAGCTTCTGTGTGGCTTTTTGATCCAAAAGTCTGAGAAACAGCAGTAATGGCTGCCACTGTGGGTTTCCAAATGCAGCAATTATTTTTAGGATTCATCTCTTGCCCACTTCTACAAGCTGGAGAACACCAGTGTCCATTTTGCCAGGGTCCATGAAGGAGAGTATCTTGACACAGGTCATTGGAAGTGTGGCTTGGTATCCATCACCACTTTTTCCTCTTCTTGAATACCAATAAGATACATGGACTTGGAGAGACATCCTGTACCCCATGGTGGGAAAGGTGAAGGAAAGGCCCAAAACCCTCAAAATCATAGTCCCTGTCTTAAATCTGTTAAGCCAACACCAGAAGCTGCCTTACTCAAGATCTTTTATTTTTTCCACCTTTGAGAAAAATACATGCAGATTTGTTTGTTTTCTGGTAACCCAATTTTTCATTTACTTTCAGCTACAGTGGAGTTATGACCAGACTGACATATGAACAACTTAGGTTATGAGTGGAATTTTCATTTTAATTTACTAACAGACTCTTGAGTTACGAACCAAATGCTGGCAGCTTATGCTTCCAAGTAGTCTCAGATACAGATACATTTAACCCTTAAAGAGTCTGGAAGGAACATTACAACATCGTTTCCTGTAAGGGGTTAACTGAGAAATCCTGGGCCACTGAGATCTGCCAGTAAACAGGAGAGAGACTTTGAAGGCTGTGTAGAGAAGCCTAAGGTCAACTTGAGTTACAACTAGCACTCACAAATGTATTGAGTTCATAAGTCAAGGGTCCACTGTACCTGATTAAAAGCCACCTAACTTTCACAGAAGGAAACAGCTAACCCCATATATCTATGAAATTATGTTTCAATATACACCGTAATATAAGCAAAAGCCTACTCTTTTTACCTGAGATAGACACATTCTCCATGGTTTAAAACTGATGGCACTTCACAAATGATGAACACATCAGTTTCATTACTTTTTTACTTAAAAACCATCTTTGATAAGAAAATATTCTTATTTAGATATGCTTTTAATCTCACAAATGATGCAGAGAATTAAGTAAAACTAAAGAACATATAATCAAATTCTGGTGTTAACAACTAAAAGAAAACTTGACTTGATATAAATTATTCTTTTAACCATCAAGAGAAAGGTTATAGGATTGGAAAAAAGGATATTGATTAATGTACTGTGACACCAAATAATTATGTCATTATGGAATAAAAATGCTGTTTTTATATGGATAGAAAGTCTTTTGCTGTCAACAGAGCTGTAAACTATCATTCAACTCTAAAAAGTTATTTAGTAGCTAAATGTAAAAAGCTATTTAGTAGCATGATAACCACAGTTGTTTGTTAACTCCTATCAAGAAAAAATTAAAGTTTGGTAAAATTAAAGAATTTATAGTATGCAAGATAGTGTGATTTGTATTGTGCTTGTGATGATACTGAAAAATTATGTCACATAGTACCATATTTTATTACTGTGTTTATGAAGGCTCCCAAGTCTTTCCTTCTCCAATTACAACTCCACCTTCCTTCTGTTCTCAATTTTAGAATCAGAAATGCAGGGCAAGAATAGGAAATTAGATGAAATATACTTATTATTTGTTTCACTAATGAACGATATCACAGCTCTCAAATTTTTTCTCTAAAATTGTCTGGCTTCAAGTATCATACTTTCGTCCATTGTGGAACATCCTTCAAATAAAGATTTGGGAAAAATTGATGTACTTGATCATTTATGACTATTTTATAGCCGTCTGTTAATAGAAATGTACCTGCATATCTGAACTTTAAATAATCAACACAGCCATAACATGCAAAGATCTGCATTGTGTTTCTCACATTTGGAATTGGAAAATCATTTTTAGAACTCTGTATTTGTGTGTGCACATGTTTGTTTTACATATTTTATGATATGGACGTTAACTAGAAATGACAGTAATTAAACCTTGTCAATTAAACATGCATTCTATCTGTTGTTTTTGAGGCCCACTGAGGAAAGGAAGACTTAAATACCTTTACTTCTGAGCTTCGAAGCAATTATTTCCATAGCAGGAGAACAGTCTTTGTAAGTATGAATTTTTAAAATCTTCTTGGTCACTTGTGTTCGTTAGCAGCAAAGATTTGGTGAAGAGCTCTGTATAGAAAAATGTCCAAGAACTGTCTTATCCCCGCTTCTGTGATTGATTAACAATGTTCAGGACAGTGTGTTTTTACCCAATATAACTCATTCTCAGAATGAGTAAGAAAACATTGTGAGAGTTATGAAGTACAAAATTTCTCTGATCTTTTATATTTATTTTTGTTGTTTATTTAATGTAGGCTGAACTGACTGGGAAAAACTGAAGTCCACTGGAAGAGGACATGTGGAAATCTCAATACTTCTTCCTAGGTCTATTAATGGAAGTGCTTTTGTTTCTCATAAAGATTTGAAACGTTATTTAGATCTAAAATTTCACTGTAATATTTTAGTCACTATGTTACTGTTTACTTGAGCATTTTCTATGAAGATTCCTATTTTAAATATGCATATGCAAGAAGCCCCTTCTAAATGTCTCTTCCACTGTTAGACCTGCTTGGCTTTTGTGCTGCTTAGTATCACCTTCTGGGACTGAAGAATGAAGAATACTTCTTCCTTATGCAAAACAGAAGTTTTTTCCCATGGCTGATATTCACCAAGGGGTAAGAGCTGAACAGCTGGGTTTTGATTCTCTTTCTTTTGATTTCTAATTTTATGACTTTAAATAAATCACTTGGATGGATTTCAATCTCCTCGAACTTATAAATGAAATCAAGTTTATACATTAAATTATGATTAACATGCATTGAATTATTATGAACAGGGTTTATAATTATTTATCAAGTAATTCATTGATGGACTGTAATATTATATTTTTAATATAAACATTAAGTAAAGCATTAAGTGAATTTATTAAATTGAAGGGTAGAGAAGTTCAAACACATACCACTAATTTTGATGCAGTTTGTCTCCAAAACTTGTATTAAAACATTTGGGACATTAATCATATATCAAAATAACAGTTCACTGTGAGTGATATTCTCTGACAGCTGTCATTTTTACCTTACTGATGATTTTATTTATTGTCTAACGTGGTGCCTAATGTATAATAGGCATTAAGTATACACATGCACGCATATAGCATGTTGGCTTTTTGGATCATCACAGGTGCTAATGAGAGAAGAAATTCTTTCTCTTCTCATAAGAGTTGAAGATGAGATTTGGGATAAAACTGTGGATCAAAATTAGGACCAAATGGTACAACCAAGAGATTTGTAAACATAAGTTTCAAAAAATTGTTCAAAAAGAGAAATATCTATGCCAGTAATGGACATCTCTTTGTAATGAGACATACACATCCAGGGCCAGAGGGCTCCTACAATGAAAGTTTTAGAAGAACTCACTGAACTGGTGAGATTAGTGTTCAAGGTAATGCTTATGATCCTTTTTAATAGTGAAATGTATTTCCAACCACAACAAAATAACATATCTTAATTGAATAATTAAGATTTTCAAATAAATACCAATGGACCAAGGATATCATGAATGTGATTTTTTTTTTTGTTTTACTTAAATATCTTTTAGAAGATCTCAAAAAATTTGTTTTGCTCTCCCAAGTACTCTGGAGGTAAAAGTGAGAGCTGGCTGAAAACAAGCTGAGAGTAATAGTCATTAGTTCTAAATGCTGACTAATGCAGCATGACATTTCTCATCAGGAACATTAAGGAGAAATGGTGCTTAAAATATTTACAGCATTAAGTACTGTAAATGAACAATTACTATGTGATAGGTAAGCAAAGTGGGTACACATAGATTGGTGTTTTTCTCTCAGTCTACTCAAATTTCAGAGGGAATAACATTCCTTTTTATTTAGGAAAAGACTTTTATATGCATGTGAGGGCTAATTCCTTGAATAGCAGTGAAATACAAATCTAATAAAATCTTCCAGTTAAATGCACTGTTAAAAATCACAAAATTATGAAATAAGAGATAGAAGAGTAATTTTAAAGATCAACCCTTTTCTCTCAGATTTCATATAGTGTATGTGCCTTGCATATAGTAAGTTATTAATGCATCTGTTTGTCCTTAATCTTAGCCAACCATACATGTAATGATTACATGGGTGATTCATTAAATATTGATATGGTTCATTAAGCAGTTTAAATTAACTACATGACATATTCAATATAAACAGTGAAAATTGACCCTGTATTTTTAATCTTTCCTCGCCATCTTTCCAGCCCTGCAAAATTCCTAATGAAATATTTATTCCATACTGGAAACAGAGGAAGAGTGCCCGTTGCAAGGCAGAGGTATTATGGAATCTTCCCAATTATAATGCAGGTGACATTAGAATGAAGGCCACCAATAGTTAAGACATCAAAGGTAAAGTCGAAGTCTGGTAAATTTCTGGAAGAATCTCATATCATCAAATTCAGAAGAAAAGGGTTGGCAATGAGGGTAGCAGATGAAAAAGTCATTCATCTTTTTAGTCCTTCTGCAAGCACTGATCCTACGCTGGTGCATAGAATGCCAGCCAGGGTGCTCACTCCAGCTGGCACTTAATGTGAAATGAAAGGACCTTGTGTGTGTATCTGGGTGTGGACATGTGGTAGGGCAGGTCAGCTACTTTTCTACCAGGTCTGATAGATGAGAAACGAGAAGCACCAAACCCGGCTAACCTGGTTCCTTTTTTTTTTTTTTTTTTTTTTTTGGTGCCAGGGATTGAACTTGGGTCCTTGCACTTGCGAAGCAGGTGACAGAACCACTGAGCTAAATTCCTGGCCCAACTAACCTGGTTTCTAACCACAAGTATGGATGAGATACCTTCAGCATAGTGTACAACCAAGCACTGCCCATGGTTTGTTCTTTACTGATCACAGAAGAATGGATTTGTCACCTGGCATTTTAATACTAGAATTGGTCTCAGTGTTTCTATTTTCTTATTTCTTGGACAGAAGAGAGATCCAGAATAGTCTGATGGAAAACATGTTGTAAGCATAAGCATAAAGAGCTTATGTCGCTAAAAATAAGATGTGTGTTATTGATAGCTACAATTTGCTTTGGAATAATTACAGAATATATAATACTTATTAAAATAAATTGTAACAAAAGTTTGTACCCCAAGAATAAAATGAGTGGCCCATTTTATGAGAGCATTAGATTCTATCACATGGATGTGGCTAATGGAAGCTGGAATCCAACTGTGTAATTTGGACAATTAGCCTCAGACACAAGAATTTGGTCAATCCCAAGAGTTTCTGCTTTGTGTTGGGTCAGAAATGTATAGTATATTATTTACAAAGCTCAAAATTTTAACATCATAAAATAAAATATTAAATACAAAATAGTTAAACAAAAAACTGAACCTTCTTTCAGTCTATAAACTTTTTCAGTCACTCAATATAAAGATATATGTATTACTACTCATGGCAAAGGTGTCTGGTCATCTAATTAACTTTTCTTATTGGATTCTCTACTCAAAAAATTCTTATTAAAATAGTGTAGCTTTGCTCTTAATAATAAAAGTATCCAACTCACATCTATATGAGTGTTTGGTGTTACGTCTTATTACAATGCAATTAATTGTTCTCTGGTCTTACAGGCTGGTGTGGAGGAGGAGTATGGGCAGACACATTCATCAATATACAGTGAGTAACAATATTGATGTAGGATGAAGAAAAATTAAAGTCAAATAAATTTAATTGAATATAAAAGTTTCTCATGTGTATCTGTGTGGTTTATGAGTACATGCATCTAATGGCATAGCACTGCAGTATGTAAAGCCAAATGAAATATGAGGAAATGACTTTAACACACATTCTTTGATCACTTGCAAACAATTTAAACAAAAGAAAAACCTGCACATAGTATATTTGAATAATGTAATCAGTAATATAACTCTTACATGAAGATGTGGGAATATTTTTAATATCTATGGAATTTTATGCAGATTGTCATAGTAAACTATCTAGAAAAATCAAAATCATGATATTTTAGTGCCAAATTTCCAAGTCACAGTGAAATAAATTTGAGCAAAAATATCAGGTGGAAAAAATTCTTCAAAATCTTATTAAAAATAAGTTTCAAATAATTCACATAAAATAAGAAATAAAAGCTATAATGGCACACTACTTCAAAATTTAAAATAATAATAAAATTACCCTAAAAATTATGTATCCTCAAATTGAACTCAGAGCAATACACCTTTTTTCGTCCTTCCACTTATTAATTAACACACAATAATTGTACAAATTAATGGGTTTCACTGTGACATTTTGATGTATGCAGAACAGCATAACTTTAAAAGTCTGTGTTATGTAAAGCAAGGCTTAAAAATTTATTGCCCTGAGTTGTGTAAGATGCAGAATGCTTTATCTACAGGAAATTTAAGCAAAAACAACAAAATAAGCTTAAAATTCTTAAAACTATTAACACATTGAATTAAATTTGTTACAAAATGTAATCAAGCAGAGTTTGCTCTAGAACGTCAAGATTAATTAAATATTAAGTCATATTTTTATCATATCAGTAAATCAGATGAACAATATTAGCCAATAGATATAGGCCAAGAATGTTTAATAAATTTTAAATCCCTTCTAGATGTGAAATAATACAAAGCTAAACAAATTTACTGCATAGGATATTTTCTTAAGATAACAGAGAATATGTAACTCAATCTAGTCAATAGTATAGATATATAATTCAATCTAGTCAATACTATGTTATACATGTTGGAGAAAAACAAGAAGCTTTCATATACTGTTACTATTTATCCAAGAAATAAGAATAAAAAAGAGAAAGAGAGGAGAATTGGTATCTTTTGTAGTATCTTAGATTTGATAAAATATAGCTTGAAACTTGTTACACTCTTGTCTATAAATAGAATAATTTCTTGGCTAATTAAGTGACAGGCAAATTTACAGTAGTCCATAAACGAAGTACCTCCAGTCAGTGTTTATGCACATATAACCTCTGAATTTTCTACTGTATTGAAATATAAAACTTGACTGAGCAGTTGAAAATCACTGTGAAATTTCCCAAGTTTCTATTTAACAAGAAAAATAAGATTATTTTCCAAATTGAAAGCTGAAATAAAGCAATGTCCCCAAGAAATGTGTAACTTTGTGTTAGGCTGATTGTTTTATCAATACATGTTGGAAAATTGTCATAATTGCTGTTTTATCTGTAAGAGTGAATTACAGTATTCTACAGCTCCTGCCCTATTATAATTCTCTTAAAAGACCATGGAACCTGAATGAGGACTCTAACAGGTTTGACTTTACTATAAAATACATTGTCCAACATGTGTGACACATCGAACAACTTAAAATCAAATCATAAAATAGCAAAAGTAAAGGTGCCAATTAAGTGTGTTTCAAGAGACCAAATGTTTCTATTCAGGGAAGAAAACTTTTTCTTTGATTTTAAAAAGAAAGCATTAATTTCAAAAAATGTATAGTACTCTCCCAAGCTTTTATTGTATGCTGTGTAAGATCCCATTTTGGCTATGCCTTGGGTGTCATTTTGATTATCTGTTTTTAAACAGGAATACTCCATATCAAGGACCAATTATTATTGTAGACTTAAACTTTTACTGAAAAATATTGTATTTTTGAATCCTTCTCTACAGAACTGGTACCAGCTGTTTTTGTCATATAGCACATTGAGAAGATGTCTGATGATTTAGGAATATAGCCATTTTTAATCTTTGTGATGTCATGTGCTGGGAAATGTTCTGACATATCCTAATATAAGTATCTTCTAAATTTCCAGCTGCACTGTGATATGTGGAGCTTTGGAGATTTTTGCAGGGTTTCAATCAGTAATCATGCATTGACTTTGTAATCTAGCTTGGTTGGCTCCTGCTCTGCCTGATAGTCTCTCCTCCTGACCCTATCATTGACAAAACTGAAAGGAGCCACAGAACACATTCTCCTTGGCATTTATCAAAACTCTTATCTTTTTTTATAGAAAAGAAATTTTGTAACAGGAAAAAATATCTTTCACTCTTGTATCCTCAAGAAATCAAGTATATGATTCAGTGCCTATGCAGTGTGGCTAGAAAATAATGAGCCAACTGAATTTAGAAGGAATTAACTAGACCCATATGGACCAAAAAGACCACAGCTCGAAAATGTAATATTGAGTAAAAGAAGCAGGTGACAGAAAGTCATCTATTTAAATATGAGGCATAAATATATTTTCATGAATACTTTTTCTAGAAAAACGTGAAGATTTAAAGTATATATACTAACCTCATAATACGGGGACCAGGTAGGGTCCAGGTGAAAACAGAAATCTGGGCAAGCTTTTACATTTTTAATATTTTAAATTAGAAAGAGCTATACATAATACATGTATGAATTTGTGTGTACATGAGTGCATATGTTTGGATACACTATGTGTGTGTCTCCATACCATAATTACATACTATGTTTCAGATAGGCTGACAGGATCTGTACAGCCAAATTTGATAGTTTGAATCCCTCTTGTCGTAGGTATGTACATCTGGGCAAGTAACCCAACTATTCTGAGCTTCTATTTCTTCATTTTAAAATTTTGGTGATATCAGGACTAATCTCATAGGATAGGCATGAGTATTAAATTAATTTACATATTCCAATATTTAGGACAATGGGTGGGGTATAGTAATTCCTATAGATTAATATCACCATCATTTTATAAACAGAAGAGAAAGCCCTGGAGGAAGGTACGGTGATTATTAATAATGATTTTTTCTGATTTGTAAAATATGGCTTGCGTTACTTTTCAAAAAACCTATTGCGCCTCTCTAGGAAAGGATTAGCCTTCTCTATCTCGTTAGCATCTGTCTTCAGCTTGCAAGTTACTTTAGTCACTGAAACCCAGTGTAAAGTGATGTGTGGCCTGTGTCTTCTGAGCAGTCTTGAGAGACTGGCGCGTCATTTACACTTCCCCCCTTCTCCCCTGACTGCAGCCACGGAAACTGTGGAGATGGGGTGGGCGCGGCCTGAGTGATGGACGCGTACCAGGAGTGAGAAATGAGAGTTTAGTGTTTGAAGTCGCTGACAATTTTGTTTCACTTACTATTGCCTGGCTTATTTTATTTAATAAACGTATAAGACGGTGATGTGTTGTTCCTAAACAAATGTCACTCATTTTCTACCAGCAAACCTAGTTAACTAGACAAATACACACGTTCCAGTGTCTGCCCTCAACATGTGGATGATATAGGGGTATAGGGGTTAAGGAGAGAAGTAGCTGTGTGAAAAATAAACACACACACATATGTCTATGTGTATATATATGTGTGTGTATATGTGTATACATATGTTTATATGTGTGTGTGTGTGTGTTTTAACAGGACGTCGTGTTTTGTCTCATGTCGTTCAATTTTTTTCCTTCACAGTCAGCCCTAAGGATGCCTAATATTAGGTGAAGAGGACGAATGTCTAATTAAGCTTCCCTGCCCAGGGGTCCAGAGGCCGGTGCTGCTCACTTTAACCCATAGGCCCCTACGGAGGAGAGCGCTTGTTATTAAGAGCCAGGCCCCAACCCACAGAACTCCAGCGGGAAAGGTGACTGCGACCTGGCAGTCCAGGGTTCAGTAAGACGACGTCCGCCAGGGGGCGCTAAAGGTTTGGTGTGGTGTCAGGCTGTGTCCACAAAAGCCATCCAGAAGTCCAAAGGGCAATGTTTGGCAATTTGTCACAGCTCTAGGTCAGAAAGATTTGAGCGGTTTTTTTCCTTTTGTATTTTTGTGTCCGACCTTAGGAGGTGCAATTAGTGGTTGGGTGAGAATGAAAAAGGGGAGAAGAAACTAATGCATTTTCTCCCTTCCCCTCCCTAAGTCTGGAGAACGTCATACCAAGCTTGGGGTGGGAGACTGGGGTTGGGGCATGAAGCTTTGCATCACAGTACACTAACTTTTTCTTATATACACACACACACACACACACTGGTGAAGAAGTATAAATGGACAGCTTAATGGCTGTTTAGAAATATCCATACACGTGTGACCGATTCACCAGCCAGATCTTCTGATTCTGAACTGATATCCTGAATTCTGTACCTTACATGGTTCACTCCTCTTGAATTTTACACAAACGAAATTATGCATTGTGATGCCTTCTGGGTCAGCCTCTTTTCATGGGTGGAACTTGTCTGCCTTTGAATCTTGGCTGCATTTTGCTATTCTGTCCTCAAGCGAAGCCTGACTACCCAGTGGACACTGAGACCAGCAAATTCTTCCAAATAGCTTTCCCAAGTGGATATAGAAATATGCACTGCATTCAGCTGTATGAGCATTCCAACTACTCTACTACCTCACTTTTAAACTTTATACTAAAGAGTCTTAAGTGTGAGCCCCTTTTGTGGTATCTGATGGTATTTTCCCAATAAGTAATGATGTTGAAGATGGACTATGTGTGTGTGGGGGGTGTGAGGCGCCTATTCTAGTCTTATGACCATTTTGATCATTTGTATGTGGTGGTTTTACTACATAGATCCAGGATATAAATCTTGATAACTCAGTATTTTTCCAGTGTAATTTTAAATGATTTTTTTGATTAATAGAAATTCATAATTTTATGGAAGTCTAACTTATCAATTTCAGGTAGTTCTATTTATGTGCTGTCTACTTATCTCAAGGTCCCCAAAATAATTTTCTATGTTCCTTTCTACAGGTTACATTGTTTTGCATTTCTCTCTGAGATGTCAGATCCAGTTGATTTTATTTTTACAAATCACAAACTAATTTTTGTGTAGGATATGAGGCAGGTACACAATAAGTTCTTTGCTTTGAGATATGCATTTAAGCCAACATCTTTTATTGAAAAGACCCTTCTATACACTGAAATACAACAGAACTTTTGTAAAAAATCAGGTTATTATGTATGAGAAGCTTTGTTTCTGGACTGTGTTCTGTTCTATTATTCCATTTGTCGATTATTGTTCTAATACTGTATTGTTATATTTACTGTTATAGTAAGTTTTGGTATTTGATAACATAAATCTTCTAACTTCCTTTCTTCAAAATTATCTTGGCTAATACTCTTAAGTGAAATAAATAGGACACATATGTGTAAATACCAAATAGTTTCTCTAGTGTGAGAAATGGAAAGTGTAAATAAGGATGAAAATGATTAAAAATGAATAATTGATAATTTGAAATAAGAAAAGGTCCAAGGGTTTGGGGATGGTGGGAGGGGAAGGGGAAAGGGAAGAAGGGAAAGGAAAAATTATGAGGAAAAAATATGGAATCAAACTCTGTGTAAATAGGAAAGGGTGGAGGGTGTGAAGGGTGCACAGGTAATGGGAGAAAAACTAAGAACTAAAATACATCATGTTCTGGTACAAACACCCAATGATAAATGTAAATGTATTTTATACCTAAAATGTACCAATAAATATATACATATAAAAATTATCTTGGCTATTAGCTTCTTATTATTTCCAAATACTTTTTAAAAATAGCTTCAGATAAGGCTTTTCATCAATTGACAATGAGACGCTCAATATCTGAACATGACCAGATACTCTGTGATCTTCTCAAACTAACCTCCAGGTGTGGAAAAAAGACACAATAAAGGAGGTTTAGAAGTTAGTGGATAAAAGAATAGACTTTTTGCTTGTCTCTTCCCAAGTCCAATCAATTATCAGATTACAGCAACATGGCAATATTATTGCAATAATATAGTAAACCGTGTATGAAGATTATATATAATTAGCTGCTTATTAGAAAAGAAGGAAAAATACTACAACTATGAGTGCTGATTGAAACTAAAATTTAACTGCATATTGAAGGATAAATAACATTTAACGGGAAGAAAGGGGAGAAAGAACATTAAAACTAAGAAATTTATTTCATGAAATACGATGTAAGGGATATTAAAGAACAATATCGGCAGTGTAATCAGTGGAAGTTTGAAAAAAAGGTAGAGATTCCTCTGTCACTAGGGTGTCACACTGATGTTCAGGATGAGGACAAAGGATCCATCTAGCCCAGGCTGCCTACAACTTTATCTTATACGCCTCCATCTATAACTGTATTTCCAACAGAGTGGCATAACATTTCAAACAAATGCCTCAAGTCTTGAAAAAAGCCATTTGTGCTCAGCATAACGAAAGAATAAAAAGAGAAAAACTAAAAATTTTTCAGAAAAGAAAATGTTAAAACCTAATTTTAATTCAATGTTTATTTTTAAAATCCACTATATGTCAGTCACTTTTTAAATTATTTGGCATGTGGAGATTTGCAAAACAGGCAAAGCCTCTACTTCTATAGATTTTCCATTCCAATGAGGAAAACAAATGGTATACAGATTAAGAAAGATAATGTAGTGTTAGGTTCTATAAGGGCACTGTGAATATAAAATGGCTGAGTGCAGAATGATGCAACACTGTGTGCCTGCATGTGTGTGTGTGTGTGTGTGTGTGTGTGTGTGTAAATATATGAGTATAGTAATCACAGAGAAGGCTCAGAAGTGAAGGAAATGATAAAAGTTACACACACCGTTATCAGATGTAGTAGTCAGCTTTCCACTGTGGGGACAAATTATCTGCCATATACAACCTAGAGGAGAAAAAATTTCTTTTGGCTCACAGTTTCAGAGGTTTCAGCCCATGTTTGTCTGACTCCCAGCGGAAACGTGATGGTAGAAGGGTGTGTTGGGGGAAAGCTGCTTAACTTATGGCATCTCAGAAGGAGAGAATAGGGGAAAAGCAAGAGAAGAAGAGGCTAGGGATGAGATATAATCCCCCAAGGTCATGTTCTCCTGAACTACCCAGACACACCCCAAAATATGCTCTACTAATCTCAGTCATGCTTCTCAAACCAATCAAGCTGACAAGATCAACCATCACGTGAAGCAAGAGGAAACAGCCCAAAGTCATGATGCAGCAAGATGGGGTGTGTGTGTGTGGGGGGGGGTAATGTTGAATAAGTATTAATAAAGGTAATGCAAAAGTGATAGTGACTTGCAGGGAACAGGGAAAGGGGATGTTATGAGAACCTATGCGGTAAGTCCTAGTCTCCTGCGAGCCACGACAGCACAAGGCGAATTGACTTATTATATAGAAAAGATAGAAAAAATGACACTTAGTAAAGAAGCTAAGCTTTGGGCTTTATCAGCGCTGCTCTGGGCGGCAAAGACAAAAGCCCCAAGCTCACCACACCTTTATTCAGTCCCTCAGGAGAAACAAATGTAACATGACTCAAAGGGCAGCAGTGGCAGCTGCAAAAATCCTAGAACAAAAAGGAACTATGCAGATGAAGATTTTGTTTCTCCCAGAATGTCTTCCGCTAGTGTAATCTTGTCCTGGAGCATCACAGCATCATGGGACCATTGAGGTTTTAGGTGTGACTGGAAGGGAAGATGGAGTTATCTCTTGACAGGCCATAGCTGGCCTGTAGGCAGGACAACTAGGCCCTAATCATGATTTAATTGTGAAATGATTTTTCCCCAAAATCCTGTAGAATTGCTCCCAACAGTGACTGAGGCAAAAGCAGTAGATAATAAGTCCAGAGTCTTCGGGACTATGCAGGGATTGGCCTACCTAGGGCCTAGTAAGCACTGGTGAAGAATTTGGCCTTATCCTTCATGTGATGGAAATTCATTGTAGAATTTGAATATGAAATAATATGATCTGATGTACAGTTTTAAAAAATCACTTTGGCTCCTGTTTAGAAAATAACTTGGAATTGGATTGTAAAAAATAATAATAATAATTCAAATAAGGAGAGAAGCCACAATTTATTGCAGTGATTTTAGGGCAGCATAACAAGACTTTGGTCTGGTACAGTAGCTACAAACAGAGGTAAGACCTTGATTTAGGATGTCGTGAAGATTAAGTTGGTCTTCCTAGCCACAGAAATGGATGTTGGGTGAGTGGGGAAGAAGCAATGCTGGCTACTCCCTAAATTCGGGATCTGCAGGACTGGATGTTTAAAATGATGTTTCCACTAAGACTGGGGGTGAGGAGGACATCAGACATGGATCAGAGAGGAGTCAATGTTTCTTTTGGGACTTGTTAAATTTTGGAAGCCTGTTAGACATCCCAGTGGAGGTGTTAACTTGTTAGATACCCAAATCTGGAGATAGAGGAGAAGTTAAGCCAGGATATGTTCATGTGGAAATGGTCAGCATTTGAGGGATATTATACCATTGGATGGAATTATCTAGTGGACATGTACTTAGAGAATCCTCAATATTCAGGAAATCAAGGATATCTAGAATGGTTCAGGAGTGTAGAAGACAAACAAGAGTGCATACAGCCATGTAGAACCAAAGAAAAGGCACAAAGGAATCCAAGCTGGTCATCTCTTTTTATTGTATAGAACACAAGAGGTGGTGTAATGGGTAAGCACCCAGGATGTGAAATCATATAGAAGTGAATTCTAACTGACTTGTATCCCACTAGTATAATGGGTATCTGATCAAGGAATTTTTTGAAAAGCAAATGAAAGAATAAGTATGAAGATTCAGCACAATGCTTGACATTTATTAAGTGCTCTATAAAGTAGTGACAATGACAATGACTTTGTTACATTTATGCCATGTGTGTTGGACCTTTAAATTTTGTTTCATTAAATGAGATCAATTAAAGATTTTAATATGGTAATAGAGTAAGGAAAGGAAATGCACATTAGTTTAAATATATATTGTATACAGCAGAAAATAAAACTAAATTACAATATGAGGATTACAAATTTTAATCACAGAGACAGAGATTATGAGAATAACATAATTTCATATTGAGACAGAGAAATTTTAACTAATTCTTTAATTAAAGCAGTGATAAGAACCACTTTGAAAAAAAACTTTTCTGTGGTAACTTTACCTATAAAGCTTTGAAAAAAGCATTTGACAAATTTAGTATGAGTTAATTTCCCCCCACAGTAATGATCAAGTTCTTTTAAAAGAGAGAAAATGTAATTTTCTCCAGGAATGAGGAGGGACAATAATGCTTATGGCCATACCAGACATAATCATTTTTGTATATGAACTTTCAGAAGAGAACCTGTGCTGTGGATCGAAGTTGAAATGAAATAAAATAATTATCTTCACCATTTAATACCCATAGGGATATTTTACAATACATATGAATGTTTGCCTGAAAGATACATAACAATGTGTAAGGGTATTTTAAAAGAGTTCTAATATGACTGAAAAATAGAAATAAAATTGGTCACAGAATGTCAGCTACAATGTTAAGAGAATTTTTAACTAAAAAGTTATATACTAGAGATAGTGATGTCTTACCTTCTCCTCTCTTCTGCCATTCTGTGGCAGAGGGACAGCTCCAGCCCCTTGGGGAAGAGATGGAAAGAGCAGAGTCTAGGCCAGTGGGAAAGCGGCAGGCAGCTCTTCACTAGAATCAGCTGGAGGGTGGGCCCTGCATTTTGTTTCTGGAGGGCTCTCTGAGGAGGTCAATTATAAACTCTGGCCCTGAATGGATGGGGCTCCAGGGGATTGAGTCACTGAGGTTTACAGTGCACCCTCCATGGACATTTCTTCATCCTAGTGGATGGCCTAATGCCTAAGTATCTGACCATGCCCGGGTGTCCTTGGAAGATGCCCCTGTGCCTCTGGTGTGCTGAGCTGTGTCCAGTTTATTTCTACCAAGACAGCCAATCCCTTGAAGAGCCCTGAAAAGGGAAGACATTAGGTGCAGGTGAGTCAATTGGGTGAGATTCAGAGGAAGAAACACAGTAAAACTTGGGAAAAGCACAGCAGTGTGTTACTTTCACATGGCAAAGAGAAGGGAGTGGCACACCCAAGCGACATTAAAAGAGGGCAAGGGCCCTGTGGCCTGAAGCCTATATTGGGAACTAGAAACCCAGATGGGCTTAGAGCAACTCTGCATGTCCTAATGGGCCATGCTGTGCTGGAGAGTTGCCACATCTGCACCATGCTGGTGGGGTGTTGGGGCAGTGGGAAGGGTCAGGCAGACTGTATGTAGCTGTCCCATAAGAGGTGGTCACCAGGAGGTTGAGTGAGGCAGGGATCTGGATCACCCGGACTGAGGAACTGGAAGGAGTTGGAGAACCGGAAACTGTGTCAGGACTGTGTCAAACTTATGTTCAAAATGCATGTAGAGGCAATGCAAAATCACAGGAATGTGAGTCCCCATGCTTTTGAATTCTCAAGACCAAACTCCCCATATCTAGCTGATAGTATGAATGCCAAGAAGTCAAGAAATTTCTGGAATTTCTGCTGCTAATCATAAGTGTCAGCCTGTTTGTTCAATGTGATCTATCTTTACCTTTTTTTCGTATATCCTTTTATTGGTACATTTTAGGTGTACAACATAATGACATTCATCATTGGAGATATGCACCTTTACATAATCTCTCTTGGTTCTTATTTTTTCCCCTTCCCCTGCCCTCCCTTCAACCCCTCCATCCCTCCCTTCAACCCCTCCATCCCTCCCTATTTACAAAGACTTTGTTTCCATTGTTTCATTTTCTCACATTAATTCCATTCCCTTCTTTCCTTTCCCCTACCCCTCCCACTTCCCCTTCCCCTTTGCCCCTTTTCTTCCTATTTCACATTATCTATTACACCTTTTAGTCCTTATTTACACTTTCAGTTGATCTATCTTTACCTTTGAGTCTGCCATCAGCACTGCATATCACTTAGGGGCTCTCATGGGAAGACACATATATACAATTGATTCTTCTGGTTCATGAAGAAAACAGACACAGAACATCCCATATCTGCCCTATAGAGTCCAGGTAGGATCAGGCCAGGTCCTATTTCCTGTGGAGCTTGGACTATCTCTCTGTCCCTGGCTCCCAAACTGCCCTGGGTTGTCTGTTGCCAGAAGTAGACTCTGATCTGCTTAGCATGAATTAAATGTGTCACTGGCTAACCAAACGCAAACCCATAATGGAATATGGCTAAAGACAGATACATACTGTCTGGGTGGTCAGTGCTTCATCAGGGGACACATCTCATTAGAATGGTCTGAAGAGCTGGGTCAGCATGAACTCTTGGCTATTTGGATGACTCACCAGGACAGTGTAAGGCCAAGTTGGGGCTGACCTCCAAAACAGTCTCTGCAAGACAGCACACTCCGAAATCCTTCAGCTGCAATATTCTCTTCTTTCTCATTGTGTGCTATCTTTGGTGAAAGGGCCTCACAAATCACCCATAGTAAAATCAAGAACACAGTTAGATCCACTTTAGTCCAGATCCCTTATTATTAAGCTTTTTGTTGTTATAGCATATTCTCTGAATGCAATTCACTCAAGGTAATAATTAATCAACATTTCAAAAAAGCTAGGAACAGAATAAAATAACACCATAATACCATATAAATGAAAAATAAAACAATAGCACTAAATGGGAGTAAGGGCCAAATTACCTATTATATACACATATATATGCAGTGGAAATGTGCATATAAAAGGAGGAAAAAAGATGCATATTAGAGTTATATTAATGGCAGAAGGCGATACGTGGTGGCAGTTTAATTTTTCACATACTCCAAAATTTTAAATTAGTATCAGATAATTTAAATAACTTGTACAATAACATTCTCAGGCTTAGAAGCAGCACAGAGAGGAGTACATCTTGCAGAAGTGGGCAGGCGCGACTTGATTCATGTTTGACACTTCACTCCTCAGAGGTCCACTGCTGCAAGTGAGGAGCTCACTTTAAACGATGGCTGAGAGCAGGACTCAGTGCTGTCCTTGTCGTGCAGAGGGTCGAGCTGAGGTCCCGGGAAAGCAAGGGTCTGCTTGGAAGTGATGGCTTTAGTAGCACTCCAGAAAACATTGCCCAGTCTTTTACCAATGCTACCTTGTCACATTAGAATGAAATCTGTCCTCCGAGTAGAATTATTCTATAAAAACACCTACAATCTTGCTCAAGTTAAAATTTAAAGTTATATTTTCTGACAGCTGTGATGTGGCGAACAGCGAAAAGATTCATTTGACTTTTGACATAATCAGCTGTTTCCACTGAGCGGAGACATCTGCAGTCTTCAAGGATGCTCAGTTACAAAGCCAGTGGGATCTGTAGCCACTAGAGGGCGCGCTCAACCAATGAGAGCGAGCCGGGTGCAGGCACTGGGACAGCGAACCGCCTTCTCCACCTAGGCCCCCTCAGCTTTCTGTGCCTTTATTGGTTCGTTTCACAGCAGCTAAGACTTCATTTTGGGAGTGTTCCGTTTTCACGTGTCCAAAACACACTATATAAGTATTATTTCAGAGGCTTAGAGAATCCCAAACACAGAAGCTTGCTGCCTCTCACCCCTAAAGGGCCTCTAAAAGCTTCTTTCCATGGATTACAGATCTTTTGTAACAAGATACAAGTGACCAAGTGACCAAAACTGCAAGACACATTTCTCCGTCATTCTGCAGCTAGAATTTGGGGAAACATTTGCCCACATTCAGAAAGGCTGACATTCATCTGCAACTTAATAAATGCTACCACATGCTGGTGTTGGCTACATATTAAGATACCTAAGTTTTAAGGTTTACTTGCAGGAATGAGGAAGTGTGTGAATGTGGGGCTCAGTTTTGGGCTATGGTTGGAAGAATATAAGGCTGGACTTAGCTATGGGACATTCTGTTCTCACAAAAGACACCTGCTTCTCAGTTATAATTCTTATTAGAGTTTAAATTTCATATTTTTGACTGCAAAATCCACAGCTGTGTAATTCTGAGAAATATCAATCTCTTGGAACTTCAGTATCCTTAAAAATTTGTTCTCTCAAGACCTCAGCTCAAGAAAACCTAAATCTCATGGGCACAGAGTGTTTGGATAGTTATTTTCTTCTCTGGCAACCCTACGTGCTGGGAAGAGGGCAAACATGACATTTGTTTTCATGCAGCCCTGGCTGGGCAACTGTCTTCAAGAAAATTTCTGCCTCTTTCTGCTCTTTATCTAGTTCCCCAAATCACTTTCCAATCACTAAATCTTTCTAACAAGCCCTATGAATTTTTCCCTACTATCATGGAGAAAATATATAAAATAGTTTTGTCCTTAACAAAGGATTGGCACACCTGTCTGTCATTAATAAGGAAGAACAGAAAGTATGACACATTAAAAATAGTAGACAGGGTTGCAGGTGTAGCTCAGTGGCAGAGCCCTTGTCCAGCATGTTCAAGACCTTGGGTTCAATCTCCAGCACTGGAGGGTGAAGGTGGGAGTAATATTTCTGGCTGTACCTATAGGCCTGTTTTTATGATGCCTTCAGTGGGTCTCCCCTGCAGCATCTCCTGCATTAATTTCTGGAAGTTTCTGAGGGATCTCACAAAAGGATCTCACTCAAGACAGTAATACTGCTGCTGCTGTTCTGCACTGCCCCGGAAGAGTTGTTCTTGCAGTACCCCCTGCCCAGTCTTCCACTGCAGTTGCCACTGATCTCAGAATTACCTCTGCCAAGCACCTGTCTCCCATTGGATGCCATTCTGCTTCCAGGAAAGGCTAAATACTATCACAAGACATTCTTAGCTCTCTGAAACCCTCAATGCCAAAGTAACTCTTTTATCTGAAATAGCCACTGTGGAAGCCCAGTAAATTTCATGTACATGTAGATTGAAATACAAAGTTTTGTGAAGTGGACTTTGTCCACGCTTGCCCACATTCCCTGCAGCCTTCTTCACCCGCCATGTGCACACAAGCTACAGCCTCTCTGAGCTTGCCCCAGATGGCTTGCCCCTGCAGCCCTCTTCAGAGGACTGGCCTTGAGCCAGTCTGAGCCCACACAGAGAGACAGTCCAGTAGCTTAGGTCTGTCTTGCAGGAATCTTAAAGCATGACTCTCTTGACCCCAAGTGGAGAAAACTTTGACACAGTTTAAGGTATAGAACACCCCAGGGGATTTAGCTAGGTGTGAAAATTTGTCTAAAATCATGTCCTTCTCTTTTCTTTATACCCTTCTTTCTTACATGCTTTTCCTGGCCCTTAAAAATCCCTTGCTCCTGAATTCATCCTTCCTGCTTCTGGAAAGGATAGTTTAGGTATCTGTTACCAGGAGTTCTGGGGTAGTTTTTGGAACAGGATCTAACGATGGTGCTGTAGATTAAGTCATCAAATGACAATATAGATTCTATCACAGGTGGGGCGCAGAGCTACTGGCACTATAAGTTGTAATTGCTAAAACTTTCACCAGTGGTGGAGTAGGATGATGTCATGGGTTAAACTATGCAACGTAAAAGGACATGAAGGTTGACTTGCTGAACTGGTGAAAATGACCTTTCTAGAGGCTTTGCAGATGATCAAGCTAAGATGAAGTTCTAGGATCCCTTATAATTGCTGTGTTCAACAATGGACAATTTGGGACACAGGCACATACAGTAGAAAGATGTTATGAAGACCCAAGAAGAACATCTATAAGGCAAGGAACACAGGAGGCTACCAGAAGCAATGGAGAACATGGAACACATCATTTCTCACAGCCTTCCAGATCACTCATATTGACACTGAAGTTTTTTACTTCTGGCCCTAGAACCATGAGACAATATATTTCTAGGGTTCTAAGCTGCCATTTTGTGGTACTGTGTTATGGAAACCTTAGGAAAAAAGATTCTGATGGAGAGTTATAGACTGTGCAATTTCCTTTGGCCTTTGAAAGGTACAAAATAAATGGTAACAACAAATCTTGTGGCTTTGTTCATGGTGATTTGAAGAAAGAAAATGGAAGCTGTCAGCTGGTCACTTTTAGATAGGATTAGAAAGTCAGAAGACCCTTTGATGGCTTTTGGTTCAGGAATAACTGACAGTACCAGACCTAAAGAGAAGCTGAGGTTGTGTCCTCAGCATCTCTCCTATGCAACATCCCATCCTTGGTAAGGGAGGGATAAACTTAGAGATCTGGGATCTGAAGCCCTGAGTGGATGCCATAGAGAAGCTGGAAGCTGGAAGGCCCTGAGTCCTGGGCCTGCAGAAGAGCCCATGTCCTCCTGCTGGAAGGCAGAGGTCTTTTTGTTAGTGATTGCAGCCAAGTATACAAATGAAAGCCCAGAAGCCAAATAAGAATATTGTAGCTTATTTCTTTTTCTAGTCTTTAACTCCAAGTCGTTCAGAAGTCCTTATAATTCCTTCTCAGACTTCCATTCCACAAGATTTGTGAACTTGGGCAAGCTGCTTAATGAATTTGAGCCTCTGTCTTATCTGATAAAAAGTGGTTAACAATACTTACCATAATGTATGCAGTGGAAAACTACTTCACAAAGAGGGTTCTTGGCTGTTGTAATCTACCTCCCAAAGCCTCCAATTCCAATAATGGCTAAAACTTTACTACCTAGTAAACAGCCCTGCTGAAAGGTAGCCAGGCAGGGGATGTGAAGGAGAGCTTTCCTTTTATCTTCTTTTTATCCATTGAGAGGGAGATGAAGTCAACAGCTGTCGAAACAAACAAGCTCACTTAGTGAGCTGAATAATATGAAACTATTGCTGAAATGAAAAGAGCAGCTGGCTTTCTACCAAGGCACATTGTCACACATACCCTCACATTTGGGATCATTAGGAATTTACATGGGGTGAATAGCCTTGGAAACTATATTTACTTTTCCACAAATCATCAGAAAAATGCTAGCATACTCTCAGTGAGCTGCAAGAAAAAAGAGGCACACACACACACACACACACACACACACACACACACAGCAGCAGCAGCAGCAGCAGCAGCAGCAGATGTGTTTTTTCATGTGAATGCAAGGGAAACTGCTGGAAATAAATTTAAGCTTTCCTGAGACAAAGAAGTGGTGGGCACTCAAAGGAAGATAGATGCTTAAATGAAAATGGGGAAGTGGAGCAGAGAAAAATATGATCTATCTAAAAGCATCAATTAGCTCAAATGTTTCAGACAGGTCTAATTACTTTTAGCCTGCTAAGAGTGCTACCTCAGGATGTGAGCATTTGAAACCCAGGACTGTCTAAGTGAACACCTATAAATGTTATTAAATTTGTGGCTGATTATAAAAATATAGCACAGAATATTTATAAGATATAAATATCAAGAGAAATCTATAACCTCACTATTTGATGAAAATGAACTCAAATGACAGTTATAATAGGGTGAGACCTTTTAATACATTTTCTTGACATTTTAATAGACTATCCAATAGTATTTACAGTTTTAAATCCTACCTTTCTTATCACATGATATCTTATTTTTGTTAGTTTGTTTTGCACTACTAGTGATTGCATTCAGGGCCTTTGGACTGATCTATGTTCCCAGCAATCTCTATCTATCTATTTATCTATCTATCTATCTATCTATCTACCTACCTACCTATGAATGAAATAAGGTCTTTTGAGACAGGGTTTGCTAAGTTGCCACAGCTAGGCTCAATCTTCCTGCCTTAGACCTCCTGAGTGCTGTGAGTACAGGAGTGTGCCACCACTTTTGACTCTGTGTATTGTTTTTAATAACTCTGTGATATTCTCTGACATGAATGTTGCCAATAACTAATAATTTCCTAAAAACCAAAATTTAGTTTTATTTTTAAGTGTATTACAATTATCAAGCAATGGCCTGTAATGTGGGGTTAGAAGTGAAACTTTATGCTTCACCTGGCTCTAGACAAAGCAAAGGGAAATAAGCCACATTTAAAACTTAGATGAGGCCTATTTCTTTTCCTGAGGGCTAGTTAACTTCTCCCCTAATAATGCAATCCAGACTTTTGCATCCACATGAACACAAGTCTCACAATATAAATGGCTGTTTATGTAGCAATATAATCAGATTAGAATTGTTCTGTTTATATTCTGAGCTAGGAGAGAAGCAAGAAATTTACTTGTCTCTAAGCTAAATCAGAAATATTAAGAAAAGAAGAGGAGCACTTTGCACTTAGCCCTCATCCTGTTTTATACCCTGGTTTTTGTTTGTACCTGAGCTGGGGAGTGCAAGTCGCATTAAGAAAGAGGCCTAATACAAGAGAAGAAATTGTATAATCACAACTAACATACGCTGTCTGTCATAGTTTCTATCTAGATATTCCCCTAAAGGCTCCTGCACTACTGAATGGTACTTTAGGGAGGGGATGGGATCATGGGGGTCTGATACTCATCAATGGATTGGTCCACTCAGGAGCTTATAGGTAAAAGTGATTTGGAATGTAAAGCTGAGGAAGAGGTCATGGGTCACTGGGGGCCTGGACTAGGGGGTCTATCTCCTTTCCTCCTCCCTGTATTCCTCTCTCTGCTTCCCACCACGTTAGGAAGTGTTTCTCCTCTGCCGTGCCCTCCTGCCTGGGAGCCAGCCGACGATGTACTGAAACCTCGAAACTGTGAGCTAAATAAAGCTTGCCTCCTTCAAGTTGTAGGTTCTGGGTATTGTGTCTCTGCGTGAGAAAGTAACTTAGACATTATCTCGCCACCTATTACAGGTCATACCCTACCAAAATAAGCTAAATGTACTACAATAACTATTTATGTAAGGTTCCTCAATTCACCTCATGTTTCCACTTTGTTATTTAGAAAACAAATATAATTTTCCCCCTGACATGAGACACTGACTTATCATCAACACTGAAAGGAAGTTTTAAAGTATCAAGTTTTATACAGGTAGGTAGAGTTAATATATGAGAAAATACTAAACACCCATTCAATGCCCATTAAGCACAAGTTTTCATAATATGCACTTTGGCACACCTGCACGTTTTTTTTTTTCTTTTCTTATATAATAATAGCCCTCCTCCTCCTCCTCAGATGAGGACCAAAATAGTATGTGAAACCATCTACACACCTATAAACTTGGAAAGAATACCATTGTGAGGGGCCGGGGATTTGGCTCAGTGGTTCCGCCACCCGGCTCTCAAGTGCAAGGTCCCGAGTTCGATCCCTGGTACCAAAAAAAAAAAAAAAAAAGAATACCATTGTGATATAAGCTTGGACAAGACAGATCAGGGAAGGGCACGTTGAATGTTCATCCAAGATAGCAAGTTTCGACACTTGGTAAGGTCCTCTGCAGTGTGATCTGAGGGGCCTCTTCTCCTCCCATCGCAATGGGCAAGGCACCCTGAACACAGCTGTGTCAGCTGCACCCCAGCTTGCAGTGATTGGGATCAGCTGAGCCAAGGGGCTGCTGGAACCGAGGGGAAATAGAGAGAAAGTGATTCTTAGGTTTTGTCCAGGCTTGAGCAGAGAGCATGGATGCAGGAATTGCAGTGGTGTCAGTGCACAAGGCACCAAGGGACCAGGGATCATAGCAAAGCCCAGAGATGAACACAAGAAAATGGCCTCTCCAGGCAAAAGATTGGCTTTCAAAGATGAGGACCCCTGGGAGAATGGCAACATGGGTCTCCCACAAGGTGCTAGATTTCCTAATCCCTAAAAAGTGAAAAATGTGAATGAGTTAGTGGAAGATGTTATATATTTGCTGCAAATAGAATAGAATCTAAGGAGCCAAAGGGCTCTCCCTGGTTCCATGGCTCAGAGGCCCAACAGAACTGACCCACAGGGACCCTTTTCTTTGTACTGTCCTACATTACTCCAGCCATCAAAAATGAGTCTCAGTGCAGTGGTAAAAATAGGACTAGCACCAAAAGAAGATCCAGCAGAAGAATCAGAATATAGTTCCAGTAAAATAAGATTGCTGAAGAAAATGAAAATCTAAAACAAAACAAAAAAATTACATAAAGATATCCAAGTATAACCCTAGCACACACACAGTGAGAGAATATGGACCTCTATGGAAATACTTTTGAAAACCTAGAGTGAATGAATAAATTCCTAATAAAGTATCCATTACCAATTAATAAATGAGAAATTTATACAGAGCAAAGGCAATAGAAAGATATCAATAATGATTAAGGTATATTATTGGCAAAGAATTAAGGAAGATGATAAAATAATTAGGAATAGGTTTAACATGAACAGCACAGGATCTATATGATTTTCAACACTGGATGTACATTAAAATTATATCTTGGGGAGCTTGAAAAATCCCGATGCTCAGGCTGCACCTGACATAAAACAAATCAAAATTACTGATCTTGAACACAGGATCAACATTTTTTTAGACCTTGTAAATAATTCCAGTGCATTATTGATCTCAGGAGCCACTGGTCTATAAGAAGAAAATCATAAATTTACGTTGAATGATATAATAAAATATCTGAACAAAAATGTGAAAGGAACATATAATCTTTGATGAAAAAGCTTAATTTCATACTATTGCTCATTCTCCTGAATTAATGTATAAGTTTAACATAATTCCAATCAGAAACTCAACAATTTTTTTAAATGGAGAAGAGAATCTTAATGCTTCTACTAAAATAATTACCATTACCAAAATGATCTCTAAGAAGAAGACCAAGATGACTTCCACATATAAGAAAAAAATGAGTAATTTTATATTCTGTAAAATAGGACAAATAGATCACTGGAGAAAAATAGATAATAATCTAAATAATAGATAATAATCTAGTCTATATGAGAAATAATAGATGATTTGAAGGTATTTCAAATACAAGAGAAAATAATGAATAATATAATGTAAAACTGATACAGCTGGGTATATATATCTGGAAGAAAATAAAAATAGGCCTCTATCATTTAATCCTTAGCATACTAAACCTGAAATTGTTTACCACTTGAATGCAGAGGAAAATAATGAACGTATGTTATGTATACATACCTAGACTTTCTAGAAAACTTCATGTTAAGAATGAAAGTGGGGCCTTCTCAATTTCCCTTCTCTGTTTCTCCTTGGCAATCACCTCAATTCTTTCCCTTCTCCTCAGACACACCAGATTGTACCTCCAACAGAACCCTACTCCACTGACTCTTGAGAGGTTCTTACCACTTCTATCCTTTTTACTCCCAGGAAAAAGGGGTACACAAAGAAGGGCAGTGGGACTAATCCTTCACAATTGCATGTGGAATGTGTGACAGCCCCCACACCATGACGTGCAGCATCATGGCATGCAGACCAATCTCAGTCCAACTCTATCCTAAAGTTCTGGTTTCATGGTGTCTAGAACAAGAAATGGTTACTTTGTCTTTCATTTTCCTCATGCAGGTAGATATTCTTTTTGATTTTTTTAATTGAAAGTAAAGTATTTGGTATCTTAAGCTGTTTAATTGGTCTAGAAATTAATTCTGTTAATTTAGAGAATCTCTATGGTAAATTGGCTACAGTATATTGGTTAACCCAGAAGAACAGCCTGTGGGAAATTAGACTGACCTGGATTACACAGTGGAGACATATTGGATGCCCATCGATGACTGGAAAGTGTTTCCCATGGTCGTGTCACAATTAAGTTGCCTGTTAGGTTAACTCTGATGATGCTTCCACTCAAGCTATCATTAAAATTTAGGGACACCAACAGTTGTGGACAGGAATGAGAAAAAGACACAAAGGATGAGGTTGAAATTTTAGAGCTTTAGGTACTATGGGATATTAGAGGAAAATGAATTTGCAAAAAGAACTACAAGGCACTTCCTTCCTTCTTGTGCCTGGTTTTCCCTACCTTGTTGCACCCTAGCTGTGTGAGTCCACACGCCTTGCAAATTCTCCTGCTGCCTTCTGCAAGGTTACATATGGAATCTAAGAAAAAGGCTCTAAACTTTCTGTCCTTTTTTTCCTATTTGAGTCTACCTCTTCATAGGAAATCTTACAGCAAAGCTGCACAGTTTCTAGGAACCTTGAATCACTCCCAGAATTCTCCATCAAGTCCTGCTTCTCTTTGCACCTGTTCACTAAAGGTCAGGCTTTCTGACATCTCACACTTTGCATTACTGTCACAATCTTTAAATGGCCAAGGGAACAGTCCCTTCCCTGATGACTCCTTGCACAGATCTCCTGGGGCAAAGACAAGGGTGAAAGTAAGGAAAAGCATGGGGTCAGAGTTGGATGCTGAATGGTAAAGCAAAACAATACTACCTATTTTTACATTTGTACATTGTGCTGAGCCTTTCTAAATTCCATGGACACATCATAAAAACTTATGTGATTTTGTTCAGATCCTTGGCATGATGCCTGTCAACCTTGTTCACTATGTAACAACCACCTGGTGAAATTAAAAAGAAATTTTCTGATCATGGGATCCAGGTGGCAGTATTTTTTTAAAAACCTCCCAGGTAGGTCCATTGAGAACCACAGTTTGGTGAGATCTACTTAGACTGCTAACATGATGACTCTCTGCCTACTCTATTTTTCTTGATACCCCTCTTTCTATAGTCATTTCCAAAGGTCAGACCACATCTGGATTAAAGAATTGCACAAGAAAAGGGAAATGGAAACAATCTTTGATAACTCTAGGAACAAAACTGAATAAGATCATGGATAGTAAAAGCATATTGTTGCTATGAATGGGTTTGGGTTGTCCTCTCTGAAACTCATATTGAAATTAAATCGCTGTTTATGAAACATTAAGAGGTAGAACCTTTAAGAGATGATTTGGGCCCTACAATTAATAGATAGGTGAATATGTTATCTTGAGAGAGGGTCTGCTCTGAAAGCCAATTTACTTAGATCTCTCTTGGACTCCCCTTCTCTCGCAATGTGATGCCATGTGGCACCTTGGGACTATAGCAACAAGAACGCTGTCGCTACATATGGACCCTCAAACTCGGAACAAAACCACAAACCAAAATTAAAGGCTTTTCTTTATAACTTACTGAATATGTAGTACTATGTTATTAGAAATGGAAAATGACTTAAGACAACCTTCTGTCTCATTTTATTGTATCTTTTTTCTTTTTTATTGGCTCTGGTTCCCTATTCTGCCTTTGTGACAGAGTATCCACTACTGTTGAAGAAAATTATCTGGCAAACCCACAAATATTAACGCTTCCATGACCCAAAAGGTGACTACTCTTCTCTTTAATGAACATTTGCACTTTCCAAGGAGTTATCTGAAAATGAAAATGTCAAACTCGATGAAATAGAATGCTAATGGCTAGATTTCAGGAAATACCTAGTCTGAGGGTCTTTCCTATCATGCTTTGTGAGATGATCCTCTGCCTCAAGGAAAGACAGCTGCAGTTTCCTTTTTCAGCACTGCAGAAAAAGGCACAGAAGTGTTGGCTTGGGGCTGAGAGATTAATGATGTGAGTGTGTGTGTGTGTGTGTGCGCGCACTCATGTGTGTATGTAAATAATAGTAGGCATCCAATAAATGCTTCTCATTTTCATTAACTCTTTGCTCACTCTTCAATCACCCACTTTTTAGAATCCTTGAAAACACTTTTGAAGTTTTTAAATGTTCAAAAAATTAAAACAATACACTCTATATTTAGAGAAGAAATCCTGGCTGTACGTGGGCCTATATGTTGTTCAAATTATGTGATGGCAATCCCTTCATTTGTCACATCAACATTGACATTACCAGTTAGCAAACTGCTAAATCATCCCTCTCAATTCTTGGGCAATAAAATTCAGATTTTTTGGTAAGTTTAGGGACATGGTTAACCCATAAACACCAACAGCAGAATGTAGGTTTCAGACATCTGTATCTATAACTGAAAGAAAATTTGAAGTGCAAAATTAAATAATCCCTAAGTAAAATACTCAAGTTCAGTACCTTTTAAACATGTTTAACATTTTAATTATCAACTTTCTGTTAAAGATTTTAAAAAGTGTTACTAAGTTCAAAAGGTTTTAAAAGACCTGTTGCAGTTTGACAATATAAGTATTGCTTATTTAAAAGTAAACAAAGTGCTATTGAAAAATAAAAATGAAGGCAGGAGGAAAGTTGCTCCTTACCTACTATCTACAGAAGGAAGCTATGATATGACTGTAGAATTGCTGCAAGAAACACCACCCAACTGGGCGCTCTTCCTCTGCAGTAAGGTCCAATCTCCTGTTCACTCATGGTGGGTCAGCCAGTCAAGATCAGTGACATGGCTGGCTATGTAAGCATAATATTAGATTTCTTGTATAATCAGTCATCTATTTGCACATCTCCAAATATTCAGTATTTAATTAATCATGTCTTAATTGAGAGTATTCTGCTTATAATGATTTGTTCTAATTTATTTTACAGATCAAGTTACCAAGGGAGAAATTTAGTGGTAGATTTTATGTATGGAGGGACTTTTATGTATATTAAATGAAAAGTAAAAATAGTGCATTTTCCATTTTTTTTAAAAGGAAAAGTTTATAAGTTCCTTTAGAGGTGCAAGGGAAAACATTAAGGATATTCCAGATGAATAAACTGGATTTTATCTAATCCATCATCTAGCTTTGGAGGTGGAGAGAATATTGTTTTGTACTGTTGTAGATGTATGCATAACAATATTGATATCAGTCTTTCAGCTATAACTCAGAGTCCTGGGTCAGTGCAGTAGACCTTGTTTATTTAGAAAAGGCAGTTCTCTGGGAAAGTGGCTCATTAGCCTTATATTCCGGGAGTATACGGTCTGGTGTACAAATTAAAATAGCTCTTTAAGCTCCTTTTATGAAAATTGTGCCTGATAAGGCACTTCTACATGCAATGAGGTTGCACATCTAGTACTTCCAGAAAATCAGAGAAGTTGATATTTGTCTTTAGATATGCTACAGTTGTTAGGCCCTAAGATTCACACTTTAACAATTGGATAAGCTCTTGTATTTACCATAATTTTAACTTTGAAGGCTTCCATTAACTCAGTACTAAGGAAAAAAATCAGGAAATGCAGAGAGAGAAGATTTCAATTATATATTTTTGACAAATAATTGGAAAGAAGTCATATTAGGCCTTAGAAATTAATACCATATTATGTCACATAAAATGCTTCCTATACTATGCTGAACTATGTGGAAAAAGGTCAATTTGTGAGTCATTTGAGAGAGACACAGTTCTGAAATTACTGACTTGTCTGTAGATAATAATTTAACTTTAAGTTAAGTATTTAATTTAGTATCCATCATAGCTTCTCTTCCATACCGATCCTTGCCCTGAACAAGATGTCATTTCATAAACCCAATTAAACATGGTACTTATTCTGGTTTAAATACCAAGACAGATTTAATATATTGTCCAATTTCACAGATCAGCAATGTTTCTCTTCCTGCATCACTTGCCCATGACAGTAAAACATAAAAGAACAGTCTGTGCTAGAGGATAGGACAGAATTCAAAGAGAAAATTCATTGCTCTCCTACAGACAGAATGACTGGGGGTTCTTCACCTAAACTGTCAAAGTTGTCTGATTTCTACATGGTAATATTTTAGTCAATGGTAGACAACATACATGGTTGTGGTCTGATAATTTTACATTGTCCGGTGAAATCACAACTGTCTTAGTTTGTGTGTGCTCCATGATTTTGTACAATGATGAAATCACCTAAGGATCCGTGTCTCAGAACACATCCCTGTTGCTAAGTGGAGCCTGATTGTTCAGTGTAATTAATACACCATCTATATGAATGTTAGCCCTCTTAAAACAAGGTAGAATGGTTTCCTGAAGATAAAAGTCACTTTCTAAATTGTTGAATTGAAATTTTTAGTAAAAAATAAATCACTGCTGTTTTCATCAATATTTGAGTTGAGTTTCTGAGTTGGCACATTTTTCCAATTAGAAGAGACTTTTAATTTTTTAACAGTGAGACATTGACACAGAACAGTTTTATTCTTGTCCCACAATGGCCTGTGTCTATCTCGGTGTCACTTCTCCAGCCCAGGCATCCCCCTCATGATAAGCATTACTAAAAGGTTGAGGAGAACTATGTTAGATGTTGCTGTGTCTGCTCAATAGCCACAACCCCTTATTTACTTACTTTGAAGTAATCACATTTTGTTCATGCTTGTATTGTTGCAACAAGTCCAGGGAACATGAATTCCTTCCTCAATTAGAGATGAAACATGAGTGGCCAAAACATAAAAGTTGTGGTATGTTATTATTGAACTATTTATCATAATTCTTTGTTCTCTTTCAAGCCCTTGGTATGCCTCAATAAGGAAAGAAAATATTTCTCTGTTTAACTTCAGACTTGGTTATATGATTACACTATCCAGGGGAATGTGGGTGGAGGGGTGGTGTGCCTATTGTAAGCAGAACTTCTTAAAAACTTTTCTTAGTGTATGTTTGTGATACATGATAATTGCACTCAACATGGGGAACTGGCCCATATTCAACGGCATCCTGATCATTTTTACTATCTCTTCCTCCTTCCTTGCCTTTTCCCCCTTCCCTAGATCCTCTTCCTATCTCGAAAAAGTCTGCCTCCCTGGTCACGTGTTTCTGTGCCCCTTCTTGCATTCCTGCTCAGCATTATGGAAATCATATGCCCAAGGTAATCTCTATCCTTTAACCTGGGTGTAGAAATGTAGGTGTGATAAAGCATGCTGAAAGCTCACCCATTATCTGATGAACATTGCTGCAACCAATCCACACAACTCATGAGGAAGATAAATGCTCATTGTTGCAGATATTTGACATGTTGGCATGTTTCTTAAGTGTCATTGGAGCAAAAGCTGGCTAACAAAAATGTTGATGTGCTAGGCATCATGGTGTACACCTGTAATCTCACCACTCAGGAAGCTGAGTCAGGAGGATCTCTGCTAGCTTGAGGCCAGCCTGGGCTGCATATTGAGTTCAAAGAAAATCTGAGGTGCATAGAGAGACTCTGTCTCAAAAAAATGTCAGTGTAACTTCCATTGCTTGAGATTCCTCTAAAGATGAATAATTGACCATGTTGTCCCTAATAGGATGTATTTATAAAGAATGCCAAGGAAGGGAGCTTATAAGTAAAGTTCCAATCTCTGATGAAAATGATAGCAAAAACATGGACTTTTTGCTTTCTTTGACTCTATCGCTTCAAGTCATAATTACTGGACTTTAGACAGTGATTTTATCACTGTGAGGAATTACACAGGATGAAAATCAGACCTGCTGAGGATGGAAGAGCAGAAACATAGAGAGAATCTGGGTCTCTGATTACGTCATTGGTTTCATGCAGGAAACCTAATAGCTTACATTTCTAAAGTTCTTCTTATATGGAAAAAATAATTATTTTATTTCTTAAATCACTATTAGTAATTCTTCTGTTTCTTGAAAACAAATGCACCCAACCACTGACATGGGTTTCTAGAAATACATTTGCCAGTACCCTGTTTAATACACACAGATTGTATTTATACACAGATATTTAGAGCTGTCACTCTGCATAAATTGTATTATTTTTCATTTTCAAATGTAATATGATATTTCTTTACATTAGAGTGTCTATACACTGGAAGACTACTGTTTTATTTCCTAAAATAACCTCATAGTAGTCTATGGATGAAGGTACTAAGCCTTCATATTAGGTTAGTGAAAATTTAGAAGATTAACCTCAGTCATCCATTATCCCAAAATAAAATTTAAAAGATATAAAGAAATGAAGAATATAAAGTAAAAGTTACATGACATGTAAATTAAATCCTTGTTACAATGCCCACATAAAGGAGTTGCCAAGGGATGAAGCAAAGAAAATGAGGAAGAAATAGAGAAAAGAAGGAAGAGAAAAGAAAGGAAATAAAGGAGGAAGAAAGAAAGAGGAGGGACAGAGGGAAGAAGGAAAGAAAAAGAAAGCAAGCAAAAGAGAGAAGATAAAAGAAGAAAACATTAAAAAGCAGAAGAAAGAAACTCATCATATGATGTAACTGTCCACTCAGCACTAAGTCAAATGAATTTTCTGAAAAGGTCCTGAAAAGTAGATAGACCATCTGAGTATGAGTGTGTGTATATGAGTATGTGTCCATGTTTGTCCGCATACATAAAATTTAAAATAGCTCTCAAATATCCAAGCTTGAGAAACCTTTCAATATACTTCTGACTCTCTGCGCGTATATAGTGAACTTTAGAAAATATAGCCAGAGATGCCAAATGGCTGTACCACTTTACACTCCCTCAGGCAGTGTGTGAATATTCCACTTGCTACACAATCTTCCCATTTCTTAGTAGAATCATTTTGTCTTGAATTATACTGCTATTGCCTTTTTCAAATGATGTTTTTAAAGTTTCGATACAATTTTAAACTTAAAGAAAAGTTATAAGTAGAACTACCAAAAAAATGTAATTTTGAATTATTGGAGCATAAGTTGCTGACCTGATGCCCAGTCCCTTTTAAAACCTTTCAGATTCATTGAATACAAAAAGGATTTTTCCAACATAGCGACAACACAGTTATCAGCATGGTGTATTGTTATTAATACTTTGCCACTCTTTTAACTCTCAGACCCAACTCAGTATCCTCAGCTCTTATACTAAGCTCCCCCTGCAGTGCTCACCCTCCCCACTCCACCCTGGCCCCCATCCCAGCACTTGGCTCCTGCTGTTCTCAAGTGCCATCCTCAGACTATGACCCCTGCCACCCAGTTCACATAAATATTCTTCTCATTCTTCCTAGGCTAGCCCCATGCCAGTCTTCGCCCCTCCTTATTCAGACTGTGACACGACATCCATGCCACATCTCTGTGGCAAGGCCCTTTACATCTCGCCTGGATTCTGGCATTCCTAGATGGGCTCCCACCATGTTTGCACGGAGTCCTCCTGTTCCGTGGCTTTAATTCCTGCTGCCACTCGGATCCAGATGTCCTCTCCCCCTGACTGAACTCTTAAATCACACCCTGAGCTTCTTCACATGCACACCCTTTGTAGTCAAAGCCACACTCTGTGCCAGCACCCTCCTGGGTGTGCTTTTCTCTCCAGCCCTTTGAGCTTAGACATCAAGTGCTAGAAAATACTCTTTCTGAGAAGGATTATTCACCGTGTTTAGATTTCAGCTCCCGATGGGGAGTGTGGGGACACCTGCATGGACTGAAGGCACTAGAGACTCAGAATTCTGGGGAAAAAATGAAATTCACAGATTTGTTGTACGAAAATTAAGGAATGTTTCGTCTTCCCTCCCAACGATCTCTGAAAAATAGATGATAGACCATTAGTTGCATGGAGCTGGAAGGGGGAAGCTTTGAGGAAAGGAAAGGTTTAAAAATTTACAAGTTCTTTTCAATAATACAAAATGGATTTTTTCGAAAGAGCAAAGCTTACCTGGTTGCTGAATATTTTCTCAGATGATTTCACATTAATAACTGTGGTTGTAACCTATTGTTTCATATAACGACTCAGTCCAAAGCCCACACCGTTTTCAATCTAAAACCATGCCACTAATGCCATCCTCTGACTCTACTTAATCTCTGCTTCTTACCTACCTCTTCCTGTCTGCCTGACTCTGGGAACTTGAACTACTCACTCTGCATTTGGCTCCCACAAACAACCTGATACACTGCATTTTCCTCCAGTGTGGACTGTAACTACTAATCATTGAAAATTTGGAAGAAGCACCATCCTTACATATGATCAAGCTTATAGAATCAGCAAAAACTGTTGATGCTGATTTCAATCTTCTAAGGGCCCAGGGGCTTCTAAGGACTATGTGGCAGATACAGACTTTCAGGATGAAAGCATGGTACTCTTTCTTTAGTCATTCATTGTACAGTTAGTTAAAGCCTGCTGAATCAGGCCAATAAAGAAAACACAAATAAAGACACACAAATAGGTACAGTGGAATGTAGTGGAAGGTACTATACCAGTTTAGTATCATGGGAAGTATACTATACAAGATAGAGGATGAGAGCAAAAAGTAACTGAGAGCGTTGCAGGACATAGGAATCCCAGGTTTCTAGGCTGGCATCCTTAGCCCACGTTTGCAGATTTGCAGAATTAGAGTAGCACAGGGGATATTAGAAATCATCTGGTCCACTCATTTGTTTTTATAGATTGCAATTAGAAGCCTAGCAGTCCACAGTTATGAAAAGTCTCCTAGTAATCAGGGATAGGACCAGGAATCGGAATCTGGGTCTGCAGATGACTACCCACAGGTATATCCCAAGCATATAGTGTGGCTTTAGAGTTTTATATGAACGTGAAGAAGAGCAAACACAACCAGAAAAAGCTGACTTTGGATCCTTGGCTTGTGTCTGAAACAAGTTGGAGAGGCAGTTTGGGGAAAAGAAGGCAATAAATACATACCTACCATCTAAGGAGAGGACCCACAGAAATTCACAGTGGGTCTTCTTTTGGAAAATCCAGTTTCTATGGTATCCAGTGAGGGAGGGTAGATCACTTCTCAACTCACTGTGTTTACAGGTGCTTGAAAGCTGACCCCATCAGGCACAAATATTATGGAAAGACTGTTTCAGTATCAGTAGATTTTTTTGTTTTTTTTTTTACTTACCAAACACAAAGAGCATAAGGAAATTCTCTCCAGTCAGTTACTTTTACACCCTTCCATTTTTACATTTGTAATTGTAACTTAGGAAACTTCCTTGCTTGGGGAAAGATATTCTTACATTAAAACATAAAACTTTGACAGACTACAGCGAGGAGCAGCGAAACGGACTGGAGGCTCTGGAGTCTACCTACCCCGACTCCTTCACAGTACTTTGAAAATAGACATGAACACTGCACGCAGAGGCAAGAAAACCTAGATTATGCTGTTCTTTTCATTTCCTAAGCTTGATTACACATTGAGCCATCCCTCCTAACAACTAGTCTTCCAAAATATAAGTGGACTTACCTGATACTACATTCTTCAGTAGTTCTTCACTTGACAAGGTCCTGCTAAGAAACTCTGGAGCTGCGGCCAGTGCTTTTCAGTAGTATCGGAAAATCCACCCAGCTTCAGCATCACTGTGACATCTGAGGCTGGAGAAAATGATGAAACTGTCCAGACTGCCCTCAAGTTTACATACAGTGAAAAATACCCAGATGAAGCTCCTCTGTATGAAATATTTTCCCAGGAAAACCTAGAAGATAATGATGTCACAGACATTTTTAAATTATTAGCATTACAGGCTGAGGAAAATCTTGGTGTGGTCATGATCTTTACTCTAGTGACAGCAGTGCAAGAAAAATTAAAGGAAATAGTAGATCAGATAAAAACAAGGAGAGGAAGAAAAGAAACTAAAAGAAAAAGAAGCAGAAGAACCAAAGAAGCAATTATTCCACAGCACCCCTGTTACAATTGAGAATTTCTTATGTTGGAAAGCCAAGTTTGATGCAGAACTCTTGGAAATTAAAAAGAAATGGATAAAAGAAGAAAAGCAAGCAGGAAAAAATAAATTAAGTGGCAAACAGCTGTTTGAAACTGGTCATAATCTTGACACATCTGATATCCAGTTCTTGGAGGATGCTGGAAATAATGTGGAAGTAGGTGAGTCTTTGTTCCAGGAACTGGGTGACTTGGAGCTGGAGGATGTTGAGGACGTCCCAGACTACAGCCCTGCTGGCCCAGGGAGCGACTCAGAGGACTGAGGCACCATCTCCGGAGAGCTCCACAGCCACAGCATCTGTGGCTGTGCTGAGAGGCTTTTAATTTTCCTTTCTTTTTGTTCTAAGAAAATATACCTCTCACGAGAATATTCTTCTGATAACTTTCACCATTGAATTTAGTAAACTGACTGTAAAACTTCACAAAAAACACAAAACAAACAAAAAAACATAAAACTTTTCCCAAGAATCCACTTGTTCAGCCAGTAAGCAATTTCTTCATTACACACCAGAGGTCAGTATTGGCTTATTAATTTACATGCGCTATTAATTTTATTTTCCCAGTTAATAAAAATGAGAAACAAAATACCAAGGGTTGTTGTTATATTACTGTTTTGTTATTATTCCCCTAAGCAAGGATCATCTTGGTAAAAATGCATAGATCATGACTGGATTAAGAAAAAAAGTAAAAGAAGGGGAAAAAAGCCAGAAAGACGAAAGTGGCCTTTGTTCTTTAAGAAGTATTCATAACTCATCTCAGGTACATTAATTAAACAACATTTAGATGCCAATTATTATGATGTATAAGAAATGTTCACAGCTGGCAGTACCACACATACTAAAAATGGTTTGGAACAATAACCATAGTGCTTGGAGTCCAGGAAGTAAGAATCCCATTCAGATCTGCATCTTACAACAGTGTATTAATTTGGGGTAACAGAAGTGGGAGATAATATGGACAAATGAGATAAGAGCCCAGCAGTATGATAATGACTGTGAATACCTAGAGTAGTTTAAAGATTGAATAGAGAGAGAAAAAGACAGGCAAATCAAGCTATCAAGCTGACTACTGATATATTAAAGGCTTTCCACTGGATGGGAAAATAGATTAGAGTTGTTTTGCTCCAGTCAGCAAGGGGTAGAGTTATAGAGATAGAGATTGTAACTGCATGTAAGATAAAATTTTTAAGAATCATGGCTGTGCTAATATTTTTGCCCAGTACACCACAGAAAATTTGTCAGGATAAAGCAGATGAATGCCAAAATCTTTTCCAAATTACAAAATTAAAATTGTCAATTAAACTTACAAATTTGAAGATTATGTAATTGTGATACCAAAATGTAAATATTCTCACAGATTCCACAAATTTCCAGCCGTCATTCAGCCACTTGTGTTGGGTACCACTTTTAACAAGCCACCCTGAATCTTCCAGAATGCAGTTCATGCATTATAAATAGCTCTAATACTTTAAACATGAATTGTGTTGGTCATCTTTTGGACCATATTGTGCATTTTTGTTATTTATATGTGTTTTAATTTTAGAAATACAATTTTTCTTTGGGAATAAGATTTTTCTTTTAGGAATATGCTATTTTAGCTTCTATAACACCTAACAAAATACAGTGGAGTTAGTAGATGTTCAGAAAATATTTGTGGGGTAAATGTTTCTTTATCAATTAAATAATGCATGAAGATACCCATCTTACCTCACTGAGTTGCTTTGAGGATCACATGAGATAATGTGTCTGACAGCACTTTGAAAAATATGGTTTTATACAAATGTAAGGCATTATTATTTCAGAGGGGTTCTCTCAGTTATAACCTTCCATGTCAGCTTGAATGTAATGGCAACTCAGGAACATTTTTTAAAAACTTAATCTAAAAAGGAACTTCTCCCTTTTGGCCACAAATTATGACACTCCTGAAAAAAAATGTTTGTGCATAATTTTTTTATTTGTTTCTAAATAGCATAATGAGCTGTGGTCTTTCAGGGAAAATGTTGTTCTGATAGAAGTAATTCACAATGTGGAAAACTGCCCTAGTGTACTTTCAGGAAGGAATTGCAAACAAATGAGCTATTTTGTCTTCCCAAGCAAAGAGACTTACCGGGCATGGATGGCAGCTGTTCAAGTCCATCTGGTCAAGAATTCACTAAGATCATAATGTGAAAGTTGCTCAAATGCAGATTTGCACGGCAGCCTGCAAATGTTCCTTTGGAGACAACAGTGTTTCTCAGGCTGATAATCTGCATTTTTAAAAATCCCTAAATACAGGTTATGCAATAATTTATTGCAGCTTTAAGAAACTCTTATGACACGCAGGAAAAGCCATCCGTTTTGCAGTATAGACTTGTTCCGATGGCCAGCAAGCATTTGATTACAAATCTATTTTACAAACACTTCTTTTATTTCTTAAGAACAAATTTTCCAAACAAAATTTATTTATTTATTTATACTACAGTGCTGGGGGTCAACCAAGTCCTTGTGCATGTTAGGAAAGTGCTCTACCACTGAGCCACACCTGTCGTTCCTAAGCAGTACTAGACTGTTGAAACCCCTGGCTAAGCTTCAAGTGATGATAAATTCAGGCTTTGAAAAAGACATTCATGCTCATGAATAAGAACAAAGGAGAAATATTTAACTCAACAAGAAAATTAGAAAGAGGTGAATAATTAAAATATAACTTTAAATACAATATATCTTTAAAACACAGCCCCAAACTAGCCCTTAGGATCATTGCTTGTGTTGGAGCCAAGCCTTTGGTCTTTTTGCTGCATGTCTATGGAATGTCCTATGCTCTTCCCCACTACCTGAGTTTTCCCCTTATCTTGGCCTTCTTACCATCTCTTTGCCAAATATCTGACTCTTTTATTCAAAATTCTCTTTCTTTTTTGGGGGGGAGGGGTCACCGTGGATTGAACTCAGGACCTTGCACTTGTGAGGCAGTCAGCAGCACCACTGAGCTAAATCCCCGGCCCCTTGAAATTCTCTTTAAACCTCAGGAAAGCTGACTGAGTAGAGAAGTTATTTCCAGGTTTGTTTCCGAATTACCCTCTAGTGTGCTACAGCCAGTTTGGGATTCAGGGAGAGTTGCAACAGTGCTTGGGAAATTGTCTATTAGTTCTACAGTTAGGTAGAGACACCAAGGCATCCATCACTTTTCCCTAGGATGCTTTACAAATCCCCGATGTACCCATTTAAGGCCCAGATGTCATTTGATCCATCAGTCCAAAGTGATAGAAAGCTTTACTGACACAGAATAATGTTTTAGATGTCCCTAGAACTCAGGAGTTGCAAGGACTGGACAGATGTCTCTTCAGCGATTGAGTGTGTAATAGGGTCATCAGGCAGACATTTCCACTGGAACTGCAAGCTCAAGGCAGCCCTGCTACTTCAGGGATTAATGCTGATTTCTGAAAGTTACAGTGAGTTTATCACCAGGATCTGCTTCTACCTATCCTGACAGGCACTATAGTCAGCTCAGAAAATTCCACCCCTTCAGAGTATCTGGCCACAGTGAATCAGGAAGTGTGAAATGAAAGGCTGACACTCAATTCAGAGCTCTGAAAAGAAAGATATCCAAACTTACAAGTCCCCATCCTCTAATACATAGATCCAAGATGTTCCTTGACTTCTCTATTTTCAGGGAGTAAGAGCTTGTTCCAGAGGCTGTGATAAAGGGCTCGCTTCTGAAGGCCAAAAGACAAATATCATTAGTATTTAAAGAAAAAAGATCTCAGGTGTTCCAGGCCAGTGTGAATGGGTCTGATTTACAATTCTAAGAAAAGTCCTCCAGATGCATTCCCAACGTACTAACAAATGCCTACCACAGAGTAGAATCTGAGCAAGGAAAGAAGAATGAATGTTTATGTAAGGACAATTCTCTGACCTCTGGTATTATATTTGGGTGAGAAATGTTCTCAGAACTTACCATTTAAAGCATTGCATTTCAATTGACTCAGTTGTTTGCCTGTTTGGTCTATCATTTAGAATGAGTTTCTTCAAGAAAGAAATGGTATCTTGTTCATGTCCGTCATTCCAGTGGCAAATATAGTTTCAATAGTCCAATAAACATGCAGAGTTTTCAGAATTAATAAACCAGATGAGGCCAGTTTCTTACTGTCACATAGATCAGATGAGAAAGGGCTAAAATTTGGGGGGATGTTTATTATTTAATAGAATTGTAGTGGGATGGATTTCCTCATGGATGTAAACAGAGACTACAGCAGCATGTTCAATAGGATCTAGAAACAACACTTATTTCCTAGCTGAGTAGATACCAATGAAGGGCTACAAATTATGTCTTGATCTGTATAAAAACATATGTAAGATATGAAACAATTCATACAAGAAGGACAGTAAAATACCTGTCATTACAGAGACAGGTCCAAGGCAATGGTGCAGGATCCAGGGCTGGGATCCTCTTTCTTGGGAAGAAAGATAGCATATAACAAAAGAGAATCAAGCTGAAGCTTAGTTATCAAAGTTGAATGCCTAGGGATTGGGATGTAGCTCAGTGGCACCACACTTGCTTGGCAAGTGCAAGGTCCTGAGTTCGATTCCCAGTACTAAAAAAAAAAAAAAAAGTTGAGTGCCCGAGGAATAGGCAAGTTAAGTCTTAGGAGCAGATTGAGATCCACTTAAACCAGAACTAAGGCAATACATTAGAACAAAGGCAAAGGAAACGGGGTCAACCCTGGCTATTGATACCCCGAAATGAAGCTTGACAAGTAAATCTGTCAAGCATCATTTCAGCATCTATGCTGAAGGCATCTGACTTTGTGTTGCTGTGGGTCAGGACGAAGAGATGGTGACTAGAAACTAGGACAGAGCTAACATTTGCAAAGATTGGAATGGATTGGGGAATGTTCATTCTACTAACAGATACGAATTTAATTTCCTGACATTTATTTCAGGATGTTTACAAGAGCTAATTTCCTTAGAAATGATGTTTTTAAGCATCCATTATAGCCAATTCTTTTTCTTAGCTGTGTGCACCTAGAAAAAGGTAAATTATTTATAAAAATTGAGACTCACTGAGATATTAAAGAGATCAGGAGGAAAAAGCTTTTGCAAAGTGCCTTCTCTAACTATGCCTTACAGATGTATTCTTAAAATAATTACTTAACATATGTATATGTACATCTTTAGTTTAATATCTTACCTAATTGTCCAACAAACTAATTCAATGTTGTTGGCAATGCATTAAATGAACAAAAGATAAACTGGTTAATAGAGAATGCAAAGAGCCTAGTGGCCCATGAAATCACTGGATTTGCAAAGTGATTTTCTTTTCAGGGCTGTGCACTATTTGAGAACAAAATCTGTTGGTAAAGCACTTTAGTGGCAACCACTGGATTAGAATACAAAGGCATTAGAAATGCCACATGGGGTCAAACCAATGGGCCATCCAGGCCAGCCTATTAAAAAGGCAATATGAGAAGTTTTCAGGAAAGCAAGGCTATTTGATGTGATATCTGTTTATAGTGTAAGATGTATTTAACACATCTTCCTGAAATCACTTAGTGAACTAACATGTAATATGTAATTCTATCTACAATTTTTACAAACTTCTGTATTTTTCCCATAGCTCTACCCTTTCTGTTGTATGTTCCACAACTATAATGCCCAATATATGAAAAATAACATTCCCTTTTCTATTTGCAGACATTTCTAATATTTTCTAAGATCCCAAATTCCTTCAATTCATTTAACTAACCTGTATCCCTCTTCTCTTGCAATAACTCTCAAAGTGTTGTCCACCAGCTTCAGGTGACACATTGTTAAAAATGAAAATTCTCAAGATTTTTTCTGGACCTGCTGAATCAGAAAGTCTGATGTGGGACCTGGCAAGGCCTCCAGATGATTATGAGGCTCCATGAAGACTGAGAGCTACTGTTCTCCACTAGGCTTCCCTCCCTCTGGTAACTTTTAACTTATCTGATGTTTCTGTTGATAACAAAGCTAATGAAAACATCGGAAATGTGATACACTGAAAAACATCAGAGGAGTAAAGAAGATAACATTAGCAGTGAAATCAGTAACTATACAGCAGCTTGGGGTCATTCGGTGCAGGGACAGGCATCACCTCAAAACCCATGACTATCACATTATAGAAGCACAGCCCAAGCAGATGATTTGAAGGGATGATCTCACGGCCCAAGGAAAAGATTAATTCATATGTGTTATATTCAAATTTCCCTGATGAAAACATGTATCATTAGGGCATTTTGGAGAGATTTTAATCAAAATGAAAGTAATAAATATGTTTAAAAATAACAGAGCAAACTAACATATATGTATGTACATATGTATATGCATATGAAATTCCCAATAGAATATCTGAAGATGCTAGAAACATTTGTCCATTTATTACTCTATTTCCTCTCTTTGGAATGTAAAACATTGTCCATTATCTTTAACATGTACCAACTGAGGGATACACCAAGATGGAAGAAGTCTATGATACTGGGTCAAACATTACAAAGACATTCTCTTATAGGTTTGATCATGATGGTGGTTGTTCTTTACACATGAACACATGAAAGCTTGTTTTTAAACTGAAATTCAAACTTTACAAATTTGCCTTTCACTGTGTTGTACCTCAGTACCATAGACATCTGATTCCATGTCCAGTCAGTGTTTATGGAAGGGGAAAATGTCTTCCTGTTTTCTACTGAGCATTTCTGGTGTCATATTGACTGGCACAAGATACAAATCCTAGACTGACTGAGTGATGGACTGGCACAATGGCAAAAAGAATTCCCCCAGAGTGTACATCTTCAGAGAGGCTTTAAGTCAAATTAGGCATTTAGTGCAAAACATTGTTAAATTCAGTGAGGAAAAAGTTGTAATTTTCTCATATTCTTTGTCACCTACTCTCTGACATGTTTTATCTACTAAGTTGCTCTCTTCTGGATTTTAAATAGGATTTCTAATAATAAATGTGAACCAATTCCATCATCAAGCTGTTCACGATCTTTACATTTTTGCCTTTGATAATTAAATGCTATTTTTTGAATATGAAGATACTCCCTCTGACCCAGTATTCATGATAATGTGATGGTTTGCTAGAGGAAAGTGATATTGATCAGGTGAACTTTCTTTCCCAGGTTCCTCTCAGTTTGAACAAAGAATTGAGTGAAACTAGCAAAAAAGTAGTGACAAAGTTTATTTTTAAAAGTAAAAGTAAAGAGTGAGGGAGAAACTGGCTCTGCAGAGTGATCTTAGGCCAAATAAAGGAGGAAAATGTAAAATAAATGTACACCCTGGAAGACAAAGGGAGGATGTCCAGAGGAAAGCCGTGATGGCAAGCTCTTCATGACGTCTGTGTCCTTTTCTGCTGTCCTGATGTGAAGGGAACTCATGAAAACTTCTATATACAGGTCCTGAGAGGACATGCTGGGATCCCATGCCTTTCTTCCCAGCCAGTTTAAGCCATGCCTTATCTCCTATCTCAACATTATACATTTAGTCCTGAAACTTTCACTGAGTGTGCATTTTAGCATTTGTATTATTATAATCGTCAAAAATCTTATTTTTAGATACTGTTTATTTTGTATAAAATATAGTTGTTTAATACTCTATTACCCACTTACATTGTTTCAAATAGCTTTGTTCACTACTGCAAATAATTTAATCACGCATTTTAAAATTGGAACTTTGTATATATATTTTCATACTTCTGTAGGACAAATTTTTGAAGGTAGTTTCGTTGGCTTAAGGAACATTAACATGAAAATCATAACTATATTTTGAAGTATAGGCACATTTAAAATGTCAATTTATTAATTCTCTTTAAACTTCAATTTTTAAAAAAAATAATAGTATAGCCTTATCTTAAAATAAGGCGCTTCCACTTTTAAGGCCATAAAGATTTCAGTAAAAGGGAACTTAAAATGTTAAACATTTTGTGTAATTAATCTATTGTGAGAAATGTCAGTTTTTCGGAAACTGAAGGATTGGCCAAACAAATGCAACAGGGATGCAAAATAGTCATACTGGCTGTTCATAGTGACATTCAAGAGCTTTGGGAAGCCTTTTTTTCTATTCTTTCTGGTCTTTATTTTCACTTTCAGTTTCTCACACCAGAGAAACAATGCGATATTTACAAATGTATGTTCAATTTATTTCACTTAAGAGTATGTTCTCAAGGTGCATCCATTTACCTAGAAATATCTCAAGTTTCTCCTTCTTTTAGAAGTCTTAAGACACCTTCTAGGACCAAGCAAAAAAGTGAAAAAAGAAAAAACCAAAAGAAAAAAAAAAACTATTTATTTATTTATGCTAGGGATTGAAGCAGTTGCCTTTGTACTGCACTGTGTCCCAAGCCGTTTTTTAGTATTTTACTCAGAGACAGGATTTCCTTAAATTGCTAAATTTCCCAGACTGGGCTCGAACTTGCCATCCTGCTTCAGCCTCAGGAAGTGGAACAATTCCAAGAATGTGTCACCGAACCCAGCTTGATTTATCTGTTTTTAATTAAATGTTTCAAAGCAATTTACCTAATAAGATAAGATGTTTGAGTTTCCTCCTATATTTGAATATCTATCAAACAAAATCATTCTGTGTAACTATAAATTCATTGATCCTTAGATGTTAGGTGTTAGTGATATTGGTGATGTAGTAGTAATCATCTCATGTGGAACTGGGGTGGCTGGTTAGCAGCTGATCTTGCTGACTAATATCCCCAGAAGTAGTCAGCAATATGGCTATGTTGAGTGTGAGCTACATGTGAGGAACTCATCAAGCTTGAATCAGAGATTTCCTCTCATTCACTTGTCTTCTTGCCTTTTTGGTGCAGAAGCTTGTTCCCATTATGAGGACTGTGACAAAGGTACATGGACACAAACACCCTTCCTTTTTTCCTGCCTGGAAAACTTGCTTGCTTGTTTTGCTTTCTTCCTTTATTCTTTCCCTTTTTTCTCTTTATTCATTCCTCTGACTACCCACTACCCCCTCCCATTCCAGCTCTCCCTTACACTATCAGTAAATACCAAAGACAGGTCCTGAGGAAGACACAGGTGGCTGGATGGAACTCCTGCTTGGGAAAACCCCATGATTTCGTCAGGGAGATAGACCTGTGAACAGAGGATTAGAAAGCCTGAAGGGTGCCATGATTACGCACCAAAACATATTAGAATAAACAAAGCAGAATAACTACATTGCTAGGAGGAATTGGGACAGTTTTGCAGAATACATGACAATTTTGGAGTGTCTGGAAGCTTATTCCTTCTGCGCAGGGGAGAAGGGAATTGTGCACATGGACCAGACCCTCTGGGCTGGTGCTCTGACTGCACTGAACAGGAGCCTGCAGCATGGAAGGCAGGTGAAGCTGTCTCTGCCTTCTGTCCCTGTTCTGGCTTGACACAGAGGGCAAGTAATAATAACATATTTATATTGGTTTATGAACAAATGTTCCATACCAGAGCCAAACATTAATAATAGGGAAAACTAGGCAGGCACTAGGGAAGATGGTATATGAGAACTCTACATTTGCCACTCAAGTTTTTGGCAAACTTAAAACTGGTTTAAAAAATTGAAGTCTATTACCTAAATTCAAGATATTTGCAGGGAAATGGACACACCTTGAGACCATAATGTTAAGTGAAATAAATTATACACACAAGCTTAAGTATCACATGGTTTCTCTTTACAAGAAACTCAAAATATAAATAAAGAACAAAATAAGACGTAGATAGTAGGAAATAGGGAGATAGATCTTTTGCAAAAGGAAAGTAGACCAAGAGAAGGAGAGAAGGGGGAGGGACTGGAGGGAAACAGATGAAAACGAAATTCAGATGTGTCCTGTGCTTGTGCCAATTCCACACAAGGAATGTAATCGTTATGCAATGCAAACATGTACTAATACAAAAATAAAAATTGGAAAAGTAATAAAACATACTTGAAACAATATGCCTAGTTTCTGTTAGGTCCCTGTCTTTGTAAAATTTAGGTGGGATTTTGGTTTTCATAGTTTAGCAGAAGCACATTTTTTATGAAAGACTGGCTCCATTATTTTTAATACTTCTAATGACTTCTTCAATAATGGGGATAAACATTTCAATATCCTATTTTATCCACTATAATCTTCACTGTGACCTATCTCCAAAGGCAAATACATGGCTTTTAGATCAGTACTGAATATCCAAGCTGGGGAGGAAAAAGCAAGGTATGACTTTTACCAGATAAATGAGTAACCATAAACATCATTAGGGCTATTGAATAAAAACCAGCACTCCATTTGCTATGTCTGGCATGAAGCCTCTTAGATATATCAGGTGTATGCTGCTGTGTGTGTGTGTGTGTGTGTGTGTGTGTGTGTGTGTGTATCTATATGTTTCCCTGAAAGCAATTGAGAGCATATTTCATAGTTATTATTTCATAAGAAGCTTAGTTATTATTTCATATCATTTATTCTATTTTTATGTGTTCTTATTTAATTATCTTGCTTTCCAGTTAGAAGTAACCTGGTTGTATGAATCTGGACAGACCATGCTAAAGTAACAAATAATCCTGATATCTCAGTGGCTTTGGAGCATCACAGTTTATTGCATACTACCAGTTATCACATGTCCCTTGGGGCTTTGCACCATATTATCCTTATTCAAGGACTTAGGCTGGTGGAAAATTTACCACCTGCACTGTTTTCAATGGTGGCAACAGGGGAAATGGTTCTAGGACATCTCAACTGAAAAATAGGGCTGTGACTGGGGAATGGCACACACTGTCTCCAGCTGTAGCCCATTGTCTAAAATTAGTCATAGCCACACAAAATTTCAAGGGAAAAGATACATAAATTTTATCAAGGTGGTGAACCAAAAATACTAATGATGGTAGCTCTGACAGTTCTTGATAGGCTAGGAGTTAAAGTGAGAGAAACAAGAGATGTAAAGTATGGTACTAAAGTCTTTAGTTTGGTCAGTGGAGCATTGAGTGAGATTTTATGGGCCCCCAAATTAGGGAAGGACTCACAGGGTCTGCAAAAATTGGGACTGGTGCTTACATGATGTTCTGAATGTGTGACATGCTGTGCACAATCACTGACTTATTTCACCCTAGGCTGGTCCTACCCAGTAGAATGGTATCACTCTCAACTGAATTGGGGTGAACTGTGTAGAAGCAGGATTGGTGAGGGTGGGGGGATATCAGCAGTCTTATCTGGACATGCTGGGTTTGAGATGGCTATTGATCAATGAAGGGGAGATCATCATTTAGTTGGCTGTATCAGAGTCTGTATCTCAAAGGAGAGACCCTGGCTAAAGCTATACATTTGAGAGTTATCATGAGTATAGATGAACTCATGAGGGAAATGAGGTTAGATAGATTAGGGAAGAGGCTCAAGAACTAAGATATCGTACACTTCTTTAGAAAGAAAAAAAGGAACCAGTAAGAGACCTTGAAAATGAGAAGCCAATGAGAGAAGGAACAGCAGGAGTGTGGAGTCAAGAAGACAAGAAAAGATAATGCTTAAAGGAGTAGGGAGGGTCCGTTGTGTTACATGCTGCTATGGTCAAGTTTGACAAGGCCTTGGGCTAGAATAATAGTTTAATAGCATGGAGTTCATCCATGATGTGGACAAAATATTTTAGTGCTTTAGTGGGGAGATGGAAACAAATGCCTCAAAACAGAGGAGAGAGAAGAGAGGAGTTTAGTTTGCTAAATATATAAAACTCTTTCAGGGGCCTCTGCTAGAAAGAAGGAGGAGGAAGGGGAAAGAGAAAAGGAGAGGAGAAGAAAGGAGAAGAATAAAGAATAAGAAAAGGAGGGGGGGAGAGAAGAGGAGCAGGAAAAAGAGAGGAGAGGAGAGGAACGGAGAGGAAAAGCTAGAGGGTGAATGAGGATCCAGAATCTCAGGTTCTCCAACTTGCATCTCAAACTCTCATGTCCAGGTTTAGCAATAGACCCTCTGAGGTCCTAATGTTGTCTCTTCTTATAAGGCATGGTGCAGTTTAAAACATAGAGACTTGAAATAAGTATTTTGTTGAATGAGAAAAATTCTATTAGAGTTTTTCTAGCCAGCCACATGTGAAATTAAGTGGCAACACGTGCCAATTCATGTAAGATCAGCAACTTTTTCCCTCTGTTCGAATTTGTTGATTTGGAAATTATTTTTCTGGCTCTGCAACTGAATCATCATTTGCTCTTCCAATTTTTGTAAAGTCTCACATGCTGATGCTAGTTAAGAAATAATATATTTACTCTGTCAACTTTTGCTTACCAATGAGGATCTAAAAGTGTGTTCAGAGGTAATTTGAACAGACTTTCAAGATGGTGCATCTTTTAGTAGATCCACAGAATGGTAAATATAACTTGATAATTGTGCCAAACATTTCTTTGCATTGTAAAATTGAATTGGCAGCTTTGCATAATAAAGGGCTAAAATTATGTACCATATAAGATTTGCCTGAAAGTGGGTTGTTCAGACTCAAAATTCTCTGCTGAATACTCTTGTGTTTGCTTTTGTATTTAGGCATTTTCATGTGACTGCTTACAGCAGACATTACTTTTTATCTGTTTTCATAAAAATAAATTTTAATAAGTGTGCCAAAACCTCTTCTATTGCCTCCACCATATCACATATATTATATAGAAATCTATTTTGCCATCATAATTGGCAAAGCAGCATTTATGAACTTCATTCTTTATGGTTGCATTAGGACCAGTATCCTTTTATAGGATGTAATATTTCATAATCTTTCTTTTCTTTCATTGCTTGTTATGCTTTACATACTGTTTATAAAATGAGGTGCTTCTTGGTATAAAATGAGCATTCACCAGTGCAAAACCATAAAGGAAGAAAAAATAGAACGAAGACTATCTAAGCATTCATACATTTTTCTCAAAGTTGTAAATTTCAGCTGTATGGAAAGTTTTGATAAAGAATTCAGCAAGAGTGAGATCATGGGATATTCACTTTTCCCAAGTAGAAATTCTCAATCAGAATTACTTTGCTGCTCACTATTTTTATTTTTTATTTTTATTTTATTTTTATTTTATATTTTATTTTTATTTTAAAAGGAGAAAATTAGGAATGTGCCAAGGAGGACCTTGGAATCCGTTTAACTTGGTCTCATTGTGCAGAGGAGAAAGCTGAGCCATATTATTCTGAAAGTCACAGTAATGTGACTTAGAAAACAATAGAACTTCGGACTCTGTGTTACTGTTCCAAAAGTGTATCTCCTATAATCAACATTCGTCAAACCCTGAATAGACAGTAAGGATCATTTCAACCTGTGCTATAGGATACAATTTGAGAAAAACACTCTTTGTTCTTGAATTCATACTCCATTAATGGAGAATATGACAGAAATTTCAATATGTGAAACACAAGATTCAATTTGTTAAGAGCCATAAGAACAATAGAAAGTTTAAGGAAGAAAAGAGAAGATGTTGGTAAGCCAGTGTAACTTTTTGCAATAAATAGCATTTAATTTGTGATATGAAGATAAGGTTTTAATAAAGAGAGCTGGAGCAACGGATATTAAGCCTGGTAGGAATAACATAAACAAGGGTATTGAAATACACTCTAGTATCCCAGAGTCCTAGGGCAGAGAAGCTCAGCCAGTCCCAGCACCCAGAAGGAAGCTCCCCTGCTGCCATCCCAAGCTCCTAGGGCAGAGAAGGTGAGCCGCGTGGGTGCCAGAAGC
>NW_004624732.1:37597169-37640366 GCF_000247695.1 Heterocephalus glaber
TCACTTATCTGTATGTCAAGTTATTTTGCTCTGTTTGGGAAGTTTTCCGTCATTAATTCTGTGAACAGTTTTTTTATGTCTTTTGTACTTTTTCCTGCTTTTTTGTGGACACCTATCAGTCTTATGTTATTCTTCTTCGTGTCATCTAGGAGCTGTTGGATTGATTTCTCATGGTCCCTTACTTTTTTTAAGAGATCTCTCTTTTCATGGTCAATGACTGCCATCCCGTCTTCTATGTCTGATATTCTGTCTTCAGACTGGCTCAGTCTGCTGTGTATATTTTCAATAGAGTTTTTAATCTCCTGGATATCTGTTGGAATATGTTTCATGGATTCCATTTCTTTCCTATGTTGGGCATTCATAGTTTCCATCATGGTCCTGAACTCATCTATTTTTTTTATCTGTTTCTCTTCTAGAGTATCTAATCATGTCTTTCATTCTGCTCACCATCTCTATAGTTATCTGGGAAATTATTTCTATTTTGAATTGTTATAGAGCCTCATTCATCTGTTTTGTTACTTCCTGTGGTATCAGTTCAGGGTGTCCAGGTGGTTGATTATAAGACTTTTCTACCTTGTTTCTCCCAGAGTTTGCCTTTGTTGAACTGGGAGTCTGGGATTGTGCCTTGCTTAAATGTTTTCTCATTTCTATTTTTGTTGTTGATACTGTCCTTGGTTTAGTTCCTGGGTTGATACTTCAATATTGCTTATTGTAGGTATCTTTGTTGTATTTAGAACCCTTATGGAATGATTGCTTCTCAAAGGTGTCTTCCAGATATAGCTGGTCTTAAGGTTTTGAGCCTCTAATGACTCTGGGGCAATCTCATTTTCATTATACTTGAAGGATAACTGATTAGATGGATGACAACACCTTAGTCCAAGTGATACAATCAGTAACACAATAGCATCAAGCACAGCTTACAAAAATGACAATTTGTGGTACTTATTAATCTATCATCTTTAACTATGTGAATTAAATCAAAATCGAGGACCAGCTCAAAATATGTTTATAGTGAATAAACTCTTCAATATAGCAACTTTACCCTTTGGGATGGGGATTTAGAAGAAGTTAGGGAGAGAGGAGTAGATTTGTAGAAGGACAGGGAAAGTTTAGAAGTGAGGCCAGAGGACACAGGAAGATCACGCAAACTCTGGGGAACTGTTGAAGACAAGAGGAAAAGACAGAATGAAAGAACAAAGACAAGGACAGAACAACTTATCAGCAATAGGGAAGCTAGAAACTGTATTCACTTTCCTTTGAAACTAATGAAAATTGAGAGAAGGAAAAAGAGAGAAGAAAAGAAAAAGAAGAAATCCAAATTAGGGGAGGAACAGGAACAAAAAGGGAGATGAAGAAAAATGTGGGAGGGTGAGAGAGTGGAGAGTAAGAGAGAAAAAGAAAGAAAAACATTTGAAAAGAATAAAAAAACCCTAAAAATTAAAAATTAATAATAGGAGAAAAAATAATTTTGAAAATAAAAAATAAAAATGAAGGGCCTCCTTTACGGTATGTCCCTGCTATCACAATAGACAATGTGGGCAGCAGTGTGCAGATCTAAGTTAATTCATCTCAGCAAGCGAGCAGCAGACCCCTGAAATTCAGGCTGATTTCTGGCTGCAAGGCCGAAGTTGAACTCCGTGACCTCCTGCAGGGTTGAACTCTTCAAGGTTCTATTACAGGTTCCAGCTGCCCTTCCCCTGAAGATAGTCCAGGTTTCGATGGGAGGTAGTGTTCCCTCCAGCTTACCAACTATGGTGGTCTGGTGTGCCTTTATTGCAGAGATTCTCTTCCCTTTTCCAGTGGGCTCTAATTTTCATCAAGGAGCCTGAGAGAGGCCCTCTCTCTGTTGCTCACTTCTGCTCTATCTTCTGGAGCTCAGGACAAGGGCCTTTATGACCCCCTGTGCCTCTGGAGTATGGATCCAGGTACAAATGCAACCAGGAGCCCAGGGTGAGGTGGGGGGAGCTGGGGTAGTGCTGCAGTCCCGTGCCCCTCTGCCTGCACAGCTCTGCTCCTCACCCGTGCGCCCCTGGATGGGAGGCCCTCAAGAGGGTGGTGTAGCCCGGATGACTCCAGGTGGCTCCGCTCCCCTCAGTGGAGTTTTATTGAGAGGAGGTGGCTATTCAATAGAAAACATATGGGCAAACAATAAGTATTTAATACAAAGAGATGCTGGAGAATCTCCATTTGGCCCTCTGCATCCACTCTTCATCCTTTGCTGACTTGAAGTTTTGTGAAAGAAGCTGATTACTTTTGCTCCTGTCATTTACCCTCTGGTTTTTTGCTGAATGCATCCCTGATAGGAGTGTTTATTCCTCACCACCCTGCAGGGCAGTGACTTGGAAATGTCAGCTTTCTTCCAAACAGCAGCTCTCATCGGACAGTTGCTTCTGTCTGCACTCTCTGTGTTTATATAAGAGCTGTCTCCTACTCTGCCGTTATGATTGAATGTAACCTCATTTGAAAATAGAATCTTTATAGATGTATTGGGACATAAAAAAGGATCTTGAGATGAAAACATTCTAGCCTTAGTGTACACTCATAATCAAATAACTGGTGTCTTTATTATAAAAATGAAGGGCACAGCAACAGAAGGAATAAAGTGATCTCAATAGGGAAGCAGAAATTGGAGTGATGTTGCCATAAGCCAAGAAATGTAGGGAACCACCAGAACCTAGAAGACACAAAGATCAATTGAAGCTTTTGGAGGGAGTCTATCCCTACAAATACCTTGATTTCACTTCTGACCTGTGAGAGAATACTTTTCTGTGATTTTAGCCACCCATTTTGGTGTACTTTCTTATGGCATCTCTAGGAAATGAATATAGGGATTTTATGCTGACACATTGCAAGACACTGTCTTGGATAAGAAGCTAGAATCCACAGAGAGATAGTTTGGTGAACTCTGTGATAACACCACATCGAACACAAACTCTATTAGTGAAAAATCAGCACTTGCAACAAAAGAAAACTCCATATAGTTTACATAAGTAAGATTTATATAACACACTCCAGCTGTATTTACAATTAGTGAGTCAGGGCCAACATGCGTTAGACTCCTTTAAACCCTACCTTATCAGCAATTATCTGATTACAGATCAAGGATAATACTTTGTCTCTTTTATATGAAAGAATTTTGTAACTAAATAAATAAATTAATTAAAAACATTGAAGTAATTCCTAAGATATGTATCATTAGACACTTCTTTCAGGTCTTCAATAAAATAATAGAATCCATTAAAAACCCTCAGGTCTGCAGGGTTTTATCTCCTCACTCTATCAAACTATAGGCTAAGGAGGAAACATTCTACAGATTCCCTTTAGAAGGCCAGTTTTGGATTCATTCTAGGGAGACATTCTTGAGGATTTCTGTCTCTAGATTTCTCCCTGAGAACCCCAGAGATAAAACCACTAGCAACACTAATTGCAATCCAGGGAATATTCAACTGGAGCAAATGGTTAAACCATTAGTAGAAGACATGCAGGACTATCCTTTTGACCTACATTTCAATTTACAAAGATTGTTTTTAACACTATAATTTAACATAGGAAAATAATGAAGATAAAGGAAGTTAAATGAATTAGCATTGTCACAGAGCTAGCTAATGGCAGAATTTGGTACTGACTCAGGCCTTTTCAAGCCTGAGTCAGGTGTCCTGTTTCTTCCCATACAATGTGCTTAAATCTGTTTGCTTGATTCCTTCCCTTTCTGAATTCCAGATGGGCAAACACTGTCTGTCTATTGAAAACAAAATTACATTGTCTAATTTTTGCCAGATACTGTGAGGGTAAACAATGTTTTATAATTCATGGTCAAATTTTATTGTCAGACTAAAATGTAATAATTCTATTTCTTCCTTTCGATAGTATAGTAGGATAACTGGAAGTATTTCTCTGTTTTCTGCTCTTCTTTTTGAGGAGCAAGTTGACATGGGAGACAGGACCAAGTGGGAAGAAAAGGCAGCATACTTTTTATAGATCTTGTTAAGCACAGTCAAAGTCTTCTGGATCCCTTTGGAGTTTATCCCCTGGAAGTGATTTAACAAGATGCTTAGGCTTTCAAGATGCTTAGGCATCCAATCTCCTTCATCTTCTTCACTTTCAGTGGAAAGATAAACCTGTAATGCAATGTACACTGATAATATAAATTACCTAAAATTCCACAATAACCGCCCCCCACACACACACTCTCCATGTTAGTCTGCCTTTCATCACTGTGACCAAATACTTAAGGAAAACAATATGAAAGAGGAAAGATTTATTTTGGTTCATGATTTAAAAGATTTCAGTCCAGGCATGGCTGGGGCCATTGTTGTGGATCTAAAGTGAAGCAAAATATCATGGTGAAAAGGGGTGGTGTAGAAAATCTCATCTCACGGCAGCCAGGAAGTAGACATAGGAGAAAGAGCCAGAAAGAAAGTGGCCAGGGAACAGATGTAATTCCCAAAGTCATGCCTCCATAATTTACTCCTTCAACTAAGTCCTACCCCTTGAGTTTCCATCACTTTGCAATCATGCCACAGAATTATGATCTCCTCAATGGATTGCTCTATTACTGATGAAGTTAGACCTCTTGTGATTGAACTACCTCCCCAAAGTCAATCAGCAACTAAGGCTTCAACACAATTATCCTTTTGGGGGCATATCATTTCTGAAACATAACACTCCCCCAAGACTATTAGTGAGAAGTTATGGTTAGAAATAAAATTTTGCCTTTTTTATATACATTAATTTTTGAAATGGTAAAATATATATACAAACATATCATAGTTTGACAGCTTAACTACCTTTAAGTATACAGTTCAGTAGTGTTAAGTATATTCACATTATTGCACAATGTCCAGAACTTCTCCATCAGACAAAAATAAACTCTATATCCATTAAACAACTCCACATTTCTTCCTTGCCCCCAAACTCAGAAAATCACCATTTTATTTGTTTTCATAAATTTAACTACAGATAGTCTCTAGCTTATAATGGTTTGATTTGTGAATTTTGACTTTATGATGATGCAAAACCAATATGCACTCAGTAAAAATCTTACTCTGAATTTTAAGTTTTGACCTTTTCTTGGGATAGTGGTATATTGGTGGTCCAGGCTTTGGGGTGGATTTACTAGATGCATGTGCCATGTCTTATACATGTGCTGTGTCTTATGTCTCCAGGAGATACCATTAATATTTGGAAAATGTAGTCATTTCAAGGAAATGGCTGTTGATCATAGTCAATCTTAAATGCAGATATTTCTCTTTTCCCTCCTCCATCATCTCATTCTTATTTATTATAAGATAAATACATCAAAGGATTCTGGTAAGTACTATTATTTTCAAGAAAAAAAACTAGACTTCAGAAACTATAGGCAGTACTACCCTAAGACCAGTGATACTTGCTAAGTTAGATTAGTTGTCAAGAAAGTAAAATGTTTTGCTTCATTTGTTTTATCACAGTTATATAACAACTAAAGAAAATTTGAAATTTATAATGTAAATTTGCATTAATCATAAACAGTTACAGACGTCTTATACATAAACTGTTTTACCACAGTCTCATTTTACAGATTAGTAAATTTGGGCCCAAGTGAGTTATGGGACTTATATAGAGCTACATAATCCATTATGTCAAGGATAAACTACCTTAAGCTCTAGTTTCTCAGGTGGTTTTAACCCATGTTTATGAAACCTATATTTAGAAAACATAAAAGGTATTAAAAGTTCCAAGGATTTTCAATAGGCAACTTGCCCCTCCCCTAAACTTCATCCTCTTTAAAATTGTCAATATACATGAACATTTATTTTATGTGTATTTCTGTAAACTACATTAAGTTGAAATTTTATTTTTCTGCCTCTGAGTATTATATTTCTTCTCCTTTTGTCAAATACATATATTTTCCTCTAATGCTCCTAATTCTGATCCTTCCTCTATTACCCTACTTTTTAGCAATCATTTTTTAGACACTGGCTACATTCAAAATGTGATTTTTCTTTATAAATATTGGACTAATATCTCCAATTTTTGCAGACCATTTCAGAAGAATGTTACAAATATGTGTGAACTTTTATAAGTACTCTAGCTCTGCTCTTTGATTTTTCATTTTTGTCTGTCCCTAATCCAATCTAGTGCTGGAAGCCTCTTTAGACTAAGCTGAGAACATATTAGGGTTTTACATAGATGTGAAGATTAAATATTGATGATGTTTTCACATATTTTTTAATATTTTCACATGTTAGTCTTAAGGTGATTCTCTAAGGCATGGCATGATTTTTCTTGGGTTTTTTTTTGTTGTTGTTGTTGTTGTTGTTGTTGTTATTTTTGGTACTGGGGATTGAACTCAGATCCTTCCACTTGCGAGGCAGGTGGCAGACTACTGAGCTAAATCCCGATGATTTTCCTTGTTTTATTGAAGAGGAAGCTGAAGCCCAGAGTGATTGGCCCAAGATGTTATTCAGAGACACAGTTCAAGGGTGAGCTGGAATTGGAACTCATATTCCTTGGCTTCTGATTTGGTGTTCATCTACTTTCAGATTGAGAACCATTGTCTTTGGGACTTCTCAGCCTGGTCAAATCTGTTTAGAGGTTATTTAATCTTCTTTTGCCCATCATTTTCTAGAGGTGGTGGTAGGAAGACATGGGTCAAATGTGAGGATCAGAGAGGCTTCACTGGAAAACTGCTTCATTATTTCAGACTATGCCAGCTGAAGAGACATTTCTAGACATTCAGAGGTTCTGGACAAAGGATAGGGAAGCAGTTCACAGCTAAGGTCGAAGCTGTCAACTGTGGCTTTCTTGAATGCAGTTTCTTCCATCTTCCAGTCATTGTATAAGCTTCTCAACGATCACTTTAAATCTATTTTATTTGGATTGTCTAGAGCAACCAATTTTTCTTGAGTCAACTCTAACTAATATAATCATCATTATGGTAAGTGCTAATATTTTGACTATGACTTTTCTTTCTAGTGCTAATACAATTTCAAAAAGGTAAAATTAGGACTATTATACAGATTTAGGATGAATACATGTCATATATTTTGTTCAACTCATTCATTAGTGAGGGCACAATTAAATGTTAAGACAAATTCGAAGAATATTTGAGAGCTAGGTATTTATAGATAATTTAATAAAGAAATATTCCTTTAAGATATTTTGGGACATATACAAAGTTGGTTAATATCTTAAAAAGCTGTATATAATAACATTTGGGTTATATTTTCCACCAAATTATTTGCCTCTCCTGGACAAAAATCTGTAAGTTACAATAAAACACCTGGAAACTTTAACCGGTAGCTTTAAGACACTTATCATCAGTTTAGACACTATGATAATATGTTCTCAAACAATGTAATTGTCCTTCAAACAATACTGGGAAGTAGATTTTATCACTTCTAGTTTAGAGATTCGGAAACTGAGCCCAGTGTGCATAACTGACCTGTTGAAGGTCATGGGCTGTGTTAGAGCAAGGATTTAAATCCGGATTTGTCCAACTGTATCTGAGACCTATAATTTCCTGTCGTTCCACTATCATCTGATTAATTCACACACCTGACCATACTTTAATAAACTAATAAACTAAACTTAGCTGATTTTCTATCTAGGTTCTGTCTCAAACTTGAGTAGTTCTAGTCTAGAGAAACAGCTTTCAGGCTCTGGGCCTCTTTCCTATCATCCTAAATCTACAGAGTACAGTTTGGTCAGTGAATGACTGAGATTCCTTGAAGTCTGATCATTTCTGGTGTTACAATTAAATAAATTATAATTGTTTTTCAAATAACATTTCCGACTTTTTATAATATTCTTAACTCATTCTCAAACTTTGCAAAATCAATCTTACTATAGGTTAAAGAAAATAAACAAAACAAGGACTACAAAGATAAATGAATTTGGGACCTCTAATCCTAGGTTTTCGAGGTGACTCCATACTGATTTTCATAGTGTTTGTACCAGTCTGCACTTCCACCGATAGCGGAGAAGGGTTCATTTTTCCCCACAGCCCTGCCGGCATTTGTTATTGGTTGATTTCTTTTTTTTTCATCAAGTTTACTCATACATTTTAGGTATACAACGCAGTTACATTCATCACTGGGATCTTTGTACCTTTACATAATGTATCTTGGTTCTTATTTTTTTCCCCATTTCCCTGCCCTCCCTTCACCCCCTCCACCCTTCCCTATTTACACTTTGTTTCCATGTTTTTCCTTTTCTCATATTTTTTATTTTCCCTTCTTTCCCCTCCCCTACCCTTCCCCCTTCCCCTACTCCTTTAGCACTTTTCTTCCTATTCACATTATCAATTATACATTTGAAACTTATTTACACTTTTAGTTTTTCACACCAGAGAAACTATTCCATATTTACACATGTGGATCCTATTTATTTCACTTAAGAGTATGGCCTCAATTTGCATCCATTTAGCTATAAATGTCTCTAGTTTCTCATTCTTTATGGCTGAGTATTACCCCATTTTATAGAAAAAGCACATCTTCTTTTCCAGTCTCCAGTTGATGGGCATTTGGATTGTTTCCAAGTTTTAGCTACTACAAGCTGTGCTGCTATAAACATGGATGCGCCTATATCACTGTGGTATGATTCTTTTAATTCTTTTGGAAAGATACCCAGCAGAGGGATAGCTGGGTCAAATGGGACCTCTAATCCTAGTTTTTGAGTTATCTCCATATTGATTTCCACAGTGGTTGCACCAGTCTGCACTCCCACCAACAATGGAGAACGGTTCCTTTCTCCCCACAACCCCACCAATATTTGTCATTGGTTGATGTCTTGCTAGAAGCTATTCTTTCTGGGGTGAGGTGGAATCTTAGTGTTGTTTTCATCTGCATCTCTTGAATGACCAGTGATGTTGAACATTTTTTCATATCTTTATTTGCTGCTTTTACTTCTTTGTCTGAGAAATGTCTGTTCATTTCAGGTGCCCATTTTTGAATTGGGTCTTTATATTTGGGGGGTCTGATTTTTTTGAGTTCTTTATATATTCTAGATGGTAGACTTTTTTCTGAGGAACAGCTGGTAAAATGTTTTCCCCACAGTGTAGGTTGTCTCTTAGCTCTGTTGGTGGTTTCTCTTGCAGTGCAGAAGCTTTTGAATAAGATGAGATCCCAGTTGTTGATTCTTTGTGCAAGGTCCTGTGCTACTGAAATTTTATTCATAAAGTCTTTTCCTATGCCAATGTCTTCAAGAGCTCTATCTAACTTATCTTCTAGCAAGTTTAGTGTTTCTGTTTGAATATTTAGATCTTTAATCCACATGGATTTTAGTTTAGTGCTTGGTGAAAGATAGGGGTCTATTTTTAATCTTTGGCAGGTTGAAATCCAGTTTTTCCAACAATTGGTTGATTTCTTAATAGCAGCCATTCTTTCTTGAGAGAGGTGGAATCTCCACATTGTTTTCATTTGCATCTCTCGAATGACCAGTGATGTTGAACATTTTTTCATATGTTTATTTGCTATTTCTACTTCTTTTTGGAGAACTGTCTGTTCATTTCAGATGCCCATTTTTGGATTGGGTCATTAAATTTAGGAAGTCTGATTTCTTTAAAGTTCTATATATATTCTAGATAGTAAACCTTTGTCTGAGGAACAGCTGGTAAAAATTGTTTCCCACATTGTAGGTTGTCTGTTAGCTCTGTTGGTCATTTCTCTTGCTGTGCAGAAACTTTTTAATAAGAGATCCTACTAGTTGATTCTTTGTGCTAGTTCACGTGTGACTGAGGTTTGGTTCATGAAATCTTTTCCTACACCAATGTCTTCATGAGTTCTACCTAATCTGTCTTCCAGCCGGTTTAGTGTTTGTTTTAATATTTACATCATTGATCCATTTCAATTTTAGTGTAATACATGGTGAAAGAGGGGAATACATACGTGAAAAAAAATGGAAACAAAGTCTTTGTAAATAGTGAGGGGTGGAGGGGTTGAACAGAGGCCAGGGAAATGGAGGATAAATAAGAACCAAGATATATCTTGTAAAGGTACAAATTCCCAATAATGAATGTCATCATATTGTATACCTAAAATGTAACAATAGAATTAATGAAAAAAATAGTTTTACAAAAAATGATAAATGAGTTTGTATGGGTATTGTTGAGAGCATGGACTCTGGAGTCAGCATGACTGTTTTCTAACCCTGACCTACTGTTCCTTGTCCTTTTAACCTTGAGTAGGCTACTCAACCTCTCTGTATCTCGATGTCCTCATTTGTGAAACAGTAATTCTACCTCACTGATTTCTATGAGGATGAAATGAGCCAATATTTACTAAACATTTGAAAAACTTAGTTGGTTTAAATAAAAACTGTCATTTTTAAAATATGCATTCAAAAAGGAACCTTTTGCACTAAGGTAAGATTTGCATATAAAAACCCAGCTTGTACACTTTGAGAAAAGGGCTATCACACATTTGATTAGCTATGCTTGGTCTTTGTATTCGAAATGTAAACATTAGCTGTTGTAAGAGATAAAGACCAAAATCTCAGTGGCTTAACAAAGAAAAGATTTACTTTTCATCATGTACAACCCAGTCTTTTGCAGATGTGGGGGTGAGAGCGGTGTCTATGGTTGCATTTGTGAATTCAGGCTGTCATAACATAGCACCACAGACGTTGTGGAGTAAATAACACCAGGAACTTACTGTCTCACAGTTCCGGAAGTAAGAAGTCCAAGATCAAAGTACCATTACAGTTAAGTTTCTGGTGAGGCTTTTTTTCCTGGCTCGTAAATGTCACCTTCTCATTGTATCCTCCTAAGTAGTTCTGGGGGGAGGGCGGAGGGTGGGAGGGAGAAGAGAGACAGGCACAATGCCATCCAAAACAATAGTCTGCACAGATTTTCAGAGATCCAGGCTACAAGAAGAGCTGAAAGAGAATCTGACATCTTCAGCATGGAGGTTCCTGGGTCTCCCTGACTTAATACCTAGCAACCGGGAAAGAGAAAGAGAATCATGCAGAAGAAGCTAGCAGGCCAAGAGCAGTAACTACTTTTCCCCATGTCCTGCTGGCCCAGTGAACACTTATGCCACCTAACTACAAGAGGGATTAGGAAATGTCTGCAGTGTTCCTTGGGTTGGGGGAGGGAAATAAGGAACAGGATTTGGTAAATCATTATCCAATCTTTCTCACAGCCCTCAGTCCTCCTAAACATGGAGGGAGAAAAAAGTTCACCTTTCCTTGGTTCTTTCAGAGTGTGCTGAAGTCCATGCTATTGTGAAGTTCTTTTCCCAAAATTTTCTCCACTTCTATCATCTATGGAGTTATATAAAAGCGGCAGTATATGGCAGTGTATTTGTATAAAGGGACGGGGGTGGGTGTGAAGGCACAGACAGTATCTTAATTACTTTTCTCTCTCATTGCTAGACAGAATACCCACCATTGAAAGTTAAAGGGGAAAGATTTACTTAGCTCACAGTTTGTAGCAGTTTCATTCCATAGTTGCCTGGCTCCAAGGTAGAGTGTCATATGGCAGAAGGGCAACAGTTCGTGGCAGACTGAAGGTAGCAAAGGAACAAGGGAACTTTAAAAGCATCTTTCTGCCTCTTTTATCTTATCCAGACTACCAAGATTAGAGTGGTGTCAAACCCATCAGTGTAGTGGTTTAGTAATCACATACCTTTAATCCCAGCATCACACAGTCTAAATTCAGCCACCTCTGAAAAAGCCACCTAGGACTGCATGAGATTTTGGGATGACATCTAGACCCAAACATAACACGCTTCTTCTGTTTTAGGTTTGGGGAACAAAGGAAGAACCAGTATGTACCAGTTTGAGGATAGATGTGCACTCTGTGGGGAAGGGTTTGCTTTACCGTCAATATGTCAGAGATCTTGAGGCCTTTGCACTGCACATTCAGTCACCAGATTTGTTTAGGGTATCTGTGTATGCCATAAAAACATCTTGTGTATGCTCCGTCTTTTCTGTCTTGGTAGGAATGAAATGCAAGAGAGCTGGCATAAAGCCCCAGAAAAGACAATGGCAAGGTACTGCTATATTCATTTCACCCTCTGTCAGTTCAGGAAACCCCATGTAGACTCCGAGCACCCTGCAAAGACATAGTTCAGACACATTTACCTCTTCAGCAAGAAATCTCCATGCCAGTCCTCCACAGCCCTGGTCCCTGGAGACCTCTCAGGGACCACCATCAGTATGAACTTTTGTTGGGTATGGCACCTCCCACTGCCACACAAACTACATAATGGTTCTGATCTCCCAGTCAAGGAAACAGGCTTATCTAGCTTGGTGCAGGGCAGGCAGGATGTGCCATTGATTCCTTTGGAAGAAATTGCTAAAAATACATTTCCTTTCCCCAGTTAATTTTCTCTGGAGAATTAAACTCAGTATTTTTTGCTCTTCATTAAAGGGTATAAATGAGGACTCAATTGTTTTCCCAGAAATTGAGGTTTAATAGTCTAAAATTCTAATTTTTGTTTCCTAAAAGCAGTAAAATTCCATTGCCATTATTTTTCCTTTACACAACCTCCTTTAAGAGGAAGCCTTTTTTTCCCATAACCCTGAAGTACCTTTGTCTTTAGGTTGTCAGTGAAAACAAGTTGGCCTCTTTGTCTTAGTTGGGTGAGAAATGAGTACAATGAAATGTGTCCAACAGGACAGTGCCAAAGTTCTTGTTCTTCAATTTATATTTGAGCTGAAGTGTCCAAGGAGAATTCTGCTGGTGTGGGTTGCATGAGGTCTGGCAAACAAGGCTGAACTGGATAAGCGTATAAAGAAAATAAGAGAAGCATAATATGTGATAGAGGCCACAGATATTGCAGTGCAGTGCGGAGTGCGATTATGACAAGGTGAAAGGGGCTGCAGGTTTATTAAGTTGCTCAATCCTCCCTAAGAGTTCTGCGCCATATCTTCTTTGCACAGCTACAGATTTTACCTCTAGTTTTATAAAGATTAGAGCAAGAATGACGCTGCTTTAAACACAGGGGAAAAAAATCAATTTCAATGCATTGTCTTGTATCCTGTTTTACTGGTATGGTTTATGTGTCATCTACTCAGAGTATGCCATGTGTATAGAAGGAGCTTAATTAGTGTCTATTGCATTGAATTGTTCATCTATGTCCTCTCTTGGGCAATCATGATTTTTATGTTTCTTCATTTGTCCAACAATAGCTGTAAAGATATGACACTCAGCCTTCCATTCTGATGCCTCTTGAAGGACTGACTGCAACCCTTCCCCACCCCGTTATGTCACCTTGACCTACAGACATATTCTTATTTCTCTATGGGTTCTCCATGGTGACAAAAGGCACATTGTATACTCACCATCAATTACATTTATCTTTCTTCACATACAAGCATCATATGCTTCTAAACTCGGGAAAAAAATAAAATCATGAATGATCATGGGAAGCCCATGGATTGTGCATTTAGACCGATCTACATACTACTAACTCACATGGCACATCCAGCTGTGGAACTATGAGTAAATTATGTTGTTTATATGCTGTTCTGGGGATCTGCAGCCCCCCAACCATCTGCCCTGGAAAGTCTGATATTCCCCCAGTATCTGTATGCTGCCCCATGTTACTTCAATGTTCCAAGGACTTCTGCATGTGGTCTCTGATGGAACAGCTGGAAAAAATAATCTATTTGGTCTACTTCTACCTTCCTTCTTTTTCCATTATTCTCCAAAAGAAAGGGATAAGCTTTGCTTTTACTTTTTCTTCCTGTCTGAATAGAACTCATCCTGCACCATTTGCTCCTCATTCCTAACTCCTTTAAAGATTTCAGTCTCATAGTTTAGCCAAAAGATGGAGTAGGGTTCAAGGAAAGAATTAGGCCATTCATATGAGAACTTGAAAAAGTATCTCTAAAATCTTGTCTTTGGTACATTTGGGAAACATTTGACATAGAGCCTGGAATCTTCTATGTTCTCAGTATAAGTTAAAAAAAAAGAGCATACTATAGATAATTTCTGTGAAAATTTCAAGTATTAAACTTTGAATTAATGAATCTAAGACATTTTATAGACAGTCAAAGGGCTCGTCTTGTCAATTCCACCATCTGTAGGTAGAATTTAGCTAAACCCATCTTGATTACAGAAAGATCTTTGAAAACATTTTATGATGTTTACGCTACAAATCTCTGTACCTAAAAATGATGGTAACCAATCCCAGTGCTAACCAGAGATAACCCTTAGAAAAGTTATTCAATTAACCTGGATTTCAAATATGTAATGCAAAAGAAGTGTCAAGCTCAGAGCATGTGCTTCTTTCTTCTTGTTTATTTGTGGATGGTGTTCAGTGATTAGGAAAAAAACAACTGCAAATGCAGCTTGTCAACCACAACAATGTACCTTTTCAAGCTTTGGTTGATCAAGACATGAAAAGGTAATAGTGTTAAGTATTTATATAAATATAACTTTTTATATAAATATAACTGTATGTTTTCAGAGCTTTGCTTTAAGACTTAAGCTTCCCCAGCTGATCAAAAATTACCAGGACATGTCTGCCCAATCTAATATAGTCCCTTAATTAAGAAAATGCATGGGAATTATATGGGGGAATGACCCATGGAATTCACCAGGTGTAATAAATTCTGAAGAACCAGTAGTTACAGATTTCTCAGGGTATGCTAATAATACATACACAGCAGAGAACAATAGAATTAAGAATTTTTTGCTTTTCTATCAATCTGCTGCTTTTTAAAAAGACAATTATTTGGTCTTTAAGTCTCAATTTTGGTAAGTTTTGTCTCCAAAGAATTCTTTGTTTAATTTTCACACTATTAGGGAGTACTAAGGGTCTCCTACCAGTTAGCAGAATTACTATTGCACAACATCTGCTCTATTTATTATGTTATAAGATTGTCTCTTCAATAGGTCTATGGTCTTGGTGTGCAGATGCTTTATTGGTCAAAATATCATGAGAATTATATAAAATGTCCTGTCTATATGATTTCTAAAAGAATCAGGCAAATACTACTTATAAAAATCACTATTTTGAGTAAATAAGGATCAAAATGTATAATAGATAATATGAAACAGGAAGATAAGCCCCGAAGGAAAAGGGGAAGTGGGAGGGTAGGGAAAGGAAAAGGAATAAATATGAGAAAAGGAAAAAATGCAAAAAAAATTTTGTAAATGTTGAGAGATGGAGGGGTAGAAGGGAGGGCAGGGGAATGGGGAAAAAATAAAAATCAAGATCTATCATGTAAAGGTAAAAATTCTCAATGATGAATGTCGTCATATTGTATACCTAAAAGGTACCAACAAACAATGAATTTTACAAAATCACTGTTTTGAGCTTTGTAAAGCAGTTTAGTGACTACAGGAGTTATTTAATTTTAATTTTAATTTTTATTATTAATTATGAACAGAGCATTTATTGAGCAAACCTTCAATGAACTTAGTATCCACTTTTGCCAAGCTGGGAACTAAAACATTTTGGATTGTATTCTTGATGGTCTCTTTTGTTTCTAATCATTCATTCCTCAGCGGGCTTTTCCAGGACAGTGGGGGAGAGGAGCGGCCCACTGGTAAACAGCAGATGACCAGCCTGAGGCAGATCTAATGCATGGATGATGAAGGAGATGGGAAAAGGGAAGCAGTAGCTCTTGGAATTACGCATTTAAGAGCTGGAGGAGATGCAGTCCTTTAAAATTACTGATCACAAGAAATACTTTCTACAAATGGTATGTTGTATGAGACCTTCTGTCCACATCAATTTTGTTGGTAAAGATAGACAGAGCTCTTCATGGGTACCTCAAGCTCATAGAAATGTCTGGGCTAGAAGGAATGGTTCAGTTAGAATGTCTATGCAATTTGCAGCTCTGGCTTGAGGATGAGACAGGGAGCCAATAGTGAGGAGACAAGGGTATGAGCAGAAATAATAGTTCCATACATGTCCAAAGTGAGGAAGATAGAATATGAACTGCATTAGAAAAGCTGAAATGCTCACGTTTCTGAGGTCATGGCTTTCCCAGAAGTCATATTTTAGCTGCAACAGATGAGCACTTTCTCCAAGAGGCTAGAGTTTGACTTACTTAATTCTAGGCTGGGAGAAGAAAAAATGCAAAATTCATGTTTAAAGAGAACAAATGAAGCATTAAACTTAACATATCAATGACTATAAGATTTCTCATCTTAGTAAGGTACATGATATTTGCATCTAAGGGGGCATCGGTCCTATTTGAGGAAGATCCATTTGGTTGAAGATTGTTGAATTTCCATTCCCTTTGAAATTTGAGACAACAAAATCTATTAGTCTTATATTATGCAAAGGCAATACCAGCCCACAAGAAGCAAGAAGCTTTCTCTGTTCTAAAGAACCTTACAGGCTTTGAGGAGAGGACTGATGAATAGATGAAAGCCACTAAACAATGTTATATGTACCTGACATAGAGTAAACAATTGGCTAATGCTGGATTTCTGTTTGTGGTCTAATGACTAAGGTGAAGCACATTAGATCATCTAGTCATCCTAGAGAGATAGTGACAGTTGTGCCTGGTACTATCCACTCTTCAGAACTGCATACTGAGAATTTATGGTTGCTATGCTAAGAAGCTGTTGCCATTTGATCTCTGGGGGCTGTCTTCTGGCCTTGACTCCTCCCTGAACTTCTCTCCTAGCCTAGCACCCAGTTTCCACAATTCCAGCTTATCTGCCAAAGGAACCTAATCTGCATGATTATATAAATAAGTTGTATTATACACAAGTGAGATAATGTGTATAACTTTAGGTCAGAGTACACAGTGCTTTTTGGTCTGTCACTTACAAGGGTGTGCAGTTGGATGACTCATCAACTTACAGAGCCCAGATTTTCTTATCTTTGTAGAGCAGTGATCCCAGCTACTGTGTAGGTTTTGCTGGGCCAGTACTGTGGGCTCACCCAAAGTTGTAAGTCTTGAGTCACTTAGCTTGGGTTGTCACTTAGGATGGTTTGTTTGCATAGAAATGCAAGTCCTTTGCTGGTGAGTGTAAGAAAAGCAAACAAAATGCAGATTGCAGCAGTTACTTCACTTTACCTGTGAAAATGTCATGAAGCCTTGGGAAATATAGGCTACATATAATAGGAGGGTAATGTTATTTTCTTTATAAGGTTATTATAAGGATTAATCACCAGCCACAGAATCTTAACATTGCCAAACATTTCTTAAATCTATTTTGCAACTAAAATGATTAAGAAAAAATCCCTTTTGTTGATAGTAAAAATAGGAGGCTTAGGGTAAAGAGAAATAATTTGGAGTTTGTATTCCTAACCCAAGGGGGTGGCCACATATTCTACATTCATCTTAGAGGTCACCTTAGCTGCCAGCTCTGGATACCTTGAGGCACTGACTCCATCCTCTATAGTATCTAACAAAGTAGCTTATTGTGTTAGAAGCTCAATATAGATATGTCAAATAAGAAATGAATAAAATTATAATTAGAGTTGTAAAACAGGAATGGCAATACTGTGTTCACTGAGGTCTTATTTAGTAGCCCACAGTTTGGAAATGCTCAGCTCCTGGGGTGCAACATTAATTAACAAACAGCCAAGTGCTGAGTTCAGGAACAACAAGAGACAATTATAGCTCTGGTGCTGGTGAGGCAGAATTTTCATCAACATAGGGGCCCTGAATAAAGCTTTGGAAATTTCCATTTTATAAAAACAACCTTGGAGAATCATAGGAGACAGGAGAGTCTGTTCTTTATCCCTGTCAGTGGAGTTGTGACTGAAAATAAGATTTTACCAGCCTGATGCAAAATCTTGGTTGCTAGTTTTGTTTACGTTAGCAGGCCACCTCCCAGTGCTCAGTAGAAAAGATTAGACAGAGGCTGTGGACATTAAACTCCTGCCTGGCTTCCTTTCATGCTGACTTGAGTGTAATTTGATTATAGTCTTGGGCAAGAAGAAAATGTGTAATGGGGGTAAATTAGTATCACTCCAGGTACTTTCTCACATGACCTAAGTTTTGAACTCATGGGAGCTTGACCTCTTCTGCAGATTTCCTGTCTCTACTACATCTCACAGATTATCACTTTTGGTGCCTACTTATTATGTATATGGTGCCTATGTATTACTGATTGCCTTGGGCTTGAGACCCTCTTTGGGATCTCTCCATCATTATTTACTCTTGTTAAATACATTTATCCTTAAACATCTGACTTAGGATCCAAGTTTTCAGTGGTATTTGCAATCTTGAGCAACCCTAAAAGCAAAGACCTTTCTTTAATGATTAGTTGTGTATTGGCAAGAGCTAGATCGCAATAGCACTGCTTTCCTGACTAACATAAAAAAATGGATCAAGAGATGACCTAAAGATGACCTTGGGTTAGGAATACAAGCTCTAATTGTTTTTTTTTTAGTTGCAAGGAGAGTTCAATGGAGATTACTAAGACTCCTCTATATGCATTCCGGCCCCATGAGGGAGAGGGAAGGCACAGTACAGAACCTTCTTTGACATGTGATAATGCCAGAAAAGCTCAGAGGAGCTGGTGTTCTTCTCATTGCTGTCTATCAGGGGCCAAGGATGGGAGTGAACTAGGACAGCCAGAGTCTGACGTAACTCAGTAAGACTTTGTGATCCAGGGAAAGAGATGGGATGCCAGCAAGGTGTTAGGACTGGTGTGACAGCAGTGACCAGAGATGGCTGAGCAGAGCAGAGCAGAGATCATATTCTGTGAGGACAGAGGTCTAGGGATCAGACATGAGAGACAGAGGAAGTGGGACTGGAGAAAGTGTCCTAGAACAACCAGGGAAGGGAATAAGTGATACAAGCAATATGGCCTTTTTAAATTGTTGTGGCAGCTAGAACAAATTACTACAAACTTAGTGCTCAAACCAATATAAATTTGTTATGTGATTGGTCTGAGGTCCAAAGTGGGTCTCACTAGGCTGAGGTCAAGTTGATGGCAGGACCATGCTCCCAGAGGGGCCAGGGGACAATCTGTTTTCCGGTCTCTGCCAGCTTGTAGCAGCTGCCCACATTCCTTGGCCAGGGGGTCGCTTTCATCAAGTCTTTCTGAAGATGCCACCTTTCTAATTCTACTTCTTCTGAATCTGCTTTCCACTTTTCATTTTTGTCCTTTTGGGTTTTTTTTGTTGTTTTTTTTTTTTGGTACCAGGGATTCAACTCGGGACCTTGTGCTTTCGAGGCAGGCTGTGGAAACACTGAGCTAGATCCCCGGCCCTCTTTTGGTCTATTTTTAAAGAGATAGCTTAAATTTTATTTTCTAATCTTATTGAATTTGTCTTAGCTTTTGAAATTTTAATTTTCTTTTGTCACAGTATCCTAGTCCTATAGATAGAATACCTTTTCTAACCCATTTGAAATTATTAATGCTATTGGTTTTAAATCTTTCTTCTTTTCTTTGGACTATCTCTGCAAACTTTTACATAAACTGCATTCATTCTCCAACCTCATAGAATCTGGTGTTCTCAAGGTCTAGTACACACTTAACTTTTCCCCAGATCTATCTACGGGAGCGGAGGTGTCTGTAACAGCCATAAAGTAATATTTGGAATACAGAATTGAAAGACCCAGTGTCTGCCACTAAAGAAGGTCTAAATACAGTGCTATTAATACATATTTAAATAGATAAAGAGCATGATATGATCTGGATATTTGTGTTCCCCACCACCCAAACTCATCTGCTGAAACCAGATCTCCCAAGATGATGGTATGAGGAGATGGTCTTCGAGGAGATTAGGTTATATAGGCAGAACTCTCAGGAATGGACTTGCTGCCCTTAGAGAAGAGATTCAAGAGACCTCCTTCTCCTCCACCTCATGTGTGGAATGGTGAAAAGCTGGCATCCAGGAGAAAGCAGGCCCTCACCAGATACTGAATGTGTTTGGGTTTTGATCTTGTATGCCTCAGGCTCTAGAACTGTGAGATATAAATTTCTGTTTATAAGATACCCAGTTTATGATATTTTGTTGTAGCAGCCTAAATAGAATAAGTACACACTGATAAGAGTCAAGAAAAATACAATGTGGTGAAAACAAAATACTGTCAGTGATACAGAGGGGAGACACATCGTCTTTGCTTGGGAAGTCTTTGGGAGGCTTTTTAGCATAGGGAATCTCTTTGAACTAGGAGTTTAAAAAAGATTTCAATGAGTTAAAAAAAGTTTCAGGGTAGAATTCTCAATCAACAGGAGACAGTAAGACAGGCATTAAGAAGTTTTTAAAGGGTCCTGTTGTTTTGGGAAATGATAAGAAGTTATAGGTGGAACAATGTTTGACCATGAGAAGAAAGGTTCATTCTCAGAACCAAGACCAATAGCGGTTACATAGCCACAGCAGGTTGTTGCTTCATAAATATGCAGTTATTCGCTTATTTCTGAAATGTTTCAGGTTGCTCATTTTTCTTACTCTCTCCCTGTGACTCACTGTCACTTCCCTTTTCCTTAATGAGTGTGCCTGCCCCATCTGTCATTACTCAGTAACTCAGAGAGATGGGCGTAGCAGCACAACACTCAGGACAACAGACGCGAGTTTTACTGAATCCAAAGGAAATAGGGGAGAGTAATTCAAAATATGTGATGAGCTTTGCAATTTTAATTCTTATCTACCACTAGTACAAGTCTTGCTGGATTCCAGAATTGTTTAAGAGTTTCACAAGAAATCATTAAGATAAAGGTATTTGTTTCTAGAGGCTGTTCATTGACTAATTATATCATAGTCTTTAGCCTTTGTGCTCCAAAACTGGTATGTTTAGTACACTGGGCCAGTATCAGCTTGCTTAAGGCTACAGAATCAACTCAACAGGATTTCTTCCTTAGATAGAAACAATATTACAACCCACCAGGTGGCAGTGGAGGGGGTAGGGGAGTGGGGGGATCTTGTGCTTTGTTTTGTTCAAGTTTTTTTTTTTTCCCATTTGATCAGATTTATTGTTTAGCAACTGATTCATATTTTAAATGCTTAATAATAATTGTATTCATCATATTTGTGATTTTTTTAACCTTCTCATGGAGAAAGAGAAACCCAGGCATAAAAATACCTGCTGGCCCTTCCACATAGTTTTGGTTTTTACAGATACTTGGAGGCCGTGTCTAACATGTTGGGCAAAGAGGCACCACCCAGTGACCAGTCAAGGGTTGTGAGCTTTGACCCACTGCTCAGTCCATCTCAAGATCTGGTTTCTGTTGTCCTCTAGCTCTTCAGGCTTATTGCTGGGCAGCTGGTGCACAGTATCTTCCTTGTATGATAACATGGCCTCTTCATAAAGAACTTGAAAAATCTCACACTCGATATTGTCTCCTAGTTTCTTCTCATTATAGCCCCTTGTTTCAAGTCTTTTGTACAATATACTGTTATCTGTCCTCAACACAAAAACTGCATGAAACCATCGTTCAGGAAAGAAATCACAACCATGGTAGTCAACAGTAACTCCACCTTCTGCCATTTGGTTCTCTAACTCATCAACTACTTTTTCTTCATCTAAAATGGGACACTCAGACTCTTCATCATAGCCATTATATAATGCCCAAACATCAGACGTTATGAGCCGAACCTCTGAAGACACTAGAGGTGACATTCTAGTTCAAATGAACAGACTGCAAAAACTTCAATAACTTCTCGAGCTACATCACCCACATTAATGTACTTTGGTCCTGATCTGGATGCAAGTTCTTTGCCTAGTGTGGTTTTTCCAACTCCTGGTGTACCAGTGATCAGAATGTTCAGAAGCGCCATGGTTCCCGACGCTGCAGCCCGGGTGCGTCAGCTTGCTCTCCTAGCTCGCTCGTTTTGTTCAAATTTTAAAGCAGAATATAATTATATATTTGTTATATTATCAGGAAAAAATAAGACAAGTTGGTTGATAAGAAAAAAAAGAGTATCATATACTTAAATTTCCTCTTTTAGAAAACTTTTATATAGCTCTGAATTTCCACTGACACCTGCAACTATGACCTTGTTTTCTATAATCAATGCCTTTCTTTCAATTTCTTCTTAGGAACTTCTGAATTATTTTTCAATCTCTCCAATTCCTTAATTGTTGCCCAATTAATCTTGCCTATTCCTGTTGTTATAGGGCAGGTGGCCTGGCCCATTCCTGTTGTTACAAATTTTCTTAAATATGTTCAAAAACTTCTTAGCAACTATAGCATAAGATCCAAGCTCTTCAGGCCAATACTCAGAGCTCATGACAACTTAAACCAATCCATTTTTACATAAGCATAGAATCATATGTTATATATTGAAGGCACATAACAGAGCAGAGTAATTCAAACCTATATAATGAGCTTGCAATTTTAATTCTCATCTATCACTGACAGAAGTCTTGCTGGATTCCAGTATTGGCAAATTACAGATTTTATTAATTTTTAGTAAAATAATGTATATAAAGTAAAAGGATAATATATAAATATTGAAAATATTTTAAATGCCAGTTATTGACTTGTATAAAACTGATATTTTATAAAGTTATAGATACACAAATTCATAAATGGAAATATAAGAGTTAATCACCCTTTGATCATTTTTATTATTACTCAATCTCTCTACATATAACATACCCACAGCAAGTAAGTCATTCAAAGCCTATAAGCCTTTGAGGTTTAAAATTATTAAAATTTCAGTGTCACCTCAACATTTAAATACAGAGCCACAGTATAAGATGGTTCATCCTCTTGTGACAAGAACGAGCTTCTTACTCCATGGAATAACCTAGTTTAGTTCATTTACGTCCAGGAAACAAACTCACTAACTAAAGATTTCATGCTGACAGCAGTAATAATTTCATCTTGCATATATGGAATTTAAAGATGCAAAGTTACTTATTATATCGTTGGAGCCTCAAATATCATATGAGGTTGACAGAAGAATATAATTTCTGTTTTATAGAAAGGAGAATTTAATTTGGTAGAAATAAGGCATTTTCCCAGGATGACATGACTAAGAAGTAAAAGAAATATGATCTACATTGGGTCTCCAGGCTCATGGCTACATATATAAGCTGAAAAACTTAAATCTAATTTATTTTATGCCACAAACTAGAGATATACTTAGACACACCTATTGATAGACTCAATTCTTTGCTTTTGTGCTGTTTCTCCCTACTGAAAGATTTTAATAAATGCTTTGAAGAAAAAAGTGTAAGTTAAAGCATAGTGGTGCTTTAATCCCAGCACTCTGGGAGGCTAATGTAGGAAGACTGACAATTTGAGCCCAGTCTGGGGAACTTAGTGACTTAGGGAGATCCTATTTCAAAAGAAAAAATAAGGGTTGAGATGTAACTCAGTGTGAAAGTTTATTAATGCTTGGAAATATATTGCAAAATACTGAGTTCACTGAAGAAAGGAAAACATAATAACATTTGCCAAAACCAAAATCTCTTCAGGGAATTTCTCAGGAAGTATTGGGGCCCATTTCTCTTAAATTATGATTGAGTAATAATTCAGCTTGATGCTTTCCTAGTTAGCCTTTTTGAATCATTTGCAGAACAGAAAGAGAATAAATAGATAACAATATTTATTTCCAGTTAATATCCTCTGTCTTATAAGGGAAAATGTGTCAGTTTGGATTTTCAATATGATACTGATGTTTGGGAGGTGGTCTTTGTGAAGCCCTCCTCTGGACTTGGCTTCCTATTCCAGTGACTTTTCTAAACCACGTGAAAAGAATAAATGTGAACCAATCAACATGAAGCAGGCTGCAACTCCCCCTTGCTGCTTTTTTGTTGTCCACATCTCCACCCCAGACTTTAACCTTGCAAACCACTGATCTAGTTCCCTATTAAAATTTAAAAATTGAAAATGAAGATTTCCATCTGAATGGTATATGCAGTTTCTCTCTTACCTCAGCATCGGCTGTGTTCTGCATTGTATTTGTACCGTAGTTCACAGTAATAAAGTTCAAAGAAATGCTATTGTCTTCAAAGCATCCCCGTCATTGTTTTGGTACATTCCCTCCTTTCAGGATGCCAAAAGAATTCTAGAGGTGGAGAGGTTATATTGTGTTTGCTAAACTGAACCAGATCTCATAGAAAGACCAATTCAGCGAAGAATTGCAACCCTGCTATAAAATTAGAATTGCTTCTTCAGGAGAAACAGCCTTTATTAAAGTAAGTTCAAATTCTTTCAGAAGAATTCCAGGTTTGATATAACTTTTAATTAAGTTTCTCAAAAGCTGGAGCTCATTTATTCTTTCCTCTGTCTACCATGTAGCACGAAGGCACAGAGCCGGATATTCACTGAGATCTTGCTTTGAATCCTAATTCCAATTTGAGTTTTATGTCAGTTTGGTTTATTCCTTAGGTTTTTCTGAAATGATTTGCTTGACTATTATCAATATCTACTTTTTGCCCCCATTTTCACTATGTAAATCTCTCTATATAGAGCTATTAAGAAGTTGGAGCTATCTTCTCTCACTACTGGATTGCAGTCAGTATTTTAAGTCCAAATTAAACAAAATGAATTCCCTAAACAAATTAAATTCCAATATGCATTCATTTCTTATCCTGACTGGAGGTAAAAAGGTGATAAAAAAGGAACCTTAGAAAAATGATTCTAGCAGCAGTACTATGAAAAGCATGGGGGCATCTCAGTGTTTCTCTGACCTAGCGAAATCCATGTACTGTGAAAACTTTCCACCAACTTTAAAATCCCACAAACATTTCATTTGGCATCCAAACTTAAAACAGACTATAAAACAGAGTACGCTTTGTAGGAGGCAAAGCTCTTTGCACTTCTTTACTTTTCCAATAATTTTTAGGAATGGGGAATTTTGGAGATAAGATAGTGTACAGATTAGTTCAGAATTGCCAAGGAAATTTTCAAGTCATGGAGTTAATCCCACACACTTTCCATATATTGTACCCAATCTGTACTTCATGTTACTATACCTGTCCCAAATGGAAAAGTTACTTTGGATCAGTGGAACAGAGAGGCTTTAAATATACCTTTATATATATTATGCCTCTGCCTTTAACTGTGTAATTATTGTCTACAGATTTCATCTAATGGCATGAAATGAATACACTGAAATGTAACAGCAGCTATATTTGCTGGAGGTCAGGTTTTAGGTACTTAAACCCACTGATGTCTCCACTTGTAATGTCTGATGATAGAACACACTGAGAAAGGGGCTGGGACTTCAATATATATCAGCTATATTTAAAGACAACTCTTAGAGTCCTATATAGGGAATAATAAAAATAAATCAATACATATGCCTTTTGCTTTTAATTAGCTATATTGATAAACAAAGTTTAATTATTTTCTACTGTCGGTGAGCATATGGATAATTACTATGATCCCCTTATGTTTTCCAAATGGTTAATGCATCATGATGGTATAATTTTTGCTTAAAATTGAAAAATAGATTTGAATTTGTTTCAGAAGAAAAGGAATACCAAAGAGAATGAGTGCCAGATGCACCAAGATGGCCTCTTACTTCCGATCTAAGCCACCTGCCTGTATAAAAGGCTTAAGTTCAAATAATCTTAGAATTTTAGAACTGGAAGTGAGATGATGGTATCCAGTTCTCTACATATGAAGAAACTGAAACCTAGCTAAACTGAGTACTTGGTCAAAGTCACTCAGGGGAGAAAAGAGAATAGCAAGAAGTAGAAGCAGGGCTCACACAGTCCTCCTATTACTGACTCTGAGTACTGAAATGTGTGAGAGTTTTAGGATGAGAGCCTGAGTTCTGGGGGCCCCAAATGGACCAGGCTTGGCCACCTGTTCCAAAATACCAATTAAGGAGGCCACCAGGGGTGAAAGTCAGGAAAAACCTTTAATCAGCATGGCTATACTGGGAAGTACAAATGAAAAAGTTCAAGATGTGTCTTCACAGGTTGACAGAAGAGGTTGAGGTTTTAAATAACGGGACAGAGGTAAATGTTGAAGCTTTGCTTAGCTGGGGGTGGGGGTTCCATAGCTGGTAGGACAGATAATATGGGTCAAGCATGGTCTGCTTGACTTTCATTTCAGAACTGTATTGGTGAGGTGCCTTCAAAGTAATCCTATGATTTGAGGGGACAGTCTGGTTCCCATGAGATGACTGCTCCTGCTTGGGGGAAGCAGCTGCCTCAGCTCTGTCGTGGAGTTGCTCCTGCTTGTTTGTGTGTGTGTGTGTGTGTGTGTGTGTGTGTGTGTGTGTGTGTGTGTAGAGGGTGATATAATCATAGGATGATCTCTCTGTGAGGCTCTGTTGTTCCTGGAATGTTTAGGGCAATGACTGGAGACATCTAGGTGCTGCTTCAGGGGTCTGGAATAGGATGTTGTAAAAGCTGCCAACTGAATGTCACTGCAAATCAGGACAATATGTTGGTTATCCTTATCTTGGTATCCTAAGTCTTGAAGGATGATGAGATAGGTTAGGTACATTTAGGGCTAATAAACCTTGCAAAACTAGCTTTTTAAACCACTACCCCTTCAATGACTAACATACCTGCATGCAGAGCTGAACAGAGACCTGACCTAAAGTTTTAAGGTACGGGCCAGGGATTTAGCTCAATGGCACCGCACCTGCCTCACAAGCACAAGGTCCTGAGTTTGATCCCTGGAACCAAAAAAAAAAAAAAAAGTTTTATGGTAATAAAGAAGACAGATATAAAATGAAGCAGAGGTGCCAGGCTTTATACTGCTTTCAGTTACCTGTTAGCTCTACAAACCCAGCCTCCAACTTCCTACTGTATGAGGAGAGAGGGGTTAGGAGCCTCTGCAATGGCCAGCTCTTAAAATTACAGTAAAGTCCCAGATAGGACACTGGTGGTCTTTGGGTGGGGTTACCAAACCCTGAAGTACTCCTGCGAAGTAGTTTCCATCTACATACCATAACCATAAAACAAATGTTACTGACTGTAGAGAGGTAATGTTCATAGTTCATAGTAGCCATGTTTTATTTACATTATTTTACTATGATTGTTATTTAATGAAAACTTATGTTCTAAATGTTTAGCTTTATATTTTCCTTTAAAAATATATTTCAGTACAAATATAATACAGAGGCACTTGGCCTGGTTATTGCTTATTGCTACTAGATCCACTTCTGCCCCTTTCCTCGTTCTGCTCAGTACTTTAGGAGGTCAAATCCTATAAATTATACCACTTAAGCTTTCTTACCAACTGGTTTCCAGTTAGTTTTAGCAACAAAAGAAAATTGGAAAAGACAAAAGGGCAGGATGAGATGAGATGCTGGATTCTTCTGCCCATTTCTATTTCAGGCAGTATTTCCAAGAGGCTGGGTTTGCCTACTGTTCTACACTATTCTAGCTCCTACCCAGGTAGCTCAGGCTCTGGAGCTTAGGTAAAAGAAGGAACATCCTGTCTTGGGTTTCATCTTGATTCTTGTTGGTACTTTCAGCTCTTCAAAGATCTTTATGATAGTGAATTCTCAGTATTAAAAATTTCTTCTGGACCAAATGATATATACGTTTTCATATGGGTTAGAGCCTGATAATTATCATTGTTGTCTTTGAACTAGTCTTTATATATGAAGCTGAAGAATAGGCAAAATAATCTATAGGTATTGCTATAGATCAGAATGGTGATTATCTGAGGGGTTGGAGTAGTACTATTTATCAAAAGCATGAATAAATCTTCTAGAAGGCTGGAAATATTCTATATCTTGATCTGAGTGGTGGTTCTGTGGACATAAGTATAAACACACACACACACACACACACACACACACACACACATATGCCAAATTTCCTCAACATGTATATTGACATTTTAGAATTTTTTAAATTTGCAAAATATGCTTTTTTTAGAAGGATATCTAGGCTCTATGGGTATGCATATCCTTCTCAATCTTGGGGCATGAACATGTGAGATATCCTTGTTAGGAGAACATTCTATCCCAGCATGTGCTTGAGCACGTGAGTTTTTTTCCCCAAATGCCAGTGAAGACTGTACCCCATTTTCCTTTTATTTATAAAGATTCCTCTCACCTGAATAGTTTTCCTTCACCAGAGCCCTAATTCATCATTAAATCTATTTAAGGCAGTTCCTAAAGTTTACATGGACTATAACATGGAATTTCAGACAAATTTTGTTTGATGAATTGTATTTTCAAATTCAATTTAATTAACTTTTTTGATAATTGTCAAGTGTCTACTAATTTGCCAGAATCTAAATATTTACCAGGTTTTACCTTTTTTATGCACTTTATTAAATTCTTTTATTGGTACATTGTAGGTATACAACAGAATTACATTTCTCATTGGGAATTGTACCTTTACATAATGCATCTTGGTTCTTATTTTTTCCCCATTCCTAGCCCTCCCTTCACCCCCTCCACCCTTCCCTATTTACAAAGACTTTATTTCCATTTTTTCCATTTCTTATCATTTTTTCTTTCCCTTCTTTCCTTTCCCCTGCCCCTCCCACTACCCCTACCCCTTTGGACCTTTTCTTTCTAGTTTGCATTATCGATTATTCATTCTAATCATTGGTACATTTTAGGTATACAATATAATGACATTCATCATTGGAAATCTGCACCTTTACATAGTCTCTCTTGGTTCTTATTTTTCACCCTTGCCCAGCCCTCCCTTCAACCCCTCCATTCCTCCCTAATTACAAAGATTTGTTCCTATGTTTCTATTTTCTCATATTAATCCCAGTCCCTTCTATCCTTTCCCCTAGCCCTCCCACTTCCTTCCCCTTTGCCCCTTTTCTTCCTATTTCACATTACCTATTATACATTTAGTACTAATTTACACTTTCAGTTTCTCACACCAGAGAAACTATTCGGTATTTATACATGTGTGTCCTATTTATTTCACTTAAGAGTATCAGCTCAATGTGCATCCACTTAGCTATTGGCATTATTAACAGCTGAGAGAACTTAAGAAAGCCATATTGATAAAATTTGTTGAACAATATTTTATATAAGGCCAAAGTGCTTCTTATGCAGAAATTACCTTTAAGTTATTATTTATAGTTTATTTATTCGATAAATTTATTTATTTATTTATTGTGTTTAGATATAGTGTCTCTACTGGCTCTCAATATATACACACCTATCCTGTATTTAGTTCCACAAGGCCACAATAATTTATCTTTCTCAAAGGATGAAGACATTTAATTAGAATTTAAAAGAACCTTAAAAATTATGGAGGCTAACTTATTTTCAAATCTTTATGAATGAAAATAAACACACCACAGAATTATAGAGCAGTTATATCATTCACATCATCATAGGAGGCAAAGCTTACATTGCACTCAGATTTTTATTTCTACTCTTAGAGAAACTTAGCCAAATATCCTGAGTAAAGTTACCTTCCTGAAGTCTATCATAGTCATCTGGAACTACCAGTCTAATCTAGGTGTAAAATTCTAAGTGCTGTAATTTCAAACTTCTCTTTGAGAATAAAGTTGACTCCACTTGCCTACTAAATTTTAGTAAATCAGCAGATAAAGACAATTAATTTGCTTAAAATATCTTCCTCCATTTATGCCAAGAGAAAAGAAAATGGGATTCTTTGAACTATTTAATTACGATGACTTAACAATTTGGCCTTTATCATATCTCTATCAATCTATTGTTTGATAGATTTTATGGTATTTAGAAGATGGGGTCTATAAGGATAAGGAGCCAGATGAATGGAAGTAGTATTTGGAAGATTAAATGCCAGATATTTGAAGAGTGCTATGTATACCAAAATGGGTCCAGAATATTTTGCTGTTTCTTTTTTTCTTTTCTTTTTTCTTTCTTTTTTTCTTTTGTATAGCATACGAGAGCAAGATTAAAGAAAGGAAAACTTTTATTTTTTGACCTAGCACAAATGGTATCTTAGTAATAGATGATACAAAGAATACAGAATAACTTCATTTATCTTTTGTTCCAGTCTTCTCTAACTTGGAAAATAATCTTCATATTGGAAATGTACAAAGTGAGGAGAAGTGTGATAAAAAGTGGGGCTTAGAATCTAACATAGATTTGGATCCAAGCTTTTTTCTTAGGAGTTATGGCATCTTGTGTTGGATTTGGATCCAGGCTCTTCTCTTAGGAGTTATGAGATCTTGCACAACTTTTCCGGTCTGAGTTTCACTTGATGATATCAATAGTTCTACTCCCAGAAGATTAGGAGTATTACATAAAATGATGTATTTAAGGTACTTTGATAGCTTCATAAATAATAGGTAACAGAATGAAAGGCTAAAATAGGCAAAAAGCAAATAGAAAATTCAAATTAGAAATCTTTTAAGGTCTAGAAGAATTACTTTACATCCTAATGTGCTGAAAAAACTTATAAAAGCAATAATGGTATCATTGTCATTGACCTTTGAGAAGTCATGGCAAGAGACAGATGTCCTAGCCTATGCTCCAATTTTCAAAAAGGAGAAAAAGCAGGATTCCTAAGATTTGTCGATTCCAACTAGCCAGTTAGAAGGGTTAATGCCTAGGAAAATTCTAGATAGTTTATGGATTATTAAAAATGTATTATATATGAAAAATTAAAAAGTAGCAATTGCTGAACCCAGCATTTAATCAAATGCAAGTAATTCTGAAAGCAACACTTCCATATATACATAATATATTTATGTATAACATACATATATATTTCTTGGTTGTGGAGACAGAGTCTTACTGTGCAGTTCAGGTTGGCCTTGAACTCACTATGTAGCCCAGGTTGGTCTTTCAAACTCAGGGCAATCCTCCTGTTTCAGCTTCCCAAGAGTTGGGATTATGGGGCGTGTGCCATCACCCCTGGTTCTTTCTCTTTTTTTTTTGAGAGGCTACAAAACTAATCAGAGAAATGATGTAGACATATCGTATATCTATTTGCATTTCAAGACATCACATGACAAAACAACATGAACTTTTAATATTAATCGTGTTATAAATATCCAGAGATATCAACTGAAAACAGTGCTAAATTACCTGACCATGAAACCATTTTCTGCAAAATATCTAATAAAATATTTAAAAACTTGGATTGGGTACAACATTGGGAAACAGTAGTCTAAGCACAGACAATAATAATACTCTCCACTGGATAGGCAGCCTTTAGCACATTGTGTTTTTAAAAAATTAAGAAATCCAGACAAACTACAATTATTTTCCAAATGAGACCAGAGTAATGAATTATATAAAGACATAGTAAAATGGGCTAATTTGGAACTATAGACACCTTGGGGAGTATGTTTGTTCTAAAAATTAATTTCAGAATTTTCAGTGAGCACTGCATGGGGAAGGAATTGGATCCATTCTGCTTAGGCAACCTCAAATAGAAGTACTATCTGGAGTCGTAGGGATGCAGATTTTGGCTGAATATAAACATTTCTGTGACAGCACTGGTCCTGTGTTTAACAGCCTGGATTTATACATCAGCCAGGCAGCTTTTCAGCTGGGCATCTTTGAACAAAGAAGCAGCTTCTTAGAAACTCAGTTTTCTCCTCTGTAGGGTAAGGAAGCTCACAGAGGCATTTTAAAGGGGAAATCCTATATTGAAAAGAATCACAAGATTCCTGGCACATAGTACTTGATATCTGAAATTATTAGACCATTGGTAACACTAAGAGCTACCCAATGATGAAAAGACATGGACCATCTGACAGTAAAGAACATCTCAATAATGGAATAGTTCAAGCACGTATTTAATCATTAAGAAAAATCCCCTGAAAACCTACTGTGGGCAACCTGACAGAGTAAATGTGACTCTGTTCCTGTCTTTATGCCCTAATACTCAAATATAGAGGAGCCCTGGAGTTAAGGCAAACATATTAAAGAACAAGCCATAACTCATAACTGTGAGCTTCTGGCTCTTAGTTCTCATGTTGCTCTTTGACCTGAGACTTTCTAAGTTCCAACAAATCAATCAGCATTTAAAGAAATACAACAGGTGAGTTTAAGGTTCAAAAGTCTAGAGATGTGACTTCAGGAAACTCTCCTGTACAAAGCCCAGAAGGAGGTGACAATCTTTTGTTAAAGATTGCAGCAGCTGTAGATTTCTGATTATGGTTCTGGGATAAACAGGTTTATGCTGTCCCGTTTATCCCAGTGTTTTGTCGCTTTAAAAAGCTACTTTCCCATTTGGAACTTAACTTGTGGCAGCTGATGAGAAAACAGGAAGTGATTCGAATGTAATCTGCTTTTATGACTTTCTGATCTTTAGGAGTTTTTTTGGTTTTTTTTCCCCTTTGGGTGTTTCAAAACAAAACAAGTTTTAGCTGTGGATTTAACTATCTTGGTTTAATATTTCTATTTATTTAAAAAAAATTTTTTTTAAAAAAACTGCAAGGGTTAAAATATCAGTGCAAAATCTTGGACAAATACTTAGTAAGCTCTGCACACCAGCTTTGAATGCATATTAAATTCAAAACAAGACCTCCTTCTCTTTCTTCTTTTTTCTTTTTCTTTTTTCCTTCTCCTTCCCCCTTTAAATAGAAACTGGTGGGGGTGGGGAGAGAAAGAAGGAACTGGGAAGAGAAGGAGAGGAAGTTAAACGTTGTTTCCCTCTCTGTCTTCCTTAGAAAACACAATATGGCATCTTCCATGAGGAGCTTGTTCTCTGATCACGGCAGATATGTTGAATGTTTTCGGAGGTTTCTCAACAATTCCACGGAACACCAGTGCATGCTGGAATTCATGGACAAGCAGCTGCCAGGCATAATAGCAAGGTAACAAAAGGGGACGTTTGTTAAAGGGACATGCCTCGGATTGCTGTGTGCCAGTGGTAGATGGCTTGAGCCCAGCGGGCTCAGGGAGAAGGGCCAGTAGCTGCCAGCAGCCCCCCACCCCAACCCCGCCCTCTCGGACCTGCTGCCTGCAGTGCCTGCTTAGACGTTTGCTCTAAACACTCAGAGGCTCAGATTTGTGCTGTCATTTCCACTTGCCCGAAGATAAGTGTTAACTATTTGAAGGCACAAATCCTTGTTCATTTGGGAAAAGATAAGATACAAATTTTTGAACTCGGATCTTTCATCCGTCCAACTTTTACATTTCAAAATAGTCTCAAATGGAATGTGATATTCTTCTCATTAGAATCAAATATAAATAATTACCAATACTATTTGTCCCTGAGGATTGAGTGGGTGCCTCTCGGTTCTCATAATATCCATTTAAATTCGTTTGTCTTTACCCATTATTATCATTGTCATTCTTTCTCTCTAAAAAAAAAAAGGCTTTTCCTTTCAACTTAGTATTAACAATGTAGCCCTTAAAAAAGAGCATTTTCCCATTATCAGTGAAAGTCACTACTTTCTCAGACTCCTTTTATTGGTGATTAATGTGTTCAATTTGTGCCACAGCTGATAAGCATTATGAAAGTAACAGATTCCACATGTTAAAGATAATCAAATCGCCTATCTGGGGATGAATTGCTATAACTCCCTCTGCTTCAGGAAATAATGATGGAAAACTGGGAAGAAATGACTGACTGTGGATCCAATTTGCAAACAGCAAAGAAATCTGATATTTTATCTTTTGCTGAAATTCTTGTGGGCCTGAAATTCTTTCACCACCACAGTACCTCTGCCTGGCCAGAACGGACATTGTTCAATGAATATGGAATTCTATTTCACCTCCTATTTTCTGTTTCATGAGGTTCACTTTTTAGATATTGGAGTATTACATATTAAAAATTAACATGCAATAAGACAGTAATACAAAAATCAAAGCAGATATCAAATATAGATAACTGCTGATCTAGGAACAAATAGTTTACTTTTGGGGGGCATTTGAAATTTAAACATAATAAGTTAATTTCTCCATTCTTTTCCAGTTTAAAAAGTTTGGGTTCATTTCTGTAGCTTATTTAGATCCTTGGTTTCCTTCAGCCCCACTGTTTAGACTGAAGAGGTACCATGGATAGATATAACGGAATCAATGAAAAATGATAATCCCTTCCCTGTCCTAGAAGTGTATCTAGTCTAGCTGGAGTGAATGTTACATGTACATTTTGTAAAAGACTGATGAGTTTTCAATAATAATTAAATTTGCACTATAATGATAATGCATAACTAGGTATCTTAATCAAAATATCATTTATTAAGAAAGTAATTTTTTCCTAAAAGAAATGTTTGACATTAGACTTAGTTGAAGGCTCTTTTAATCTTTTGCCTAAAGTTGTTTATAGGTTATGAGGAACCAGGGAAGAGGTCCCAAATCTCATGGTGCAAGGGCAGGATTTGCTACGTGAGAGGCTCACTATAGTAACTACATGTGGACTTGGCTGTTAATTGGCTGCACATTTGGCCTACTTACTTCAATATTCTCATTAAAGCCAGGCATGCTCATATCTTTAAGGAGTCGAATGGTTCCAGAAAGCTTGTAACCACAGCGACAAATAACAGTGGTCCCTTGCCCACCACTCCCACTCTGATTCCTACTCTGCAGAAGCAATCCTTTCCACCCTTCAAATCTTTTGTTTCTCATGCAATTTTACTCATAATTCTAAATAGCATGTCATTCTTTTATTTCTTAATTTTATTACATTAAAATGGTTAAATAAACATACACATTTTCCCCATCTATCATGTCACTGTCTTTATGTCAAAAAATATTGGTGAAAAAATATGGTTTTTTGCCATTTTACCTGTGAATATATTGTTCTTATTTGAGTAATAGTTATGCTATAATTACATTTCCTTTCATGTACAATTTTATGTTTTTCCTAGAGCTGACTGTGATTTTCTTGATTTTAGCTTCTTTTCAAAGTTTTCTATGTGCCTATCACTACATTTTTGCCTAAGCAAATGTATTACTCTCCTCTCAATATATATCAACATATCAAGTAATTTATTTATTTTTCCACATGGAAACATCTTTTTAGGAGCCCTCTGTTTCTTATTCCATACTGGGAGGATTTGCTCTGGGTCAGCTATGTAGCTATTGATGAGGGAATTTATTTTACTTCCTAGAAATTCTCTTCTCTCCAGTATTTGATTCCCCAATGGCAGATCACATAGCTGTTAAGTGTTAACAAAGAGCAAACTTTTTGAGACTTTGTATGTTTAAAATGCCTTTGTTAAAATGTCCATCTTTGTTAGCTAGATTGACTGGGTATAAAACTCTGTAAATGATTTTGTATCACAAATTTAAAGATATTTTTCTGTTGTCTATTAGCTACTAGAATTGCTGTCTTACCCAATGTCATTCAGTTTTCTCAGTTTTGACATGTGGTATTTTTTTGTTTGCTTTTGTTTCATTTGTTTACCCTACTTTAAGAATTTTAGTATGTTTTCCTTATCTCTCATTCTAAAATTATAAGATACTGAATTATGGGGTGGGTCTTCTTCATCCAGTTTTGAATATTCCATGGATCATTTCAATTGGGATTCAGATCTTTCAGTTCTGGGAAACTTTATTAGTATTTAATCATTCCTCTTTTCTAATTTCTGTTTTTAGAATATTTATTCATCAAATACCAAACTTTCTAGGTTGCTTCCCTAATGTTTCTACAGTCTTGTTTTCTACAACTTTATGTTTTAGTTCATCTATTATTTTTCTGCTATTATAGTTTTTAATTTCCAACAATGTTCCTTTTTATAGTACCCTTTTTTATCATCTTTTTAATTGTATATATGTAATACCTTCTCTTCTCTTATCTATTACAAAATTTTCCTGTGGTCTCTGCATGTATCCTCTGAGTTCCCTTTTTCTGTTCCCTTTTTCTTTTTTTCTTTTTTTTTTCTTTTTGGTACCAGGGATCAAACTCGGGTCCTTGCGGTCCTTGTGCTTGCGAGGCAGGTGGCAGAACCACTGAGCTAAATCCCCAGCCCTGTTCCCTTTTTCTTTTTTTTTGTTGTATTAAATTCTTTTATTGGTACATTGTAGGTATACAACACAATTACATTTCTCATTGGGAATTGTACCTGTATATAATGCATCTTGGTTCTTATTTTTTCCCCATTCCTAGCCCTCCCTTCACGCCCTCCACCCTTCCCTATTTACAAAGACTTTATTTCCTTTTTTTCCATTTCTCATCATTTTTTTCCTTTCCCTTCTTTCCTTTCCCCTGTGCCTCCCACTACCCTTACCCCTTTGGACCTTTTCTTCCTATTTTGCATTATCGATTATTCATTCTAATCATTGGTACATTTTAGGTATACAATATAATGACATTCATCATTGGAAATTTGCACCTTTACATAGTCTCTCTTGGTTCTTGTTTTTCACCCTTGCCCAGCCCTCCCTTCAACCCCTCTAGCCCTCCCTATTTACAAAAATTTTGTTCCTATTTTTCCATTTTCTCATATTAATCCCATTCCCTTCTATCCTTTCCCTTAGCCCTCCCACTTCCTTCCCCTTTGCCCCTTTTCTTCCTATTTCACATGACCTATTATATATTTAGTCCTTATTTACACTTTCAGTTTCTCACACCAGAGAAACTATTCGGTATTTACACATCTGTGTCCTATTTATTTCACTTAAGAGTATTGCCTCAATGTGCATCCACTTAGCTATAAATGTCTCTAATTTTCATTTTTTATGGCTGAGTAGTACTCCATTTTATACAAAAACACACATTTTCTATATCCAATCTCCAGTTGATGGGCATTTGGGCTGTTCCCTTTTTCTTATAATCCTTATTCTCATGGCTGAAGAGAACTCCACCTATCTGATGAGCCACAATTGTCTACCTAATACAAAATAACAAGGCATTAAATGTGGTTAGGATTTTATTTTTATATGTAAAGGAAGGTTTCGTTGAGTGAGTTAATTGAAGGGTACCTCAGCTGATCCCTGGAAGATCTTCAGGTATCAAAACATCTTCACTGGGACTGTTTGTTCCCCCAGAGAAGAATTTTCACATCCCCTATCTGGTGGTAGAAGATGTGGTCGGGTTGGAGCATAGTTACAGCTATAAACAGTATATCTTGTTATTGTTACACATAAAGCACTTAGATTCTTGCCTGAAAAATAAGTGTTCAACAATTATTTATCACTATTATATATATATATATATGAAATGGAATAATAACTAACTCAGTTATGAGGATCCAAAGAATTAATTTGTGTTAGTCACTTGGCAATACCTAGAATCATATAATTGCTAGCAAATGTTGAATGCTTGTATGTGCAAGTATAGTTGTAAGAGATTTAGATGAATTAAATCACTGAAAACTCATGATTCCTTCAAGACTTAGATACTATTATTAAAAATTATGTGCTGTTTCACAAAGAGATCATGTAACTTGCTCAAAGTAACCTCTCAGTATGCTGGGAGTTCAATCTGTATTCTCTGCTTCCTTGCTTTCCTGTGCTACTCAGAAACAAAAACATTGTAAATAGGGAGGGGTGAAGGGGTTGAAGGAAGGGCAGGGGAATGAGGGAAAAATAAGAACCAAGATACATCATGTAAAGGTGCAAGTTCCCAATGATGAATGTAACTGTACTTTACACCTAAAATGTACCAATAAACTTAATGAAAAAAAGAATGAATAAAACTTTTAGGTAGATAGGCATGGGTATACTAAGCCTCATGATTATGAGTCTGGGTTTTGCTTCTACTAGGCGCCTCTTCCTTTCTCATTCTTACATCCTGTTTCAGCAGACTTTAGGTTTCCCCCTCTTTATTGGGGTGACTGTTAATCTTAATGCTATCTGATATCTGTCCGGTTTTAAACTTGCTCTTGTCAAAGGCATTCACATTGACAAATTCAAGGGAGATGTTTCATTTCCTTAAATTTATTTGTGGTTCACTCTGTTGCCTTTGACACCTCTGATGGTTGAGTCTCATTCTCAGACTACTTTTCTGAGCTTTACCATATTCCTTCTCTGTCTCTTTTGTTCATTCTTCATAATCCAATGACTTCTAAAAGTTGTTATTGCATTACCATCGCACTGCATTTTTAATTAGGAAATATCACTGGGTTGTGGAGTGTACTCTCTTAGTTTTGAACATTGCTTTTTGACGATAATGCTCCAGAATACATAGCTGACCCTATCTCTCTCATAATCTTTCAGGTACAAATATCTGCTGAATTCAGATTTCTTAAAAATCTGATGAAAATGTAAATTTGGTGTCAAACTTTCTTCTCCAGGTTCCTTTCTGGCATCGCTGTGTGTCCCACCATCTAAGCTGCTGAAACAGCCATCATTGTGCAGCCATGTGCTCTCCCGACCTCATCATACCCGTCTACAAGCAGTCATACTAACTCACTTCCCAGTCCATCTGTTCCACTCTACGTCCAGTGTTAGAACCATAATTCAGGGTTTGATTATCTATCATTTCAACTTGAAAGAAGTGTAGTATCTTACTCATTTTTGAATCTCAATTTCTAGATTGAGAAATGAATAATTAACATTTTGTTTATTGAAAGAAAAGTAGAAAGAAGGAAAGTGAGAAGAACTTAAACTTGTTCTACTTAGAGCATAGATATATGTGAACCTCCCCTTCCTTTCCTCCATTTATAGTGAATGGCGTATGGTATCATGAGGCCTAAAGTGCACATTTCTGTTCCTATTCTCCAAGAAATTTCAGGATAAATGTCATTTCCTACCTCTGAGATATTCATAATGCTGTTTCTAAGTCTTCCTATTCAAGACCATTAATGAAAGGACTCTATATTTTTAAGGATACTCTAAAGATGGCAATGTAACCACTGAAATGGTTGGGAGCTTTCATGTTGACCTACTTTCTATTTATGGTGTATTTAGTCTGCTCTCTTCAAATAGACTTGATAATAAGATTTTTAAAAGCATATAGCATATTTTTCTTAAACTACATACTTTTATTTTTCAGGATTGGAGATACAAAATCAGAAATTAAGATTCTGAGCATAGGCGGAGGTGCAGGTATGAATAATATATTTAAAATTTTTTTATTTCACTGCAAGAATCATGCTATTTAAAAGCCATTGCTCATTCTTTACAAAAGCTTATTTCCTTTGTGTTTTAGAAACGATCAGTTTATTAAAACTAGCAATACTAGCTGTTCATGGAGGTCCACGTCTGTAATCCCAGTACCTCGTAGGCTGAGGTGATCCCAGGAATTCTAGACCACACTAGGCAACATAATTAAAGAAAGAAAGAAAGAAAGAAAGAAAGAAAGAAAGAAAGAAAGAAAGAAAGAAAGAAAGAAAGAAAGAAGGAAAGAAAGAAGGAAAGAAAGAAAAGGAAGGAAGGAAAAGAAGGAAAGGAAGAAAGCCAGATAGGCTACTAATATCATTTCAACTAAAATTAATGCCCTCACACAGGTTTATAGGGTTTAGGACATTAGCCTTCACTGCTTTCTGTAGTGTGGAAAAAAACAGATAGGATAAACTTGAGGTTTGCTTTATCCAAAATGACATTCACAGAAAGGGAAAATTTTATAAGAAGTTCTTCTAACTTGTGCCACTTACAGAATGGTCCACAGACTGGTTACTAGTTTGCAAAGTGTTATTGATCCATGAGGGGATTATAAAATTCACCAGAATGTAAGTTGATGCTCTCTTCATTGACAGGGATTCACTATGGGGAGAAAACGTTCAATGACATAGTTATTTTACATTATTTTGGACCGAATTGTTGAATTCCTCTGCCCTAAAGTATTCTGTTCCTCTGACTGAATTCCAAAACTGTCTTGTAAGTTTTCAAAACATTCCCTAACCCCTTTTTATAAGCATTTGATGCTCTTACTATTCATACAATTACTGGTTTTATCCTAGGGGAAAGTGTAGACTTCAGTAGGGGAGATGGAAGGTGCTGTTGTTTCCAGCATCCCTTAATGATCTGTGTAACTTACCTGAAATATAACCTAAAGTCTGGCCTTTGGTAAAATAAAAACAGTACATTTTATCTCATCAGATTCTAGAAAGAATAGTATAGGTAACATGCAAAAAGTGCTTAATACATCGTTAGTGCTCCTATTAGTTAAAGTCTGTTCCCCTCTGCAAAAATAAAGCATGAAGTTTTATCTCAAAACTTTGCCTCACATCAGTCCTGAATAGTATCAGCTTTAATTTTTAGTTACTAGTCACCTGGAAGTCTGAGTTAACATGTTACTATATAAAATAGGTGCACAAATTATTTATATATTTGTCTTTATCTATATATTATTTCCTTTGTCCAAGTGCTAGCCTAGTAATGAGTACCACTTGGTAATAGTGGCCACAATATTGCAACTCCTAACTTGCTGCCAAATAGTAATTCTTTGAGTCTTAGTACAAGTGTTCCAGTGCTTCATGAGTGAGATGAACTTTACAGCATATTAACACAAGAAAACCGAAAGGTCTCTACTGAAATGGAATATGCAGTTTTTGAAGGCAGTACAAAATACACTGTGATACTGTATAATATAATAAGAACTAATCCCTAAAATGTTTTTACTTTATTATCATACACCAAAACAGTAGAAACAAGCAAGGACAAATAATAAAGGATATTTTCATGAATAATACTAGAAAGAATAAGTTAAGCATTCTATTATTGCTTACTGCTAATATAAGCTCAAAGGATTTTAACAGTGATGCATTGCCTAAAGAATGTCCTATTAATTTATTTAACCAAGACAGTCATTTCCAGTGATTTTACATATGAGTTTAAGCAGCCAACAGGCAATGAGACTATGATTTGATAGTATCATTTGTGCTTGGACAAGAAGAGAAACCTTACAAGGAAAAGTAATTAAAAACAATCTCCATCATGGCCCAGTTAATTGACCTTTTAATATAAAGTTAATTGAATTTCTAATGCAAATTTATTCAGTTGCTTATGAGCTATCTTGAGAAAAGAACATTTGGCTCACACAGTGATTCCTTACATCAAGGTACACCTAGAAGCTTATATAGAGAAATTATCAAAATAAAGGGACCAACACTTGGAGTCCTCCTGATGAAGCCTGAACATCTTATTAATAACAAGCTGTGCCTTGGGGAGATTATAGGTTCCCTCTGAGGTCATTCTTCATAAGAAATTGATCAGAAACATAAGTGGAACTTCAAGAGAAACTCAAATTATGGATACGTAGCTTTCACTACCCAAATAAACCACATGCAATCAAAAGCAATGCATTTCAAATATGTAGATCTTGGTGTCCTTGTCACAAAGGACCAGTATTTAGAGGGGAAAGGACACTCCATGTCAATTAGTTTGAGGAAGAAGATGTTTATCTCATAACCTGTAATTGTCTAACTGCTAGCAAGATGGCTTGGGGAGTTGCCTATCCTTGCCTTAGAGAAATGCTCTCCCAACTTGTTCTGCAACGTATAGTGAAGGGTTTTATATTATCCTTCGGCTTGATTGTCATTTCAGAATGAGTCACTGAACTCTGATCTCTGGCAGAAGAAGCTCTTGTTCTTGTCTTGTGCTTTGTACTCAGCTGTCATAATACATCTCACAGACTCGCAGTTTCGTCTTGGCTTACCAACTTATCTTTGGTTACACTACCTATCTATAGATGTTCTCTTCTTGGTTGTCCAAACAACTGCCCATGGGTTTCTGCATATCTCTGGTGCAAATATTCTCTCTCTAGTCATAGTGGTGCTATGACTTCTCCCCGCATAATTGAAAATCATACCCCAAATAACAAACTAAAAGCCTTCCCAAGTGAAATTGCTGCTTTTATATCACTGTGAGATCATATTCTTTGGGGGCCTATTTGATTTTCTTTTCAGAAAATTGAGCAAAGAGGGTACATATGCATCTCATCTATTAGCTTCTCTTTTTAGGAGCTGATGTTTATGTGGAGAGAATTTTCATAGTTTATGAAAAAACATAAGATTTTTTTTTTTTTTAGTACTGGTAATCAAACTTGGGACCTTGTGCTTGCGAGACAGGTGCCAGAACCACTGAGCTAAATCCCCGGCCCAAACATAAGAATTTTTAATGGAAGGTGTTTGACATTTCAGTTCAGAAGCCACACAGTTATTAGGGGTCTAAGCAATTTAAAAAAAGAAATTGATAGAAAACTCCTTAGTGTAATCTTTCATATCAATAAGATAAAACTAACAAACAGCACTGTTGTATATTATGTATTCTGGTGTTAGGATAATGTATAAAATAAATATTATATGAACTGAAGGGGGAGGGAGAGAGAGCGAGAGAGACAGAGGAAATTGGTAGGAAAGCAAATAAGGAATAGAAATATAGACCATGTAGCTTTTACAAGCCCAAACTGGTAAGTTGCACACACACACACACACACACACACAAACACACACATGTATGTATGTCATGAGTTTTTGTTCTTTCATGAACACAACGAGACCTAGGATTGCTTTTCAGGGTCTCTACTTATTCATATCACATTAATTTCAGCAATTGTTTTTAGGTTTTGAGAATAATTACATTGTATTCTAAATCTCATAGAATTCACTTTTCAGGTGCATCTTCAACATTGAGGCTTCCTAAAATTAAACCACCCAGTGGAGTTTCATTATTATATAACTTTTCATGAGTGTTCTTTTTTAATGCTAGGTGTTATATGGGGGAAAAGAAAAAAAAGAAACCCATATACTTTTTTGGTAAGGGGAATGGTATTAATTTACAGTGGATACGTTTATACCTGTAAAAATGTCCCAGGAGACAGTAATGGGCAATGAGTTCTTGCTCTGGGCTTTGCTGAAATGAGAATCATTTTATCTGTTCCACTGTTCAGTTCTTTTGGTCAAATGTCAGAAAGTTTGAAAGGGTTAGACAGGACTAAAATTCAAATAATTTCATTTTATCCAGACTTCTGTTTCTTTTTTTATTAACCTATTATACACCAATTCAAGTCCTATACCATATATTAAAATTGTATATATCTTTATTAATACTTTAAAATCCATTTAGTAACTCAAATATGAAATATCATCAGATGGTATGGACCCTTTCATGATATCTTTTTGGTAATTTTACTGATATCTGTTGAAAGTAACTAGATTAAGTTGTTTTCTTGTTATTCAACATGAGTTCATCAGCATTCTTACAGAGGTTAAAAAATAGAAAGCAATTTAGATACCATCAACACCCTTACTTTACAAATAAGAAACCTGAATGCCATTATGTCACATCAAAACCCAAATCTCTTTAGTCCAGTCCAACAATGTAATAAAAAGATATCAAACTTAGTAATTAACCAGCTAAGAGATTAGGTACTTAGTAATGGCCAACTACTTGAAAATTTGATATCAGATTTTTATCTTGTTTCCTTTCAAAAATTACATGGTAAAGTGATACAGAAGCTTAATGCTAGAAGATAGTTGGGCAGCAATAGAAAGACTATAGTTAGAGTTAAAACTAAAAAAGCTAGGGTGTCAGGTTTAGAAACTAGAAAGAGGTAAGAGACAAAGACTAATGTTTTCCAATGACCCAGAGTAAGCCAATTGTCTAGATCAACAAATTAGAAATGATTGGGATGTCTAAAGAAATTGGGGATTTTTAGTTACCCAGAAAA
>NW_004624732.1:37640466-37651242 GCF_000247695.1 Heterocephalus glaber
ACAGAATAAGTTTTTGTCTACACATTTTAATTTTTTTGATTAAAAACCAGCTCTTTTGGTATTTTAAAGATGTTCAAATGTTTACAGTAGGAAAAGATTTCTTTAATTACTCTCTAAGAGAACCAAATCCATATTCATAAGTATATATACTTATATATACTTATTACCATCTTTCAACAAACTGCAAAATATTTGTCCCCAAAAGGCTGGTGTTTGAAAGCTCCAGAAAGTGATTTCTTGATTGAATGTAACAAATTGTTCACGGTCATACCTAACCAGAAATGAAAGCACATTGTGGGAAAAAAGTCATCTGTCACATTAGAGTGTCTGCTGGGCTAGAAAAACATCTTTCAGACATTTTATAGAAAGGACTCAGACACTGGTATCTTGGGTGTTTGGACCAATAAAGTTGCTTTCATTCTTTAAAAATCCATAGTTTTATGAGTAACCTTTTAGGGAAGGGGTGGGCTCTGTCTAGTCATATAGCTACCACCATGCTTGGTTGTATTGAGATGGAATTTTAATGGGGGTGTTTAGACATGAAGACAATGTTTAGCCCAGGTGCTCATTGCTTATAACTTATAATGGGTAAGAACTAGTTTACTCATGTACAGGATGACAGCAATTATTCCATTATTAGATGGTATAGGAATATATAATCTATAAGATATAAGACTATCTACTTAAGATAATCATAGCTTGGGGCTGTGGATATAAAATATTTTTTTAAATATTTGTAACTATGTAATTAAAGTACAAACAATTCTCCATATGTAGTTTTACCAAAATATTTTACCTCATTGTATTGTATTTAAAACTTTCAGTGAACATGAAAGTATTGTTTAAAAACAAGTACATTACAGGATTGAGGGAATGGGACATAATGCTATAGCACTGGAGTCACTGTCATTAAAAGCAGAATGAACAAGATTGTTTTGGCTAATTTAATAGGGCTTGAAACAGACAAACAAGCAATAATGAGCAGAGTGGAGACAAACCCATCATTATTTGCAGATTAAATGACTGTGTACTTACAAAAGCAAATAAACTCAATTTTAAAGCCTTAAAATGAATAAGAACACAGCAATGGTCTGATACAGGTAATATCAGCAATACAGTAGACCCTCGTTTTTGTGTGTTTATTAGCATTTGAATTGAGAGGTTTTCAGGTACAGTTTTGATTATTTACAATCTACTTGAAAGTCCATGACATATGATTATTGTAATTTTTCTGAAGGACAAATTTGTGTCTTGTCAGTTTTTGTGCCACTTTCCAACATAGTCTCTTAATTACTGGATGAGTTTCTGCTTGACGTTATTATTTTTTGCTTGACATTATTTAATAAAACTTTGCAATTTGATATATATACATCCACTTCTGATGTAGAGTGTTTTGTTACTTTCATTTTATGAAGGTGAACCTAATAGTTCACTATATTCGGTGCCATAAGGGGTACAAGGGTTAGAGAGAAGAGGCTCAATATTCGAGGTCTCATCTAACTCTGTTAAATGAGAATGATGAACATTTCTTAGTTATATAATTGTATGTGCAAAATAGAAAATTCCTATTTGAGAAAAAGTTTCAGTTTCACTGAGAGCAGTTCAGGATTTAAAAAGCTAATTGTTATTGTAATGTAAAAACTTTCATGTACAAAACATGAGGATATGAAAACAAGTCTGATTTTCCTGAGAGTAATTTGGTGTCAAGAACAGTTCTGATTTTCATTTAATACACACTGGCCTGGGCACTCTGGTTGTTAAAATGCTGAGATGCTTGGTATAACCACTCCCCTCTACAGCCGCAGATGTCTCTTTCGTGCCTCCTCCTGGACACCTCCTCCTCCATGCCCCTGTTCCTCACATCCAGGACTCTACAAGGGTAAGGGTCACCCCAGATTTCTAGCCTGTATCTATTCTGGGAAACTTACACCCTTGTTGTTAGGAATGTTTTTGCTTTTGTTTTGTTTTTTTAATAATTTGGTGTTTTTTAATATTAAAATTATGCCAAACAAACCATGTCTGTGCCATCTAGGGTTTATTGTTAGTTTTTTACTGAGTACTTGGGTTGAAATCAAGGGCTTATACTGTGCACTTTTTCTTAAGAAATGAATAGAAAATATTAGTTAAAAATGCCACTTGAAAAAAAAATACCACTTGAGATCAAAAGCCTCATTGTCATCATTAATTCTAGTTCTTGGAATTAACCTGAAAAAGTTAAGAATTTTACAAAGATGTTCATGGCTTATTGTTGAGCTCTTTATAAGAGCAGAAAGTTTAAAACTAAATATAGTGTGTGTGTGTATGTGTGTTGAAAACAATTCAGTTTGCAAACAAAAGCGTTCAGCAAGAGATTTCTTCCTTTTGCAAACGCACATTGGGTGACAAACAACCATGGCCATCTTCCCCACAAATGCAGTCATCTTCCTCAAAATCTTAAAACAAATTAAGTTTGTAAATTCAGGATATCTACCTATCTATCTATGTAAATCTCCCACATCATGCATCATTTAACAATGGGATGGTGTTCCAAAGAATACATCATTAAGCAATTTCCTTACTGTCCAAAGGGCACAGGATGTGTACATACACAAATTACAACTATGACATGACTAAGTAGTCTTATGGGACCAACATCACATATGCAGTCCACATGCAGCCCATGAATATACACTTGGTTTATATAGAGAAAACAAATTGTATAGGAAATATATTTCTATATGAAAATAGAAATATATTTCTCTATTAAGTATACACATAAATGAATATATACATATATTATATATGCTTTCATTTTATTTATATTATATAGCAAGTTAATAATTAAATCAATTATTCCACATATCCATCTAAAAGAATATAGTATAACTACTGCAGAAAACACATGAAGATACATTTTGATATATTCATAGTTTAACTCTCAAATAAGAAATGCACATCATGATCTGGTAGGCTAAAGACAATAAAATGCTTAGCAAAAAATGAACCAAAAAGTTAACTTTTGTTCCTCTCATGACATGTTTCTTTTGTTTTCTAGTTTATACCTTTCTCTATGTGTCAAGTTTTCTATAGTATATTATAGTCAGAGATGAAAACAATAAGATTAAAACTAAACTTTAATATATGAGCTAGTGATGTTGAGGGCTGAACTCCCTAGTTTCCCTTTCATCTCCCTCCACTAAGTTGTGGAGGCCCAAAGCACTAACCAGACATGTTTCCATGAGAATTTTCCTTCAGTGCATTTTTGATTCACCTATAACAATATCGCACCTATACAAATATTTTAAGAGCAACAACAGCTATAGAGTAGACTAGCAAGACTTTTCTTTAGTGCCATAGATTCTTCTGTGTCAGGATTCAAGTACACACTAAGGATAATGTGGATTGAAAGGATGGTGCTTGTTCTTTAGTCCTTGAATTACTTGATGTTTTCTGTTGATTATTTCCCACCTCTTGCTTTACAAGAACGGTAGGCTCTCAGACTGATAATTTTCCTCAGAGAGATTTGTGTTTTAACCACCATTAATGGCAATGGGCTAATGAAGTGAATCTCAAATGAGAGCTTGTGAAGGTTATTTGAGAAAAAGGGAGAGAGAATGGGGTTGGGGGGTATTGATGAAATCCCAACTACATGATTACCTGGGACTGCCCTTGTCAGTGTAAGTCATTTCATTTTAAATATCTTGTCTTTGAGCATAAAGCAGATAGGAGGAAGCACTTCATTAAGAGTAATCAAGTGTAACTTTCAGACATTATAATATTATGAGTGTAGTATTCATCCCTCTTTCTACATATGTGCTAAAGTAGAATTCGAGTATCTATGTGTTTAAAATATATAAATTAAAAATTAAGGCACACAATTCAGTCTTTTTTCTGTGTGGTCTGTCAAATATCTCTGCATGTCAATGTTTAGCACCATGGCAGCATTTTCTCCAAGTTTATATTTCATAGAACATTTGATTACATGGATTTTCTAGGCATCCATTAGTCACAAAGCATTTAAGCAGTAGATTTCCTGGGCCAAGGGCCAAAAGACACATGAAAGCAAATGCCAATGCCCTTTTGACTCAGAATTTATATTTGTAACCCCCTTCATGAGACCTACAGCTATTTTAATATTCTACTCTCATTCTTTCATACTGACAAAATAGCCTCAATGCCAAGATACCCAAGATCCAAGGGGGAAAAAAGAGAAAGAAAGGAGAATCTTGTCACAAATCTTCTGTCTTTCACACTGCAGCTCACAATCAGATTGTTCTCGCTCTAGTTGCAAACTTGTAGCTGGAATTATTTTTTATCATCAAGCATGGAGTTATCAGGGCAATCTTTCTTCCTAGAAATAGTGTTTATTTATTTATTTATTTATCTATCTATCTATTTTTTTTTGCCTGATATTTTAGTAGAGGGAACAAGGATGGTAATCTTATTGGAACATGTAATAGAATAAGAATTTTCCTGCTGATAATCTAAAGAATTCATATATATTTTGACATGAGAAATGAAGCAGAAATAGACTGAAATCAAATAGCAGGACATTTCACCTCCATTTTCTTGACCTACAGATTTTCTCATTTGGGGAAGCCCCAGGGTTCTCAAGTGGGGATTTGTGTTTCATTTTATGTAGGATCAGTCAGCAGGACAAGCCAGACATCACCAATATGTGATGAATGCTCTTCTAAGTTGTCATTTTATTATGGAGCTGCCCATTTAGAAAGGCAAATCTTCATTCTTTTCATTCCAATTCTCCTTTAGGCTTCTTATAAATGTCACCTTTTCCAAGAAGCTTACTTGACCATTGAAAATCAATGAGCCCTAGTACCACAGTGTCCCTATTTCTTTTTTGCTTTAGTTTTCTCCTATGAGTTATTGACATCCATAAAGATTGGATATTTTTCTCTGTTTATTCATTGCTACATCTCCAGTGATTAGACTTTAGTAGATATTCAAAAATATTTGTTAAATCAACGAATAATAATGTCAATTTATTGAATATTTACTATATATTGAGAACTGTGGCAAACTGTGTCCATATATGTTTTCTCGCACTTGTCCTGAGACCCTATAAGATAGACCTTGTTATCTCTAATTTATAGATAAACAATTGAAAGGACAGAATGGCAGATATGCATGATAATTCTGATGGATACTGAATTTAACATCAGTTTTGTCTCTCTCTGTAGGCGCCTAATTTTTCCTTTTCATATTTTTGTTCCATTTTTAATTAAATGGCATTGAATTTTAAACAAAAATGCAACATTTTTCTGTTGTCACATTAAATGTGCCCTTTGTAGTTCAGAAGTAAGTAAAAATTGTCTCAAAACAAGGCTTCCTTTTTTTGCTAGTTTTAAAAAATTCTTGTTAAATTCCACTTACAAGAGATTTCAGATAAGCATTCCTCTTTAAATATAGGTCTGGTGCACTTAAAGTATGCTTTATATGAAAGCAACATATTATAACTACAAAAATATCTGACATTAAAATTAAGTAAAACACTCAATGTAGCCCAGAAAGGAGATACAAGAATTCATTCTCTATTTGTGGCACATTAGTTGGACAAGTTTGTAGAAAGGATAGAGATTTCCAGGGAAGGAGTTGTTAAGATTTATTTTTCAGTTCACTTCTCAAATAAAAAGTCAGTATATTTTGTTTGGTAGAAAAAAAACCCCGCAAGAGCAAAAAGAATAGAAAAAATCCACTATCCAGCCTGTTAAAAACACATTTGATTAAACTAAATTTTATTAACTTTTGGACAAACTTATGACTGGATAGCTTCCCAAAATTCAGAAACCAACAGTTTTAATTAAATAAAAGGCTTTTTTCCTCCCCCTTTATATGATATAAAAACATAAACCATGTAAAATGTATTTTAGAGGAGGAATCACACAAGAGCTAAGCTCTGTTTCAGCCCTGTTATTTTCAAGACACAGTCCTAGGTGCTACACATGTGTAATCACATTTTAGTATCATAACAACTCTATGAGGCTTTATGTAAAATTGTTCAGAAGTTTGGAAGCCAAGAGGGTTTAAAATATGTATCATCAAGTAGTAGATGATGGAGCTGAGTCCAAGGCCAGTTCTAACTTTTCCTGACCTCTATTGTTTTACCCTTATATCATGAAATCTCAGCCATAAATATCATGTACAGCCTGCTAAATACAATTATGTTAGAGAAATTTCTAGAATTTAAGCTAAGTGATCCAAAACCCGGAAGTAAGTTGTTATTAGGACACACAGAGTAACCCCAAGATGATATGCCTGTTCCCCTGGCCTCTCTCCTTTCCTCACTACAGCCAATAACTTTCCCTTTGTATTTTCAGTGTTTACCCTTATGAGTTCCATATGGTACTACTATAACTTATTGCACTTAATGTGGTATGTGTCCCCCACTATCAATGTATACTTGCTGAAAAAACCTTCTCTCTGTTGCATATTTTATATGATACATATTGTGAAGGATGAAATGTAATTTTTCCCTTCAACCTCAAGAGTTCTTAGCTGGGATGAAAGCCTATAATGAAAGACAGATTGCCAAAAGAAAAACAGGTTTGTTATCATTTGCTGTGCTCATAATGTGAGGGAAATAACACAACATGGTGGCTTCATTAGAAATAACACAACATGGTGGCTTAAAACCCTGCCTTAAAGGGAGGGGACCTTCAACAAAGGAAGAAATATCTGTTGGGTGGTAACAGGATGGACAGAGGAAAAGTTCTTTTAGGCTTCCAAAGCTAGGAAATCTGAATGAATGGGAAAGTAAATATTCAGGAGGAAACTAATGGGTTTTTTGCATTTGTTCTGGTGCTGTCACTGGGCTGGTAGGTAGAACTGTCTCCAATAAAGGAGAATTTGTTTTCTGCCTTTAAGGCAGAAAATCAGAAAAGTGGAGAGAGTTTTGCTTCCTTTTGCTGTTCTTGATTGCCTTTAGCTCAAAAATATTTTTTCCTTAAATTATTTTATTGGTACATTTTAGGTATACAATACATTTACATTTATCATTGGAACTTGTACCTTTACATGATGTATCCTGTTTCTCATTTTTTCCCCATTCCCTGCCCTCCCTTCACCCCCTCCACTCTTCCCTATTTACAGAGACTTTGTTTCCATTTTTTCCTTTTCTCATAATTTTTCCTTTCCACTGTCCCCCCACTTCCCTTACCCCTTTGGACCTTTTCTTCCTATTTCACATTATCAATTATTCATTTTAATCTTTATTTATACTTTCAGTTTCTCACACCAGGGAAACTATTCGGTATTTACACATGTGTGTCCTACTTATTTCACTTAAGAGTATGGCCTCAATGTACATCCACTTAGCTATAAATGACTCTAGTTTCTCATTCTTTATGGCTGAGTAGTACTCCATTTTACAGAAAAACAACATCTTCTTTATCCAGTTTCCAGTTGATGGGCACTTGGGCTGTTTCCAAGTTTTAGCTATTACAAACTGTGCCACTATAAATATGGGTGCACATATATCGCTGTGGTATGATTCTTTTAATTCTTTGGGGAAGTACCCAGCAGGGGAATAGCTGGGTCAAATGGGACTTCCAGTCCTAGTTCTTTGAGGTATCTCCATACTGATTTCCACAGTGGTTGCACCAGTCTGCACTCCCACCAACAATGGAGAAGGGTTCCTTTCTCCCCACAACCCCAAAAACATTTGTTATTGGTTGATTTCTTGATAGCAGCCATTCTTACTGAGGTGAGGTGGAATCTCAGTGTTGTTTTCATCTGCATCTCTCCAGTGACAAGTGATGTTAAACATTTTTTCTTATGTTTATTTGCTGCTTTTACTTCTTTCAGAAATGTCTGTTCATTTCAGATGCCCATTTTTGAATTGGGTCTTTAAATTTGGGGTGTCTGATATTTTGAAGTTCTTTATGTATTCTACATAGTAGTCCTCGGTCTGAGGAACAGCTGCTAAAAAATTTTTCCCACATTGTAGGTAATCTCTTAGCTCTGTTGGTGGGTTCTCTTGTAGTGCAGAAGCTTTTGAATAAGATGAGATCTCAGTTGTTGATTCTTTGTGCTAGTTCCTGTGCTACTGAAGTTTTGTTGATAAAGTGTTTTCCTATGCCAATGTCTTCAAGAGTTCTACCTAGTTTATCTTCCAGCAAGTTTAGAGCTTCTGTTTTAATATTCCGATCTTTAATCCACTTTGATCTTAGTTTAGTCCATGGTTATAGATATGAGTCTAGTTTTAATCTTTGGCAGGTTGAAATCCAGTTTTCCCAACACCATTTATTAAAGAGGCTATTTTTATGTCAAAGGGGCATAGGTTAAGGTGAAATATTCTGGTTTCTTTAATACATTACTCATTTTCATGTCTTCGTCTTTGTGTGTTCTACTGAGTACTGTACTCTGAAGATTTATCTTTATTTCTAGAAGGTTCAAATCTAATCTATGGATTTGGGGTCTTACAGAATAGTGAGTGGTGTCCATTTACCCAATTATTTTATCTAGTTATTTTCCAGTTTGGATCCAGCCCATTGTCTCATGAGTAACACTGGAATGAATATCATGATATGACAGGTCCTCATAGATTAGTCTGAGAATTTCTTTAAATTATGTATTGTATTATATTCCAAATTCAAGACACCTGGGTTAAGATGTATGTGTGTGTGTGGGGGGGGGGTGTTACTGGGTACTGAGTATTGAGAAACAAACCATGGGGTGCTCTTTAATTGAGTTATGTCCTCAACCCCTTTTATTTTTATTTTTAAACAGGTCTCGCTAAAGTTGCCCAGGTAGGGCTTGAACTTGCAATTCTCCTCCCCTAGCCTCCCAAAGTTCTGGGATTACATCCACTATGCTGGGTATATATTTAATTTGAATAAATATTAACAAATTAGTATCTATAATGGCCATAACAGTCATGAGCCTCAATGAAATTTTTCTACCAGAATATTCCTGATAGCACTTATCATTCTCTAGCTTTCTGATATTTTGTAAGTACAATAAACATAAACTGATATTTAATTGCCATTTTAATTTCCATCTCTCTGATTATGAATGAGTTTGTGCAATTGTCAGTGCCCCTATAAAATTCAATAATAATCTTTATAAAATTAAAACTTTGGGTATTTCCTGGTAGATAAGAGAACTGTAGTACATGCATGTGGTAAGGCATTATACCATGCCAAATTGGAAAGACTCTGGCTTTCATTGAATAATCATTGGAACTTTCGTTATCTAAAAATTTTAGTGGTTAAAACTTTTGGAACTGAGTTTTTGAACTAATTGGTTAGTTGCCTTGATTTTATGATTGAAGATTTTATGATCAACATAGGAAAATTAAACTAAACAAATCTATAAAAATGAATTTGTAAAAAATGTTATCTTATGGATAAGGAAGTGAATGGGAGTTATATTTTTCCATTTCATAGATTAAATATTTGGGTCAGAAGAAGTTTAAATACTCTCAAATTATGTGTTAGTACTGTTAGGAAAAATGAAAAGGATTGGCCCATTGACTAAGGCCAGTGTAATGAGTTAATTACAATGATTAGGAGATTAGTAAGAGCTGGTATGCCAGCAGTCACGTCAAAAAGTTCTACTGAATAGTAGCAAACAAGGTTTATCATCATCTTATAACTATAACAAGCAGAATCAATTATAATAGAGGAGACATAAGAGACTCTCCACTCTTGTTGTCTACCTAAAAATCACACAGACAAAATGAGTATGTTCTAAATGTGGTGCCACAGGAACCCAAAACTCATACATTAAGAATTTATAGCCAAATGATACCATCTGTTTGTAATCCCAGCACTCTGGGAGTCTAAGGCAGAAGGATTACAAAATTGAGCCTTGAATCTATCCTGGAGATGTAGCTCAGTGTTAAGGCTCAATTCCCCAAAAGGGGATTTAGCAGGGCTTTTGCAAGCTATTTTTTTTCAGCTATCTTCATATCCTACCTTGCAAACATGTTTTTTAAAAATTATTCTGTCATTCCATAGTACCTAGGAAACCTATTTTTCCAAGTTGTGACCTCCCACTTCTACATCTTTTTCCTAGTCATATAAAAAGCTATTTTAGCAGTACTTGTCAGTTTGTCCATATATTAACATATTCATTTAACCAGCTGTCTACATACTTACTCATTTTTTAAGCAAAGTTTCATTTTATAACCTCCTTTACTGGTACACTTAACCCAAAACAGAAAGACTACAACTCAGAAGAACAGTCTTTTGAATTACTAGAAAAAGATCATGTATTAAGTAAGAGATAGTCACATCTTCTATATATTATCATTTATTATAATACAGGTATGCTTTGTGAAAATCAAACTTTTATGTTTTCATAAAATATGCATGGGCTATGTGAGAGAACAACTGATGTATATAAAGGATTCTGTATTTAAATATGTCTAACTAGAAACAGTATTAAATATAGTGTTAAAGATGCCCTACCGAAGTTGTGAGTCACACGGAACACGCCGAATCAGCCTGCTGCAGACAGGCAGGTCTGTGCACACCCTACCAAGGTCCCAAGTCACGCAGAAGACACCAAATCACGCCACTACAGACAGGCAGCCACCTGGTTCCACACTACAAAGACGCAGAGGACACCAGACCACCAGACCACAGTACTGAGTCCTGCTGCTCCCAGCCCAGAGGTAGGGGCTTCTGAGCCGCCGTCCTACTGGTCCTGGTCCAGAGGAAGGGGCTTCCCAGTCACCATCCCTCCCACTGCTCCCAGCCCAGAGGTAGGGGCTTCTGAGCTGCCATCCCACTGCTCCTGGTCCAGAGGAAGGGGCTTCCCAGCCACCATCCCTCC
>NW_004624732.1:37656707-37670542 GCF_000247695.1 Heterocephalus glaber
CAAGATGCATCATGTAAAGGTACAATTCCCAATGAGAAATGTAATTGTGTTGTATACCTACAATGTACCAATAAAAGAATTTAATAAAAAAAATGTGGTGTTAAAATATGGTGTTAAAAATATGATTGAAAGGTAATTTTTGTGGTGACATTACATAATGACATTAAGCTAAATGCTAAATTATTAGTAATGTGAGTTGTTCCACATTTGGTTATATGTGGTTTAGGATGGTCATTTGCATGTAAAATAATCATAATTCAGGCTTGTACCTTTTTTTTTGGCAGAGTTTTGTGTTAACTTTTTTGATAGGGTGTTGATAGGAAGGTATAATAGGGTTCTCCAGAGAAGCAGAACCAATAATCTGTATATGTATTTAAAATAAGTAATTGGTTCTCATGATTATGGAGACATAAATCTCCAGGTCTGTAGTCTTCTGCTGTTCTTGGAGACCCAGAGGAGCTGTTCGAGTAAGTTCCAGTCTGAAAGCAAGTCATCTTAAGACTCAAGAAAACCCTGTAGTTTCAGTCTGAGTCTGAGGACCAGAAAAGAGGAATGCCCCAGTCCAGGGAACTCAGATCTGGTCCACAGTTGATTGGAAGAGCCTTGTTCCCCTTACAGAGGCAATCTGTTCCATCTAATCCACGGATTCAAATTAATCTCCTCCACAAACATCTTCACCAACACATGCAGAATATTGTTCAACCAGTTATCTTGGCACAACATGGCCCAGTAGAGTTGATAAATAAAATTAACCATCCCAAAGCATTTTCAATTGACAGATAAACATTTTAAAATAATTAATTCAACTAAAGTGTTATAGGAACATTTTAGATTATAGATAAGAAAGGAGTATCTAAAATAATCTATAATTCTACCACCATGAGATAACACTAACTATAATTCAATATGTATCTTTCTAACTCCTGTATTTTGAAATTAAGTCCTCTATGGCTCATTGATTTATGCTGACATGTATTTGGATTTGCCTAACTGCTCAAATTTCATACATTGATCAACAGAGGAAATCAGATTTTATATCCTGAAATGCACCTAGATTTGTTATGCTATTCACAAAAAAAGGAAGAAAGAAGAGAAAGTGAGGATAATAATTGGAATAGAGATTTTTTTTTTTTGGGTACTGGGATTGAACTCGGGTCCTTGAGCTTGTGCAGCAGGTGGCGAAAGGAATAGAGATTTAATCATTATTTATACAATTGTTATAGAAAATTTTGCAGATTTTTAAGGGGGAAATATATGATGTCATGTTAGTAAGGTTTAGTAATATACAACTCTTGGTATGTATGTACCATAAGACTTAGGATGTCAAAAATAAGTAGTTTACAGTTCAAAGTTATAATTAAGTAATGTGTAATGGCAATTCATATATGAAAGTGATTCACTCTCAACTGAGCATGTATTACCTTACTGCTCATAGCGCAGACTTCTAGCTTCTTTGTATCTTTCACTTACTCCTTCATGTGCTGAGATCTTCAGAATTATTTCTTGGATTCAAATCTAGTTTACTTTTTGTATCATTTTGGCACATTAGTTTGGCTTGTATGTTCTCCAAAAGCATTTACAGGGTGCTCACTGCCTGATACTGGAACATATTTGTAATACTATGCCTCTTGTTCAGAGGGATTTAGTTGAAAGAGTAAAAGTAAATAGTCTCCTTCCTTTTTGGTAGATTTCTTTTACTGCTGTATCATAATATTATAAAGTCTGATATCCCCTCATGTGGTTTTTAGTTATTGTCAATCAAACCAGGTCATTTATTCAATCTAGCATTTTGAGTCTTCTTAACAAACTTATTGGAATCCAACCCTTTGCTAAGGATTCAAGTACTTGAAGGAAAGGAAAATTTAGATCAGGGAAGACAAGCAGGTTTTATCTGTGCTGCCAACATCTGTAGTTGATGAGTAGCTACTGTCTGAAGGATTCTGTGGGAAAGAATATCAGAATAATTAGTCACTTGTGATAGATTTAAGATGCATTGGAGTTAGCCAGATAGAGAAAAGAAGTGAAGGAGAGTATTCCAGACAGGGAAGAAACATGGGCAAAGGCAAAAGGCATGGAAGAGTATGATGCATAGTGGGGGAGGCAGGAATGATGCAAAGTTCTTGGAGCCAAATTTTCCCAATATGAAATTGTGAGAGATAAGAACAAAGTAGGCAGTGTGAACTATATTTAGTCAAGGAGCTTGGCCTTAACCCAAGTGATCAAATGTATTAGAAGATTTTAAGAAGCGAAGTAATGCACTTTATTGTTTTAGAGTTTAAAATGGTTGTCATGATGATAAGACCAGAGAGAAGGTAGGCTGAGCTTTTAGGATATTAATGCAGTATTCTTAACTATTGATGATTTGGGACTGTATTGGTCAACTTTCTATCTCTGGTAAGGGGAACTGACAGCTGCAACTTACAGGAGGAAAGGTTTATTTTGGCTCACAGTTTCAGAGGTTTCAGTCTATGATCAACTGGAACCAAGGCAGGAACATCATAGCATACAGCCATGGTAGATGAAAGCTGCCAACTTCATGGAATCGGGGAAGAGAGGACAATGGAAGAGCCCAAAAGGAAGGGGCCAGGGACCAGATATAGTTTACAAGGTCGCACGCCCATGATCCACCCACCCATATCCAAAAGTGTTCTTTCCTAACCTCCTAGGCAGCTCTTAAGCCAACCAGGTTGATAATCATGATTAACCACCACAGGACCTGAAAAAAGGCATTGCTGGCTAGGGACAGAAAAGAAAAAGTAAAGAATAATTTAGTATAAAATCTCCTTTCCAGGTAAGCAGAATAAAAGGAAAGAATGGATGACTAGATAATGTACAACACAAGCTAAAGTTTGAAGAAAATAATTATAACTGAATGCTAAGTTGTTAGCCTAGAATATAATATAATGGAGAACTTCATATACATCTTTGTTTGCTTTAGAGAAATTGGAAACTCACAGCAAAATTAAGAGGACGGAGAGATCACTCATATGCATCTCCCTGGTACATGCATAGCTTCCCTATTAATGACCTCCTCTAACAAATTTGTATATTTCTTACTGAATAGTTTCTCTGGTGTGAGAAACTGAAAGTGTAAATAAGGACTAAATATATAATAGGTCATGTGAAATAGGAAGAAAAGGGGCAAAGGGGAAGGAAGTGGGAGGGCTAAGGGAAAGGATAGAAGGGAATGGGATTAATATGAGAAAATGGAAAAATAGGAACAAAATCTTTGTAAATAGGGAGGGCTGGAGGGGTTGAAGGGAGGGCTGGGCAAGGGTGAAAAACAAGAACCAAGAGAGACTATGTAAAGGTGCAAATTTCCAATGATGAATGTCATTATATTGTATACCTAAAATGTACCAATGATTAGAATGAATAATTGATAATGTAAAATAGGAAAAAATGTTCCAAAGGGGTAGGGGTAGTGGGAGGGGCAGGGGAAAGGAAAGAAGGGAAAGGAAGAAATGGAAAAAATGGAAATAAAGTCTTTGTAAATAGGGAAGGGTGGAGGGTGTGAAGGGAGGGCTAGGAATGGGGAAAAAATCAGAACCAAGATGCATTATATAAAGGTACAATTCCCAATGAGAAACGTAATTGTGTTGTATACCTACAATGTACCAATAAAAAATTTAATACAAAAAAAATTTGTATATTTCTTAAAATTCATCAACCTATGTTGCCATATCATAACCACTCAAAGTCAACAGTTTACAACCAGGCTCATTCTTGATATTTGCTATGGTTTAAGTGTTTACAATCCTCCAAAACTTATATTAATCCTGATGTAATAGCATTAGGAGATGAGACCTTTAGAATGTGATTAGATCATCAGGGCCCTGTCCTCATGAATCGAATTAGTGATCTCAAGTCACTAAGTGAGCTCAATGGAATTAAAGCTCAAGGAAACTAGTGAGCCTCTTCTGCCATGTGAGGATGACTGAACGGTGCTATCTCTGAGAAGTGGACTTTACCAGATCCTGAGTGCGCAGTGGTGTTACTGTATCTCAACATGGGATACTTTTTTTCTTTTGTACTGGGGATTGAACTTGGGACCTTGCACTTGCAAGGCAGGCATCAGAAACACTGAGCTAAATCCCTGGCCCAGGGATAGTTTTGATAGTGAGAAGTGGAGGGCCAAGGATTTAGCTCAGTGGCACCACTCCTGCCTTGCAAGCACAAGGTCCTGAGTTTGATCCCTGGTACAAAAAAAAAATGATAGTAAGAGGTGGAACAAGTAGGTAGAACAATTAAAATTATTACAGTCTTAAAATATACTATGTATTAATCAATTTGAATGTTTGTTTTATTGTACTGATCTATTTAAGGAATAGTTCTTTTGGGGAAAAAGTTATCCTCAGACATAAAATTATAATAATACTACATTGTTAAAAATCAAAAATTTGAGAACAAAAGAAAGCCAGATGGCATATGGGACAATAGGCATAAATGAAGCTGTCCTTGGCAAACAGGAAGTATGGTCACCTGGCTTATAAAGTCAGAAATACAGTCAATGTGCTTGCTCCTAAGGACACAGTCTCAGAACCTCCTCTTGTTATTTACTGACTTTGCTAGAGACTCAGCACACCTGGGCTTGCAGACCAGATGTGGCTGTTTAAAATCATGGTTTCCAAATTTCAGGTGTAGTTCTAGTATTGTGTTTTTATCAGTGATCCAGGCGCAGGGACTTCCTGTTCTGAACATGCATTTGGCTGTGCTGGTTGTGATCTGTTATTTAAGCAGATCTGGAAGGTCTGAATCCATCTCAGGAGAAGGAGATCTCATCAAACCTCACAAAGGGGAAAACATGTCAGTTATTTCTTTCAAAATTCTGAGTTTGAGGTCTCCACAACTGATGTTTAAATTGAAGACAGTGGCTGTACTGATGGAGCCAAGACTAGAACTTTCATCATCTAGTGTCCCTAGTCGTTTGGGGCAAGCTGGGATCCCTCTATTTCTCACTATCCCATAGCTTCTCTTATTAGCCCTTTGCCTTTTTCTTTCAAAAATAGTTCCTATAGAGGAGAATAAAATAGTTTTTATGCCATTTTAGTATTTGGCATCTTTCTAATCCTTGGTATAAAGTGGTTAAATAAACAAAAACTTCAGATTTAGACAAAAGTGCCATAACCATTAATCACATTAATATCCCCTGAGTGTCAACATACTCAAATCATCTTCTCTGGTTTGGAATACTATCATGGAGCTGACTGTCAGGAGCAAGTGAGATAGTAAGTGTTTGGCAAATAGAAAGTGGCCAGTAAATGATAGCTATCATTGTTAGGGAAAGGATGAAAGATTTTAGGTAGTAAGGCCAGATTGGAAAAAATTAAATTCTGTATCCCCCAGTTCAGCTTCCTTCCCACTTGCCCTCCTTCCCATCCACACACATGGGGACTCCAGAGTTCAGGTCCCCTTAACAGTAGTTGGGGCTGTCATTCTGCCATTGACTGCCCTCTTTTTCTAGCCTAGCATCTTCCTTTCCTGGATTATCTTTCTCATTTCCTTCCTTCCAACTCTCCCAGTCTTTATGCTCTGTGCTTTTGCTGCCTTCCATGTGTAACCTTGGAAAGATTCTGTTAATGTCATTTATGCCAAAACATTAGAGACTAACATAATTTTCATATGCTAATCTTGCCAAAAGGTATTTCCATTTAATGAAGGTCAACATCCTAACCTAATCGAATAAAAGTGTAAAATTTAATTTGGAGACATCAGCAATAGGGAGGAAAGGAATTTTTTTAACAAGAGGAACTCTGTGATAACAATAAAAATAATTAGCAGCTAACATTTATTCAGTGCTGACTCTGTTTTGGACTGTAATTAATATGCATTACCTCATTTAACCCTCATAAGTAATAAATTAGGTTTTTTTTTTTTTTAATTTTTCTGGTGAGGAAAAGAAAACTGACTAAAGTCACATACACTTAGTACATGGAAAAGACAATGTTTGGGACTTGAGTCCTTTGACTTTCCACTGTGTCTTATACTATCACTTGCAGGTTGAATTTCTAGCAGGAAAGGGAACAACCTGTTCTTCTTATCATTATTTTCTAGAGCCTACTGCAGTGCCTGGCATATGGTAAACAGTTTACTAATAGGTGAAGAATGAATGAACTGATGAACTAATGAATAAATACCCATTTGACCCATTTCTCCTCTCTGTTTACCTCTGGGATCTCCTCTTGCTTGGAGTTCTTCCCTTGTTTAATATTCCAGGGCTGATAGTTCCTTATGTACTCTTCTTTTTCCTGACTTTGTGCCTCTGTCATCCTGGCCCTTCTTGCTGCGATCCTTCACTTCCCAAAAGTCTCTAGACTAACTCCAGCTCACCTGGAGAGAGACACAGAACTCGAGAATGACCTCATTCATAAAGCTCTGCCACACTCTGGCCTCTTCTCTCACTCCCTCCCCACAATGTTTCCTACCCTCATCCATCCCAGTACATCCAGAGCAGTTTCTGTGTCCATCTCTTCCACTAGGCAATGGAATTTTTGAAGGCAGATGTCTGACATATTCATATCCTTTATTTGTACCTAACATATGTTTGTATTTTTTTTCAACTAACATTTTAAAAATTCTTCCAGCCTAGGCTAGTTTATTTAGTTCTAAGATACATACATTCTTTTTTATATTTTAATATCTCTGATTTAAGTTATATCTTCCAATCAATAAAATCTTTAAATTATATTTGACAGTTATTTTACTTAGTGAAACAGAAATAAGGATTGCTCTGCTTCCTACAGTCAATGATATCTTTGATTTAATAAAATACAGTAATAGCTATTAACATTATATGACTGAATGAGTGGTGTCAGTACGACTCCTCAAGTCACATTGTTCCTATTCAAAACCTAGCTTTTCTGCCTCACAGGCACTGTGACAGTGCAATAATTGAGCTTTATTCTCTATGCTAGTCTTTTCTTGCAAAGGTAAGGCAGATAATAAATCAGCTCAAACTGTTCTTAATCATTTTTGCCTGGAATGATGCAAACTATTCCAAATATATTTATTTTCTAGGTGAAATTGATCTTCAAATTCTCTCCAAAGTCAAGGCTCAATACCCAGGAGTTCATATCAACAATGAGGTAGTTGAACCAAGTGCTGAACAAATCACCAAGTACAAAGGTACCTGTAACTCACTGATCTGTGTGCAAACCCTTATTCTTTTAGAATAAGATAAACCTTTTGGGTTTATCATCTCATATTTTTTGCTTTGGATGATTAATAGTACAGTTACCATGATATTCTCTTTTTAAACTTGCTGGGAGAAGAGCCTAATTATTTGTTGCAGACATGACTGAACACTTCAGATATAAACAGTGAATAATTAAATTCTTTCATTGACTCTATCCATTCCTCCGTCATCATCAGCTATTGTCTTTAAAATTGATTCTTTGAGACAGAGTCATTGATTTATTCATTCATTCACTGAGAAATATTTAATAGAGTTTCTGCCCTGAAAGAGCTTATGTTTAATGGATTACAAGAGGAGGCAGCAAAATTTTCCTGAAAAGGGCTAAGTAGTAAATGTTTCAGATTCACAAGTGCACACAACCTGTCACAACTAATAACTCTGGCACAAAGGCAGCCATAAGAAATGTGTAAACCAATTGTGACTGTGTTCTAATGAAACTTTATTTGTAAACACTAATATTTGAATTTCACATCAATTTGACAAATTATCAATTTATCTTTTTGATTTTTTCTAATCATTTAGTAATATAACTTGCATGAGATATGGATGACAGAGACACACAGTTAGGAAGCAGAACAATGTCTAGTTTTAGCTTGTGCCCCATGAGAAAATAGAATAGTGGGGTAGATGAAACCCTGGCTGTTGTTTGTCTGTTCCTGGGTTATACAAACACGTCACCCACTTCACATCAATTTTCTATTAATAAAATTCATCAATTGATTCCCCATTTATACTAGTATAACCTTTGTTTGACCAGGTTCTCATTACTTCTGATTGACTCTTTCACCTCTACTTTCATTTAATAGTGGAAAATATCAGAATGAGCCTTCTGGTTTCTCAGAGCTACATAAAAAAGAAAAATGTGGTTTATATCTGTTATGTATATAACATTGATTGCATTAAAATTCTAAATGGAAATGGGCTCCACATTTGCAATTAAAATTGATGGTGTGCCACCTCTTCTCTGAATTTTAGAGCTTGTAGCCAAGACATCAAACCTTGAGAACATAAAGTTTGCTTGGCATAAGGAGACATCGTCTGAATATCAAAACAGAGTGATGGAGAAAAAGGACATTCATAAGTGGGACTTTATTCATATGATTCAGGTAAGAAATATTTATTGTAATATACTATCAGAAAAGAGATTTTTCACATATATGTATGAAGAATGGACAATGTTTTAATATTTTTTAGATAAAATCTTCTGATTTCTAGTTTTAAAAGTGAGCATTATCTGTCCAAATCAAAGTATTGATAGCACTCGAATTTTCATTAATATCTAAAAAGCTGGTTGTCTTCATTTAGCAGACATCTTTTTTTCAATGTTGTCTTAAATAGTTTTGTACAATGGAAAGTTTATATATAGATTTGATGATAGTAGCATGACAACATATCCTAACCGGTTCTCAAGTGGCTCTAATGTCTAAGGTCCAGTGTCCCAGAGTTTTTCTAAATCATCTTGCTCTTGCTTTCTCTAGACGGCCTGGCTAGTGTGTACATGGCAGAAGGGGGGGCATAGGTTACATGATTCCTGAGAACCAGTAATGTTTTACTGATATGAATTCAGTAAGACTTTATTTCTATGGTCTAGCACTAACAGACTAGTGATTAGTAAATGCCATGAGGCTGGATCTTCAGGTCTCACTAGTATTTCTATATACCAGGAGAGTTTGGATATTAGCTATTGTTGGGAAATATGCCACTTGATTAATGACAAAATACTTTTCCTTCTGTAGTCCACAACCATAGTTACTCCAAAGGGCTAAGTTGGTAAGAAACCAAAGGAAAAATGAACTCCAAGGTTGAAATATTCCAGCAATCATATATTTCTGCTCCCTTAGCTGACAAAATCTTTTGTCTCTCAGGGAGTACTTAGCATTTGCTGCTATGTCTAGAATGTTTCTTTATTTGAAGTGCTTTCCCATCTCCTCACATTAGTTTATAACTCCTCTGTCTCTTTATACCTCATGCAACCTTCCAACCTTCCAACCACTCATTCCCACTCATGACCTCACTTCATACTGTACAGAGAAAATAGAAATCATCAGATGAAAACTCAACTTTCACCCTCTAAACTTGCAAATGTAGATGCACTTACAACCATCATATCTTCCTTTCATATTATTATAATAACCTCCTATTATTCCTCCACCTAAGCCCTGAATTTCATTCTTCTCCCTGTTACCAAATATAGTACCTGTAGGGATAAGATTCTTTCTCCTATTTCTTCTAAGACTTCCAGGTTTGTTCTTTCTCATAGCAACTCTGCTTCCTTCCACATGACTATTCTATTCCTCTCTCTAACCTTAGATATTATGCATCTTTCTGAACTATATCTCCTCATTTGTACTTACCATAACACCTTCTTGATATTTTTCAACTTAGTATTCAGTGCCAATCCAAATATCTAAGTGTATCTTGGATAAAGATGAAGGAATCTGTTATGGCCCACTGTCTCTTTTTTATCAAGGCCAAATCATAGGTTGTTAATCTTCTTATGCATCAGCTGCCTTCGGGTACCTATCTATTGTCCTGGTGGTGAATGACATGGAGTGAACTGATACTAAATGGCAGCTCCTGAGGCAGCATGAGCCATGTTCAGATTTATGTTATTTCATTCATTCATGCGAAGAGTCATAGTTTTAATTGTTTTCCCTTTGTGCAATGAATTCTGTTGTGGGCACGCACATGGAATATTCACTTCTTGTCCAAAAGAGATGAAGATGAGATATAAGAAGTATCGGAAGAGACAGATTTGCTAGTGGACAAAGGATGCACACAGTTAGGAACAGTTTCCCACTCCCTATGCATAACATCAAGTTCTGTGTGTTGGTAGAAAGGCCTGAACTTAACTAAAAATAGTTGGTCTAACTCTTAACACTCTGTGACCAAGAGTATAACCCCATGCTCGATACAGTCCACCGTCCTAGAGAATCTGTCAACATCAAAATCTGTCACATTTTCTGTGATTTTAAAAAAAAGCAATCTGTGAGCATATGGAGAAGCTAGTACAAAGGACTTAATTTTAAAGCAGTATTCCATGAAATAGAGTCTGTTTTTATGGTTCCAATATCACCTGCTCCCAGAAGGGCTACAATTCACAAAACATAGAATAGGCATAAGATCAGTGTTCTCACGTACAATGGATTCTAAGTGTCTCCAGCTATTAATGTATGTGTTATAGAAGCCAGGAAGTAAAGTTAAATCTATTTGGCTTTAGTTGGGTAAATTCAATAGTTTTCCCTTTCCCCAAATATTTTATTACCTTGTTGTTTTATTCTTACATTATTGTTTTATCTCTCCATAAATATCTTTAAATATCAGAAGTGTTTTCTTTTTTGGTTTGGATAAAAATTTATTCAGCTTAAAATTCAAACCATTTAGTGAGTATCTAATTCAACCAACAAAGACTCCAACACAGAGAAGTGTCTCAGTTTTCTTTTGTTTCCTATCTAGATGCTGTATTATGTGAAAGATATCCCAGCTACTCTGAAATTCTTCCATAGTCTCTTAGCTACCAATGCTAAGATTCTCATTATTGTTGTGTCAGGTGAGTTATTTGATTTAATCTGAGTTCTCAAACAGCAATCGTGCATGCGTGCATGGTTTCATATGTTTGGAGAAAGCTAGTATATCTGGTCTTTGTTATAAAATTCTTGCCTTGGTTTCTGATCATAGTCAATTAATTTTTCTCTGTCACGAAAGTCACTCACAAAGTGTAGTGGAATTGAACATCTATTAGTTTTTTATTGAGGAAAAGTCTTCATTTTCTATATTTGAATTATTTTTGTATAACATAAATTTAAAGTGGTAAATGTTTTAAAATAAGAACTAAAATAATAAATGTTTATATTTATGTTCTTTATGCCACTTAAGTGTCCCCTTTCCCTCTGTACTGTTTATTAATAAATAAATAATGGTTTAACTATTGAGATAACCTCATATTTAATTAGTTCGCATTTCCAATGCATTAGCTGCATTGTTAATTGCATCTTTTCTGAAATATTTGTCAAAAATGATGTAATTGCTTTGTTTTGTGGTATTGTTTTCTTTTCCAAAGAAAGCATTTGACCGTACCATGTTGCTTTCAGGGATATAAAAGTACTACACAGAGAACATTAGTAACCATCGTTATAAAGTGAAACATTGACTTTGTTGAGGTCATTTATTCATTATACTACTTCTTTCATTCATCAGGTTTTTAAAAAATTTATCTATTTATTTATTTATTTACACATAACTAAAAGTGATGTTACAGTACATAAGTTATTTACAACTGTGAAGTAATGTGTTGCAAAATAAATTATCTAGAAGGCAGCAAAGTACATTGTGAAGGTATATAAAACTGTACAGCATCCGCAGATACACTCTGTACAGGATTATTGGCTCTGGTAGTGTTTCAAGTTACAGAAAGAGAAACAAAATGCCCAAGATCAAAGGAAAAAAATATACAAACCACGTGGATTTGACTCCATGAAAAACACTGTTGGAAAGTCCTGGCAGTATCCCTCTGGGGCCAGACAGGTGGCAGCTGGGCCCTCACCACACCGAAGTCCCCAGCGTCCCCATCTGCCTGGAGGACGGGGCCAAAATGGCGCGGTCCTGCCTCTCATCTGGAGGTCACTCCAGGGGGGGACCTGCAGGGGGTGATGCCTTGGTTCACGTCCTACAGATGATCAGAATGAATGAGGATCTGAACCACTCTGTCCTGTGGCTGCTCCTTGGCACTGTTCTCCAAGACGGAGCCATTCATCAAGTTTTATGGATTATCCTCCTGATGGTAGATGGGTTGATTCTAAGTACACAACAGTCTCTGTCTTCCCAAGCATATTGCAGATTTCCCACTCCAAAATCATATAACAAAATTCGTTTGTTCTGAATTGTAAGGAATAGTTTAATAAACAGCAAATGTGATTGTTGCCTATAATCTTGGGTTTGAATTTATGTGAGAGTTTGGTAATGGAGAGCTCCTGTATGCAACCTGCTCCCCAAGTGAACATCTTGATATACTATTTTTACCTCTAGTTAAAAGTATTCATTTATGTGGGAAAGGTCTGACTTCCTATTTGAAAGAATTATGTAAACTGACTCCTTCCTGCTAACCTCTGTTTAAATTAGAACATTGGCAAAAGTACTTTGTACTGCATTTAGGAATTGAAAATAAACTCAGTTACTAATATTGTAGAAAACCTGTTCCTGATGATATGCATCAATAAACCAGAAACTCATCCAAAAGTTTGATTTTAGAATATATTTCATATCAATAGCATATCCACTGTCCTATTTAAAATAGTTTCAAAAGTTAAACATTTGCATGCCAGAGACAACATTCTATGAATATGTATCTACCAATAAAGAAAAGCAAGCCTAAGGTTTAGAAAGTGGTATAAGTTCTTACATGCAACTGAGAATTGAATAAGTACACTTATAGGTACAGTATTATGCTGGATATGCCATGAAAAGTTAATATAATCCATGGTTTTAGACATCAAGAAATATTGAAAAGAAAATAGAACCAGTGAAAGGTCTAGTGATACATGGAGCAAGAATGCCAAAGCACTGTGTAGACCTGAGTGAATTTGGTCTCTGAGTCTTAGCTCAGGGGCTCATTATGGATAATCATACCTATATTATATTACATCTATGCATATGTGCAGCCCATCTATATTAGGTTGATGTGCAACCACAGGGCAAAAATAAAAGAAAGGGAGTAAAGACTCACACACTAGATATTTTTCTTTGAAAAGTGTTTGGGTCAAAAATTATTCAATTAGTATATTTTGTATGGTGGAAATACTTGATTCACTTTCTCAATATGTAGTTCACAATTTTTTATTACCTCTTACAGCACAGGAGACCGTTATCCTGAAAGGGAAAATATTCTTAGCAGACACTGTTCCTAAACATAAAAAAGCAACAAATAATAATTGTTACATCATTAAATTGTGACTCAGATGACCTCTTTCCTTTACTATAATTTTTACTTCTTAGAAGAGGTTTACACTGTTATGGAAGAAATACCACATCCATTTCTTTTTAAAAGGAAAAAATAGATTTAGTTATTTTATTTTGAATTTTCTACTTCTCTTCCCTAAGTCTAAAATAGTCTCTGGTATTTTTTGTTTTGCTTATATTTATCAGACGTACTAAGTAAATTAATGAAATATAAGTTAATTTTTAAAAACACCTTTATCAATATAGTTTAGTTTGCACTTAAAGAAGATATTCTACTTGAAAAGAGAAATAGCATTGCTATGTCTATTTATCATTGCCATCAACTTACTGTACAGCTGGAAAGTTCCCAGGTCCCAGAGTCATATTGGTTTATATTTAACTCTTTAAGAATTCAAGGCAAAAAGATTAAAACTAGACCTATATCTCTCACCATGCACTAAACTAAAACTGAAATGGATTAAAGATCTAAATATTAAAACAGAAACACTAAACTGCCTGGAACAGAGGTTAAGTAGAACTCTTGAAGACTTTGCTGTAGGAAAACATTTTATGAACAAAACTTCAGTTGCCTGTGAACTAGCACAATCAACAAGTGGGATCTCTTCTTATTTAAAAGCTTCTGGACAGCAAGAGAAACCACTAGCAGTGTGAAGAGACAACCCACAATGTGGGAAAAAATCTTCAC
>NW_004624732.1:37685031-37714722 GCF_000247695.1 Heterocephalus glaber
TGCTATGAACATGGGTGCACATATATCACTGTGGTATGATTCTTTTAATTCTTTGGGGAAGATACCCAGCAGGGAAATAGCTGGGTCAAATGGGACCTCTAGTCCTAGTTCTTTGAGGTATCTCCATACTGACTTCCACAGTGGTTGCACCAATTTGCACTCCCACCAACAATGGAGAAGGGTTCCTTTCTCCTCTCACCCCCACCAGCATTTGTTATTTATTGATTTCTTGATAACAGCCATTCTTCCTGGGATGAGGTGGGAACCAAGCTATTGAACAAATGGACTTAATAGATGTTTTCAGAGTGTTCCACTCCACAAAATTGGAATACACATTCTTTTCAGCTGCACACAGGTCATTCTCCTGTGTATATATCCTTTTCAAAGTAACATCTTCATCTGTAAATGCTCTGCAATGCAGAAAACTGAGCACTTGTTATAGACAGATTCACATCACCCTAGAACTATTCATGGAACTAAATTTCTAAGATCACCCATCTACCCAAGATCTCATCCAGTTAGATCCATAGTGCAACTCCAGCCATATCTTGTTCTGGAAGATTATCTGAGTTGCCACATACCTCAGGTTCACAGCTGCCCATTTCAGTCAGATACTAACTGACTGCCAAACAGATGGGTTATTTCATTGAATAGAATGAAGCACTTAGTTATTTGAACATCATCCAGACAGCTGTGTGTGAAATTTATTGGGAAGTAAGGTAGTGAAATACAGAGTCAGTTTCTAGATGTAATTATGCAGAGCATCTAGTTTCACAAAGGTACCGTGTCTTCAGACATGTTCAAAGCATTGCTGTCCTCTCAGTTCCATGTTTGCTGTATAAGATAATGATGTGTGGATTTGGTATGTTCAGCTGATTGAGCTGCTACTGACAGACTCTGGTAGGCTCTGAGGCTGCAGAAATAACTTCTCTGCCTTTCAGACTTTTAATCTAAAGGCCGATTTGTGTAGGAAACTCTTTCAGCAGCGTGCTGTTTCCCATCAGAGCCATTTAGTGAGATTAAGAGAGTCCTTGAGACTAGGTCTTTGCCTCTCAATTGTATTTATAGATTTTTGTAAAGTCTTTAGCACATAAAAGATAATTCAAACTGAATTTGAATTGAACTGAATGGTTGTTTATTTCTACCTTGTGATATCAGAACTATTATTAGCTCTGAACCTCTATCCACAAAAGAGAATATATTTCATCTAAAATTGACTATATGTAGACAAGAAATCAGGGAATATAGAAAGTTTTGTATATTTGCAGATGGTTTGCTGGGTTTTTTTGGTGCAGGGTCTTTCTGTGCAAATGGGTTTAATAAATAGGAATGAAAGGCTCAAATAAAAGTTATACACACACAAGCACAAGCACACTGCACAAAAACATTAAGTGGAAAATAAAACGAGGAAAAAAAGACAAATGGAAATCAAAATTAAGTGATGACATTTACTAACCAACCTATTGGAATACATCTTACTTAAGTCAAAAGAACTTTTCCTCTATGTTCCTAAACATCCATCACAAAACCAGCTGAGCTCAATAAAAACTCATTTAGTGATAACTAGCAGAAATTCTTAATTATGAAGTTGACAGAGATTGATTTGGAATTTAAAAAAAAGAAAAATATGAGGAAAAGAGTTGGATTTTGTTTTAAATAAAGAGTATCTCAGACTGAAATAACATCAATGGCTTGTGCTTCTGCAAGTGTTGTAGCCAAGCATTAGATAAGAGATGTGTTAAATAAAAGGCAACCTATTTAGTTCAAAGAGATGAGGCAAGAATGTTCACTAAGCTTTTTGTCTTTCCTCTTCTTACCTGACTAAGGAAGTAGGCAAATCATGATGTGTTATTTTTAATACTGTGGAAAAAAGGATGTAGTTTATATCATGTTGAAAGCAGAAGTAACACCATATGTTGTGCCCACTGAGAGCCATTATGGTAATGCCTCAGCCAGAAAGAATATAATTGCTCAGCTCAAAAATGGCACTGAGTCACAGCACTGACACCAGAAAATTTTTTGCAATTAGTGTTTGGTTCCTATTTCTCTCCAAAATTAAAAATAATAATAATGATGATAACAGCTTTACTTTAGGGAAGACAATCCACTGTCTTTCAAATGAAAAATTTTTAAATACACATTGTGACCCTCTATTTGTTTTCCATTCAACTGAGATTTATTTTCTGTCTTATTCCAATTTCACCTTTCTCTAGAGCATATCCTGCTGTTATCTATCTTCTGAAATATTAGTAAACAATCAATTATCTAGACTATTATTTACCATTTTCTGTCTTGGATAATCCTTGGGGTTGAGTTAAATATGGGAACTTCAGCTGAATCCTCATGATACAACTCTTAGCTTTGATACTGGGTTGAATTTTCAGTTAGATACAACAGATAGTTCTAAATTATCTTCTCGAGTTGGGCACAAAATTTATAGAAATAAACATAATAACAGTACAAGACAGCATCTTATAAGTGATGTAAAGAAATGAGTCTATCCCTTTGGTTTTGAGTAGCTCATCATTCACTTATTGTAATTTTTCTTTCCATTTCAGTTTACTATTCAAGCAGCCTCCCCCTGAACTCTAGATTAACACAAGTAACTGCCTCCTTCTTTTCACCACTTGAATGTCTAATATGTATCTTAAATTTACCTTTCCAAACCAGGTGCCTTTGAAACTGCTCCTCTCTCATTCTCTTCATCTCCAACAATGGAAGTTCTTTTTTTCAGAACAGGCAAAATCACTGGGGCCTTCACTAACTTTTCTTTTGCTCATTCCTTATATCCAAGTTGTTAAAAACTCCATTGAGTCTGGGAACCTACTATCTAAAATATACCCAACCATTTCTATTCACCTCCTGGTTCTCTAGGAGTCACCATCACATATCGGGTTATTACAGTAGTCCCCTCCCTGTTCTCTGTGCTCTGGTCATATGCTCTTATAGTCTATTCTCATGTGCATGGTCTGAGTGGTCTTTTAAAATGTAAATTAAGTCACCTTAACCTTGTATTATCTAATATGGACGGCACATTTGGCTATTGAAGTTGAAATAAAAATTGATTATAATGAAATGAAAACTAAAATTAAATTCCTTAGTCATATTAGTCACATTTTAAGTGCTCCATAGCTACAAGTAGTAAGTGGCTCACATGTTGGCCAACACATATAGAACATTTCCATAAGTTCAGAAACTTCTGCTAGGCAGGACTACAAATGGTTTCCCATCTGGCCTCATGTGATCTGGTACCTCATGTATGCTTTCTTCTACCTGTCCAACCCCATCTGTTTCTACTCTCCCTCCTTGCTCACACTATTCCAACTGCATGGTCTTTCTGGTTAGTTCTTAAGCATACCAAGCATGCACCTGCTTCAGGTCTTTTGCTGTAGTTCTTCTTTGAGGCCTACATAGCTTGCTGTCAGTTATCATCTTATTAAAGAGACTCTCTATAACCTCCCTAGATCAAAGAGCAGTACCTCAAGTCTTTGACCTTCCTTATCACTTACTCTGATTCAATTTTCATTTAGTACTTATCATCATTGGATAGGTGATATGTTTACTTATTTAAATTTTTCTCTCTGCCATGTTCCTTAACTTGAGCTCCAAAAAGGGTGAGAATATTATTTTGTTCACCACTCTATTCCATACCTCTAGTGTGCTAACTGTCGGAAAAGAAATGAAAGAAAGAATCAATGAAAACATGACATTTGTTCTGTTGTACAGGAACCAGTGGCTGGGACAAGCTGTGGAAAAAGTATGGATCCTGCCTACCACAGAATGACCTCTGCGAGTATGTCACATCATCTGATCTCACTCAGATGCTGGACAGCCTGGGGATTAAGTATGAATGTTATGATCTTCTGTCCAACATGGACATAACTGACTGTTTTATTGATGGTAATGAAAATGGAGAACTGCTTTGGGATTTTTTGACAGAAACCTGCAACTTCACCATGACAGCACCACCGGATCTCAAAGCAGAAATTATGAAAGATCTACAGGAGCCTGAATTTAGTGTTAGGATAGAGGGGAAGGTTCTTTTTAATAATAACCTGAGCTTCATAGTGATTGAGGCATAACTATCAGCCATGAGATTGTATTCAAAAATTACATTTTGAACAGCTGTCAATCATTTATTTCTATATTAAAATTATAACTACATCTCATAAATAAAGCATTGTCTCTTATAAATGAAACCTAGGAAATTCTAAGACATTTTTGGACTTCCATGTAGAATCACCTGGAATACTTCTAGTCTTACCTGTCTCAGAGACAGTATGCAGGCTAAGTACCACACAAGCTGGAAACATCAGACACTGAATTTTACTGGCTTATTTATAATAAACCCTTTCCATTTGCTAACTGTACTAGAATTTTCTAGAATAGTAATAAAATATATTCTGTGGATTCTTTAAATACTGCTGAAGTCAACATTTACTAATAATTTGATTACTTAGAAAACAGATATTTCTCTTCTTGTGAAGGATTTGTCTTTGTATATTATCTTATTGTTATTTCTGTCTTAATTTTATTGAATATTAAGAGTAAGCACTTTTAGAATATTACAAAATTAACTCTGTAATATATTGTCATTTCCACATTTTCTTTTCTCTTAATTTCATCTATGATCTAATAATGTTTGGGTGTTTATTTTTGATGTACAGAAACTTTCTACTTTATTCAGCCAAATATACTTTTTTCTTTTTCTTTTTTCAATTCATAGGTTTCTGACACATTTTAAATGTTCCTCTAAAATCAAAGTTTTGAAATACTGATACATGTCATAATAATAATGTTTTCACTTTTTAAAAATAAAATTTTTAATTTGTTTGAAATGTATATGTTTAAAGGTCAGATTGAGAACAAGTTGTTTTCACAAAAATAGTATCCAAATCCATAAACAAATTTCCTGGCAAACAGAAAGCAGAAATCTCCAACTTCAAATGCACATTTTATTATTTACTAGTTTCCTAGTAAAATGAATTTATTTTGATATTTTATAGTTCTGTATATTGTTCTAAGACCTCCTCTAATACCAACAGTTATTTTTGGATAGTAATATTTTAGAGGATTTTTGAAAACATATTTGATGTTATCTATTTTATTTTTAATAATAAGGCTCTGTCATTTTTGTAAAAATAGTACATATCTTTAGATTAGTAAATGAAAAGTAATTTACTTATAAATATTTTCAAAAGCAAGTAAATAGTTACTACTTCCAGTAAGAGAATAGAAGTAAGGCCTTACTAAACAGACCAAAGGCCCTCATTCTCTTAGTACAGATGATTTCAGCCCAGGTTAACATTCAGTCGTTGCCCTAATAGCACTACCACTTCATGCTGCAGGATGGCCACTTAAAAGGGGTGATGCCTCCTGAAACCCCCAATGTATCCTTTGAGACTACACTGGCATTGGGTCTATTTAAATTAATAAATTGCCAAAATTTGTCCTTCCTAATAAGTAAAACTGACTTACATTGATCTCTTTTCTTAGACAACTTTATCAATTTTTTAAAAAAATTATAACCAACGAATAAAATGACAGTTATGTAGTCAGATTCCTGAATATGAACATTGAATCATTTATCATCCTGATATGTACCACTGACAAAGGAAATCTGTGAGACAAACATGATGGATGGAGATGGGGCCATGATGACCTTGAACAACTTCATGAGGAGTATGGAAATTGGGACTCTTTAGAGCAATTTATGGCCCTTTATGTAGAAAAAAAATACCATACATGTAAAAAAATACCATATGTGTAAAAAAAAAAAAAAAGAGAGAGAAAAGAACCAACGTGCTATTTAAATGCAGAAAAGACAGCAGTCCACACATTGGCATTCATAAAAACCATTTTTCTCTCAGCCTTTTTTTTCTCATCCCTATAATTCCTTTTCTAGAAAATATAGGGATAAATTCTCGCCTGCTTTAGTTCAAAGTAATGAAAATATGCAGCTCTCTTTAGGAAAATACCTACCAGTTAGGGGTACAAAGCTATATAGGTTCAAGAGATGGAACTATTGGCTTCTTTCTACACCTCATATTACAAAGGATTTGGAAAGTTACATATTGACTTCTGAAGTTCTTGTAGTTAAGGGGATACAGCATGAATCTGGAGTGTTGCTTTATACATCATCACATTTCTCAGTGTTCAACATGGTGCCTTACATATGGGAGATGCTAAGAAAAGGGTGATGAATTATTTTCTTCTCTAGCATATATCTTATACCTTATGTGTTCATATTATTATTAAAAATATAGCTCAAAAAACCCAAAAGGGGGTTGGGGAAGTAGCTCAGTGGTAGAGTGCTTACATGGCATGACAAGGCCTTTTGGCCTTCTGTTTAATCCCTAGGGTTATGAGAGAGAGAGTAAAATGATATGTTGCCCATAGAATTAGTGAGTGTAAAGTTCAACTCATTTAGGACTATTTAAGACACATTTTTGCATTTGTTATTAAGAAATATTGCCAAAATCTGAAGCAAAAGCATAATATGGAGCATAGCATTTTAGAGTTGTGATATTTGCTTATTTTAAAAATTGGCAAATTTCTTAATTGACAACTCTGCCACTCTGGACCAAAAACCTAAGTAATATGTATTGTGTATCCATAAAAAGAAATACAAAGATAACAGAAGAATATTAGAGATTAAGTCTGAAACTGTGCAGAACCAAATGTACATTTAATGCATTTAAATATATATTGAATAAAAATAGTTCGCACATATTATTGTCATTTAAAAGAATGTTTACATGTTTTACTTTATGAGAATGTTATTTATAAGAAAATATAGATTTCTTGCTAGATCCCACAGTAGAATGAATGGATAAAAAATAGTCTTATTATTTGGACCTCTAGAACAAGACTTCCTCGGTTCAAATCCTGTTGCCTTAATCACTCACTAAATGAGCGCAGTTCATTTTCTCTCTATTCTCATATTTCTTCATATGCAACATAAATACAATCCTAGGACCTACCTCAGATGTTGGTCACTAAGGATTCCAGGAGTTAAGCTATGTAATAAACTCATTAAGTTTCCAGAGTCATAAAGATTAAAAACTATTAACCATAATTTATTATTTGCTAAAAATTTTAATGTAAAATGTAGAGAAAATTTTTTAAACATTACTATTATAGAAGATTATGACTGAGAGTAGAAAGCTAGTACCTGAAGGAACCAACTGAGATTCTTAGCCAGAAGCATATGGCCTCTCTGTGTCTGAAGGGGTAAATTGTATACCAGGAAGCCCAAGAACCATCAGGGCTGGACCACTCCGGCCCCACTGAAGGGATCCACCTCCCTTAACCTTGATGCTCTGAATGCCTGTGCTCTGTACCATGTGAAGTGGCTCCATCTCAACCCTGGCTGATCAGAAAGATGTGGGCACCTGACTCATGGATAGCAATTTATAAGTCAGCTAGAAATTAATTGGAGCAGTTTCTTTTAAAAACAAGAGATGGATCTGTTAATTTCTCCTCTTAGAGATTTGGAACTACAAATCTGGTGTAGTCGGTCATTCATCCACTCACTTATGGAATGCATTCTCTCATATTTATTGAATACCTGTAAGATGTGAAACATTAAGTAAGGAAGATACAGCAGGTGAAAGGAAGAAAGAAAGAAAAATGAAAGAAAGAAAGTTCCTGACCTAGGTGACCCAATTTCTAGTTGATTAAATAGACAAAAATGTCATATAGTTATAGGCACTGTAAAGGAAATAAAAGTAACTAAGGGGAAAGGAGTAGTGGAGTGTATAGTATTAGGTGGAATTGCATAGAAGGCCTCTTTTAGAGGGTAAAATATGAACAGGGATTCAACTGAAGTAGTAAAGGAGCAATCCATGGGAAGAATTAGGAGAAAAGCATTTGAAGAAGAAGGGGAATACAAAGATCTTGATGTAGGAGAGAGCTTGGCATGTCTGCAGAACAGCAAGGAGCATTAGTGGCTTCCTATAGTATAGGAGCCAAAGGGTCATAACATAGATTCAAGCTCAGAGAAGCCTCTGGGAGCACATGCAGAAAGATCTCTTTAGGATGCCATAGTGTGAAAGAGAGAAATGGGCAGGACTTGTAGGGAAAATGAGAGATGCCAGGAGCATAGGATGACATAATCTTTGCGAGGGAGATGAGCTTAGACTGTATCGCAGAATGCTCATTGTCATTTCCAATCCCTACCTATGTCTATACAAGAACAGTTAACCCTTTTACAAGAGGAATACATGTTGGTGCCTAGTTCTTGTCTTCAAAATGCCATAGTTAGAACAAATAGAATATCTCATTTGATTCTTAATGAGTTAGAAAGATTACTTTTTAATTATCTTATTTTGCAGATGGGGAAATGAGATACAAGTTAAACAATTTAGTGCAATTCTCAATGCAAGTGGGCAACAAGAAGTAAGCTAACTTCTGCTGTCAGATAGTGCATCTATGTATTGGGCAAATTAAATTTATGATCTTTTATCTCAGATGTAGAGTGAGATTTCGTAGAACCAAATTACCTTTGCTGCAAAATGTCCACCTATAAACTAAAGGAGATGTAATTACAGAACAGAAGATGTGGGAATCAAAAAATCAAGTAGTATGAAAAAAAAACTCAGTGAAATAGCAGTGTTTCTAAATACCATACTTCACTAAAAAGTTTGTGTTAAGCTAGTCACAAACACTTGTATTCTCCCATTCAGTTGCTTTGACTTTTTGCCTGTATTTCTTTTCTTCTATTCCTACGAGGTTCCCAGCATTACCAATTTCATGTTTAAATTATCTGTCACCCATATTCTAGCTCCCCTATGATTCACATATTGTGAGATACACATCCATAGTATGAGATCAACTAATGCAGGATAGTTAAAGTTATGGATCATGTAATCCATTTCTCAATGTGATATATACCAGGAAAATGCAACCACAGTAAGAAAGGGGTTGATTTAGGAAGCTCCCTGGGCAACAACAGTCACAATTTCCAAACATGCCAAAAATTCATTACAGCTCCACGTCAGATTGCTGTAATCTCTGTGGTAATGGATTAATAAATACAGTGATGTGCTATTATGGAGGCTGTAATGATACATTGTGAATGTTCTATATAATCAGTGTCTTGCTGTGATCATATTCTTCTCTTGAAGAATTATCTCTGTTTCCTGATTCGTCTTAATGATACTTGAAGGACTTTGCAAACAACCCACCTAGGGTAGAAAATGTTGAAATAAATCACAAGGGCCATCAACTCCAGTCCAAGCTCGGTGAGTTCTCCAAAGACATTTGGTACAGAAGATGCAGGAAAATGTCAGTTCTTATATTTATGTCCTAGAGATAACTAATTTCATGCTAATTTCATTTCTATACTGTGATACTCTTTTCTACACATATTGATGTATGGGTTTCATGAGTTAATTTTCTGGTTTTCAATGCAGGGAGACTAGATATAAATCCCAGCATTTTGTGGAAGAAGCAGTTGTTCCATGCTACTTATTATCAGCAGAAGCACATTGTAACCCTGGTTTATTTATCAAGATATTGCTGCTGTTCTGCACGTTTTCCAGGAGGCTTCATCCATCCCACAATAGCTTTAATGGAAGGCAACTTACAGTTGCCGTGGTTGTTTACTATTATTTTTTTGTTTTATTCCTCTAGCAATGATTGGGAGAAGACTTTGGAATTCTGTCTCACTGTTTAAAAGTTACTAGTAAATAAGACAAGGAGAATAGCCAGGGCTTAACTGCTCCAGGAGAACCCTCATGAGATGAATTTGTTCAGGCAAGTTTGGCAATTCATGGGTCTCCCATCTGTGTATCCTAGGGAATGGAGGAGCAAAAACTGGCTCCTCAGCTTGGCTGCTTCCCTTTGCTTTCTTTGGCCTAATTTGTAGATTTCCAACTTGAATAATAATTAATCATGGAGAAATTCTTTGCTAAATAAAGTAAACCATAGACAAATTTAAGTACTTCACACTAATAATAGTTAATATTTATTGAGGGCTTATTAGAAGTCACACACTGCTTTAAGTATTTATATGCATCATGCAATCTAAACTTTGTACATGCTTATAAATGAGTTACTGTTTTTCTTCCAATTTCATGAAAGAGACTAATATTTATTGGCTTATATAAGGTTCCCCATGTTCTTATATCTAGTGAAGTCATTTCAAACCACACAAATTAATCCAAAGACCATTTCATAACCATCATGTGTTTTTGCCTTTAACATAGACTCCTGTTCAGTTTATGTCCCTGTCTCTTTTCTGCAAGCTTCATCTAGGAATTATCTACTAGTTTCCAAACTGTTATTCTATTTCCTAAGGACTGATCTCACCTGGGGGGACTCTGATAGGAAGATAAGCACCTTATTTGACTTGATCAGTTTTGGCTCAACAAAGGCACTGCTTGCATGACTATGGTCTGGCTTCTTGGGCTTGGAGGAGCAATCCTGATGAATTGACCTTTTATTTTCACCTTGTGAAAACATCCTCATTTATTGAATATCCATAACAAGATCCCATTTTCTGACAATTGATAAGGCCTGAGTACCTCCAGGTACCCAGATGTGTGAGGCATGATGAAAGAAATGGTTCCCATTACCCAACCCCATCTCCCATCTCCCTTCAGGTAATAGAATGTTTAATTCTTAGCCAGAGACATAACTTGTCCATTAAAGTTAGATATTGTTATGGTTTGTGTCTAGATGTCCCCACAAAGCCTCATGCGGCCATAGGTGGGGCTTTTTCAGAGGTGGCTGAATCTAGTGTGTGATGCTGGGTTTAAGGGTGTGTGATTACTAAATTATTTTACTGATCAATTTTGCATAGTTCTGAGTCTGAGAAGGTCCACCCTGGGTGTGAGTGCTACCAGCCCTAAAAGAGACTAGCCTAGATATAAGGGATAGAAAAAGGGCTAATGTGCCTGCTTTCTGCTTGCTGCTTGCTACTTTGCTGCCTGCCTGGCTTCTGCCAGCCATGAAATGTTTCTCCTCTACAATACCCCACTGCCATGTGCCACCCTGCCCTGGAGCCAGTGAACTATGACCTGAGACCTCTACAGACTGCGAGCCAATATAAACCTTTCCTCCTTTAACTTTAAGTGTTGGGTATTTTTGCTCAGCAACAAGAAAAGTAACCAAAACAAGTATCATCATATAACTAAGTTCTAGCCAATGAGTAAAATAATTTATAAGACAAGATGACAAATGGAGAGAGACATTATTCTTTTCTGTTTTTCCTTCTCCAGGATTGCTGGAATGTGGATGTGACAGTGGGCTATCTTAGACCATGCAAAAAAGGGCAGCAATACCCTAAGAAATGTGGAACAACAAAGGGAAGAAGCCAGGTCACTGGACCTGTCTGAGAGTTGCCACATTAGGACTGCTTATTCGCTATTAAGTCAAAGAGAAACAGTATTCTACTTAGTATGTACAAAGTTAACTTTTTGTAGTGCTAGCAACCGTGTCTATGCCTCAACTACCATAGATAGGTTGATCTGACCCAAATCTTTCACATGTTTTTCAGAATAATTTTGCTGATCTATAAAATAGACCAAAACAAAAACCATCCATTTTGAAAAAAAAATGAAAAATACTATGGAAAATACAACACACATTTCAGTAGGGCTAAGAAAGTGGGTGACTATTATTTGAGAAAATAGGGCCAAAATATTTAGATGAGAAGTGTACCCATTTTATCAATTACTTAGATTCTACATGTTTAATATGCATGTTGTCACATACCCAACAAATGACTTACCCATTAATCCTGGTATTAAGTTTCTTTTCAACAAAATAGAAATAAATATTAATAGGTTCTACTAATGGCACCCATGTACAGCTTTTAAAATTTCAGTGAGTTGAAAAATCACATGGAAGGATTTTTAGATATGAAAATTATAGTTCTATCTCAAATCCAAACCATGTGTGCACCCCAGGACTCTGTCTTTATGAATAGACCGAGTGACCCTCTGGCTGACTCACAAGAGCCTCAAAACCCACAGGATACTGAGACTTGTAAGGACTATCATCATCATAATAATACATAGTAATAATTATGTAAATATTAAGTCACTGATTTACATACATCAGTATTCTCTAAATGCTACAAATAATAATAATAATGATAATAATAATAATAAATACTATCTAAAATGACTTGGGTACTTATTATGGTGCCAAGTCCAATATGAAATTCTTGACATGTTATTTCATTTAATTATCATGGAAAAGAGTGAGTCTTTATTAATTATTGTCATTTTTAGATGAAGACTGTGAGATTTGATAAGTTTAGATAGACTTGCACACACTATAAACTAAGAAGGGACAGAGTTGAATCTCTTCTGGAATTGTCTCTTTCCAAAGTCCAAACGTCTAACTCTTAGATGCTAAGGCCTTTCTGCTTAATGGAGCCATCATCATTCAGAAAAATATTTGGTTCACTGGCTATTTAAGTAAGGACAGTTAGTGACTGCATAGGTTTTCATTATGTCTATACTTACCACGTGCAAGATATCGTATAGTTATATGACTCCCCCTCCCTCAATAAAACATTAATTTGGGAACTAGAAGAAAAGGAGAATAAAAAGTGGACAATTTTGGGCCAGGGATTTAGCTCAGTGGCGCCACGCCTGCCTCGCAAGTGCAAAGTCCTGAGTTCGATCCCCAGTACCAAAATAAAAGTGGACAATTTTAATTTGAAAGACAAAACTTTGTGTAAATTCTCTTAGCTATTTCACACACACACACACACACACACACACTCGTAAAATTGCTTTTAGGTTTTGAAGACAAACTATACTATTTTTATAATTTTTAACTTGTAGTAACTTATAATCTTTCAGTGAATTATTTTTATATTTTGACCTTTTTTTTTTTAGGAGGGAGGGCTGAGGTGTCTCTCTGGGTCTTTTGTTGTTATTTTGGTTTTTGTTTTTGAGACAGGGTCTCACTAAGTTGAACAGGCTGGTCTTGAACCTATCCTCCTCTTGCTTCAGCCTTTCAAGTACCTGGGATTACTGGTGTGCTCCACTATGCCTGATTTGAATTTTGTAGTTTAATTTTATTGATTTTTGTTTTGATTGTATTTGGCTAAATCATGGTTACCAATTTTCAGGTTTGTCAGTTTTGTCTGTGGGCATATAGGCTACATATATGTGTGTACATGTGCATTTGTGTCTGCATCTGGGTGTGTCTCACACCCATACAAATCATTTATATTTGCACTTGCACATTTACATAACAGCTGTTTATCTTCACAGTGAGAAGAAGCATGATGTGAATTACAAATTCATCTTAATTTAACAAGAATATTTGTGAATTTTCTTAATACATAAATAAGACATTACAATATATAAAATTTTAATATTGTCTTTAATTACTAGAGGGAATTAAAGAAAGACATTAACAAGCAATATTTTACATTTACATCAAAGTCCATGTATCACATGCTTTTGTTTTATAGTAAGAATTTTTAGTATATGTGCTGCCAAAGCAAGCATTATAGTAAGAATTTTTAACAAACTGTACTACTCAGAAAAGAGCCTCGGTTTTTAATAAAAATAAAAATGCTAGAATTAAATAGATTACTATCTAATTTTATACCTTCATTTGTATAGTATGCAAAGTTATCTTAAATATGTGTTTTAAATGAAGTGGCTTTCTACCAAATTGGGCCTTGTGATAGTGGAAAATGTTAACATAAATTGTAGCATAAATCACTGCCTCATAGAATACCAGAAGGCACGTATAAAAACCCATATCTTTACTCCACATATTTCCCATTAACCATAATCTATTAGTAATTGAAGTTCATTACAAATTCTTGTAGACTTTATTGCTATCATGCTGCATGACACACTGAACCTGGCTTGCATAACAAGAAGTCCTTGCTGGGAAATATCCTATTAACAATGACAGTGCATTTGTCATTGTGATAATAAACCCAAGAGCTGCCTGTAGACTATAAATTATCAAGGCGCCATTTGTGCTGCCCTGGCTTGAAGGTTTGTCAGCACTTCCATTTTAAATCCCTGATCTTCAGTGAGTTGTAACTCAACTATCAGAATCTGCAGTGAGCTGCAACTTTGCATCCAAGGACTCAGCTCAAGACTTTTTTTCAAAATAACTTTTAAGTATGATTTACATTTTCCAATCAGAAAGAACAGAGGTTGGCTTCCTTGAGCACAATAGTGTTGGCGGGATCTGTAAGACAACATCATTTTCAACCAGGAGAAATATGTTTAAATCTGGCCCAGAATATCTATGCCTGTTTAAAATCAGTTTATAACAGTCCCATTTTCGTACCTTAAAAGGATATTATTTAAGTTTCAGAAGAGGAAGTAGACATAAGTGTCAGACATTCAAGGCAACTACATATGCCAAGTGTTTTTTTCCGTTCATGCCAGAGCCACTGTTTCTGTCCCCTTCAGAGCAATAATGTGAAAAATGGGATGATTTACATGGAGTCATGAGAAAATATTACTGTGAAGGAAGAGGGGCATTTGAGAAGCAAACATAAATTTGAAACAGAAATAATCATAACTGTGTAAATAGATGTGCCTTTGGCTTGGAGACAAGCTTCAGCAGTCTGTGACATTTCTCAGCCAAGGAACTGGAAGCCAGCAGGACCAGAAAACATTTTTTTTTCCATTACATGATAGACACTATCTACAATTTTCATCTTTCTTATCTCAAAATGGGGTTGTAATCCCAGTTGGATGAAAAAAGATCTCCCCAATTCCCAAATTAAGACATGCATTTCTATACATATAGTGCTGATAATCAAAACTCTCAAGTCTCAGGGTTCTGTGGAGGGTAATGGATTTATGGGCACTAACCTTATTTGAACACCACTTGTGTGGATGGCTACATCCTGATGCAGTGGGAGCAAAAACTAAGACCGAAAGAGGCTGTGTCTGGTCCTCAGAGAGGTCACCTAGTTCACAGTGTAAGAAAACAAATACAATACAAAGTACAGCAAGATATAAATGCAAAATTGAACTGTAGAAACTAAAGACATTTAAAGCAATTAATTTTTACTAGAGAAATGAAAAAAATAGATTTCATGGATGAGACACAGTTGAGCAGGATCTTGAAGAATTTCATCTTTTATTTTTAGAGATCCCTTTCTCCCACTGCACAAAGCAATGTTCTTTTCTGGAATATGTCATGATATGAAGAGAATAATGGATTCCTCCTACAGGAGTGAGCATTAGCTTGGGATGCGGTAGAGTAAATTATATTTGTCCAACTTCTAACCATGACAAATACAAATCATAGCTATGTATACCAATTGCATAAAGAAGGGGAATAAGAGAATGAGAACTTCCAAAATACAGCACAGAGAAATAAATTTATTTTGCTTCGGGGAAACACCAATGAAATAGAGTCTGGGTTCTTCTAACTTCCTTGCAACAAAACAATGGCTTTTCAGTTTTACTTAACTGCTGAGTGAGAGAAAGCAGAGCAATTGTGTCCTCTTATTGAATTTATGCCCAAATGTGTTCGAAAGGAAATCTAATTACCCAGACAATATCGGTTAAATCTTTTGTGTAGAGAATTTACTGGTAGTGACTACATGCAAAATCCTACATCTGTGCCCCAGATATTATGCTAAGTGATATAGTTATGGATCTCAGTGCATTCTTGCAAATCATGAAATAGATTTTGGTATACTATTACCATTTAATAGAAGAAACTAATATTTAGGCAAATTGTGGAACCTAAGACAGGTTAAGACTTGACTAATATCAAACAACTATTAAAGGGCACAGTGGGAATTCAAACCCCAACCTGATTGCACAGACTCTGTCACCTCTTCTTGTCTTTGCATTGCTCTCAAGTTGTACTCTACGGCATTTGCAGAGCCAGTTTCCACCCTCCAACATTTAGTTCCTATTTACCAATCATGCTTCAACTTTCTTTGCTTTTATCTTTGTAAGCCTGAGTAATTTGATGTTCCTCAGATATGTATCATTGTACTTTAATTTTGTTCTCAAAAACTATTCCAAAATTCACTGAATTGGTGTTTAACTAAAAGCAGATAAAAGTGAAATGTTATTTTCTTATAAAGGTTTTTGGTTCTATCATAATTTTATTACATAGCTTTTGACTTGTTTAGAATAAAATCGATAATTGTAGACCCAATTATCATTTGATAACAGTTCTGATCCCTAGAAGAATCAAGCAAATAGAGTTCGTCTATGCCAAGATAAAAAAAATAATGCCTGCCTTAACTCAGATTCCACAATGTGGTTAGAGTCTTTTTTTTTTTCCTGTTAGCATCTTTTCCTTTTGGTGATGGATATCTGTTCATTCACTTGCTTCCCCCTGACCCAAACTCCATTCTTGTGGTCTAATAAATCACAGATTTCTTTCAAGTTTTATGTTTTTTTATAGTGGTGAACATGACTTGCAGAGGACACAGAGTACTGAAATATTCTCAACAAATAATGTAGGGTCATTGCAATTCCAAATATTTGCCCAGGCAATAGTTTGCCATTTGGAATCAACCTTAAAGCCAACAAAGGCATTAATGGGCCATCTGTTCATTCTTTTTCATTTCTAAAAATATAAACAAGTTTTTCCATTCACATAGTACTTTTTTCTCAAAGTGTTTATCAATCGTTGTGCCTATTATTTATTTGTCCATCTTTTCACCACAATAACAGTAGATAATTCAGGGGAAAGTAAGTTGTTACCATGTGTTTTATCCAATGATATCAGGAGAGTTTTTCTTTATGTGAACTAAAGGGCATAAAATACTTTATCCCAGGGATAAAGCTCATACATGACTTTTGTAAGCAATGTTTTATTCTCTCTGTCCTAGTCAAATTCCAGTTTCCTCAGAGCTAAAAAAGAGATGGTTGAACTCAAAATAGTAAGAAAGGTAATTAGAAAAATTAGGAATGTTAGAGAGACATTTTGCTTGCTGTTAGAAACAGAGGAAGAGACACATATGCCCAACTGTGAGGCAAATATGTGAAGTAACACAAAAAAGGCATTTAAGTGTGAAGATCTGATAGTACAGTATATGTGAGTTTTCCATCTTGAGTGAAGCACAGGGAGCAGCACATGATGCAGAATTTTTCTGCTGTCACAAGTAGCTACCACAGAGATGATCTCTACCTTCTATCATAGCCTGGTCCAGCCTGCAAGACACAGCAGCAGAGAAAATCATTCCCAAAGGTGTTTACCTACAGGCTGGAGAGTGGCTGGAAATGGATTTCAAAGATCCCTACATACTATACCCACTATTTCCCAAATGGGTGTTGTCCAAGAATAGAGAGATGGGCTCTGGTCCTCAACAGATTTTCCCTTTATGATGTGGAGTCACAGCCATAGAGAACTGCTTAGTAGGAGGAATAGACGCAGAAGAGTGTGTGTGTGTGCATGTGTGTGTGTGTGTGTGTGTGACCTTGTACTTCTGCTAGAGATTTCCCAGCACCATTGGTATGCAGATCAAACCTAAGCACAAGCTGTCTCTCAGCAAGAAAGCTGATTCTCAGCAAGGAAGGTGCATCTGCCTCAATTTTAAGTTTTTGAAGTTAGAGAAGCTGAAGAGAGAAAACATTTCTGAGTTTGGGATTTGACTTGAAATGACTGACCAGTCTCATATTTGTTTGAATTAACCTGAAAATGAGAAAAAGTCTGATTTAAATTTTAAAAATGAAAAAAATAAAAATTTGCTGTTTCTATCATTCATGCAAGGACTCATGATCTATGTAAGTCAGTTTCTTCCTCCTTTTACACTTGGATGTTGTACTTCCAGGGTGTTTTATCTTATGCTTGGGGTGACTGTGTAAGGGCAATTCCCATAGTCATAGGCAGTCTCAATTTCCAGCCCGGTATTTTACATTCTAATAACTCTTTCCCACTTTCATGTAAATTTCTCTAAGTCTGAAAGAAGCTCACCATCCTGAGCCTTACACCCAATTTTCATTCATTATCTTGTGAGCCTCACGCATCATAGCACAGGGAAGACTGACTTTTAAACACAGCCCAGCACATATTTATGCCTTTGCTCCTTGCCCCTTACAGAGAAATCAGTACTTCCATGATTACACTAAGCTAAAGTCGGTAAGTAAAGAAAGTCATTTGTCTTATTTTTCATTCTCCCTTGAACATACTCTATGTCTTATCCACACCATTCCATTGATATTGCTATTGTCAGCATAACCAATGACCTCAGACCCAATGGTAAACCCTCAGTACTCATTATATTCTATTGGTCAGCATTGCTTGCCACAGTCTGCCATGAAACACATTCTTCACTACACCTCCAGGACACCCCTCCCATCTCCTCATGTTTTGCCTTGCATATCATCTGCATACTAATTCTAAGAATCTTTTTCAAGTTTCTCCTTATCTCCTTGATGTCTTAGCATTGGAGTGCCAAGGATTCATTCTTTGGCCTTTTATGTTTTTTATCTATGCTGACATTTATTCCTTTGGTGCTCTAAATACTATTTAAGTATTCTTGATTTGCTAACTACTCCAAGATCTACTGCAGGATTCATATCTCCTCTCCTCTCCTCTCCTCTCCTCTCTTCTCCCTTCCCCTCCCCTCCTCTTCTCTATTCCTTTTACCTCTCTTCTCCCCTTCCCTCCCTTATCTGTTCCTTTCCTCTCTCCCCTCCACTCTCCTCCCCACCATTCCCCTCTTCCATTCTCTCTCTCTCCCTCCCCCTCCCCTTCCCCTACTCCCCTCTTCCAGATGCCTCAGTGGTATCTCCTTTGAAATTTTTCAAAGCCTTATCATGTGCAATATGTCTAAATATTAGTCTTCTAGTCTTTCCAACCTCAACTCTGTCTCATATTTCCCCTATTTTAATTCTATTAATGCCATCCTCCTAGAAGCACTGGTGAGAAACCTTGAATTTCTCCTGGAGTCCCCTGTACCTTTCACACCCAACACAATCCTATGTCCATTCCATCTCTCTGTCTCAGTGCTTTTACACAGAAGACCCATAGCTCCTCCTTACCTCATTACTCACAGCCTACTCTTTCTTCTATGTACCATATCCATGAATTTATGCTTCTCCCTACCCATATTTTCCCCATTTTTTCTAAAATCAGCTATCATTAGTCACAGTCAAGAGAAAAAACAGAAAGCATCTAAGCATTTAAAACAGACACAGGGCATTGATCCTACAGTTATGCAAGACAAAAGTAGGACATTGCTTAATCAAATAGTACAGAGGGAGGTTCCCTAGAAATAAGCAATGATAGGAAGCCCGTAGCAGCTAATGTTGGATGAACAAGAGAGGAGTGCTGTCACATGTCCTGCAGGTGGGAGGCACCAGTTCCAAACTGGAGCTAATGTAGGTCATTGTGGGGTTTTCCGGAGAAGCAGAGGAGAAAGAGTTGCTGTTGGATAGCCCATGCAAGACACAGAATGGAAAATTCTTCCTTCTTCCCCTGACCTCCACAATCTTCCATCAATGTCCTCCTTGGCCAAAACCCAACCATAAATAGGTGCCTATAGGTGTAACAAGGGACCCAAGAATATACAGCCCATGGGACCAGCCAACCTTCTCTCCTCACTGCCTCCCCATTTACGATACAAAGAAGAAAGCAGGGAAGCAGAAAAATAAATCTGTTGGCAAATGGTGCCACGAAGAGGCACAGTCATTTTAGTCATTTTTAGCAATGTGGGGCTAACTGCCACAGAATATATGACCCTTCTGAAAACGAGATACAAGCAAGCTTACTTAAAATAGTAGCTTGCAGTGAGGTGGTGGGTGTGACTGGTAGAGGGACTGGCAAGAACTTAGGATCCTGAGGAGGAATGAGAGGACAGCCTCCTGTGCTCGGAGACTAGTTTCACCCCCACAGAGCTCATCTTCTGTGTTCCTAGGGGATCCAACAGGTGTGAGGTCTGCTCTGGAGCTTGGGCACTGGCATTGGTTTTCCATCCCCTCCCAGCGTTCACAACTGTTTGTACACTTTCTTCCTATTACCAGGACTCTGATGTTCCACACTTCATAGATTCTCAAAGGAGCTATTAAGCATAATGTTAAAAGATCATATTATAAAGTCTTATAATTACTTTCAGTAGGTTTCAAATAGGGAAAAATATATAAGTACTTTTTCACAAAAAGTTAAGTATCTGAAAAGAATGTAGGGCTGGGAATTTAGCTCAGTGGTTCCGCTGCCTGCCTCGCAAGTGCAAGGTTCTGAGTTTGATCCCTGGTACCAAAAAACCCCCCAAAAACCAAAAAACTCATTCTGAAAAGAAATGTGAACTATATGGTTTACTGCTCACATGTATTTCTGTAACTTGCCTCCTAAAATCAGATTACTTTATAGCAATTCTCCATTTAGTTAGAACTCAGTGTTGATGTAATAAAGGCTTGATTTTAACTACAGACTGGATCACTGACACAAGAGTTGGTATGAACAGGGAAAAGAAGATGAACTTTTTTCAGGTGAGAGAGCACAGAACCAATTCACATCCAGCTGGAGATCCTTCGGGAAGCTGCTTAATCAAAATCCATTTCTTCATCACTAATAATGATTATAATTTAACTTTACTGAATGCTTCCTATTTTCCAAGTTCCTATCCAAGTACTTTGTGTATTAATTAATTTAATTCTCAGAATCCTATTACTAGCTTCTTTTACAGATGCAGAGAAAGGTTAAGTAATTATGCTATTCTATACAACTTTAAAAAATTAAAAAGCAGAGCGAAGGTGATTTTGCATATTTTACAGTGCCAAAAGCACCCCATGACCTTTCCCACTATAGTCAGAGTAAACTTATATCTTCAGCAGGACAATTTTCAGCAAAATCGTGGTGCATCATTTTGAAAATAAAATTAGCATATAATGACACTTATCTGGTATAAGGAAGTAAGACATTTTTGAGAGCAGTATATCTTTTCAAATCTTCACACATTTGCAATGTAGCATTCAGGTGTGGGCAATAAAACCACAGAGAGATGCTCTCTACCACCATGTTAGAAAGATGAGATTCAGACTTTATTATAAAACAAAATAATGTATCAAACACATATTGAAAACATTTGTTGGCACATTTTCTCAGTCTTGCATTTATTAAGTTGGGCCAACAGTCACATAAATCAGTGGTACTTAGTTAAGTAGACTGGTATAGCTACAAGAGGTAGTAGGTGAGAAGTACATACAATAAAGCAAGGACGACTGTTCTCATCAATGGGAGTTCAGCCCTGACTACAGGGCCTAAAGATACAGTATCAATGCCACATATTTTCCAGGGAAATTTCTGGGCTATAGTCAAATCTAGAACTTCAAGGGGTTCCTTTACTCCCAGATGCCTTAGCAGAACTCAGAATTTTTTTAAACAACTTCCATGGTCCCTTTTTTATGGGATAATGGTAATTTCCTACCTTTCTTGCAGTTCTTATCAATGTCAGAAAAAGCCTGACACTCTTTAACTTTGATAATAAACTTGGTCTTTACAAATGTCATTTAAAATAACACTCCACCCATTCCTTTCACCCCCTCCATTAGTTTTGGAGGAAATAGGGGGGAACTTTCAGAACTGGGCTTTACTTTCATCCTATTAAAAACTTGCTGTTGTTTTAGGGTAGTCTGATTTGCTTTGTTTTATTTTTCTTTTCCACTTGTTAGAATTTCCATATCCTTTTTCCTCTTGACCTTTCTCCAGTGGTTTAATCACAGCATTTTTGCCTGTGCTGACCCTGGCAAAATCTTCCCCTGATATATAAAGAGATCCTCAGAAAAGCTCCTCACATGGCCCAGCTTTCAGGTTGGAATTTCTAGTCTCCCAAACAGACATTAAACATATTTTTCCTTTATGTTTTTCAAACCCGCTGCTCATTCAAATTATGAAAATACACATTAGTTTGCTTATCTAGTAGGATAACAACATATGTTAACAAAGGAAAGTGGCAAAATAAAATGGCCCAGTACATTCACTGAATAAAAGACAGACACAGATATTGCTAACGTATAAAACTCATGAGAATGATAATTATAGCAAGGTATCAGTCACCCAGTAGTAGAAACATTTTTTCTGGTAACTTACCTTACTTACTCCTTATGTTTAATATTAAGAAATGTAGGAGAAGCATAACTGTGGCTACTTGACCTCCTGGTAGGAGGAAGGAGTAGCTAAGCAAGATGACATTGGTGAGATAAACAAACATCTGCCCAATCTGAGAAAGGGTCTCTTCTGTGCCTTGCAGAACCCTGAAGCTCACACCATGTCAAACACCTCTTCTGAGAAGAGGAAGTATAGAGATGAATGATTCGAGAAAAATTTGGCATGAACTGGTATAGGAAAAAAAAATGTACTAAACATTTTAGCTACTATATTTTAAACAAAAACCACAGGGGAAAAATTAGTTGGGACATTGGTGGTAAATCTCTGATAGTGACTAGATTCGGACACTTCAGATAGATACTCTAAAAAGGTGATAATTTAAACATCAGTCCTGTGTTCTTTTATTTGCATACTGCATATTTTTTCTCTTGTCTTTTTCATGATGAGTCAGGTTTTAAGCAAATTTTATAAACACAGGAAGGAAGCAAAAAAAAAGTGTATGTATGGAGATATATCTATGTATATATTTATTTATAGATAGATATGTAGATATATAAAGAGAGGGGAGAGAAAACATACTGTATGTGCCAAGATGTGGGTTTATTACTAGTTTATTCATCAGAAAACCAGATGAACAAGATTTTATCTTTCATAGTATGTACTCTAGTGAAAATCATAGACCAAAAGGAAAAAAGTAACAGAGTGTTACATGGTGCTTTCTCTGTCTCCCTGTATTGGAATTTTAACTGAGGTCCTAAAGCTGAGAAAAGTAGGTGTAAAATACCCTCATATTCTGAATCAAAGTGTTGTATCATCTATGTTGTTCTACAAGTAAATTGGGTAGAACTGGCTCTCACATCTACTGCCAATACTCACCTTCTGGCTATAAAGAGAGAAAATCAAGACAGAGCTGGGATTAAAGAGGGATGGACAGATTGTTGTTAGTGAGCAGCCCAGTGTATCAAGGAGCAGGATGTTTCATGCTCAGAAATTGGGTCTCAAAAAGCACAAGTCTAGGAAGCATAAGGTCTTATATATTACTCATGGCTGACAGCCTCCAGCTGACTTTACATAACCTTTAGTAGCAGATTTCATGGGAAGGTCTTGCAGATCCTCAGTTGCAATACAAAGCTGAAAGATTTTCCCTGTTGTGGATGAAGTCTACAGAGTAGGAACATGAATTTGGAGGAGGTAACCCCAAAAAGGTTGTGTGAGAGAGTAAATCATGAAGTACTGGTAGTTCAAAAGCATATACCCAGCTAGCATCTAAGGTATTAACTGTATCAGAAAACTGCACCTGGGATGTCCCCAGCTTGAGGAAGGATTAGCAATTTTGCCACACACAGGAGTCCATAATGTCAGAGTATTGTGACCCAGCTCTGCCCTTGTTCCAAACCTGAAGAAATACAGGGAGCCTGCATAGTTGATGAGGCCAGGAGGAGAAATCAAGATAAAAGGAATCATAAAGAAGATGATTGTGCCCTCCTTGTTCAGTGTAGTATTTCCAGCTGGAGCAAGGACTAAGCTAGAAGAGCTAAAACAAAACAAAAATAAACAATGTGAATTACAGAAATGAAAAGTGTAAGATGTTTCAAGGGATTGGAATTTTAATACCTGAGAGGAACTGAAGAAGCTACAGGATTATTTGATGTGGATAATAATGTGTTAAGAGTTCAAAGTTAACAGCAAGTTGCTTTGTTTTTTGCATTCATATACCAAATTGGGTTCATTCAATAGTCTGGTGTTCCAGAGGGAGAAATCCCACCAACAACAACCACAACAGGTGTGCTTAGTGGTAAGGATAAGCTAAGTAGGTCAGGAAAGGCCTTTATTAGGCAACTGTTCTTGAACCTGAGACCTCAGTGATAAGAAAGAGACAATTAAACATAGATCTGGCAAGAGCAATCCCACCAGAGGAAATAACAGGAAAGAAGGCAAAGCTTTTAAAGTTCTAGGACTAGATCAAAGGTCAGTTTGAAAAGCACCATGTGCCAGGAGGAGAGAGGTCTTTGATAGGATTGTCATTGGAAGTAGAGGCCTGATTCTGCAATGCCTTTTAGATATTGGCCATGAGTTTAAATCAATTATAAAGGCACTAAGAACACATTAAAAATTTTGAACATAATCATATTAGTATTTTTTTAAATTCTGGTTTTGCAAAGACAATGTATTGCTGGTAAGGGTGGTGCGTTAAGTCGGTTTGTCATTGCTGTGACCAAATACCTGAGGGAAACAACTTTACGGAGGAAAGGTCTGTTTTGAAACATTGTTTCAGAGGCTTCAGCCCACGATCATCTTGTTCTATTGCTGTGAACCTGAAGTGAGGTGGAACATGGCAGCAGAAGGGGAAGGTGGAGTAAAATGGCTCATCTCATGCAGCCAAGAAGCAGAAGGCAAAGGAAAGAGCCATAGAAGAAGGGGATAAGAACACAACATCATTTGGACAGTTAAGGTTTCATGACCCACTCCTTCAACTAGGCTCCACCTTCCCCTTAGAAGGTAATTCTCTGTTAGCTTCCAGTCACACCATCAAATTATGATCTCATCAATCGATTAATCCACTGATGAAGTTAGGGCCTTCATGATCCAAAACCTTCTCAAAACGCTACTTCTGAACACATGAGACTTGTAGGGGATATTTCAAATCTAAACCATAACAGGTGAGCATAGAAGGATCTCTTGGAAGCATTTTACTAGTCTAGAAAAGACATGAGGATAGATTTGCCTAAATTACTGAGAGTGGAGATGTAGGAATGTCAGTGGATATAATCAGATATAATTGGTTAGCACTTTATGGTTAATTAAGAATCTATCCTGGATATTTTGTACTCTGAGTAACTATTTTGACGATAACAATACTCAGGGTATTAACTGTTACTATTCTCTTAATTTTATGAAATTTAGTTTTATTGTTTCATAAAGTAATAAAATAAAATAACTTCTTCAGATGTTACTGGATGTTTTCAGTCCCCTGTCTTTGCCCTGTCTATTGACAGCTATACTTCTCCACAGCTGCCTCAAATGTCAGCGCTAATTGTTCACTTCAGTCATCTACAGAGAATTTTCCCCAGTAAGGCAGTAGCTACAATGCTTAGAAAGTTATGCCCTCTAACTTTCCACTCCTGAGAAAGACAAAAGCCGGACCTGTGATAAGAAAAGGCCAGCCTCCTTTCCCCAAGGTAAGGCCAACTTGGTGCACCGTTTACTCTCCAGAACTCCCTGTGCAGCCATGATGCAGTGAGTCTCAGTTAAATATTTCTCCAGACCTCTCCTGCTTTCCTCACTCCATTTCTTCTGAGAGTATTCACTAACACTTGAATATCACTAAATCACTATCAATATAGTAAATCACCTGAGAATCTTTGTCTGAAGCTCTAGAGAGCCAAACCCAAGAGAGAATTTAATTTTGAACATGTTACTTTTGACATGATGATGAGGCATCCATGTGGTGATGTTAAGTAGACTGGTTGATGTATGACTCAACCTCAGATGAGGTATTTGGGCATCAGTAGAGTTTGAATGGTATTCATAGGCAGAGGAATGGTTAGAATCTCTAAGCAGAGATGTGATCAGACAGGAAGGTCTAGGAGAGAGCCCAGAGGTCTCTGACATTTAGCAGTTGTTACAGTTTAGATCTAGATGTTCCATTAACATCTCATAGGGAGGCTTTTAGAGGTAATTGGATTATGGGGGCATAATTAGTCCACTGATGAGTTTATAGCTAAATGTAATTTGGGAGGTGAAGCTTAGTTGGAGCAGGTGGGTCACTGGGAGTGTGCCCTGGAAGGGTCTATCTCCTTCCTACCTCCCTTGATGCCCTGTTTCCTGCTGCCATGCCATGAGATCTTTTCCCTCAGTCATGACTCTCCCACTCCATCCTTCATTGCAGCCAGCCTGGATTGAAACCTCTAGAAAATGTGAACCAAAATAAACCTTTTCCTCCTTATAGTTGTGAGTGTTGGGTATTGAGGAAGGAACTATGACAGAGGTAGAAGGTAAGAATTCAGCAAAACAGACAGTATGAGTATTGAAAAAATGGTAAAGAGAGCATTGGAATCTGAAGGAATCCTATCTTTATGTCTAGGTTTTGAGGTTGTAGTTGGGTTCTACTAAATTAAACTTTATAAAGTATTAGACTCCCTGGTGACCACTGACTATATCAATATACAACATGGAGAAAGTTCAAGAAATGTGATTTTCTGTTAAAGAATCTTTTAGTCACTGATACCTGCAAATGGATGCATTTAGAGTCTTTGTAATTCTAGGTAAGGTTATTTCATGTTAACTGCACAATTAACTCATGTCATCAATGAAGCCTTTTTCATTTGAATTAAGTCCCTAGTCTCTATAAAATGAGAATTTTCCTCATTTGCTGAAGTCTTTCAATTACTTTCTAAGTTGAATTAGTAATGCACTAAACTTTTATTTCCAGAAAAATGAGTTCAAGTAGAGGTCATCCATGCAAATGAATTGAGTGATCTCAAGCTAGAATTTATGGATGTCAGAAAGCCCTATCATATTGCTTTATTTTTCAAGGGAAATGGATAATAAAAATATGGACATTATGTATTTATTTAAGAAGAGATTTCTGAAAATGAGAGTACTTTTGTTTAACTCTACAGTACCCATCAAGTAACTTAAAAGAGAACAAAGTTCATAGAAGGTCAGAGAATCTCATAGCAAAGAAGGACTAAGCTAAAGGTGTAAGAATAATAAGAGAAATCCTCCAAGTTAAAGATACTGCAGGAATTAAATCTGTAAATTTTTGGAGTTTCATACCAAGTCATAAGAAAATGATTTCTAATGAAGCTCAGAGCTCTCAATTCCCATTTAATCTTTCCTGCAATTCTTTGAATGGGCTGGCATTTTTTTCAACTTAATAATGGTGCATATTATCAAAGAAGCCAAGCCGTTAGCTTAAAAAGACAGGGCCAATAAATGGTAGGTTAGTATTGTAATTTATGTCATTCTAACTCTGAAAAGTTCATACTTTTCCCTAAACTAAGATAGAGTATGAAGACCCAGTTTATTATCCTTAAATGTTTCAAGTCTCTTTAGTATTGCAGCAAAGACTTATAGAAGAAGACTTTCAGTGAAGAAGTTATGGCTGCAAGCATAGGCACCAACTCTCTCCCCAAAGGTTTACCTTCATGTTGGTGCCTCACCCTGTCTCTATAATGTACAAATGGCATTTTGTTTTGTCATTAAGCTCAGTTTGCTTAAGGAGTTTACAAAAGAGAGTTGTTAGTAACTGGAAATATAAACAGCTGCAATTCCAAAGGTAAGGAATAAAAACCTAAAATGATGACCTATTTTGGTTGCATCATGTCTAGAGCTTGAATGCTGCTGGTGGGTTAGTATCAGCACTCAACTTTTCTGTGTCTATTTTTGTCCTCATTTTATATAAGGGTTGTGGCATATTGAAGCACCAGCGGATAGAATTCTGATCACCAGCAATTAATACTTACAGATATAATAGATTGTCTGAGAGGAACAGGAATTTTATTTGAATCTCAGATTGCAGAAAAAAGATTGTGTTCTCATCAAGCATGAGGAAGCTGGACATTTGAATGGAGCTCAACACTAAGGTTGAAATTGTTGGAGGCCATTAATAAGTGTGGAAAAGTGGGCCAGTGGATTCCAGAACCTCATAACGAATATCTCTCCTGGTAAGTATACAATGAGCTGCAACCCTTGGGTTATTGGATTATTTTGCTGTGGACTTAAGTTATGAATAAAACAGATGCTGCATCATTCTGCTGCCTTATTTTTAAAAGTAAATTTATCTTTTAACTCTAAAAGGTCAATAATGACTAGTCTTGGACTAAAGTAGCAGTCTTGGACTAAAGTAGCAGTCCTGGACAAACGGTCAACATTCCCTAATACTGCAACATTCACAAATGTTAAAAGCAATATTGATTTTTCCCAAGGAAATAATCATGGAACCCAACACTTATGAAATCCAGTTGCTAATTTTTTGGGAATAACTCAATTAAAATGTTTCAAGTCTGATTTCCCCCCCTAATTAGCAGTTCTTAAAAATGTGTAGAACTTACTTACTGTGATAGCCTCCCACTGCAATTCTTTCCCCCTGTTCAAGGATTTAAAGAAATATTTAGACCAGAGGTGTTCTGGGAAAATTGGACTTCCTACACATTAGCAGGAGAAGTAGTTCAGATCAAGCCAGATTTTGATGTGAATGTTAAACCAATCAAAACTATATTTAGAGAATGTAACATTTTATGCAACTCTTACTAAGTCCACTAAGATTCCCTTCACCCAATCTTATCACAAAGTTGTCCAATATGATCTAAATGCATTACCATCTGTATTCTGATGTAACTCCCCATTACTACTATCAGGCAACATCAATCACCTATGATTAATCCATTCAGGTCCTAGTTTGACCTAAAGGCTTTGTTCCACCACCCTATGATACTGACAAAATTTCTCTTATAAAGATGGGATCAATTGTATCTTCAAAGTATGCTCAATGTAGTGGGCCAAACATTGGTCCCCAGAATATATGTCTATACCTCAACATCAGAACATGTGAATATGACTTTATGTAGAATAAAAGTATTTGAAGATGTAATTAAGGTTTTCAAGTTAACATCATACCAAGTCTCCTGGTTATACCTTAAGAGTAGTGAAAATCATCTTTATCACAGATGAAACAGAAGACAAGGGAAGAAAGGCCTGTGAAAATCAGAGACAAAGATCAGAGTTCTGTGCCTTATGTCAAAGAATGTATGAAGTCACCAGAAACTGGAATAATAAAAAGGATTCTCTGCTGAAACCTTAAGAGAGAGTAAAATTCTGCCAATATCTTGATTTCAAACTTTAGGCCTCCAGAACTGTGAGAGAATGAACTTTTATTTGTATAATTTTATTTGGGTAACTTGCCACAGCACTCATAGAAGGCTAACACAAGTTATAGCATTTAAACTATACAGTAACTATTATACAAGTAACAGATCAAGATAGAAAACACACTCTGTGAGAGAGATTATTGGGCACCATGACCCCAGAATTAGATTTCTTTGTAATTACAACCTTAGAGAACCAGACAAGAAAGGCAAGACTATCCCAATTTTACAGCAGATAAGACTGGGTTCAAAAACATTAAGGTTTGAGAACAGAAGACGCTTCTGGTTAGGCATGCCACAGCTCCCAGCCCAGAGGAGGTGAGCCGCATGGGTGCCACCAGCACCCCACTGCCCACCAAGGTCAAAATGAGAAGACACATAAACAAGCCTCAGAATCAAACTTCCAGATCACCTACAACAAGCCCAAAGGGAAAGGAGATGGAACACTCTGATACTCAACCACCTGGACTCCCCTGAACTGGCAACAAAAGAGGATCTGAAAAAATGAAATCAGAAATAGTTTCTCACATAACAGCAGAGATTGTGCCCATAGTGCAAGAAATGATTCATATCTAGAGAGGACATAGATAAAAAAAAAAATAGAGGAGCTGAGAAACATGATGGAATCCCAACATAGGAAACAAATGGAATCTATAAAACAGATGCAAAAAGATTTCCAGGAGATTAAAAACTCCATTGAAAGTCTATGCAACAGAATGAGCCAATGTGAAGACAGAATTTCAGATATAGAAGATAAGATTGCAATTAGTAACCAGGAAAAGAAAAATTGTTTTAA
>NW_004624732.1:37719967-37731164 GCF_000247695.1 Heterocephalus glaber
AAGGGGAAGGGGAAGTGGGAGGGGTAGGGGAAAGGAAAGAAGGGAATGGAATTAATATGAGAAAATGAAAAAAAGTAAACAAAGTCTCTGTTAATAGGGAGGACTGGAGGGGTTCAAGGGAGGGCAGGGGAAGGGTGAAAACATAAAAACCAAGAGATTATGTAAAGGTTGAAATTTCCATTGATGAATGTCATTATATTGTATACCTAAAATGTACCCATAAAAGGATATAAAAAGAAAAAAAAAACATTAAGTTTTTTTCCTGACAAGCACTGCGCATAGGGAAGAAAGTGAGGATTTGTGTCCAAGTCTGCACAACTTCAAGATCTCTACTTTTCTAATACATCTTTCAGCTTCTTTTACATGATATTCACTTATTTTAGACTATGTCAAAATTTCTGTAAAGTGGTGGTGTATCAGGAAATAGCCTAACACATATACTGGCTGCCAGAGTCGTTTATTAAAAGCACTGTAATCTACCTCTTTCTGTTTTAAAATATTTTGGGGAGATCTTTGTTCTTTCCTAGAAACAAGTTACCAATACACTGGTGAGTCAGACTTATGTCCTCCTTGGCTTAATAGCTTCAGAAAGATTTTTAGAAAGCTAAAAGTGATTCATGAGACTTACAGTTCTGTTATAAGTAATTATCAAAAAACATATTTCTTGAAGGTGAACTTTGAATATCATCTGTTAGATTGACTATGGTAAAGTCTCACCCACAATTTTGGTACATTTGGAGGAGGAATCTAAGTTTCCATGTTTATCATGGTCAAAAGAAGACCATTCATGGCATGAGGAATTATACCTCCTGAAAACTTGAAATGATAGCTTTAGGAAAATAAAATTATTTTGTAACCACTCAAAAAATCTTTTCTAAATTACTAATACATTCCTTTTTTTTCTCTTCAAAGTGAACAAACTGCTGACTTTGTGAACATTTGTTACTGTCATAGCAGAAGGTAAACTATTTTCATAAATACGCAAATATATCCTGCTGGGCTTCTGTAATACTTCCAGCAGCTCTGCTGCAGTGTATGTCTATTTCAAATTTGATGATATTAAGAAGGAGGAGAAAGCACAGAGCATGCAGCTTAGAATTATCTCTGCCCAGGAAAGTTAGCAATTAGAGCAGAGATGGTGAACAGTACCAAGGTAACCTGCTTAATGTGATCTTTCTCCACAGCTGAGGATGTTGTCATGTCACAGGGTTTGTTTTCATAGTGAAAAATAGGGAATAAAGACAATATTTTTATAATCTCACTATGTACTCAGAGGTATGTGCTCATTAGAAGATCAATGATACATACACCCAACGTGAAACCCTCTTCTCACATCCAGATTGTATTTATCCTTTATTTCCTATTCTCTTATGGACTGCCTCCCCTCCATTGTATGTGCTTAGGGGAAGCCAGAAACCCTTGAAGATAGTCCCTCAAAATGTCTACACACACCCACATGCTGTTGAAACAAAGGAAGCTTTCTTTAAGTGTGGACTGAATGAATGAATGAATGAATGAATGAATGAAGAGAAATACGTATAATGATAACAGTCAAGAGTTTGGAATCAAACAAGACTGGGACTGAGTCCTTGCTACATCTCTCATCTGTTACTTGATCTTGGATAAGCTCACATGTCTGTGCCTAAGTTTCCTCATTTGTGATGCCTTAACTCACCAACAGGCATTGGGTTCAAGGTAATTTTTAATCTCTCAGGATGGTGAACTCCATGGCTGGCCTTGGGAGAGTAGGCCTAGCAAGGAATTTATCACTGAAAAGGTGCATGTGAGCACCGATGATGTGACAGAAGCTCCATCTGGCTCCTTAGTCACACAGATATGGTTTCTTTCTCCATTTAGTGTAGAGTTATAGTCCTCAGCGAATAAAAGAGCATGTAAAATGTGTTATCCATTACTATAAAAACATTATTGTTAATAAATACAAAAATACTCTGGCAATTCTTATAACCAGATCATGTACAAAAATGTACAAAAAAAAAGTCAAGGCATAGAGATGGAAATAATTTTATAAGGGAAGGGATACTTGAACTTGTTATCAAATACAAATAAGGACTTGGGGAAATGGACTGAGTTGAAGGTTCTAGGACATTTCAAGGACAATGACTAACTACTGAAAAAACACAGTCAGTTAGCAGTGTTCCTAGGAGGGCTATAAAAACTCTTTGCTTCTAAGTATTTCCCCATCAGATGCTCTCCCTTTTACTGAACACCATCTTGTGCCTGAAAACCTTCCTTGAGCTAGAACCCCAAGTCTTTGAGGCTTCCTATACATGGATGTAATAGTCACTGTTCTACAGTACTGTACAAAAAACTAAGTCTCCTAGGGGAGGACAGGTGAACATTCAGCCAGGAAGGTGGCAGGTTTCATAAAATATTCCCACTTTTTAAAAAAGTGAAGACATAACCCTACTGAACTCAAAAATTTTAGAAAAATCTATTTTGAGAGGACCATCAGTAGCTTCCTACCCTATTTCCAGACATCAAATGTTTGTCTTGAGTCCCTGTAAAGGGCTTCTGCCTCATCACTTCTTACATCTTAATTTGGTCTTGGAAGAAGATTGAGTTAGGACCGAGACAAGGGAGGTCTGTGCCTTGTCTAATCCCATTTTCCATTTCTTAAGTCTGTGAGTATTTAAAAGTTCCTTTTTATATAGAAATGAGTGAATAATTTACCCCAAGACAGAGTTTGAGGGATTATAGAAAACTTGAATATAAATAGAGGGAAAACACCCAAGTATGATAATGATAGGAATGGGTAGCTGATGATGTAACACCTCAAAGGTCCTTATGGAAATGGTGCCAAATGGGATCTTAGAGGTTTTTGGAAAAATGTTCAGGTGCTCCCATGGGTCTTCAGAAACAAGCAGACCCCTAGGCTTCTTGCCTCCATTGCTAGCAAAACATTTTAAATTCATCTAGTACATATATTGAGCTCTATGCAAGATTTCTTTTGAAGAAAATGTTTCCATCACTTAAAATAATTGAAAATCATTTATGTAGAGCACGGATTGTAATAGATCAACAGGCAGCAGAGTCGCCCAAAAGACCTAAAAGAGAGATTGCTAACCCTGCCCCCAGATTCATTAGGAGTGAGATAGGACTCAATAATTTACGTTTCAAACAAATTCTAAATAATACTGATGCTACTGGTCTGGTGGTCACACTTTGAGAATCAAAGATCTAGAGGGTTATGGTGAAGAGGAAACAATACTGGCACTGGAGAGTGACCCTGGATGCTAGCTTTAATTGTGTCACTAACAGTGATAAAAATGTTAAGAAAATGTCTTTCCCCCTCCAGGCTTCAAATTCTACAACTTATAAAATTTGTGACAATTAAGAGGCATACTTTTTCAGATGCTTGTGATAGACAACTGATTCTGATTGGCTTTAATATAAAATGAAATTTGTTTGTGAATTAGGAAAATCCACAGGTAGGCATTTAACTTCATGTGTGGCTAATCCTAGTAAGCAAACAATGCCATAAGGATTCCAAGCCTTTCTTCTCTCATTTGGTTTTCATTCTCAGGTAGGCTCATTCCTTATGATTCCAACACCAGATATGCCAGATAGGTGTTCTATCGGCATAGCAACCTTAAAGAATATCTCTTTCTTAGTACTTTCAGCCCAAAGAACCAAGGTTGGTGCTCATTTCCTGGAGAAGGTTTTATGAACTCTATTGCCCAGGTCAGGAGCATACGCAAATGCATGTGACTAAATGTTAGAGTAAACAGAGCTCAGGCCACAGGGATTTAAAGTTAGGAACAACTGATTCCACAAAATTACACCAACAAGTTGCTATTCTAAGAAAGGGAAATAGAGAAGATTGTAACTCAAGATAAGTCAAATTAGTATTTCTCAATATTCTTTTAATCCATGGTCCAGCAGCCAAAAAGATTTTGCAAAACTTTCTTTAAAGAAATTCATGCTTGGAACTTTATTGGAAGCTTAGTTTTTTCTCTTTCGCAATATAAAATTATGATGGCCATTTTGTATAGTTTTTCTCCCAGGGGATGTGACTCCTTGGATGAGGTCAGGGCCACCATTTCTGAAGGAACACGGGTTTTGGTGTCTATCATACTTGAATTTGAATCCTAGCAAAACCACTATTTGTATGACCCTCTCTTGTCCTTTCAATTTCTGTGGAATAGGGATATCTATATTTCTGTTCAATCATGGTGATGGGGTAATCAAATTAGGTGATGTCTGTAAAGCACCTGCCCCAATATAGAGACTGAATGGATGGAAATTAATTTTTTCATTACTGCCACATTCAGTGGAATCCATCAGTCAGAATTAGTCAGTGTTAACAAGAAGCTGGGGGGCAGTTCACTTATGGACACCAAGTCCCAGTAGCCAATTTAAATGAAGTCACCGATTCCATAGATTCAGGTTTGCTTTTTCTCCCACTTGATAACATTTTAGTAAGGAATCTGGTGCATTTCTTGGAGTTTATGAAATAAGGTAGAAAGTAGCCTGGGTGAGATGAACATAAAAAATAGAAGGAAAACAAAGAGAACCTGGAATCAGTGGGAAGCTTCATTTTCTTTAATTAGCATATTTAAGTGAAGCTTAGAAGCTGCTCCTTCCCTGAAACATTACATTTTATTAAAAGCTGTTTAGAGCTCATAACCATTCTGCTGATTTTCTCAAAACATGTTCTCCTTATAGGCCAGTGCTAAACTGTGCATATGAAATGAGCTCAGCTTAATGTTGTGTTAAAAGAATTTGGTCTCCAGAGCTGTCTCTCTTCTTAATAATATGTAATCATACTCCATCTATTTAGTTTCTTTTAACTTGCCCCATGCAGGCAATGAATCCAGTTTAATTAAATGTGCCTTTAAATAGTCGAACAACATTCATTTGCACCTAGCAAGCCCCCCTTTCATCCTATAAAGACCCTCTCAAGATATAAAAACCCAATAAAGAGGCCATGTAAGATGTGTGTCTGATAATACAAGAAGTCTGACATTTGCTCTGTAATTTAGTAAATCTGAATTAGCTTTTGGCCACATTGTCACAGCTGAACAGAACCCATGTTGGGGCTCTTGGATTCTTGATCAGTCCTCATAAATGTCACATTTGGAGATAAGTCTCCCTGGCTTGGTGCCCGCAGTGCCAGAAGTGAGGCCCACTGAGAACTGGACTGCTGCCCATGGAAGCCCTCAGAGGGCCTCTGAAGAGGGCATGGCCTGTGCTGCTGGTCATATGGCCTGGTGACCTGCAGGGATGGAACTTAAATTTTCTCTATTAAAAGATTTGGTAAGTGGGCAGAGAAATCCCTCCTGAAACCTAAGAGCAGAGAACTAGATGATATTGCAAGATTTGTTGCATTCTAATCATTGAAATTTTTGGTTAAGGAATGAACCCTACTCAACTTAGTTCTTCATGTGAATTAGCACACTACTTATATTTCTTTAGTGATTGCCAAGTGACAGAACTTGCTACAGACAAGCAAATGAAACACAGACCTTGCTCTTGAGGCTTATACTCTAGTTGGGGGAAATAATAATAGACAATAACAAGCAGACCAAATAAATACATGATGTCAGGTGGTGAGAGGAAAGAAAATAAGTCTAGTCAAAGGAGAAAGGGAACAATGCGCTGGGAGTTGTGGGGACAGGGTGGCCATAATGTCAGAAATCTCTTTGGTTAGTAGCTATTTTTAGGGACAGACTTGATACAGCCTTGTTGGTTATGTACTCTGGACTAAGCTCAGTGTTGGTTGGTTCCATATTTGTGTTTCTGAATGAGAAACTGGATTTAATTAGTCACTGTAGTAGTGGACTTAATTGATTGGGTGGATTAGGAGAGACATAGTTTTTTTTATTCATGTCTTTCCTCAACAGGATGCAAAAGAGGAATTTTGCCAACTATTCTCCAAGGGATGTGTAAGGGACATATCTTACTGTTCTCTATGAGATCTAATATATGTAAGCTTTTGTTTTTCATTTAGTTTATTGGTACATTTTAAGTATACAATGCAGTTATATTCATCATTGGGGTCTTATACCTGTACATGATGTATCTTGATTCTTATTGTTTCCCCATTCCCTTGCCCTCCCTTCACCCCCTCCACTCTTTCCTATTTACAAAGACTTTGTTTCCATGTTTTTCCTTTCCTCATATTTTTTCTTTTCCCCTCTTTCCCTTCCCTTACCCTTCCCACTTCCCCTACTCCTTTAGAACTTTTCTTCCTATTTCACATTATCAATTATACAATTTGAACCTTATCTACACTTTTAGTTTTTCACACCAGAGAAACTATTCTGTAGTTACACATGTGGATCCTATTTATTTCACTAGAGTATGGCCTCAATGGGTATCCATTTTGCTATAAATATCTCTAGTTTCTCATTCTTTATGGCTGAGTAGTACTCCATTTTATAGAAAAAGCACATCTTCATCCAGTTTCCAGTTGATGGGCACTTAGGCTGTTTCCAAGTTTTAATTATTACAAACTATGCCTCTATAAACATGAGTGTACATGTATCACTGTAGTATGATTCTTTAAATTCTTTTGGGAAGACACCAAGCAGAGGAATAGCTGTGTCAAATAGGACTTCCATTCCTAGTTTTTTGAGGTATCTACATATTTATTTCCATGATGGCTGCACCAGTCTACACTCCTACCAACAATGAAGAAGGGTTCCTTTCTCCCCACAAGCTCGCCAACATTTGTTATTGGTTGATTTCATGAGAGCAGCCATTCTTTTTGGAGTGAGGTGGAATCTCAGGATTGTTTTCATCTGCATCTCTCAAATGACTAGGGATGTTGAACATTTTTTCATATGTTTATTTGCTGCCTTTACTTCTTTGTCTGAGAAATGTCTGTTCATTTCAGATGCCGATTTTTGAATTGGGTCTTTATCTTTGGTGGGGTCTGATTTTTTTCAGTTCTTTATATATTCTAGATAGTAGTCCTTTGTCTGAGAAACAGCTGGTAAAAATTTTTCCCCACAGTGTAGGTTGTCTCGTAGCTCTGTTGGTGGTTTTTAATTTTTAAAAATTGTATTTATTTATTTATTTATTTATTTTTGTACCAGGGATCGAACTCGGGTGCTTGTGCTTGCGCAGCAGGTGGCGAAACCATTGAGCTAAATCCCCAGCCCTGTTGGTGGTTTTTGTTGCAGTGCAGAAGCATTTTAATAAGATGAGATCCCACTTGTTGATTCTTTGTGCAAGTTCCCGTGCTACTGAGGATTTGTTCATGAAGTCCTTTCCTATGCCAATGTCTTTGAGAGTTCTATCTAACTTGTCTTCCAGTAAGTTTACTGTTTCTATTTTAATATTTAGACTTTAATCCACTTCAATTTTAGTTTAGTGCAGGGTGAAAGATAGAGGTCTAGTTTTAAGTTTTGGCAAGTTGAAATCCAATTTTCCAAATACCATTTATTAAAGAGGCTATCTTTCTTCCAGTAAGGATGGTTGGCTCCTTTGTCAAAGATGAGGTGGCTGAGTATGTCTTGAGTTGTTTCCACATTTTCTAATCTATTCCACTGATCCTCAGGTTTGTTTCTTTGCCAGTACCATGCTGTTTTAGTCACAGTGGCTTTGAATATACTCTTTCATCTCTTTTTTCAATGTGCTGTAGTTCTCAATGTAGAGGTCTTTTGCTTCCTTCCTTAGATTGATTCCTAAATATTTCATTTTTTTGGATGCAATTGTGAAAGGGATTATTTCCCTAATTTCTCTTGCAGTGAGACTGCTGTTTATATACAAGAAGGCTATTGATTTTTGAGTGTTAACCCTGTATCCAGCTACTCTACTGAATCTGTCAATTAAGTCTAGAAGTCTTTTGACAGTTTTTTGGGTCCTCTATGTAAAGTATCATATTGTCAGCAAATAATAACAGTTTACCTTACTCCTTTCCTATCTTTATTACTTTTATTTCTTTCTCTTGTCTAATGGCTGTAGCTAATGTTTCCAGAACTATATTGAACAGGAGTGGTGATAGTGGACTTCCTTGTCTTGTTGCTGATTTTAGCATGAAGGTTTTCAGTTTTTGACCGTTTAGTATGATGTTGGCAGTTGGTTTTCAATAGATAGCCTTTATCAACGAGATAGAGACCCTCTATTCCAATTTTCTGCAGGGTTTTCATCATGAATGGGTGTTGAATTTCATTAGATGCTTTTTCTGCATCTATTGAGATGATTGTATGATTTTTGTCCTTGACTCTGTTAATATAGTGTATTACATTTATTGACTTATATATGTTGAACCATCCCTGCATCCCTAGGATAAATCCCACTTGGTCAGAGTGTATAATCTTCTTATGACCCTCTCTGTATTCTGTCTGCCAGTATCTTATTAAGGATTTTTGCATCTATGTTCATTAGGGAGATTGGCCTGTAGTTCTCTTTTTAGGTTGGGTCTTTCCCTGGTTTTGGAATCAAAGTAATATTTGCTTCCAGGAATGAATTTGGAAGTATTGCTTCCCTTTCAAATTCATTGAAAAGTTTAAAGAGTAGCAGCAATAGTTCTCTAAATGTCTTGTAGAATTCAGTAGTGAAGCCATCAGGACCTGTGCTCTTCTTTGTTGGTGGATTTATGTAATTTTTAATTATGTTTTCAATTTCACTGATTGTAATTGGGGTGTTTAGAATTTTTATATCTTCTTCGTTCAACTTTAGTAATTCATATGTATCTAGAAAGCTGTCCATTTCTTCTCTGTTTTCTATTTTATTAGAGTACAGCTTCTCGAAGTAGGTATTGATGATCCTCTGGATTTCTGTTGGATCTGTTGTGACTTCACCTTTTTCTTTCCTAATTGCATGTATTTGAGCCTTTTCGTTCCTTTTTTCATAAGGTTGCCTTAGGGTTTATCGATTTTATTTATTCTTTCAAAAAACCAACTCTTTGATTTGTTGATTTTTTTGTATCATTCTCTTAGTCTCCATTGCATTGATTTCTGCTCTGATCTTTATAATTTCCTCCCTTGTCCAAGCTTTGTGTTTGTCTTGCTCTTCTTTTTCTAGGAGCTTAAGATCTAGCATTCAGTTGTATATTTGAGCTCACTCTGTTTTACTAGTGTGGGCATTCACTGCTATGAATTTCCCTCATAGAACTGCTTTCATTGTGTCCCATAGATTCCTGTATGTTGTACTGGCATTATCATTTTTTTGTAAAAGCTGTCTAATTTCTTCTTTAAATTCCTCTGTGACTTATTGGTTGTTCAGGAAAGTGTTACTCAATTTCCATGTGTTTGTGAAGTTCTTTCAGTTTCTTATGCTATTGATTCTCAGTTTAATTGCACTATGCTCTGATAATATACACAGGATAACTTCAGTTCCTTTGCATGTAATTAAACATGTTTTATGAGCTAGTATGTGGTCTATTTTGGAGAATGACCCATGCGCAGCTGAAAAAAAATGTATATTCTGATTTTGTGGGGGTGAAACACTCTGTAGATGTCTATTAAATCCATTTGTTCTGTTCTGGAATCGCGGAAAGAAATACATGGAGACACAGAATTGGGATAAAATAAATGTTTACTCGCAAGCAGGCAGGACTGCCAGAAACTGGCCTGGTCAGAGTCCACGCCCTGTGTTCTTTGTCCATCACCTTTTATACTTTTGTCAGTCATTATCTCATCCCTAGTGGTCTTTGTTAAGTAAATAAAGTTCCAATTCCTGTTTAATGGTTAGACACAGGTGGTTTCTGTCACTGATTACAATCTTGAACACGTGACAGTTAAGGCATATACATCACAAGTTTGTTCAAGGATTCCCACTTCCTTCTTCAGAGCTAGCATGTTATCTATAGTAGAGCTACAGATCAAAGGAGGTATATAAGCTTTGCTTTAAACAACAAAAGCAAAGGACAAAGGCAAGCTTTTAAAGGGATACACTACCTATTTTGCTTCCAAAATTACTTTAATAGCTAATCTACCAAACTTACTTTAAAACTTTTCCCTATCAGTTCCAAAGCTTGGTTCAATTCTAGTATTTTTTTGGTGAATTCCGTCTAGATGATCTGTCTATTTGTGATAGTGGGGTATTGAGGTCCCCCACCACAATTGTGTTAGTGATTATTTGGTTTTTCATGTCCCTTAATATTTGTTCTGTATAGTTGGGGACCTATTTGGTGCATATATGCTTGTCATCTCTTCCTCTTGGATTGTTCCCTTTACAAGGATGTAGTGACCTTTGTCTCTCTTAATTAGGTTTAGTTTGAAATTTACTTTGTCTGTAAACAAGATATCTACCACTGCTCTTTTCCAGGTTCCTGTTGGATGGAAAACTGTTTTCCATCCTTTTCTTTCAGTCTATTAGTTTCTTTTTGAACTAGGTGTGTTTCTTGTATACAGCATATTGTTGGATTTTGCTTCTTAATCCATTCTGCCAGTCTATTTTATTGTTGTTGTTGTTGTTTGGTACCAGGGATTGAGCACAGGTCCTTGCACTTGAGAGGCAAGCAGTGGAACCACTGAGCTACAGCCCTGGACCCCAGGCTATTTCTTTTGATCGGTGAATTGAGGCCATTAACATTGATGGTTATAACTCATAGGTATTGAATTATCATTGTCATGTTATTTTCTTGTTGTTGGTTCTTTTTTATTTTTCTCCCTCTCCCTTTAATTTCTTTTTTTTTTCTTAAATTCTTTTATTGGTACATTTTAGTTTTACAATATGTTTACATTTATCACTGGATGCTTGTACCTATACATGATGTATCTTGGTTCTTATTTTTTCCCCATTACCTGTGCGCCCTTCATCCCTCCACTCTTCTCATTTACATAAGACTTGGTTTCCATTTTTTTTCTTTTTTCATAATTTTTCATTTCCATTCTTTCCTTTCCCCATCTCATCCAACGACCCCTAACCCTTTGGACCTTTTCCTATTTCAAAGTATCAATTATTAGTTATTAAACCTTTTAATCCTTATTTACACTCTCAGTTTCTCACACTATAGAAACTATTTGGTATTTACACATGTGTGTCTTATTCAATTCATTTAAGAGTATGTCCTCAATATGCATCCATTTAGCTATAAATGTCCCTAGTTTCTCGTTCTTTATGGCTGAGTAGTACTCCATTTTATAAAAAAAAAAACACATCTTCTTTATCCAGTTTCCAGTTGATGAGCACTTGGGCTGTTTCCAAGCTTTAGCTATTACAAACTGTGCCGCTATAAACATGGGTGCACATATATCTCTGTGGTATGATTCTTTTAATTCTT
>NW_004624732.1:37746782-37758165 GCF_000247695.1 Heterocephalus glaber
GAGGAGGAGGAGGGAGAAGAAGAAGAAGAAGAAGAAGAAGAAGAAGAAGAAGAAGAAGAAGAAGAAGAAGAAGAAGAAGAAGAAAGGAAGGAAGAAGGAGGAGGAGAAGAGGAGGAGGAGGAGGTGGAGGAGGAGGAGGAAAGAAAGTTTATCTACAATTCCTTTTACAATAGCATGCAAAACAAATGAAATATCTAGGAATCAACCTAAAAAAGGAAGCAAGAGACCTCTACACTGAAAACTACAGCACTCTGAAAAAGGAGATCAAAGAGGATATAAGAAAATGGAAAGACATCCCTTGTTCCTGGGTAGGAAGAACCAATATAGTGAAAATGGCCATATTTCCAAAGTTGCTATATAGATTTAATGCAATACCAATTGAAATTCCAACAATATACTTCATAGAACTAGAGAAAACAATCCAAAAATTCATTTGGAAACAGAAGAGGCCTAGAATAGCAAAAGCAATTCTAGGCAACAGAGACATGGCTGGAGGTATCACAGTCTCCAACTTGAAACTATACTACAAAGCTACTGTACTAAAAACAGCATGGTACTAGCAAAGAAACAGACCCGAGGATCAGAGGAGTAGATTAGAAGATGCAGAAACAACTCTAGACATACTCAGCCACCTCATCTTTGACAAAGGAGTCAACCACCCTCACTGGAGGAAAGATAGCCTCTTTAATAAATGGTGTTGGAAAAACTGGATTTCAACCTGGCATAGATTAAAACTAGACCCATACCTATCACCATGCACTAAACTAAGATTGAAGTGGATTAAAGATCTAAATATTAAGACAGAATCACTAAAGTTGGTGGAAGGTAAGTTAAGTAGAACTCTTGAAGATATTGGCATAGGAAAAGACTTCATGAACAAAACCTCAGTAGCATGGGAGCTAGCACAAAGAATCAACAACCGGGATCTCATCTTATTAAAAAGCTTCTGCCCAGCAAGAGAAGCCACCAACAGAGCTAAGAGACAACCTACAATGTGGGAAAAAAAATTTAGCAGCTGTACCTCAGACAAAGGTCTACTATCTAGAATACATAAGGAATCTGAAAAAAACTGACCCCCCAAATTCAAAGACCCAATTCAAAAATGAGCATCTGAAATGAACAGAAATTTCTCAGACAAAGAAGTAAAAGCAGCAAATAAATATATGAAAAAATGTTCAGCATCACTGGTCATTTGAGAGATACAGATGAAAACAACAGTAAGATTCCACCTCACCCCAGAAAGAATGGCTGCTATCAAGAAATCAATCAATAACAAATGCTAGCAGGGGTGTGGAGAAATAGGAACCCTTCTCCATTGTTGGTGGGAGTGCAGACTGGTGCAACCACTGTCGAAATCAGTATGGAGATACCTCAAAGAACTAGGGTTAGAGGTCCCATTTGACCCAGCTATTCCCCTGCTGGCTATCTTCCCAAAAGAATTAAAAGAATCATACCACAGAGATATATGTGCACCCATGTTTACAGCGGCACAGTTTGTAATAGCTAAAGCTTGGAAACAGCCCAAGTGCCCATCAACTGAAAACTGGATAAAGAAGATGTGGTTTTTTATAAAATGGAGTACTATTCAGCCATAAAAAATGAGAAACTAGAGACATTTATAGCTAACTGGATGCATATTGAGACCATCCTCTTAAGTGAAATAAATAGGACACATATGTGTAAATACCAAATAGTTTCTCTAGTGTGAGAAACTGAAAGTGTAAATAAGGTCTAAAGTGAATAATTGATAGTTTGAAATAGGAAAATGTTCAAAGGTGTAGTGGTGGTGGGAGGGGAAGGAGAAAGGGAAGAAGGGAAAGGAAAAATTAAGAGAAAAGAAAAAAAAATGGAAACAAAATTTATGTAAACAGGGAAGGGTGGAGGGGGTGAAGGGCTCACAGGCAATGGGGAAAAAAATAAGAACCAAGATACATCATGTACAGGTACAAGCACCTAATGATAAATGTAAACATATTGTATATCTAAAATGTACAAATAAAAGAATAAAAAAAATAAAAGACTGGCCAGTGGCACAGATGGAACTCACAGATACTAGGAAAAAGTTGTTCAAGGAGGTTTACTGTATCTGCTTTGTTCAAAAACCAACTGAGAGTTAGTTATTTGACCCAGCTGTTCCCCTTCTAGGTATCTTCCTGGAAGAGTGAAAGTTACCACATTGCAGTGGTACATGCATACCCATGTTCACAGCAGTGAGATTCATAATAGCTAAATCTTAGAAATGACCTATATTCCCATCCACAGATGAATGAGTAAAGACAGTATGGTATATATACACATTGGAGTACTACTTCACCATAAAGAAGGGTAAACTTGAGTAATTTGTAGGAAATGAATGCACCTTGAGACTTCAATATTAAGTGAAATAAATCAGACACAAGAGCATAAATATTACATGATTTCTCTTATATGACAAAGCCAAAATATAAGTAAAGAGAAAAATAAAAGATAGATAATAGGAAATAAGGAGATAGATCTTTTGGAAATGGGCGGGGGACCAAGAGATGAACGAGGGAAGTGGACAAGAAGGGGATGTAAAAAGAATAAAGATATGTCGCGTGCATGTACCAACTTTCCAAAAGGAGTGTAATCATTATGTACTGAAAACATGTACTAATGAAAAATAAAAAATTGAAAATAGAGCAGGTCATTAAAGATATTGATAAGAATAAATTTAGAAGGCCAGGGGCAAACAAATTTGGAATGAATATGAGAATAAAAAGAAAATAGGGGGAGATTACCAAGTTGGGGGTTGTCTTATAAGGAAGTTAGGGTAGTTGGCCATGGAAATCCTCTTATAAGTTCATGTTGGTGCACACACCTATAAGGAGAGAGAGAGAGAGTGAGAGAGGAGAGAGAGAATACTCATGCATCATGAGTTTATCTATGGGGTGTGCATTTTATGCAGAATAAACAGCACATACAAAGGTCCTAAGGCGGCTTCATATAAAAATTTTGGGGAAACAATGAAGCCAGCTTGGTTTGAGTGAAGTACAAAAAAGATGTAAAAGGTAAGGGGTGGTGAAGGAGAGAAAATAAGGCAGATGACGTCAATCCCTGAAAAGCTTTTCTCTAAGATGCAAAGCATTTTAGGAAAATTCTCAACAGAAGTTGCTGCAGGGAGGCAGGGCAGAAGCAAATGGGAACAATCATGGGGCTATTGTAGTTTTCCAGGTAGAGATGATAGCATTCTGTATCAGGTAATATTTGACATGGTGAGAAAAGGTTAAATTCTGGAAACCTTTGAAAGCTAAAGCTGATGTAATTTACTAATAAATTTGCCAAGAATGAGAGAAGGAGAAAAGTCAAGGATGACTATGTATGAGTCAGAAAACTGACTAAAGGAGAGTTGAACACTCTGGGCAAAGGTTGGCTAAGGATAGGGTGGGTGATTCAATAATGTGTTTGACTGCAAATTAGAAGTCTATAGAGCTACTATAACAAAAAGAAAAACAGAGTGTGTGGCTTAAATACCCAAAGTTTTTCCCCTTACATACCAGAGTTTTCAGGTTCAATATCAAAGTGCCAAAGGGCTGGTTTCCTGAGAAACCACTCTCCTTGGTTAACAGGTGGCTGTCCTTTTGCTACTTCTTTACAGGGTCATCCTTCCATGCTCACACACCCCTGCCTGGTCTTTGTAGTCAATCCCCTGTCAAACTCCATTACTGCACACCCTCCTGGCCTCATTTTAGCTTAATTATTGTTGTAAATGCTCTATCTCCATTTTAAGATACTAGGGGTTAGGTCTTCAAGGAATTCTGGTGGAAGCTTATAGATTACATATTATGATGATCTCAACACCAGTGAGAAAAGATGATGGCTGACATGAAAAGTAAGCTACTATCCCTCTATTCAAATTGAAATATCATCTAAGAGCCCCATTTGCAGTGATCACTGTGGCAGTCAAGGGAAAGAGTACCTTGCTGCAGGTCTTTGGATTGCTCCTGGGTTAGTGAAAGGAAGTAGCAGACGAGAGAGGAATTTGTAGAACTAAGTGTAGGATTGGTATGGAGACCATACATCTTTTTTTTTTTTTTTTTTGTAAACAGGTTCTAGAAATCAAGTTCTAAATATTTTGCCCTGTTCATCTTTACTGAAGATAATTTTCTAAACAAAGATGGGAAGAGAAAGAGAAGAAAAAAGAGAACAGGAAATAGAAAAAAATAAAGTCACTGAAAAGTACAATTTTGGTCTAAGGATCTTAGAATAAGTTATTCAAATATACTTCCTTTTCTATAAAGAAAATCAAGTGAGATAATGTCGACAGTCTTTTTACTGTTACCATTACCTTACTGATGCCTTCTTAAGAATTTTGGTAGAAAGTAAACTTAGTACAATATATTGCCATATTGCAGCTATTTCTTCTAAGAGGCAAAATAAATCAATTAAAGATTAAACATCAGTGAAATCATGTAGTGGATTAATAAGGATATAATATTCAGATCATGTTTTAGATTGAGCATTTCACAGGTATTTTGCGCCTCTGCTTTAACTGTAGCCTGTTGAGCCTCTAAGTCTCAGTCCAACATTAACATGTGGATTGGGACAAGTTACCTAACCTAAATTTTTCAATTTCCTCATCTTTAATGTGGTAACCATAAGAATTCTGATCCCAGAGTGCTTCCATGGTGATTATGTGACTAATATGGTTTAAGTGCTGGGTACAATATTTGGAGCAAAGTGAGAGCTTAATAAATAGTTTCAAATAATTGTTAGTCAAAGAGAAGAAAAAAAAAATGAACCTTCATAATGAGCTGCTGTGTGAGGAATACAATCCAGTGCAGAAGGTCATAGGACTATATGTAAATAAAAATGGCCAAGGTGAAGTGGGAGATCGGTGGCATATGATTCCCTCTCACTCAGGGCAGCAGGAAAATCCTAGAACTTTCTTTCAAAAGGAGAAAAATAGTGCCAGTTTAGGTACAAAAATTTAACTTTTCTTTCATCTATGTTCTTTGTTCAAGTACACGTTCCAGTGTCTCATCAGAATTCACTTACATATCCAAAGATTAAATTTTCAAGAGTTTCAAAACAGCCACAGCAAAGCATTAGGCTGTGTGTGAGACTCTGGTTAAGCTTTATTCTTACTGTCCCATAATCATCAATAAAGATTGAAAATAGAGATCACTGAAGAAAATTAATTAGCACTTTTCAGATCTAATGAGAACAAGTCGAATAATCCAAGGAGAGCTTCTACTCCACAGATCATCCAATGTGAGTTTCCTATTTAGTCCAATAGACCTAAATTATCGAGAGTTTCACTCTGTTGTTGTGTGTCACATTCAGAATTGTCTAGAGAAAACTACATTCTCGGTGATCTGGTAAATCTCTTCCAAGTACAGCTGCCAAATATACCTTTGAAACTGAATATAACTGATCAACAAGCAGCACAGGTTTAGGATGTGCCACTCAAATTAGATTAATAGGAAGTCTTAGGATTTTCTTACTCAAGCCATACGAATCCCTGGTTGTTAATTTGGGAACTGTATTAAATAATGGATTAGTATTTAAAGGGAATGTATCAAAGATGAGTAGCCCTGGCTTGTTCAAATAAGAGAGCTGATATTGGGCAAAGTTATCTACTGAGTCTGAGCAAGCTTGTTTCAACACTGACCAATTCCTAATCATCATGGCAGAGGAACCAAGCCTGCATCGACTAGCCAGGAGCAGATGAAAAACAAGCTAATAATCCAGTCATTAGGAACAAAGCCATAGAAGGACTTACAAGTGACTGTATTAAAGAGATGCAAAGAAATGTGCTGCTATACTAAAAAATGGACTGCTTCAGAATATATTTTTCATGATCATATATTGTCAGAATGGGAGTAGGAGGGAAGGTAAGGAAAACAGTAGCCCCAGAGCTGGGGTTAGTTATACAGGAAAATATTTCCATTGATCTCCCCTTTCTACATAGTCTAATACTGAAATTGTGTTGTTTTCCAAAATTGCTGCTAAAATTTGCAAAGTAATAATTTTGGAGAAGAAACAGTTTAACAGAAATTATACCTGATGCTTAGGGGAAAAGTAACGTTTGAAGGCTGTGATCTTCAATAGTTACTTTATGTAACTTGTTTGTTTGTTTGTTTTGCTACTAGTGATTGAACCTAGTATTTTTCACACTGAGCTACTGCAAGAATTCCCTATTTTATTTTCTATTTTGAGAGAGGTTCTCCCTAAGTTATTAAATTGGCCAAGATAGGCTAGAACTTGCAATCCTCTCCTGCCCCAACCTCTCAGAGTGCTGAGAAGTGCCTTGAAGATCAGCAAGAAAGTGAAATCCATAAAAGTCATAAGACGTAAACAGTGTAAGTGAGTCTGCAACCAGGTATCTTTTCTTGCCATTTGGTCCTGATCAAAAGCTACGAGAGGGCTGATGTTTACTTCATGTGACCTTTACTAGGTCTCACTTTCTCTCAGGGTTTCAGGGCACTTCTCTTATCAATAAAAGTCTTGGATAATATCCAAGTTTCTTCTAGGTCATTCTGTTATTCTTTCCTCAAAAAATACCCTTAACAACAACTGAAAGAATAAATAGCAATTAGAACTTGAAGTAAGGCTGATATCTGTGAATAGGTTGAGTCACCATGCAATGCACTGTATAAGCTCTATTTCCCTATGGCATTTGCACAGTCTTCCTTGTGTTCTTTCCTTGAAGAAGGCCACACATATTAACTACTACAATAGTAAAAGCGTAATTATAAATTTAAAAGTTTGATGTGTAAGTTGATGACACAATTTTGCCAAATCTAAAGAAGGACAGACTAGCTTTCTAGTCAGTCTGTTGTATGCTCTGTGGCTAATGGGATTTTACTATCAAAAAGAGCCACTAAAGGATCTGCCCAATAATGTCTGGTACTATAGATTTTCACTAGACTAGAGTCCATTGATCATGTTTCAAGGGGAGAAAAAACTGAAAGTGAATCTATATCGGGTGCTGCATTCACCTCAGGGGACCCCTACTTCACTCCTCAAGTCAGCTGTAGGATCCCTGTCATCCTTCTGTGAAGTACCAAGAGTTTCCTTTGTTTCCTGTGAAACACAGTTATTTCACTGCTCCTCCGCACCGCAGGGTTTTCCTTGACTGCCTTCCTCAATGGTGGTTATTTGCATTGTTTTAGGAAACCCCCTACTCCTAAGCTTGCAATGTGACTCAAGCAACTCTTTATACAAATAAAGTTTCATAATGGAAATAAAAGAATAACTGGTCATTCTATTAAAATCCTGTAACATCCTATGTCTAAACAACAAAAGGCAGGGGTATGAGCAAAAAGTAAAAATTAATATTTAACTTAAGACACCCAATATTTGCTAAAATTTTGCTTCATAGAAGCAACTTACTTGTGTGGGGAACACAAAGGTGAGGCTAATGCTGACCTCTAGAAAGAGGTGATAGCTGTATGAACAGCAAATATGTGACCCGAATACAAGCCAGCTCACGGGGCTGGGATGGGCTGTTTGCAGGGACAACAGAGCACAGTGGTGTGTGAAGGTAGAATGGTGCAGTGGAGGTACAGGATAGTTTTGTGGGGGAGCATCTGGATTTCACATTAACTTGGAGGTTAGATAGAACATTAGCAATGAGAGAAGTAAAGACAGAGCAAAGATCAATAATAATGAGTAATATTTTCTGAATATCTATTTCATAGTATTGCTGCTTTTTATTTTAGGGAAGAAAACTCGACCAAAGTATCTCTGTATCACAATTCAGAGCTAAGACTTGAAGGTGCTTGTACCAAAATCTCAATTCATGCCACCGCGTGCCTCGCAAGTGCAAAGTCCTGAGTTCAATCCCTGGTACAAATAAAAACAAAAAAAAAGACCCCTGAATTCACAATGCTTGCAAAAACAAATGATAGTAGAGAAGGCCTGTTGTATCCAGTGTAGTTGATGCACCTAGTGAGGGAAAGCATATAATAGAAGATGGAAAAATATTTTAGCCCAGATTACAGAAGGTGTTAACTATCAGGCAATGCTCAACACTATCCGTATTTAAACAAGAGTCCTTATATTTTAAAAGACATAAGCAGAGATCTTTAAAATGACACATTGTTGAATGCCAAAGCAAGTGGAAACTTCTCCCCTTTAGGCTAATAGCTCAATGAATATTCAAATTAATTTGCTTCCAGTATATCTTAAACACTTAAGGGAGAAGGAGACCACTGTGTGGAGAATGGTAAATAAAAGAAATCCACACTATAAGCCTTTCACTTAGTTTTCTGAGTTCTGGCATGTAAAAAATCAAACCTTATTTTAACCCATTTGGGTTGATAGAACAAAATGCTATAAACTGGTATCTTTTTAATAAAAAATTTGTATCATACTTTTGGAGACGTAGAAGGCTAAGATCAAGGTTCTGCAGATTCACTGTTGGTTGAGGACCACTTTCTGGTTCATACATGGCACTATCTCCTTGTATCCTCACATAGAGGAGGGGCAGGAGCTCTCTGGAGACCCTTTTATAAAGGCACCGTACTCATCACCTGATCTAATCACCCTCTAAAGCTGTCTCCTCCTAATACCATCACATCGGGGATTAGGTGTCAACATATGAATTGGAGGAAGGAGAACTCAAGCATTCAGACCATAGCAAAACCTCTTCATTATTCTGCAAAAGAGAGAGACAAAAACATCTTATAAGGTATTTACTAGCATCTACTATTATTCAAGTCTTTGAAGTGCTACCCTCCTCCTCTAAGGTTCCTGTTAGTCATGTCTCTAGCTGACTGTTTTCCAACACTACTTCAAGGAAGGGCTGGCATCTTCACTGCAGTTGGAATTGGGGGATGTGAATCCACTTTTGGAAAATGTGATTGAAAATAAGCAATGTGAGAAAGCAAGAACTGACACAATCCATTTTTGTTGTTGTTGTTGTTGTTGCAATATTAAAGTGGAAACATCCAGCAACTGGAGCCCATGGAGGCTCCACAAGAGGCAAAGCTGTTCACTGCTGTCAAGAAGGCATCAGTGTAGTCAAAAATCTCAGCACACAGTGGTGGTGGAGTTAGTGAAAATTGTGTCTTCTAGGATACACTTTTCTTAACAGATCGTTTACAGTGTAGATCAGGGGCATTTCTTCAAATGCTTAGCTTCCAACCTGCTTCCTGTGGTTCTGTGGTCTGCTAAATATCTTTTTAATAAAGTTTTTTCCCATTTAATTGCTTTGAGTTTGCTTCTGTTGCTTGGAACAACAAACCTCATCTGCACACAATGATCTCTTCATTTCTGACAAACTCAATTTTCTCTGTCTTGTTCTATATCCAGAGATGTTTTGGAACCTCAGCTGATGGTTGGTAGCTCATGTGGATGGGTGCCTCAGGAGCTGAATAAACCCACTATTGAATCTGGGAATGAATATCAGAAGAGGGACCTCCAGAAGGGCAAGCAAGGAGCTGTGAAAGGGCATGGATCATTGTGTGGTAGAAAGTGGTGCAGAGCACTGACGTGAAGGGTTAGGTCTGGGGCTGAAAAATACTGGGCTCTGATTTACCAGTTGTGTGGGACTGGGCTTGAGTACGGCAGTAGTAGCCCTTGTTTTGTCAGTTGCTTCAGTCCCCATATTCCCATGGTGTATGGTATACATCTTTATTATAGCATTCATATGTTTTACTGCAGTTATCAATTCATTTATCTGTCTCTATCACTGGGCTGAAGCCAGAATCATTAAATTTTTGTGTGCACATACCTAGTACTGGTTGTTTGATCTTATGGGAGGCCTAATAAAAACTATCTCTCATCACCACTCTTCAGATTCTGTACAAATAGATAAGATGAAGCAGTAAAAACAGACATTGATAGAATATTTTTCTAAGTCTTTTCCATTAACTCATTTAAATCAATCCTTTAACAAGAGGTACTGGCATTATCCCATTTATACACATGAAAACAGAGAAATAGAAGGTAAAATAGTTTGCTAAAGATCATAGAGGTTATAAATGGAAGTATTCCAGGATCTATAACAATCATAAAGAGGTCACAGTCTGTACTATTTCAATTGCAGAACTGAGTTTGTGTTTTAAGTAAAAAAGCAACAGTTGTGTACTCAAAACTGCACTCCAATCTCAGCTTACACTAGAAAACTGTAGTCTTCTTAAAGACAGCTCAAGTACTAAGTTTAGGCAAAGTGCAGACAAAAGCACATACATATTCCCTGAATACAGGAAGAGCCAAAAAAGAGAGAAAAGAGGGGTCTGAGCCTCTGTAGTTTATCTCAATCACTCACAACATCTGCCTTGCACAGGAATAAGTGAAGTGGGAAGGGAAAATCTATAATTTCTAAGGATTGATATCTTTTTCAGGGACTCATGGAAGGAACTTCTGCCCAAGACAGGACAGACATTTAGTCTACACCAATATTTGAAAAATTAAGCAACAAAAGACATGGGTCAAACTAGAAATCAATGTGACTAATATCTGATTATTAGTGATATTTTAAGTAGAAAATAAAATGACATCCTTCTGAAAGCTTTCTGACCAAAGTTTCTCTTGAATTTTAGGAATTCTTCTCATTGTCTAAAATCTACTCTGGACTCCATTCTACCATTTCACTTAAGATGTTCAGCATATACAGGCTTTACTCCTGCTTTACTCATTGAGGACAGGGATCAAATAACATTGAACAGGGCTGGGGATTTAGCTCAGTGGTTCTGGCGCCTGCCTCGAAAGTGCAAGGTCCGAGTTCGATCCCTGGTACCAAAGGAAAAAAAATAAATAAATAACATTGAACACATCAGCAAAGCAGTGACCTAAAACAGGCTTCCTTATCAGGAGTCTTTGCTTCATCAGAAAAATACTTAGGGAGAACAAGAGATATACATAATTTAAAAGGCACAAATTCCTGGAGGAGGATTGCAGACAGAAGACCATTGAGGAAAGCAACTTCTTGCTCCCTCTGCTCATCAAATCTGCTTTATTATGAATCCACTTGATGGTCATTTGGGCTCCAATTTCAGGGAAACATTCAAGAAATTAGTAGAGCATTCAGGATGGAATAGAGGTTATGAAGGATATATTGTTCAACCTTCTTATCTGGAGATTTTCCCCTTTCAGTTTCTTTTAAAATTGAAGCTCTAGAATGAAAAGAATCATACCACAGCAATCTATGTGCACTCATGTTTACAGCGGCACAGTTTGTAATAGCTAAAGCTTGGAAACAGCCCAAGTGCCCATGTCCAGTAAACTGGATAAAGAAGATGTGGTTTTTTTAATAAAATGTAGTACTACTCAGCCATAAAGAATGAGAAACTAGAGACATTTATAGCTAAATGCATGCATATTGAGGCCATAGTCTTAAGTGAAATAAATAGGAAATACATGTGTAAATGCTGAATAGTTTCTCTGGTGTGAGAAACTGAAAGTGTAAATAAGG
>NW_004624732.1:37758265-37776172 GCF_000247695.1 Heterocephalus glaber
CAAAGAACTAGGGTTAGAGGTCCCATTTGACCCAGCTATTCCCCTGCTGGCTATCTTCCCAAAAGAATTAAAAGAATCATACCACAGAGATATATGTGCACCCATGTTTACAGCGGCACAGTTTGTAATAGCTAAAGCTTGGAAACAGCCCAAGTGCCCATCAACTGAAAACTGGATAAAGAAGATGTGGTTTTTTATAAAATGGAGTACTATTCAGCCATAAAAAATGAGAAACTAGAGACATTTATAGCTAACTGGATGCATATTGAGACCATCCTCTTAAGTGAAATAAATAGGACACATATGTGTAAATACCAAATAGTTTCTCTAGTGTGAGAAACTGAAAGTGTAAATAAGGTCTAAAGTGAATAATTGATAGTTTGAAATAGGAAAATGTTCAAAGGTGTAGTGGTGGTGGGAGGGGAAGGAGAAAGGGAAGAAGGGAAAGGAAAAATTAAGAGAAAAGAAAAAAAAATGGAAACAAAATTTATGTAAACAGGGAAGGGTGGAGGGGGTGAAGGGCTCACAGGCAATGGGGAAAAAAATAAGAACCAAGATACATCATGTACAGGTACAAGCACCTAATGATAAATGTAAACATATTGTATATCTAAAATGTACAAATAAAAGAATAAAAAAAATAAAAGACTGGCCAGTGGCACAGATGGAACTCACAGATACTAGGAAAAAGTTGTTCAAGGAGGTTTACTGTATCTGCTTTGTTCAAAAACCAACTGAGAGTTAGTTATTTGACCCAGCTGTTCCCCTTCTAGGTATCTTCCTGGAAGAGTGAAAGTTACCACATTGCAGTGGTACATGCATACCCATGTTCACAGCAGTGAGATTCATAATAGCTAAATCTTAGAAATGACCTATATTCCCATCCACAGATGAATGAGTAAAGACAGTATGGTATATATACACATTGGAGTACTACTTCACCATAAAGAAGGGTAAACTTGAGTAATTTGTAGGAAATGAATGCACCTTGAGACTTCAATATTAAGTGAAATAAATCAGACACAAGAGCATAAATATTACATGATTTCTCTTATATGACAAAGCCAAAATATAAGTAAAGAGAAAAATAAAAGATAGATAATAGGAAATAAGGAGATAGATCTTTTGGAAATGGGCGGGGGACCAAGAGATGAACGAGGGAAGTGGACAAGAAGGGGATGTAAAAAGAATAAAGATATGTCGCGTGCATGTACCAACTTTCCAAAAGGAGTGTAATCATTATGTACTGAAAACATGTACTAATGAAAAATAAAAAATTGAAAATAGAGCAGGTCATTAAAGATATTGATAAGAATAAATTTAGAAGGCCAGGGGCAAACAAATTTGGAATGAATATGAGAATAAAAAGAAAATAGGGGGAGATTACCAAGTTGGGGGTTGTCTTATAAGGAAGTTAGGGTAGTTGGCCATGGAAATCCTCTTATAAGTTCATGTTGGTGCACACACCTATAAGGAGAGAGAGAGAGAGTGAGAGAGGAGAGAGAGAATACTCATGCATCATGAGTTTATCTATGGGGTGTGCATTTTATGCAGAATAAACAGCACATACAAAGGTCCTAAGGCGGCTTCATATAAAAATTTTGGGGAAACAATGAAGCCAGCTTGGTTTGAGTGAAGTACAAAAAAGATGTAAAAGGTAAGGGGTGGTGAAGGAGAGAAAATAAGGCAGATGACGTCAATCCCTGAAAAGCTTTTCTCTAAGATGCAAAGCATTTTAGGAAAATTCTCAACAGAAGTTGCTGCAGGGAGGCAGGGCAGAAGCAAATGGGAACAATCATGGGGCTATTGTAGTTTTCCAGGTAGAGATGATAGCATTCTGTATCAGGTAATATTTGACATGGTGAGAAAAGGTTAAATTCTGGAAACCTTTGAAAGCTAAAGCTGATGTAATTTACTAATAAATTTGCCAAGAATGAGAGAAGGAGAAAAGTCAAGGATGACTATGTATGAGTCAGAAAACTGACTAAAGGAGAGTTGAACACTCTGGGCAAAGGTTGGCTAAGGATAGGGTGGGTGATTCAATAATGTGTTTGACTGCAAATTAGAAGTCTATAGAGCTACTATAACAAAAAGAAAAACAGAGTGTGTGGCTTAAATACCCAAAGTTTTTCCCCTTACATACCAGAGTTTTCAGGTTCAATATCAAAGTGCCAAAGGGCTGGTTTCCTGAGAAACCACTCTCCTTGGTTAACAGGTGGCTGTCCTTTTGCTACTTCTTTACAGGGTCATCCTTCCATGCTCACACACCCCTGCCTGGTCTTTGTAGTCAATCCCCTGTCAAACTCCATTACTGCACACCCTCCTGGCCTCATTTTAGCTTAATTATTGTTGTAAATGCTCTATCTCCATTTTAAGATACTAGGGGTTAGGTCTTCAAGGAATTCTGGTGGAAGCTTATAGATTACATATTATGATGATCTCAACACCAGTGAGAAAAGATGATGGCTGACATGAAAAGTAAGCTACTATCCCTCTATTCAAATTGAAATATCATCTAAGAGCCCCATTTGCAGTGATCACTGTGGCAGTCAAGGGAAAGAGTACCTTGCTGCAGGTCTTTGGATTGCTCCTGGGTTAGTGAAAGGAAGTAGCAGACGAGAGAGGAATTTGTAGAACTAAGTGTAGGATTGGTATGGAGACCATACATCTTTTTTTTTTTTTTTTTTGTAAACAGGTTCTAGAAATCAAGTTCTAAATATTTTGCCCTGTTCATCTTTACTGAAGATAATTTTCTAAACAAAGATGGGAAGAGAAAGAGAAGAAAAAAGAGAACAGGAAATAGAAAAAAATAAAGTCACTGAAAAGTACAATTTTGGTCTAAGGATCTTAGAATAAGTTATTCAAATATACTTCCTTTTCTATAAAGAAAATCAAGTGAGATAATGTCGACAGTCTTTTTACTGTTACCATTACCTTACTGATGCCTTCTTAAGAATTTTGGTAGAAAGTAAACTTAGTACAATATATTGCCATATTGCAGCTATTTCTTCTAAGAGGCAAAATAAATCAATTAAAGATTAAACATCAGTGAAATCATGTAGTGGATTAATAAGGATATAATATTCAGATCATGTTTTAGATTGAGCATTTCACAGGTATTTTGCGCCTCTGCTTTAACTGTAGCCTGTTGAGCCTCTAAGTCTCAGTCCAACATTAACATGTGGATTGGGACAAGTTACCTAACCTAAATTTTTCAATTTCCTCATCTTTAATGTGGTAACCATAAGAATTCTGATCCCAGAGTGCTTCCATGGTGATTATGTGACTAATATGGTTTAAGTGCTGGGTACAATATTTGGAGCAAAGTGAGAGCTTAATAAATAGTTTCAAATAATTGTTAGTCAAAGAGAAGAAAAAAAAAATGAACCTTCATAATGAGCTGCTGTGTGAGGAATACAATCCAGTGCAGAAGGTCATAGGACTATATGTAAATAAAAATGGCCAAGGTGAAGTGGGAGATCGGTGGCATATGATTCCCTCTCACTCAGGGCAGCAGGAAAATCCTAGAACTTTCTTTCAAAAGGAGAAAAATAGTGCCAGTTTAGGTACAAAAATTTAACTTTTCTTTCATCTATGTTCTTTGTTCAAGTACACGTTCCAGTGTCTCATCAGAATTCACTTACATATCCAAAGATTAAATTTTCAAGAGTTTCAAAACAGCCACAGCAAAGCATTAGGCTGTGTGTGAGACTCTGGTTAAGCTTTATTCTTACTGTCCCATAATCATCAATAAAGATTGAAAATAGAGATCACTGAAGAAAATTAATTAGCACTTTTCAGATCTAATGAGAACAAGTCGAATAATCCAAGGAGAGCTTCTACTCCACAGATCATCCAATGTGAGTTTCCTATTTAGTCCAATAGACCTAAATTATCGAGAGTTTCACTCTGTTGTTGTGTGTCACATTCAGAATTGTCTAGAGAAAACTACATTCTCGGTGATCTGGTAAATCTCTTCCAAGTACAGCTGCCAAATATACCTTTGAAACTGAATATAACTGATCAACAAGCAGCACAGGTTTAGGATGTGCCACTCAAATTAGATTAATAGGAAGTCTTAGGATTTTCTTACTCAAGCCATACGAATCCCTGGTTGTTAATTTGGGAACTGTATTAAATAATGGATTAGTATTTAAAGGGAATGTATCAAAGATGAGTAGCCCTGGCTTGTTCAAATAAGAGAGCTGATATTGGGCAAAGTTATCTACTGAGTCTGAGCAAGCTTGTTTCAACACTGACCAATTCCTAATCATCATGGCAGAGGAACCAAGCCTGCATCGACTAGCCAGGAGCAGATGAAAAACAAGCTAATAATCCAGTCATTAGGAACAAAGCCATAGAAGGACTTACAAGTGACTGTATTAAAGAGATGCAAAGAAATGTGCTGCTATACTAAAAAATGGACTGCTTCAGAATATATTTTTCATGATCATATATTGTCAGAATGGGAGTAGGAGGGAAGGTAAGGAAAACAGTAGCCCCAGAGCTGGGGTTAGTTATACAGGAAAATATTTCCATTGATCTCCCCTTTCTACATAGTCTAATACTGAAATTGTGTTGTTTTCCAAAATTGCTGCTAAAATTTGCAAAGTAATAATTTTGGAGAAGAAACAGTTTAACAGAAATTATACCTGATGCTTAGGGGAAAAGTAACGTTTGAAGGCTGTGATCTTCAATAGTTACTTTATGTAACTTGTTTGTTTGTTTGTTTTGCTACTAGTGATTGAACCTAGTATTTTTCACACTGAGCTACTGCAAGAATTCCCTATTTTATTTTCTATTTTGAGAGAGGTTCTCCCTAAGTTATTAAATTGGCCAAGATAGGCTAGAACTTGCAATCCTCTCCTGCCCCAACCTCTCAGAGTGCTGAGAAGTGCCTTGAAGATCAGCAAGAAAGTGAAATCCATAAAAGTCATAAGACGTAAACAGTGTAAGTGAGTCTGCAACCAGGTATCTTTTCTTGCCATTTGGTCCTGATCAAAAGCTACGAGAGGGCTGATGTTTACTTCATGTGACCTTTACTAGGTCTCACTTTCTCTCAGGGTTTCAGGGCACTTCTCTTATCAATAAAAGTCTTGGATAATATCCAAGTTTCTTCTAGGTCATTCTGTTATTCTTTCCTCAAAAAATACCCTTAACAACAACTGAAAGAATAAATAGCAATTAGAACTTGAAGTAAGGCTGATATCTGTGAATAGGTTGAGTCACCATGCAATGCACTGTATAAGCTCTATTTCCCTATGGCATTTGCACAGTCTTCCTTGTGTTCTTTCCTTGAAGAAGGCCACACATATTAACTACTACAATAGTAAAAGCGTAATTATAAATTTAAAAGTTTGATGTGTAAGTTGATGACACAATTTTGCCAAATCTAAAGAAGGACAGACTAGCTTTCTAGTCAGTCTGTTGTATGCTCTGTGGCTAATGGGATTTTACTATCAAAAAGAGCCACTAAAGGATCTGCCCAATAATGTCTGGTACTATAGATTTTCACTAGACTAGAGTCCATTGATCATGTTTCAAGGGGAGAAAAAACTGAAAGTGAATCTATATCGGGTGCTGCATTCACCTCAGGGGACCCCTACTTCACTCCTCAAGTCAGCTGTAGGATCCCTGTCATCCTTCTGTGAAGTACCAAGAGTTTCCTTTGTTTCCTGTGAAACACAGTTATTTCACTGCTCCTCCGCACCGCAGGGTTTTCCTTGACTGCCTTCCTCAATGGTGGTTATTTGCATTGTTTTAGGAAACCCCCTACTCCTAAGCTTGCAATGTGACTCAAGCAACTCTTTATACAAATAAAGTTTCATAATGGAAATAAAAGAATAACTGGTCATTCTATTAAAATCCTGTAACATCCTATGTCTAAACAACAAAAGGCAGGGGTATGAGCAAAAAGTAAAAATTAATATTTAACTTAAGACACCCAATATTTGCTAAAATTTTGCTTCATAGAAGCAACTTACTTGTGTGGGGAACACAAAGGTGAGGCTAATGCTGACCTCTAGAAAGAGGTGATAGCTGTATGAACAGCAAATATGTGACCCGAATACAAGCCAGCTCACGGGGCTGGGATGGGCTGTTTGCAGGGACAACAGAGCACAGTGGTGTGTGAAGGTAGAATGGTGCAGTGGAGGTACAGGATAGTTTTGTGGGGGAGCATCTGGATTTCACATTAACTTGGAGGTTAGATAGAACATTAGCAATGAGAGAAGTAAAGACAGAGCAAAGATCAATAATAATGAGTAATATTTTCTGAATATCTATTTCATAGTATTGCTGCTTTTTATTTTAGGGAAGAAAACTCGACCAAAGTATCTCTGTATCACAATTCAGAGCTAAGACTTGAAGGTGCTTGTACCAAAATCTCAATTCATGCCACCGCGTGCCTCGCAAGTGCAAAGTCCTGAGTTCAATCCCTGGTACAAATAAAAACAAAAAAAAAGACCCCTGAATTCACAATGCTTGCAAAAACAAATGATAGTAGAGAAGGCCTGTTGTATCCAGTGTAGTTGATGCACCTAGTGAGGGAAAGCATATAATAGAAGATGGAAAAATATTTTAGCCCAGATTACAGAAGGTGTTAACTATCAGGCAATGCTCAACACTATCCGTATTTAAACAAGAGTCCTTATATTTTAAAAGACATAAGCAGAGATCTTTAAAATGACACATTGTTGAATGCCAAAGCAAGTGGAAACTTCTCCCCTTTAGGCTAATAGCTCAATGAATATTCAAATTAATTTGCTTCCAGTATATCTTAAACACTTAAGGGAGAAGGAGACCACTGTGTGGAGAATGGTAAATAAAAGAAATCCACACTATAAGCCTTTCACTTAGTTTTCTGAGTTCTGGCATGTAAAAAATCAAACCTTATTTTAACCCATTTGGGTTGATAGAACAAAATGCTATAAACTGGTATCTTTTTAATAAAAAATTTGTATCATACTTTTGGAGACGTAGAAGGCTAAGATCAAGGTTCTGCAGATTCACTGTTGGTTGAGGACCACTTTCTGGTTCATACATGGCACTATCTCCTTGTATCCTCACATAGAGGAGGGGCAGGAGCTCTCTGGAGACCCTTTTATAAAGGCACCGTACTCATCACCTGATCTAATCACCCTCTAAAGCTGTCTCCTCCTAATACCATCACATCGGGGATTAGGTGTCAACATATGAATTGGAGGAAGGAGAACTCAAGCATTCAGACCATAGCAAAACCTCTTCATTATTCTGCAAAAGAGAGAGACAAAAACATCTTATAAGGTATTTACTAGCATCTACTATTATTCAAGTCTTTGAAGTGCTACCCTCCTCCTCTAAGGTTCCTGTTAGTCATGTCTCTAGCTGACTGTTTTCCAACACTACTTCAAGGAAGGGCTGGCATCTTCACTGCAGTTGGAATTGGGGGATGTGAATCCACTTTTGGAAAATGTGATTGAAAATAAGCAATGTGAGAAAGCAAGAACTGACACAATCCATTTTTGTTGTTGTTGTTGTTGTTGCAATATTAAAGTGGAAACATCCAGCAACTGGAGCCCATGGAGGCTCCACAAGAGGCAAAGCTGTTCACTGCTGTCAAGAAGGCATCAGTGTAGTCAAAAATCTCAGCACACAGTGGTGGTGGAGTTAGTGAAAATTGTGTCTTCTAGGATACACTTTTCTTAACAGATCGTTTACAGTGTAGATCAGGGGCATTTCTTCAAATGCTTAGCTTCCAACCTGCTTCCTGTGGTTCTGTGGTCTGCTAAATATCTTTTTAATAAAGTTTTTTCCCATTTAATTGCTTTGAGTTTGCTTCTGTTGCTTGGAACAACAAACCTCATCTGCACACAATGATCTCTTCATTTCTGACAAACTCAATTTTCTCTGTCTTGTTCTATATCCAGAGATGTTTTGGAACCTCAGCTGATGGTTGGTAGCTCATGTGGATGGGTGCCTCAGGAGCTGAATAAACCCACTATTGAATCTGGGAATGAATATCAGAAGAGGGACCTCCAGAAGGGCAAGCAAGGAGCTGTGAAAGGGCATGGATCATTGTGTGGTAGAAAGTGGTGCAGAGCACTGACGTGAAGGGTTAGGTCTGGGGCTGAAAAATACTGGGCTCTGATTTACCAGTTGTGTGGGACTGGGCTTGAGTACGGCAGTAGTAGCCCTTGTTTTGTCAGTTGCTTCAGTCCCCATATTCCCATGGTGTATGGTATACATCTTTATTATAGCATTCATATGTTTTACTGCAGTTATCAATTCATTTATCTGTCTCTATCACTGGGCTGAAGCCAGAATCATTAAATTTTTGTGTGCACATACCTAGTACTGGTTGTTTGATCTTATGGGAGGCCTAATAAAAACTATCTCTCATCACCACTCTTCAGATTCTGTACAAATAGATAAGATGAAGCAGTAAAAACAGACATTGATAGAATATTTTTCTAAGTCTTTTCCATTAACTCATTTAAATCAATCCTTTAACAAGAGGTACTGGCATTATCCCATTTATACACATGAAAACAGAGAAATAGAAGGTAAAATAGTTTGCTAAAGATCATAGAGGTTATAAATGGAAGTATTCCAGGATCTATAACAATCATAAAGAGGTCACAGTCTGTACTATTTCAATTGCAGAACTGAGTTTGTGTTTTAAGTAAAAAAGCAACAGTTGTGTACTCAAAACTGCACTCCAATCTCAGCTTACACTAGAAAACTGTAGTCTTCTTAAAGACAGCTCAAGTACTAAGTTTAGGCAAAGTGCAGACAAAAGCACATACATATTCCCTGAATACAGGAAGAGCCAAAAAAGAGAGAAAAGAGGGGTCTGAGCCTCTGTAGTTTATCTCAATCACTCACAACATCTGCCTTGCACAGGAATAAGTGAAGTGGGAAGGGAAAATCTATAATTTCTAAGGATTGATATCTTTTTCAGGGACTCATGGAAGGAACTTCTGCCCAAGACAGGACAGACATTTAGTCTACACCAATATTTGAAAAATTAAGCAACAAAAGACATGGGTCAAACTAGAAATCAATGTGACTAATATCTGATTATTAGTGATATTTTAAGTAGAAAATAAAATGACATCCTTCTGAAAGCTTTCTGACCAAAGTTTCTCTTGAATTTTAGGAATTCTTCTCATTGTCTAAAATCTACTCTGGACTCCATTCTACCATTTCACTTAAGATGTTCAGCATATACAGGCTTTACTCCTGCTTTACTCATTGAGGACAGGGATCAAATAACATTGAACAGGGCTGGGGATTTAGCTCAGTGGTTCTGGCGCCTGCCTCGAAAGTGCAAGGTCCGAGTTCGATCCCTGGTACCAAAGGAAAAAAAATAAATAAATAACATTGAACACATCAGCAAAGCAGTGACCTAAAACAGGCTTCCTTATCAGGAGTCTTTGCTTCATCAGAAAAATACTTAGGGAGAACAAGAGATATACATAATTTAAAAGGCACAAATTCCTGGAGGAGGATTGCAGACAGAAGACCATTGAGGAAAGCAACTTCTTGCTCCCTCTGCTCATCAAATCTGCTTTATTATGAATCCACTTGATGGTCATTTGGGCTCCAATTTCAGGGAAACATTCAAGAAATTAGTAGAGCATTCAGGATGGAATAGAGGTTATGAAGGATATATTGTTCAACCTTCTTATCTGGAGATTTTCCCCTTTCAGTTTCTTTTAAAATTGAAGCTCTAGAATGAAAAGAATCATACCACAGCAATCTATGTGCACTCATGTTTACAGCGGCACAGTTTGTAATAGCTAAAGCTTGGAAACAGCCCAAGTGCCCATGTCCAGTAAACTGGATAAAGAAGATGTGGTTTTTTTAATAAAATGTAGTACTACTCAGCCATAAAGAATGAGAAACTAGAGACATTTATAGCTAAATGCATGCATATTGAGGCCATAGTCTTAAGTGAAATAAATAGGAAATACATGTGTAAATGCTGAATAGTTTCTCTGGTGTGAGAAACTGAAAGTGTAAATAAGGATTAAAATGATTAAAACAAATAATTGATAATTTGAAATAGGAAGAAAAGGTCCAAAGGGGTAAGGGAAGTGGGAGGGGAAGGGGAAAGGAATGATGGGAAAGGAAAAATTATGAGAAAAGGGAAAAATGGAAACAAAGTCTTTGTAAATAGGGAAGGGTGGAAGGGGTGAAGGGAGGACAGGGAATGGGGAAAAAATAAGAACCAAGATACATCATGTACAGGTACAAGCACCCAATGATCAAGGTCAATGTATTGTACACCTAAAATGTACCAATAAAAGAATTTAAGCAAAAAACAAAAGTAATATTGAAATTGTTTTAAAAAATTGAAGCTCTAGAATAAATTACAACAGGAGAACTAAAACAGTCTCAAGTGGAAACATGGGTACCTGAGTTTTGAAGGGAATAATAAACCACATTATAGTGCTGTAATGGAAACATACAAGGAAGTGCCTCTCTCTCTCTCTCTCTCTCTCTCTCTCTCTCTCTCTCTTGCTCTCTCCCTTTCTCTCCCCCTTCTCTCTTTTCTGATGTTTAAGACAAATTCTATTTAACATTCTCACTTGGATTTTTGTCTTATTGTTTCCTTAGAACCCCTCCCCATCCCCAAAGAAATAAAGCTACTTTTGGCTAAGAGCTTTTAGGGTCTTGAGCCCTAGTGGTCGTGATCAGGTAGAGGAATTGGCAATTTTAGTCTTCAGGAGGAGTGAAGGTTCTTAGTCTCTGTTTCTTACTATATATAGGGTGTGTGGATGATCAGTATAGAAAAGAGTCTAAGAAATATTCATGTTTAATTTTAATTGTGTTGCAAAGGAATGATGATTAATTTCTTAAAAGTCATGGAATTCTGTCACTCTATTTCATCCTCTTTGCAACTATATTGGTAGAAGTCTTTAGCATCTTTCCCTGGTTTCATGGCTACTTTAACAGAGTCCATGACTCCACCATCCTTACCTTCCTGTCCACACTATGACCTAACAGGTATTCATAAACACATATGTGATTATGATACTTTTTTGTTCAACCTCCCCAAAATCTTGTCATCACTATAGAATTAAACCTAAATTCCTTAGGAAGGACTTGGCCTACCTCATCTCTACATCATCCCCAAAATATTTTAAACTAAGATTTTATCGGTGGACTTATCCACCAATAGGTACACTCTACTATCTTAAACAGGAATGTCTTTTTTTAACATTTTAATTTTGAACCAAATTCAGACTTACAGAAAAGTTGAAAAACCAGTACAGAGACTTTCCATATATTCTTCCCTCCTCTTTCCTCACATCTTATATCACATTTATCAAATAAAAGAAATTCAAATTGAAAAAATATTAACTAAAGACCTTATCTAGTTCCACCTGTTTCTTCCTTTTTTGTTGTTCTATAGCAGATCTGAGCTCCCAATTTGCATTTAGTTATTTCTTCCTATCAGTCTACAGAGTATAAGAGTTCCCTGGTCTTTCTTTGTCATTCCTGACATTGACACTTTTGAACAGTACTGGTCAGTTATTTTGTTGAAGTTCCCTCAGTTTTGGTTTTCCCTGTTTTCTTATAATTAGACTGAAGTTATATGCATTTTTGAGAGGAATAGCACATAAAAGATGTGTCCTTCTGAGTGCCTCATATCTGGGGTTTCTAATGTGGATGTGTATTATTATTGGTGATATTGACTCTGTCCATTAGAAGATGGTTTCTCCTGGGTTTTTATTCTGTAAGATTACTATCTTTACCTTTATAATTACTACTTATATTGAAGGAGATACTTTGAGACTGTATAAGTTTTGTTTGTCCTCAAATTTTTAGCCACTCAGCATCTATCAGTGACTATGTCTTATAATAATTACTACTAATGCATTTTCTGTTTTTCTTTTCTTTTTTTTTTTTTTTGCCGTTTCCTTAAAGGCTTATTCCACTTTTTTCTCATAGTCATTCCTATTCACCCTGCATATCCTTACTCAGGATCATTTCTCCTCTGGAAACTCTTTCTAAACCTTGCCAGGCAAACAAGAATTTCACACTTAGCAACTTATCTAGATTCACACAGGATGTTTCTTTTTTTCTCTGTCTTTTTGTCTCTCTGTCTCTGTACCTCTTTGTCTCTATCTCCACACACACACACACACACACACACACACACACACACGCACACACACACACCCCTGCCCGCCCCCATGAATCATCCTCCATGACCGAAAATTTCTTAGAGGAGATTACACTGTCTCAGCGTTTTTTGTTTTTGTTTTTTTCTACCAAAACCTAGCACTGGATCTGGTCTACAAAAGACATTCAATATGTATTTGAGAATGAGTGAATGAATGAATGCATCTATTATGTTCTTTCCAAAATTCATTTCTAGCTAAACAATTCAGTTTTTGTTGTGACAGTTGAAAGAATAATGTTCATTTCTAAACACATGATTCTAGTTTTCTGCCAAATTTTTTCCCCTTTGGGAAATTTACTTCATGATGTTCCTGGCATCAGCCTTATTTAATCCTCCAAAAACCAAGCTAAAATCCTCCTTGCTGCTTTTCCCCCCTAAGTCTCCTCATTGTATAGTGGCCTACCCTTTCCCCTGTGCTTGTGATTCAGTTTGTAAATATATTTTCAGTGGCAGAGGTGAAGAAACTCCTCTTTCATTTCTGTTGCTAAGCTTCTGGGTGTCTCCCACCCTGATCCTGATACATGAGCTTTCTTAATCCTTGGTGATATATTTCCTCCTGTGTGTTTGCTTTATTCTCTAAATCCAAGGGTAGTTTTATAAAACTACCTTTCATCCCCTGAAGAAGCAAAGCAAACAGCAGAAATTGACTCTTATGCTAACAGTTATCATCACTATTACTACAGAATCAGTGGTTTGAATCATTAATGCAGGAGATCAAGTTTGCATCTGAATGAATGGTATGCCTGGCTGTGAGCCCCGAAGGCACCTCAGCACTTGCTGATACAACTGTAAGTGCTACAAAGGATCTTGTTTTCCCCCATCACTGCCACCACCAACACCACCACTATCATCACCGCCACTACCACTATCATCAGTCATCATCATCAGTCATCATCATCATCATCATCAACAACATTGCCTTCATCACCGAAATCTATATCACACTGGCTATGGTCTATAAAGAGCATTGCCAACTACACGTAACCCCTTAACTTCAGTCCTTTGAATCATCCATCATAGCATTTTGAACCCTCACCTTGGTAGTTATCATAGACTGCATTCTAGTCATTTGATGTTTGAGCACCTCATTTTTGACCTACTGTTGTTTTCTTATCTATAGGAGGCCTGGCTTTCTATAAACAGAAATTGAGCTTTACAGTTTCTTTATCCTTAGAGCCTATTGCTATGCTAAAAACATAGTGATGTGGTAGTTTAGAGAGGTAGTCAGAGAGGCCTAATGATAGGGCCCATAGAGTCTGGTGGATAGAGCCCCACAAAAGAAAAGAAAATATCCCACCCAGGTTAAGAGCTACATAATTCAAGCAGCTAAAACAAGCTTAGAGATGCAAAGATAAACACAAAGACAAAGGATAGCAGGTTGGGATGAAAATAAAAAGATAAAGACTCTTCCCTCCAGGCATGACTCTAATTCAAGATATGTTATGACAGTTCCTCTCTGCCTCTAGACCAGGACTTCAAGTAGAGTCAGAGAAAACTTTAGAAATGCAAGGTAACTAGTTTCTTTTAGAACTCTTTTTGAGTTTTCTCCTCTGAAGCACCTCCAACACATACACACACACACACACACACACACACACACACACACACACACACATGCAATTCTGCCTAGCTATATAAGGCTGACACAAAAAAATATCCTGGACTTTTCCCTCTTGGTGGGTATCCAGCAAGAGCTTTATTCTTGCTATTTCTAATAAACACTCTCCTAAATTTCTCTTTTGTCCTCAGATTTATTCTTTTGGGAGACAAAATACCCAGGTTTATATAAAATTAGCTGTGTCAATGAGGCTCACAAATTGTTTCTAGAATTAAATTGCTTGTCTTTAGTCTAAAACAGGAAACAAAGTCTGATAAGTTGAGGAAGGGCATATAAAAAATAAAGATTACAGAACCATAACTTGTTTTTTATGGGTATAATGTTATTGATGAGAATACTGTAAGTAGATATGTACTTTAGCAGTTCTAAAAATTAGAAAAATAAATCAACAATTGATATTTTTAAAAGTAACATGTATCTGGAATGAAACTTCCACACAACAAAGATTCATTCGAAGTTGATTTATAGGTACTTTTCTAATAGTGGATGACATTCAATAAAAGAAAGAGTCAGAATATTATTCCTTTTGCCTCCACAGCAGTATTAATTTTGAGAATTTACCTCTTCTTGATTCCTATTTACAGTGTCTTAGTTTTGATTCTCATTGTTTCTTTCACCTGGATAATTGCAACACCTTCGAATAATTTCCTACCTTCTTGTTCCTACAATTCATGAAAGGTGGCTCTGCACGGATTATAAGAACAAGTTCTAATTCCTTTTCATGACATTTTCAATTTCAGTCACCAGCTTGTTTTATTGGACTCTCCTCTTACTGTTACAGGGAAGTCACTCCCAACCTGTTAGTAATGCCCAGTTTGTGTCTCTCAACACCAAAGAATGGACTCAGGACAAAGAAGGTGAAGAGTAGGAGTTTCATTAAGAGAAAGTTCCTGAGAGCCAGGAGGGGATTCCGAAAGTGAGTTGCTGCTAAGGATCTTTGTCTAGGGGTTTATATAATCAACCTATATGATTACAAGTACAGTCACTTAGTTAATATTGGTCTAATAGAAAAACAAGGTGCATAGCAAGGGCACACAGAAGAAGAACAAAAGCATTTCTGGAAGGGTTAGGAGTGAGGGGCAGAGGGTTCTGGTCATCTGGCTGCCTGTCTGTTACATTGTTTCTATGTGTGTGTTACATTGTTCAGGCTTGCTGGATCAGACCGTGCTAGTTACAGTACAGCTCTAAGTTGCTGTTTATCTCTGGGGAGGCTCCCAGGCCTAGTCATTGTGTCTCAACCTTGGGGCCCAGTTTTTCTCAACTCAGCCCTCAGCCTCAGGCTTAATTTGCCTCACTTCTGTTCTCACTCTGTCTTGGGCCTGGTCCTTTTCTAACTGCCTATCAAACTCTACCGAACTTAGCTATCCATAATATCACCTAATGCTCTTTATGAGTTACACTCCAGGCACATAGATCTTCATAAATCTCCAGGAAGTACACCATGATTTTTAAGCTTTCTATGAATTTTCTCATACCACTTGCCTTGAAAATAAGACCTAGCCAGAAAAAAAAGTCACCCTTGAAAACTAGAGCTCAAAAATGCCAGCCATCACTATTTTCGTGCTTGGAGGCTACTCCGTAAGGCAGGTAAGGTAAGGATAGGCTGATTGGGGTTGAGATTCTTGAGCTGTAGTTTTCAAGACTGATTATTTTCCACCTAGGTCTTTTATTTCAGGAAACACAGTATTTCTAAAACCTGAAATAACTATTGCTTTCATCAAAGCTTTTAAGGGACACATCAAAATATCATCTTCTTAGTGAGATATTCCTTAAGTTTACACAGTAGCTTTGCTCTACCATTATCATTTGCCATAGAATTTGGTTTGTACCTTTATTGTAACATTTGTGATATCGTGTTAGGATTTTTTTATCAAACTGCAATTTCCTGAGTTTAATGGCTGTTCATCTCTGTATCACTGACACCTAAAGAGAGATTATATTAGGCTAGACTGCTATAACACACTCTGAAATCTCTGTGGCCTGTCACGATAAAAGCTTAATGTGCAATGGTGACAAGCTAATGTGATGGTAGGAGGAGGTGACGGGGTGAAATTTTCTGTTCTGCATAGTAATTCAAGGAATAATTCAACCTAGTATCCTCATAACTTATTACGGCCTCATCTTCCACAGAAACAGTTAAGTGGAGGATTCCATGTGGGAGGTTTTTATGGGAGAGAACAGGGAGTGGCATGAACAAAACCAAATCACATTACATTTCCATGGCTTGGTCACAGATGCAACCTGACTTTCAGTGTCCTAGGAAATGTAGTTTAGCTTTAAGCCCAGAGAACAGAAGAAAAACATGGCCAGTGAGAAGCATCGCATGATCTGCCATCACAGTCTGTAAATGAGTGTACAATGAATACAGTGGAAGAAGTTTTTCTAATGGAAAGACATTATGATGGGTTCAGTGGAGCAAGAATAGTTTTTGAATCCAAAAATTCTGTTTTGAAACTATAGCAATGCAAGCCACTTCCTAGCTCTGTAGCCATCGCAAATAACGGGCGCTTTCTGAGACTCAAGTCCCACATCTGTAAATAGTGTTACTATTGGGGTTAACTGAGATAATGTACAAAAAGCACCTGACATGCAGGGGGAGCTCTTTAATAATTTCACTTATTTCATTAAAACTGGTGTTTTTCAAATTTGCAATGTAGTAGAGCAGAGCAGCATACATTGGGAATAGAAAGTTCTATTAAAAGCATCCCTTACCTTTTGGGAATGCACAGATCAGTTGCTGGGCAATAATGATAGACAAAAAATAGACATGTAAATGAATTGTGATGAGTAGGCTTTCATAAGAGAGAATACAAAAATATCCAATAATATCAGGAAAAAACTCATCTCAGTCACCAAAAAAATTAAAACCAGTTAGCTCTCATTATTTACCTATGTAATGGGAACTCACTGTAGTTTTAATTTGCATAAAATTAAAAATATGAACAATATTAAGTATTGGCAAGTATGTGGAGAAGCTGTGACTCTTACTTCCAGCTGGGTAAGTGTAGATTGGTATAACTACATTAAAAAAATTTAGCAAATATGTAGTAACTATCAGCATACACCTATCCTATGAGGTAAAAATACCACTCTGAGTCATATGCCCAACAGATATAAGTTCAGATATAAGTTTATGTTCACAATAATGTACAAGAATAGAGAAAATATTCTATATTTAAAATTGTATGTCTGAATTATTTCACTTAACATTATTGTCTAAATTCATTTACCCACAAATGCCTCAAGTTTATCCTTCTTTATGGCAGAGTAGTACTCCACTGTGTATAAATACCAAGCAGTAAAATAAAAGATTATAGAAAGTAGGGAGACCTTTTTCAAATGGTAAGGGGGACAAGGGATGGAGAGGGAGGGGTGGAAAGGAAGAAGGATTAAAAGAGAGAGACAGAACTGAAGGGAAAATGCAAATAGAGCTTTTTCAAATGGGAAGGGGATCAAGAGTTGGAGGGAGCAGGGAGGTTTGTTAATAGAAGGGAAAAATGAATTAAGATGTGTTGCAAAAATGTACAAGCTCCCCACAATAAATGTAATTATTATGTACTGTAAGCAAGTACTAATAAAATACATAATCAATACAAAGAATAGTCACAGCATATTCTACATTCACAGAAGCCCAAAACAGGAAAGAAGCCACACAGTCTGGGAAAAAGGCTTGTCAAACTTGTAGGATGATGACAATGTTTTCTCTCTTAATCAGGACACTGGCCACATAGGTATATGCATTTGTCAAAACTGATAGAATTTGTTATTTAAGATTTATACATTTCAATGTATATAAACCATGCTTTAATAAAAATGACAATGAGAATGTATAATGCACATACTACCAAATAGGCAGTTACAGAGCTCTTTCACCATACTCCAGCTTTGTGTCTTTGAAAATAGTATCTATATCTTCAAACATGCCACAGCACCTCCTTAATCTAAGGAAAGTTTGTTGATGACACAAATTATCTCAGTAATTATTCCCACATCGTGGAAATTATTACCATGAGAAGTCCCCTTGGATTTGGGTTCTAGACCCTGTAGCTCTTAGCTCTTTGTTGGCTTTCTGTACCCTAGTGAGTTCTTCATACTTCTCCAATTTCATATATAT
>NW_004624732.1:37786344-37821660 GCF_000247695.1 Heterocephalus glaber
CGGGAGGGCTAGGAATGGGGAAAAAATAAGAACCAAGATGCATTATGTAAAGGTACAATTCCCAATGAGAAATGTAATTGTGTTGTATATCTACAATGTACCAATAAAAGAATTTAATCCAAAAAAAAAAAAAACAAGGGCTTTACATGAGGGGAGCCTCAAAGTCTCTCCTATTGGCCATAGCTTTATCTCCATTTGTGCCACTTCCAGAACTCTTGGAGACACTGAATTGTGACCCCAAGTTTTGTTCTTCACTTAATTTTCCCTGTACTCTCTCTCTTTTAGGTATGAAAAAAATTCTTTCCCCCCAAAAAATTCCTTCCCAAAATATTGTACAAAATAAAGTATCAAAGTATGCTTTTGGTTTAAAATACTTTGATCCAAAATACTGCCTCCTCCTCCCCTTTCAAAAAACAAAATAAAAGAAAAGAAAAACCCTATTAAACAGTTTCCTTAACTAAAAGAAACTTTCTTTAACTAAAGGAGCACTTTAAGTAGGAGTACTTGTGGTGGAAGAATCCCAGTACTCTCAACTCACATCTGTCTTCTGCCTCCTCAATAGTAGGCACTGGCATGGGTCAGATCTTCTCTTTACAAGCTACCTGGGGCCCTTCTCAAGTCTGACCATTTGCCCTCACACTAGACTCTTGCTAGGCTGTCATTTTTACTATGCCCCTCTATCAAAATCTGGCCAAGCCCTCAAGATTCATTTCCAGGCCCTGGGACTGTCCTGTACTTCAGTAGTTCTCAGCCCTAGCTATATTATAAAATTTCCAGGAAAGAAAAAGATGGGAAAAAATCCCCCAAATTAAGACCCCAAGCACAGTTATTTAATTGGTGTAGAGTAGAGCATGGACACTGGCAATTTTCAAAACATCACCTGGTGATTTTAATCTGCAGCAAGGTTTGAAGATGTTATCTCAATTCCACTCATTGTGAATCATCACATTCCACTTTGTAATTTAAATACATTTTCCACATTTCTGTGCTTAAATGTCTCAGCTCAGAATGAAAAAGACTCTTGTTCCTATAACTTTGGATCCTTCTTTACTCATACAAAAAGTAACTTTTTGTCTTAAAAATATAAAACAATCTCAGGTGGCCTGGAGCTAATGTGCAATAAGGAAAGTTACACTGGCATGAGGTTGAGAGTACAACTTACTGTTTAACAGACACAACGTGCAAAGAATACCAAAGCCCTGCATCTGGGCAAAAGAAGAGTTAATAATGTGGTAGAATTTGAGAGGTTCTTGGAGGAACCTTTATTTAAATATTTCTTATTCTTGGTGCCACATTAACTCAACTTCTGTCGCTAGTGGCTCATTTATTCAGATTAAGCTTTACCCTTTTCAAGAGCTTTTCATTACTCATAAATAATTCTGGAAGGATTCATCAAGATCTTTGTGTAAGATAGCTCATGAGGTCACTGAGGTCATGACTGCATGTAACAAAAAGCGTCAAATCCAATTACCATTTGTAACAGCCTCTATTCTGGCTTTTTTCTCATTGTGCTCTCCATAAAAGCAGAGCTATGCTTATATTACCCATTATACTGTAAGCACTTAATTCAGTGTCTGATGCAAAAAAAAGGTTCACAGTAAATATTTTTTGAATAAATGAATCAACATTTGGAGCAAGTGATGATTATAGTTATGAATCCTGAAAAAAGGAAAAGAAAGAAAAAAGATGAAATTCTTGAAGCAGTACTATTTCTATGTTAGTTTTCCTAAGGCCCTACACATTTCACAAAGAACACACATTTACAAAAACTCACTAATAGTTTCCTTTTCAAGCTGTTTCTTTTGCTAGGATGTGCCCCAATTGTTCTTCTTCAGCAACATTAATGATAAGAACAATCACAGCTACCATTTATTGAGTTTTTTCCTGAGAATTGGATGTTAAGAGCTTTACTGATCATCCTCCAAACCCCATAAGGCAAATATTTTCCTTACCAGTTAACAGAAGAGACAACTGAGACTTACAGAAGATATGCACATACAACAATCAAATAGGAAAGGTGGGATTTGAATCACAGTCTGATGCTTTGTGGTTTTGTTGTCTCCTGATGCCCCTTTTTTCATCTATTCTCCCCATCCCAGCACATAGTCTTTCTCTTTGACATGTTCATACAAACTGGACGCAGGGACTCAGTTTACTCTGTTTGAGAGTACAAAGGGCTGGGTAATTAGAAAACCATTGCTTCTTCACATCAGATTTAGACTGGAAATTAGTTTCATTATTGTAATTTTCTTTTTTTCTTCATTAATTTTATTGGTACATTTTATGTACACAATATGCTGACATTCATTATTGGGAATTTGTATCTTTACATAATCTCTCTTGGTTCTTATATTTTCCCATTCCCCTGCCCTCCCTTCAACCCCTCCACCCTTCCCTGTTTACAAAGACTGTTTCTGTTTTTTCATTTTCTCATATTTTTTCCTTTCACTTATTTCCTTTCCCTATTCCTCCCATTTCCTCTTCCCCTTCCCCTTTGGATCTTTTCTTCCTATTTCACATTATCTATTATACATTTTGATCCTCATTTACATTTTCAATTTCTCACATCACCAGAGAAACTATATGATATTTACACGTGTGTCCTATTTATTTCACTTAAGAGTATGGCTTCACCAGGCATTTAGCTCAGTGGCACCATGCCTGCTTTGCTAGCCCAAGGTCCTGGGTTTGATTCCTGGTACCAAAAAGATAAAAAAAGAGTATGGCCTCAATATTAATCCATGTAGCAATAAATGTCTCTAGTTTCTCATTCTTTATGGCTGAGTAGTACTCCATTTTATAGAAAAACCATATATTCTTTATCTAGTCTCTAGTTGATGGGCAATTGGGCTATTTCCAAGTTTTAGCTATTACAAACTGTGCTGCTGTGAACATGGGTACACATACATTGCTGTGGTATGATTCTTTTCATTCTTTAGGGAACATACCCAGCAAGGGTATAGCTGGGTCAAATGGGAACTCTAGTCTTAGTTCTTTTGAGGTATCTCCATACTGATTTCTACAGTGGTTCCACCAGTCTACACTCCCACCAGCAATGGAGCAGGGGTCCTTTTTCCCCACAGCCCTGCCCGGAATTGCTATTGGTTGATTTCATGATAGCAGCCACTCTGTCTGGGTTGAGGTGGAATCTCAACATCTCAACATTGTTTCATTTGCATCTCTCGAATGACCAGTGATGTTGAACATTTTTTCATATGTTTATTTGCTATTTCTATTTCTTTGTCTGAGAAATGTCTGTTCATTTCAGATGCCCATTTTTTAATTGGGTCTTTAAATTTGGGAGGTCTGATGTTTTTAAGTTCCTTATGTATTCTATATAATAGACCTTTGTCTGAGGAACAGCTGGTAAAAATTATTTCCCACATTGTGGGCTGTCTCGTCACACTGTTGGTGGTTACTCTTGCTTTGCTGAAGCTTTTTAATAAGAAAAGATCCCACTTGTTGTTTGTTTGTGCTAGTTCACATGTTACTGTAGTTTTGTTCATGAAATCTTTTCCTATACCAATGTCTTCAAGAGTTCTACCTAACCTCTCTTCTAGCCAGTTTAGTGTTTCTGTTTTAATATTTAAATCTTTAATCCATTTTGATTTTAGTTTAGTGCATTCTGAGAGATATAGGTCTAGTTTTAATCTTTGGTGAGTTGAAACCCAATTTTTCCAGCACCATTTATTAAAGAGGCTATCTTTCCTCCAGTGAGGACGTTTTGCTTCTTTGTCAAAGATGAGGTGGCTGAGTGTGTCTGGAGTTGTTTCTACATGTTGTAATCTGTTCCACTGGTCCTTGGGTCTGTTTTTTTGCCAGTACCATGCTGTTTTTATCACAGTAGCTTTGTAGTATAGTTGCAGGTTGGGGATTGTGATACTCCCTACCTAGTTTCATTATTGTAATTTTGTAATCCAAATCCAAATGAGTGATATACCTTTAAATAATAGTGATTTAATTTAATCATGGAATTTACTATATATCTCACCATTTGTGCATCACCATTGTTTTATTATTTCCTGATTATTGGTAACTTTCATTTCCATTTGGTTTCCCCTTCATTTTAGATGTCATGATTTAAGTGGAAAAGTAAGAAATGAGAGGAATAATTTAAAGGCAGGTACACAGTTTACAGTATTTTCCCCCTGCATTTAATAAAAAACAGGCTCTATATCATCTACTATTTCCATTAAAAGCCAATAAGATATTTAGAAAGCTAGAAATTAAAAAACAGCAATAATCTATGCTACAGTTTACATGAAAATCTAAAGTTTGTAATATTTTTTACATTATCATATAACTCCTATTTTGCCTTACACTACTAGATGAAATTTACTTCTTTTAAGAAATTATTATTTTTCCCCATTCCCCTGCCCCTCCACCCCTCCAAACCAAGATATATCATGCAAAGGTACAACTTCCCAGTGATAAACGTAACTGTATTGTATATGTAAAATGTACCAATAAATTTAATGAAAAAAATATTATTATTTTCCTTATATGCCATAGGCAAAATAAACCATACTGTCTGATCCACCTGAAGAAAATTTGCTTTAGAAATTCCCTAAGATGTCTCCTATCTTACCCTCATCTTGGGAAAACCAGACCAGAGTGCCCAAATGGTAGCTGACAGCCCACCTTGGGCCCACTTACAATTGTATCTGACTTCAGCTATCTCACTGAAATGCTTTTTCTCATGATAGGTACTGTTGCATCACTTCAGTCCTATTTCCTAATAATGGGCAAATTCACACATTTTTGTCCTCTGCCCATCTCCTTTACTCATTCAAGTGTGTGCCTCTAAGCACACTACCTTCTCTGCACAAAGCTGAACTCAAGCTCGTAATGCAACAGATTTCCAAGGTTATTGCCTATGGATTTAGAAGCCATGATTACTGGTCTCATCTCTCCATCTTGGACAACTCTTTCAATCTCTTTGAAATGGAATAAAAATTTCAAGAGATCCTATGGTTGTCCTCAGGTATAACTGCAGGAGTGAGGGTTTCTGGCTTCCTCTGGCTTGTATTCTACATTATAATGAATATCATTTTCAAATTGAAGTACTAAGAAGGAAAGAGAAATCCAACTGTTAAGTATCTGTACTTTATCTTTCCAAAAATAATTTACAGTGGTGTATAAAAATGTTAAATATAGTGTAATTTAAAAATGAGAGTTTCACTGGGAGAGATTTAAGAGGATAAAAATAAATATTCAAAAGATATAGATCAACACAATTTCTGGGACTGAACACAAAACAGAGTTTCCCAGTACACAATTTACAGAAGGGAAAATATTAAGATATTTTCATGCATTTTGTTCCTAAAGAAAACAAAGCTTTTCCTCATATTGAATTTGGAGATAGATTTCTCACATTGAAAAAAAGTACATATGTGATTAAAACAACAATATTTTCAGCTCTGATTTCACATTAAACACAGAAGACAAATTATATGACAGTTCTTACAAGTTACATGAGGAGTCTAAAGCATGATTTTAAAAAGTGTGATTTGGTAGTTTTAATTAAAATGGTATGAAGCATATCAGCTTGATCTTATTGTAGTGTTTTGCTGAGGAAAGGAAAAAGCACAGAGTCACCTGTGTGAGCCAAGTTACTTAATGTTCCACTAAGAAAGTTCAGGACAAGCACACAGATAGAAGTATCTTAGTTTGTAGTCCAATTGGTCACACAGAAGTAGGAAACTAATCTGACTAACTGTGACAGTCACTAGTGAATACTGTCTGACTATTTGGGTTTTTGACTTTTCCTGGACAACATTCTGTCTGTGGTTGAAGCAAGCCATGGGACCAGTGGTTAACTGAAATAGTATATGTTGCTTCCAGGCTACCATATTTATTTAGTCGTATCAGACACAGCACAGTTCCCATTACTCTGCCACAGGAATCTTGGAATTTTGTGGTAAAAGGAAGTCTCTATTTGTTGGAACCCCTGCTTGGTATAGCAGAGATCTACTATGTTATGGTTTGGATATTAAATATCCTACAAAGGCCCTTATGCTAAAGGTTTGACCTCCAGCTTTTTGTGCAAGGAAATTAGGTCTTTGGAGTATGACCTTGAAGAGGATATCGGTCCTTTCCTTTTTATCTTTCATCACTTCCTGCCTGCCGTAAAGTGAACAGACCTTCTCCACCATGTGTTCCTATCACAATGTACTGGGCCACCACAGGCCCAAAATGATGGGGACAAGCAACCACATACTGAAGTCTTGACCAAAATAAACCTTTATTCCTTTTAAGTTGTTTAGGTATTTGGTGCAGTGAAGACAAGCTGACTAACACACACTGCTAAACTTGGTCTCTCTAAATGTCTCACTGAAGACATCCAGTAAGAACAAGAAATGAACATAAGTTCTGATAAATTCTTGAAACTTTTGTGATGGCTGTCACTTTAGTGTGGCCTAATCTAATTTCTAATATAGAAATTAAAAATACCAAAAAATATGGGTTGAAGATGAAGGACAGATTTTTAAAGAGAGAATGTAAGAGTCCCTGAACCGGAGTGGGTCACATTGAGCAGAACATTGAGTCAAGTGGTACAGCTACCACATGAAGATCTAGCGATGATCTGTTCCAGGCAAAAGAAAGAGAAAGTGCAAAAGGAAGAAATGGGCTTGATGGGTAGGGGAAATAAGTAGGGCAATGTGTCCAGTAGGTAAGAACTAGGAAGTAGGCAAGAGTTAAGTCACAAAGATGTATAAGCCATTGGAAGGAATTTGGATTTTATTTACAGTCTATTGGAAATTCATCAGAATAGATACATTTAAGTCAATAAAGAACATAAATCAAAGCAGGAAAGTTATGCTGCTGTAACAGAAAATCTCAGTAGCCTAAAATAACATGGATGTTTCTCATGATTGTACTGAATGTGTGTCATGGGTTGTAGAGGATTCTGTTTTCCGTGTTGACCATTTTTATCCAAACTTAAAAACCCACATTTATGGAGCCACCATTGTCTGGAAGATGCAAGTCATGTGGAGTTAGAAAGTGTACATTCTGGAGGGCCTTGGATTAGCAATTAAATCCTGCAAGTCTGTAATATTCATGTCATTTTATGCTCACAACCCATTTTCCATTCCAGTCACATGATCTCACATACTCACAAGAATGTAAGTGAATCATCCCATGTATCCAGAGGAACAAGGCATTTTGTTTAGTAGGAAGCATCTGATACAATTTATATTGGTAAAATATCATCTTGGTTATTCTTCTGGGACTATAATATGAAGGCCAGAGTAGCAACAGGGATATTGGTTAAGAGGCTGATTTAGGTTTTTGGGGGGGTTTTTGGTACCAGGAATTGAACTTGGGACCTTGCGCTTTCGAGGTAGGCACCAGAACCACTGAGCTAAATCCCTGGCCCCAAGAGGCTATTTTAGATAACCATGAGACATAATAGTCATGTGGAGGTATCAGAGATTGAAGATATCTCATTTTAAAGTATAGCAAAAAACAATTTGGTGATGGGTTGAAAAAGAGAAACTTCTATGTTTTGACAGAATATTAATGGTAAGAGCTGTGTTAGAAAGAGAGGCTTGTTCTTTTTCTGACATGTTAATTTCCAATGTCTAGGTTTACCAACACTTGAAGCTCAGAGGAAAAGTTGAAGAGCCATCACCTTAGAGGTGATATATAAATCCATGAAATTGTCATACAACCATCTAAGAAGTGAGATACATAGAGAAGGTAAGAGGGTAATGGATGGAGCTGAAGACTCCTCTATCCTTTAGAGCTCAGGATTTCGAGAAACAAAAATGTGGCTGACAGGAAACACTGATGTGAAAGGAAAACCAAGAGAACATGCTGGTTTCCAAAGATAGGTTCAAAAGTGTTTTATAAGAAAAGAATAATGGTCAAGTACAAAATTCTGCCAAGAGATGAAGATAAAAAATGAATCCACTGGGTTTGGCAAGATGGAAGTCAACAGCAACTTACTCCTCCTTGTTTGGAGATAGTTCAGGGAATACATGGTACAGGTATGGTGATAGCGATAAGAGGTAAGAGCTTTGAAGAATTTATCTATAAATGAAACAGATAAATGAAGTATAGGCAAGGTAATGGGGGGAAAGATAAGTTTCTCATAATTTGTTACTATTGAAGATTAACAATTCATTTGTATAATGACAGGACACTGGTGATACAGGGAAGATGTGGAGCAATGGCAGGAGACTATCCTTTGAGAGTGAAAGGTCTAGGACACAATGGATACAGACCCACTTTGAAAAGATAACTTGCTAATTCTGTCAGTAGGAAAAACACTCAGTTTGGACTTTAAACTGATAAATTCTAAGAAAAAGACAAAAGTGTAGGTAAATGGAATCAAACCCTGAATTTTCTAATGCTTGGGTCTGGCATCATATACTCTAACTTAGAATGAGTGGTCCAGTCTGCTTTAGTGACCCTGTAGTCAAAAGCGTACCAGATTCATAGCTAAGATTCTTCTAAGATTATCCTGCCTATTTCAAATTTAAAACTCCCAAGAATTTCCTTCAGTTATAAAACAAATAAATATGCCTAATTAGTATGCATAATTATGCATATTATAGCATGAAGATGATCAGCTTGCCTCTTGGAAATTTATGATTACCATATTTTAATAGCACTCTTCTGGGGTTTCCACACAGCCTCAGGTTCCTGGCTCATTTCTTTCCTTCCACATAGCTACCATTCTAGAGAGACATGAATATGCTCCTCCCTTGTTTGACTTCATACCCTTCCCCTATATGGTATCAGATTTCACTACTAAGAAATGTGATTTCAAGCACCACATTCCAATAATGATTGTATTAGTCTACTAAGACTGCCACAAAAAAATATCACAGACTAGGTGCTTCAAACAGAAGAAATTTATTTGTCATTGCTCTGGAGGCTAGAAGTTCAAGATCAAGTGGTTTCGTTTCTTCTAAGACCTCTCTCCCTGATGTACAGTTGACCATGTACAGGGAGACACATGTTACCTGTGTCTACAGTCTTTCCTCTTTGTGGGCATATCCAATGTTTCTCTTGTTAAAATGGACAGTCCTGTTGGGCCCTACCCTTATGACCTCATTTAACCTTAATCACAGTTTTAAAGGTGCCATTTCCAAATACTGTTATACTGAGGAGTAGGGTTCTAGCACATAAATTGGGGAGAAGGGGATGTAGTTGAGTTCATACAACCATCTTGCTAACAAATTTGATAGCAATGATTTAGGCTTTATTTGAATATTGTGGTTTATTTTATATTTTGTCAATGTCCTCCTTAGAAAAATTCATTTAAATATTACCTCAATTTCCACATCACTACCTTTTCCTGGCTCTGCTTATGTCACTGGCACTCCCACTCAGTTTCATCCACATTTCTCTTCTCACACTTTCCCTTAATTGTCGTTTATCTCTAGAATCAGTCTTGAGCCATGTTTTGATCTTATTCTGATTTCGCTAAGGGGTATTAATCATGCCATACCTTCTCACATGATCTGCTTAGTACTGAAATAGTTTTATAACTATTCAAGACCCTCTCTGGAGCCTCAGAATCACATGACTCTCTTTCTGTTGGACATTCTGGACACAGTAGATATACAATGGACCTTTGACTTATGAACTCAATTTTTTTGAGAGGGCTGGTTGTAACTCAGGTTGGTCAGTTGAAGGCTCATGCTCCTCTACACAGCCTTCAAATTCCCTCGCTCGTGCATATTTTTAGGCCACACTCTCTTCTCAGTCCAGGAGTTCTCAATTAAACCCACAGAGGAAAGGATATTGTAAATGTTCCTTCTAGAACTCTTTGAGGATTAAATCTATATCTGAAACCATCTGGAAGCATAAGTGGCTGATTTTGGGGTCTTAATTCAAGACTTTGGTCCTAAGTTAAAACTAAAATTTCAGTCATAACCCAAGTTGTTCATATGTCAGGCTAGTCAAAACTGGAGGGTCCACTGAACAATATGTATTTGTTGAATTCATTCACTTAGTCATTGAGAATATTTTCATTGATCATTTATTAAGTAGCAACTACTCTTATAAGTGCTTATAATATACTAGTGAACAAAAGAGACCAAGATTGTTGTCCTGAAGAAGGTGACAAAAATTTTTCAATAAACATACAGAATAAATTAATTATACAGTACTATTATATGACAGAAGATGTTAAGTACTATGATTAAATAAAGGAATTTCAGGTATAGATCAAGAAGGCAGTTTGAAAGATTAAATTAGATGGCTGGGAGAACCTCAATAAAAAGAGGAAACACAAGCAAAGTTTTAAAGAAGGTGAATGAATAAACAATTATAACAGAGTCATCTCAAACATAATAGCTCCGAAATCCTTGTTCAGCTTGTTCCATATAACTCCTGATGTGACTGCCATTCATATTTTTGCTAGTGACCATGTACATTTGTCTCTCAAAGCTAGACATGGGCAGGACTGTAGGTTTAAACCTATCCAGGGCCACACAAACTTGAATGTCTGAATGTATGGATGACTAGCTGTGATCCAAGGCACAAAACTGTTAGTCACCCTTGCTTTCTCCTATTCATTCACTTGTCTCTTTATCTCCTCCCACTAGATCAGCAAGTTCTTTGGATATTGCCCTAGGCTATCTCTTTTTTATTTTTACTGTTGCCCTCTTAATTTATACTTTCTGGATCACTGACAGCAATGATTTCAATGTATCTGCCTATTATGTTTTAGATCTAAAAAAAGCCCTCCCCCCAAAAGTCTCACGTTTGGAGATGGGGCCTAGTCAGTCGGGGCATGATTCTCTCTGGGAATGACCTAGAAGGGTGTATTCTTGTCCCCAGCTCCTTTCTCTCTCTCGGCTTCCTGGCTACCTCGGGGTTAGCAGCTATCCTTCTCCATGCCTTTCCACCATGCTCTTTCTGCTTTGGAGCCAGCCAAACCCAGTGGAAAGTACGAGCCAAATAGACTTCTTCTCCCTTAATTTGTATCAGGTATTTTGTCCCAGCAAGGGGAAAGCTGACTAATGCATGGTTAATGTTGGTAATTTAATTTCCAAATTCATATGTTAATAGTGTTTGGAGGTGCAGCCTTTGGGAATTAATTAGGACTAGGTGAAGTGACAGGGGTGGGGCCCCAAGATGGTGTTAGTGGTTTGTAAGAGGAGGAAGAGAGACTCGAGCCAGCATGGTTTCTCCACCTCACTGCTAGGTGCCCCCTGCCATTTTGTGATGCACCAAGGCCCTCACCAGATATCGGCACCATGCTCCTGGACTTCCCAAACTCTAGGACCACAAAACAGAAAAATGTGTTTTCTTTATAAGCTACACAATATAACAACAGTAAACAGTAAATAAGATACTGAGATGGACAAATTAGGCTCTAAAATGTTCGTGTTGTCTCCCAGTTTGTTCCTTCTCAATTTCCTCCCCTACACATCAGCAGAGTTTTCTCAGACACTCAGATCTAATCTTGTCAAGCTCATTTAAAATCTTCAGAAAAAAGAAGGAAGGGAAGGCTTTGAATAGATGGCACATTTAGAGACTGAAAAAGGGTGGCCTTGTTGATGCCAGGCAACCCCCTATGACACCTGTCACTCAGTCTGATGCTGCGAGGCCATCCCTGCCTGTGCTCCCTGCTACAATCTAGTCATGCTGAATGGCTTCCCTGAAAAGTAAGAACACAGGAGGAATCAGCCAGTTCATCTTCTACAGAAATACCCAGTTTCTATAATTTCAAGTCTAAAACTCAGTGGCTCACGAAGATTAAATGCTCATTATTGTCCTAAGATGTAGGAAATTAAAAATATATCAGATCTCTCTATATTTCCTATTTCAGCCCAAATGAATCCAATTAGATTTCACTGCAAACTATAAAATACTCCAGGCCTATTTCCTCTTTAAATTGATTATAAATGTTGATGCTCTTAAGTATAAGTGCAAATTAATCTAGGGAATTCCATGAAATTTTATTTCTTAATTAAGCAATTTAAACTAAATTAGTTAACTGAAATGACTACTTTGGCTCCTAAGATTGTTCAAGGTCAGACAAATGTAATCAAATGAAACACAGTGATTTTTCACTTGCCATAAACCTTTTCATCAAACTTATTTCACTGCTTTGAACTTGACAGAGAGGAGAGGTTTCACTCTTGGGCTGGATAAATCTCTAGAGAATGAGATGAAGATTATAGGAAGTAAGACAAGGTGACAATGCTCAGGTCAATTGGAGGAACTTTTGGAAAATAGAAAAATATGAATTTTTAGAAAATAGTCTCCATTAAACTGAGAAAGAAGCCCAAGGTTTAGACTGCCCAGAAATTAAACTTTCTACTTGTATACAACTGGCATTGTTCCAGTGAACACAATCCATTTGGCCAGCCAGATGGACTAGCTCTGGCAGCTTTTCAGTCTCCTGCACAAAGCACTTCAGCCTGGGGAAGAGAAAAATCCCTAAACAAAAATATAAATAGAGAAGATTCAGTATTGTGGCTAAACAATGGGGAAGACTCACCGTCTTACAAATGAGGCTCCCGAAACATTGTTTGTACGTGGCAGACATTCCAACTGTTCCTTTCGTCTTGATTTTTAATAGCTTATTTATCATGGATGAAGGATGAGATTACTTATCTGAGGCTCCATGCTTTTGGCAGGAACCCTTTATAGTGCTCAGTTCCTCTATCCTGGAGGAATGAAGCCAATTTCTAGCCTTTTTTCTGAGAAAATATAGTAAGTAATACCAACAAAGTACACTGATAAGAATCTAAACTGAAAAAGATCATTTGAAAATGCAAACTTCTACATTATCACTATCAAAAAGACTTTAAAAGGATGTACTTGTCAAAGCAATAGTTTTTTCTCCTTTAGGAAGACTTGCTCTTTTCTCACTTTTTGATACTATGTATCCAACTCAAGTTTCCATTAGCTTGAATGATAATTATCTTCTGTCAGTCAAACTCTGCTTCTCAGTTGAAGTCCATTGATCGTCCCTTAACTCAGCTGTTATGTCTACTCCATAATCGCAGCCTGCTTCTAGTCAAGGGCTTAGACGTGGGCATGGCATCCAACCAATTTACTTCTTTGCTTGTGCAGAGTTTTCTTGTCCAGAGGATTGGAGAGCTATAAAACCATTCTAACTAGCCATCTCAATTTATACCTTTCATAATTACGGGATTTTGAAAGTATTCTAAACAAAGTACATGTTTTAACTCACTAATAAATAGGTTATTTTGAGGGGATGGTTAGAGAATATAAACTAAGTAAACTACGTTAATGTATTTTACTTATTGGACTTTTCAATCAAACACTTCTTTATCTTTGGCACATAAATTCAACTAAAAGCTTAAATATGGTCCCTTCTTCCTTCCCTTTCTTCTAGCAAGGATTTACTTAACTCCCACTCTATTCTAGCTACTATACTGAAGGATTTGTGTGAATTATCCATAAGATAAAAATTTTGGTCATTCCAGATATTAAACACATATTCCTTGTATATGGTATCATATGCTAATCTTCAAGTTTCTTCCATTGTTTACATCTTCATTAGAGGTCAAATTTCTGATTAAATATCATAAAAGCTATCAGGTGGAGTAACTGCCAATTTTAGATTTTATTTTTTAGTTGTGGTTGAGCCACATTTAGTCCAACTGGTTTGCAGGGCTAAAAGGTACATGAAAGGATACCTGGAATGCCAATGTTCCTCTATTATTCTGTCCAAGTGCTGTTTACAGGGGTATGATGTTTACGAGAATTTATCTCACTCTACACTAATGATATATACACTGCATGCATGGTATGCTTCAAGTAAAATAAACTCAAAAGTAGTCTCCAATTCATAAGTAAGGGAAGTGTCTTTGAATGAGAAATCTTTTATTTGTCATTTTGTTTCTTCTACTTGATAATTCCACTATCTCAATCCCCCAATTCAAGAATGGGATTCAACACATGAAAACCCACTTCTAAAATTTTGTCTCCATCAAAATTCATTTCATGAGCATCTCAAACCAATAGGAAATCATTCTACCTAAACTCAAAGAATTTTAGCTCTAATTTGTGATAGCATTATAAGCCCCAAGGTCTCCTAGATGAAAACACTCTGCAGATGTATACATTGTGTCTTCTGCAAAGCTCTTTGGTACCTCCTGACCCAATTAAAAAGTCAATTTTATTACTGTATAATTTTATTGATGTATAATTTAGATATATGTGTACTGGTCAATACACATATCACCACCATCAAGATATGGAATGTGGTCATCTCTCTCCGAAGGCCCTCTGTATTTCTAAATATCTATGCTCCCATCTACTTCACCTTGTGATCCCAGGTAACCATAGATCTGCTTTTTGTCACTTTATACTTGTTGAGCTACAAAACTATATTTGTAGAATGTCATGTAATTTGCATCACACACTGTGTCCTTTCGTTTGTGGTTCCTTTCAGTTATTATTCATGTATGCATGCTTTTAAGATTAATCCATGTTCTTTTTTTTTTATGGTACTAAATTTCATTTGACAGATGTGCTACCTTTTTGAATATATTCTCCTATTGATGAACACATGAACTGTTTTCACTTTTAAATTTTTACTTTGCTTTGCTATTTTGAATGAAGCTGCCATGAACTTAGGTGTACACATCTCTTTGTGGAATTATTAGGTTTTATTTATTTTTTTAGAAGAAGAAATGTAAAAATAATTCCCATGAAATATAAATTCAAATGCCAAAGAGAAGAGGCCAGAAATATAAATGAAGGAAAGAAGTTAAAAAGTTAAATGTAAGATAGTGATGGCAAGAATTATAGCAATTTGCCACAAATCTAGCTTTTTTAAAAAACATTTCATATTTTATTGGTACATTTTAGGTATACAATATAATGACATTCATCATTGGAAATTTGCACCTTTACATAATCTCTCTTGATTCTTATTTTTCCCCCTTCCCCTGCCCTCTCTTCAACCCCTCCATCCCTCCCTATTTACAAAGACTTTGTTTTTAACTCATAGCTTATAGAAATAGTATTTAAAAAGCTGAAATGATAATGCACCAAAACATTAAAAGATAAAGTGCTATCTGTCAGCTCAGTCTTTGGATCAGGTAAAAAATGAACCTTTTCACAATTCCTATCCCCATCCCCAAAGGCTGACATATCATGAAGAAAGAATTAAGACAAACCCAATATATAAATAAAGAGCAAAATAAAGGATGATAGGAAATAGGGAGACAGATCTTTTGCAAATGGCGAGGAGACTAGGAAATGGTAAAAGGGGAGAGAAGAAAGGGATGCAAAAGGAATTGGGAAGTGTTATGTTCACATACAAACTCCCCATGAGGAATGTAATCACTATGTACTGCAAACATGTACTAATAAAAACTGAAAACAGGAAAATATTTTAAAAATAAAAATTGGAAAAAGTAAAATAAATAGAGCCTATTATCCCTCCAAAAGAAAAAGACTGAGAAAATTAATTTGATTGTGGGCAGCCTTAAGTTTGAATTAATGATTTAGACCTACTAACTGTATGACTTTAAATGTCTCTACTTTTTTCAATATTTGATTTGTTTGTTTGTTTTGGTGCCGGGATGGAACTGAGGACCTTGTTCTTATAAGGCAGATGCAGTGCTGCTGAGCTAAATCCCTGGCCAACTGGTATTTTTTTTAAGTGGAGATGATAAAAATAATATTATTCATCTTATAGCCTATAAAACTATAAAAGAAATTATAGTATATCTGGAAACAGCCTAAACATTCTAAAGTTGAAGCATAAACTATAATTTTGCCTTCCACATGCCAAGCCCTGTGTATGGCCTCTTATCTCTTCTTATCTTATTCTATTAAATCCTTGCCTCATTTGCTAAACAAGAAACTGAGGCTGAGAGAGGTTGATGAAGGCAGAAAAAAAGAAGCACTAGCTCTAACTAGCGTTCATCAAGCTTTCTAAGAGAATGAGCCAAGGGTATAACAATTTTCATTGACTTTGAAAGGACTTTTACATTTGCGAAAGTCTGGGGCAAATTTGCAGAAAAGCTCACTTTTGAAATTTTATTAGTTCTAAGGCACACTAAATGTGAACAATCACCCCCACTGAAAGGGACGACACTATCACTTTGCCATCAGTCTTTTTTTTTTTTTTTTTTTAATATCAACTGGCTCTAGCTGCAGAGTAGATGCCAGCTGGCACCTTCTTGTGTTCTGCAGAGAAGGTTCCTAAAAGGCCCTTAAATTCTACTTCTCCTGACCCTATGATGAAATTCAATATCTCTATAGGCCTTATTAAAGATTTATTAAGTTCATTTTGCTTCCTAAGAAATGCATAACCCTAGTTCCAAAAGTCTCAATTTATAAGCAAAAGCTATTAAATGGCTTCAGTCTGGTGGAAGGAAGAGAGGAGAAGTGTTTGCTATGTGTGAGGCTGGGGATCAAGTTGGAGACTAAGAGTCAAGAAATGTTTTGCAGCCTCATATTCATTAAGGAGCCTGAATTGAGAATTTTGATATAAATTCGAAATTAGTTTATGTGTAAACTCACAAAGCTACACTGACAAAATTGAAAGATGATCATCATTTTACTTATGTCTCATGACTGGATCATAAAGCCTATGGTATATTGTAAATTATATTTCAAATAAATGCTGCGTTTACCTCAGAGATAACATAAAATTAATTAACTTGTTTATATATTAAATTCTAGGCCATATTTTGCAATTACTCATGATAATAGACTAAAAACCTCAATGTTATTGACTTTCTCTGGCCTCTCTCCAGTGTAAATTAGCTCTGGGAAGACAGTAGTGACTTCCTTCTTAAAACTGGACTCTAGGAAGCATGCAAGGTGCTTTCTAATCTCTGTTATCTAATTCATATTAAAAGTCAACAAACATTCATCAAATTCTTACGATGTGCTAGACATTATATTAATGCTGAGAAAACAAAGATGAAAAGAACAGACTGCATTCACAAGGTGCTCACAGCGTACCAGGGGGAAAGGACTTTAACAGTACACTTACTTCACTGTAGGAAGTACTATAAGAGGAATATGTACATGATAAATTAACTTTAATTGGAGGAAGACAAAGAATGATGGGGAAGACATCCCCAAATGATGGTTTGGAATTTGGGAAACTACTTTGCAGCATGAGAACAACTCTGGTGGAGGTTGACACACAGGGATTGTAAGGAGCTGTAGCCAGAAGCTGGGATCTGCTGCAGGATCAAGGGAGGAAGTGGAAGTGGGAGCAAATGAACCCCACCCTACAAGTTCTTAAATCTGGAAACAGCTCAGCCATTCCAACACTTGATCTATATTTGCTTAGACTTTTATCTCCTCAAAGATCTAAACAAATATAGCTGAGCCCCTCCCTCTGAATCTGCTGGGGGCGCCCAAAAGCTGACATTTGTCTGCTTGGGTGCACAGCTGCAGATTGCCACCAGGCTCTATGCCCTCTCTGGAAGGCATAGAACACACTGAAAAGAAATTTTTTTAAAAAAGGTTCTGAGTTAGTCCAAAGAGATCCTATATCAGCAAAGAGTTATCAAGGTTAATGAGAAAAATTATCTCATCAGAGCAACCCCCTCAATGGAGGTGTGTACACAGGAGCTGCAGCCTCTTTAATCTGGGAGCACTGGGTCTCTTGTGCAAAGTGATCCATCAAAGTCACTTCCTGGCTTTCTAGTCTTCCCTGAGAGAAGAATCCCCCACCCACCCAATTCTGAATGAGAAGCAAAGTATTTGGGAGAAAAAGGTCCCTGAGGCTTGGTAGCCAGGCACAGAAGGGATGCCAGGGGCTCCAGGAAGCTGAACTAAGAAGCAGGAGTCTGCAGTCCAAATCTCTTACTGCCTCTGAGAGTGCCAAGAACTGAGGATGACAAAGCAGGTGCCAGGGAAGGGTTTTTAAAACGGGTGCCTTCCACATACACAAATAAGCATAGGCACATTCCAAACAAATGCATGCATACACACCATACACTGCATATTCAAACACAACCACATGCTGTAGCACAGTACACATATAAACAACATGGTCATGGATCATACACACTCAAACAGTGCGACCACACACACCATAAATAACCACATACTGTGCACACGTGCATACCTACAGACACGCAAACTTGCATATAGAGGCATGTTCTGTATCCTGCTGTCATTTATTTTTACTCTTTTGTACTTTATGGGAAATGTTCAGCCAGACATTTTCATAAATGCTTCGCCTTATGGTTCCTTTGCCAGGAATCTGGAATCTTTATCCTCTGCCAATCCACTGGACAGAGAATGTTTTGTCTTGTGCTATCATTATTATGGTGGTAGTGTTTGTTTTTACTTTGTTCTGGAGCAGTCAGGTAGCAGGAGAAAAGCAGCAAGGAAGCCACAGATTCTGCAGCTGGGCCATTCAACATGCAGTACAATTTGCTAGACAAGGCCTCACTTGCAGTCACCAGGCTTCACTCACTGCCCACCTCTGGTGCCAACTGCTTGTCCTTGTCTCACTTCCTTATGTTAATGCCAAGCCTATCACCAGCAGAAGTGCCACAGTTGATCCAGTACACTCTTAGCCTTTTCTTACCTACTAAACTTCTCTTTGCTCAAGACTCACCTCCTCTAGGAAGCTTTTAGCCTACACTGATCCTCCTCTTCCTTGGGCCTTCTGTAGTTAAATTCCAGTAACTTTAGCACTCTTCTGTAAAGCACAGTTTATCCTGTAATTTATATTGGCTCATATTCTCCATAGATTTCAAGGTTGTCAATCTTGACTTCTTCAGCCAGCTTGTAAGTGACGGCAGGACATGATCAGCATTTCAGCACTTTCTAGCATGCTCCCTTAACTCCTGGCAAAATGCAGGGGGCTGGGTTGGGATTCTCATCTTAAGACATGCCCAATAGATTCTATAATCTTATATGCTTTCTTTGACAGAAGCTTCCTTTTAGAAACTACCCATATTTCCTAATCTTCTGATTCCGTGCATTTCTAAGAGTTCTGAAGATGGTTCAGATTTACAAATTGTCCTCGATATATATTTATTTTTAATATTCTCCAGTGATGAAAACCTTGGGAGCTGAAGGCAGAAGAAAAAATCTGAAAAACTATGACTCCTGGGATTTAGACCCTTTTTGATGACAAACATTCTCTTCACAGTTTTTAGGCAACATGATGAAGTTAAACAGCTCCTAAGAAAAGTCCTAGACAAATTAGTTGATCATTTCAATAAAAAATGGTGCAATTTAACCATTTATAAAATTGTTAATTACTGATTGCCTGTTATCTGTGTTCTGGACTCTGGATAAGTATAGTATTTGTACTCTAGAATTTCAAATGGTGATCAGCAGCTTGAAGGCACTGGAGGTTGAGATGACAAGGGGGTATATGGCCTGGAGTATGAGGAAGATGCGTTGAGAACCAATTTAGATGGAATAACCAGAGAAACTAAGAACATTTAAACTAAAGTAAGACCTAAAGCAGTCAGCAGGCTGACTGCAGCATAGGGAAAGAGGTGGTTCATCAAGTGAAACAGTTTTTTGTTCAGTCTATAGTCACTTGTTGTTCAGGGATGCTGTCTAAACAATGAACATCCTGGGTTATAATTATAATCACTAACTAGCATTTATTGTTGATCTACAAAATATCATTTTTACATTGTCATTCTAGGTATGCTTTTGCAAATGAGAAAATGGGGACTCAGAGAGCTAAAGAGAGGAGATGGAGATTTGACTTGGGTCTACTGGCATGTGCCCACCTCATTAAATAAACATCAGAGCCTAGCTCAGAGCCACCTAACTCAGTCTAAAAAAAAATGCATAAAGAGTATGCATTACTCATGACTGTCCGTAAAATATCACACAAATCACAATGTTGTGCTTGTAAAAATTCAAAAGATACATATGTTATTATTAAAAATAAATCTAAATGGTCATGAATAGGTATGCATACTTACTTGCATATCATACTTACTGAGGTCTCTCTGAATAGACAAAGATTCATTGAAAGATGTCATTTTTTTCCCCTTAAAATATTTTATTGGTACATTTTAGGTAACACTGGGTGCTTGTACCTGTACATGATGTATCTTGGTTCTTATTTTTTCCCCATTACCTGTGAGCCCTTCACCCCCTCCACCCTTCCCTATTTACATAGACTTTGTTTCCATTTTTTCCTTTTCTCATAATTTTTCCTTTCCCATCATTCCTTTCCCCTTCCCCTCCCACTTCCCTTACCCCTTTGGACCTTTTCTTCCTATTTCAAATTATCAATTATTTGTTATTTTTATTTACACTTTCAGTTTCTCACACTAGAGACACTATTCAGTATTTACACATGTGTGTCCTATTTATTTCATTTATGATTATGGCCTCAATATCCATCCATTTAGCTACAAATGTCTCTAGTTTCTCATTCTTTTTTTTTTTCTCATTCTTTATGGCTGAGTAGTACTCCATTTTATAAAAAACCACAACTTCTTTATCCAGTTTCCAGTTGATGGGCACTTGGGCTGTTTCCAGGCTTTAGCTATTACAAACCGTGCTGCTATGACAGATGTCATTTTATCTCCATCATCAGTAATGAGCTATTTCAGCTGCCTAGAAATCATACTACAAATCCATTCACTCTTCCATTCCCCTGTATACTATTCCATTCCTTCTCTAGTTTCTCAAATTGCCACTTCCTCCCCAGACTCAAACTTAGTTGCTGATTTTGCTTTCTATTTCCCAGAGAAAATGCAGGCAATTAGAGGGGAAGCTTCACAAATTCTCAACACCATATCAACTTATATTCAGTGTCTAGAACCAACTCTATCTACCACCATGGATAAATTCATAGTGCTCCTGCCAGAAGCCAGACCTTCTATATGGGCACTAGATACCCTTCCTCTTCATCTGCTCAAAACACTTGTCCCTAAGACATCTTTCTTATTCTATGGATCATTCCTATCAACATGCAGTTGTACTTTTCATCTTAAAATTATTTTTCTCAACACTCTTTCTCCACCAGTTACTGTCCCTGCTAGAAAATCTGCTCTCATTTGTAGCACATGTCTGAAGATTTGTCTATACTCAGTGTCCCAATTTATCTCAACTTAGTTTCTTCTCATAAACTTACTTCCATCAAGCTTTAAGCCCTATCACTACACAAAAATTGCTAATTTTTTCTAAATTCAATGCTAAGTTCTGCAGTGGTACAGTTACACAAATCTTCTCAGATATTTTTTTCTTAATTTTGCTACCAAGACACACATTTTCTTGTTTTTTCCATCTCACTGGCCACTCTTTTCTATTACTGTTTTGGTGATTGTTTTTTTATTACCAGTTCTTTATGTTCTTGTGCCCTGGGATACTATTTTGATACTCTTCCCTCTTCTCAGTGCAGTCATATCAAGTGAAGGCAGCACTTCTTCCAAATTCCAGACTCACATAAGCAACTACTTTCTTGAGGTCCCCACTGAGATATTTCATTGATAGTTCAAACTTCACACATCTGAAATTGAACTCCTGGCCTCACTCTATAGCACCTACTTGATCAGCAGCCTTCTCTATCTCTGGAATAGCAATTCTGTTCTTCTAGTTGCTCAGGTCTAGGTTGTGTTTCCCAAAGTCCATGTGTTAAAGTCTTGATCTTCAGCCTGTGGCACTACTTGGAAATGACAGAATTTTCAGGAAGTGAGGCCCCCTAGAAGGAAAGTCCGAGGGATCTTGCCCCGGAAGGGGATATTGGGCCCCAACCCTCCTCTTCCTTTCCCTCTGCGTCCCATCTGCCATGAGGTAAGCTGCTTCCTCTGCCTCATGCTGCCCACGCTGATGTTCTGCCTCCCCACAGCCCCACAGCAACAGATTAGCTGACCCCAGACCTACACCTCCCAAACTGTCTGCCAAAATAAGCACTTGTGTTCTTATTAGTTGATTTAGCTCAAATATTTGTTCCAGGAGTGGAAAGTTAACACATCTAGCCTTGTTTCCCTCTGTCTTTCACATCCCACATCAACCCTCACACACATCCTACTCTGCTGTTGTGAGACGGCTGTAACCTGCTGCTGCCCACGCAGTGCCACTGAGCTAAATCCCCAGCCCTGCTGCTACCCTTTGATCAGTGCCGTCATCACCTCCTCACAGTTCTTGGTGCTCACTTTTTTTTTTCTTTTTTGAGACAGGTTCTCACTACATAGCTCAGGCTGGCCTTGATCTCACTGTGTAGCTCAGGCTGGACTTGAACTCATGGTGAGCCTCCTGCCTCAACCTCAAAAGTGCTGGGGTTACAGGTGTGCACCACCATGGCTGTTTTCCCTTTGCCTCCCAGCTGCCACAAGCAGCACTAAACAATCTATATGCAGCACTAAAACAATCCTTTTGAAATGTATGACTCCTTGCTTTAAAAAAAAACAAAAAAAACAAATGTCTTGTTTTGTACAAGGCTTATCTGGAACAAAATACTTTACATGGCAAGCTCTTATTGCCACCTACATTCTTGATCCTCCGTATTGTTTAATTCACTTACCACATGTTATTTTACCATTTAATATTGTATTTATTATATTTTGTTTGATATCACTTTCTACTACTAGAATGAAGAATTTTATAGAGTGGCAATCTCTATACACTTGGTCTCCCTACGTTTCACATTTACTTTGGATACAGTCTTGCATATAACATGTATTGAATATTTGCTGAATAAATTAATGGTGGTAAGTATTACAAAGGAACTAAAGGAATTGACCTAATACAATAATGTCAATGGAGGAAAGGGACATGCTAATAATAGAGTTCAGAAGATAAAATTAAAAGATCCCTTGCAGTGGATTCAGGGATAAAATCAAGGAGTAAAGGGTGATTCTAGGGAAATGTGCATCCTTAGGCTTAGCCAGGCAGGCAGGAGACAGGGATGAGGTGGGGGATGCAGCTCAGATGAGACCAGGAACCTCTTTCACATGGGGCTTGGGATGTGGCGAGGATGGGAGGCTGTGGGAATAGTTCAGTAAGTGTTTAAACCAAGGTGTGGTTGGGGAAATTTAAGAAGAAAGTGTCTGTTTTCTGTAAGAAAGGGAGACATGCACTGCAGGGCTTTTACAGAGTGTGAGACAGAGTGTGAGGGCAGGGGCCTTGAAGGAACCAGTGAAGGGTTAGGAAAGATGAGAGGCTGAAGAAGGGGAAAGTTAAGGCACACTTACAGCCATCAGGTGTCCTGAATAAACAGTGGTTGTTGGGATGCCCTCCAATAGCAAGCTGGAAAAGAAGCACAAAAAAACAAAAACAAAAACAAAAAAAAACAGATGAACTGGTAGAGCACTAGATTTCTGCAAGGCAAATATTTCAGAAGGAAAGGCTAGAATAGTTGATTAAGATGTGGGGGTTGCACAGGAAAGAACAGATCCTAAACTTTCCAATTTTCCTTCTTCTATAGTCGAACTTTAGTACGTAAGTAAGCAGTGAAGAGAAAGTGAGACATACCAAAAGCACAACAAAGAGCTCAGCTCCTTGTTTCTCTAGGTATTCAACCTTACCTAACTCAAAATAAATGAAAAGCATTTTCAGATGTTTTCTTCACACTGAGCTATGAATAGTTATGAAATGTCATAATCATTTATGTTGCAGTCTGATCACAGGGAAAGGATGAGTTTAGTTGCACTAAAATTAAATCAACCAAACATTCAAATCTAAAGAGATTTTTTATTTATTTGTGCTGCATTGGTAAAGATTCAAACTTGTATCTGCTTTTATACAATAAATATTTTATTTTTCTTAAGTTATGAGCAATACACTTGCATCCATGACTAACCTCACATGACAAAGATTGGACAGCACTTTCCATTTTACTTTTATTGTTAAATATCCCATTGTTAATTTTAATAACTTGTACAAAATGTGAATCATTTTTGTTTCTTTTGCTTTAGATGGAGCATCAGTTTTCTGAGACTGCTTCTGGATTCCTCTACCATTAAATATAAGGAAGTGTGATAAAGGAAAACCTGAGCTTCATGTTGACTTATTTAATGTCTCTTAAATGTTACTTAACATAAAAGTGCTATTGGCAAAAGGTAGTTCAGCCCTTCCTGTTAATGAATGGAATAACTGAAGAAACAAGAATCTTTCATGTCATACAGTTGTCATGTAATTGTGCTTTATATCATGACCTTGTTGTCTTCATTAATGCTGCACTCTTTCCTAACCCTAGGTGCATGTAAATTCTACTTATTTGAGCTACTAATCAGTTTAAGTTCCATTTCCTCTGAATGCCTTTCAGTAGGAGGTACTCTGTCCCTGTGGTAGAATTGATTCTGTCCTTGTGCAGTCCTGAATGATCTCACCCAGCATTCTCAACTTCATCTTTCACCATTCTCCCTTTTAATCAGTATGCGCTAGCCTCTTGAGTTTTGCATTAATTCTTTCCTGCTTCAAGCTCTTCTATGCTGTCTCCTTTGCTGGGAAACCATCTTTCCCCAGATCTTCCTTTTTTCACACCATCCAAGTCTCTGCTCAAATGTCACCTCATCCTAGAAATCTCCCTCCACCACTGGAATAAAGCCTCTGTTCCATTACTCCACACCCCTGATACTCCGCCATGACAGTAGTTATTTTTATTCACATTTGCCAAGGCCTAAAATTAAGTTGTCTGAATACATGTTTTTTTTTTAAATCTATCTCTTCCATTCCTTAGTGTTACATTCCAAAAGAAGCAAGTCATCTCATTCTTGCTCAGCAGGGTAGCCTTGTGCCCAGAGAAAAGCACGGCACATCCTAGACACACAGGAAATACACTACCTTAAATTTAATGTTCCAAGGAACTCAGGAACACATCCTGAAAACTGACAAAATCAAACTTTAAGAAGCTCTTTCTTCATAACACCAACTTTAGGGGGAAAAGGTATGAAGGCTAGGATAAAACTTGAATAAAAATCTATTTCTTTATCAACTCAAAAAGACAGGTAATGGCTCCCCTTCCTACCAAATAAGTATCAAATTGATATTGGATATACAAATTGGTTAGTAGTGGGGAAAATGTTTTTATATCTTCCTAGCCTACTTTGTAGCATGATGAATTTCTGTTTTACTTACTTTTCTCATTGCTGAGACAAAATACCTGATATCCAAAGTCAAAGAAGAAAAGGTTTACTTGGCTCACAGTTTGTAGATGTTTCGGTCCATAGTCAGCTGTCTCCAAAGCAGAGTGGCATGGAAAAAGGGCATTGTAGAGGAGAAATAGTGCACAGCAAAGCAACAAGCCCCAGCAGCAGAAGCAACAGCAGCAAGTAAGAACAGCGGTCCTCTTTATTTCCCTTATATTCTATTCAAGCTACCTGCCCTTAAGACAGGTAGCACACACACCCAATCCCAGCATCACACACCCTAGATTCAGCCACCTCCAAAAAGCTCCATCAATGACCACACGAGGCTTTGGGGCATAGCTAGATACAAGCCATAAAATTTTATTTCTTTTTTTTCCTTTCCTTTTCTCTTTTTCTTTTCATAGTACTAGAGATTGAATCCAGAGCCTTTGCAATGAGCTACATTCCAGCCCATGTTTTTAAAATTTTGAGACAAGGTCTTACTAAGTTGCCCAAACTGGGTTCCAATTCATGATTCTTCTACCTCAACCTCCCAGACTGCTTGAATTACAGATACACACCACCACACCAGGTTGCATACTGTATTTTCATTTTATTATTTATAAGCACTTTTGCATACTATTATTCTTTGCAGTGTGTTTTAGTGTCTATAAATAATGCTTCAATTGTATGAATGTATAACATTAAATCCTCCCCCTATTGCTAGACATTTAGTCATTTTATTTATATTAAAATCATCCCATGACGTACTGTAACAAATTGAGCATATATCTGATTTTTGTTTCAGGATGAGACCCCATACATACACTTAATGTATGAAAAAGTAAGAATTTTATGATATTCTCATTATAATATAAAACTAAGACAATTTTCCATTAATGGCTTTACATTTTATTCTTCCATGTATTGAATGATAATTATTTTCTTTCTTTAGCATTTTAAGGATAGAAAATAATTTTCTATTATTATTTAAGGCACAGTTTTGGATCAGTAATGTAGTTTAGCATTTTTATATTTTATTGGACAATTGTTCTTATTTTTCTAAGAATTGCTTGTTGGGTCAGTTTTTAATAGATTTAAAGATTTTTTTAAAATTTAATCCATTAGTATGAGCATGTTACAGATTGATAGCTCCTATCATTATTCATGAATATTTCAAATATTTTTCCAATGTATCATTTATCTATAAATGTTATATATGGCAGAATTTTCTCTTTTATGCACTCAAACTTATTGATTCTTTTCTGGCTATTATTCCTTTCATTGATTTTATGATTAGAAAGTTCTTCCTTAGTTTTCAAGCAAATAATTATAGATAATTCTTCTTTTCCTTGATACAGAAAGGATTTCATCAGTTTCTTTAACTTCTAATCCACCAGGATACATGGGTACATGAAGTAGGAAATATGCTTGTTTCCCACCCTATGTCTGACTAAGCACTACAGATTCATTTGTGCTATTGGCACGAAACATTTACAGAATGTTTCAAAGGCAAATGTCTCTATGTAGTGTTGTTTGCTGTACTCTGATCCATCAGATGAATTTTATGCAAATATCTTCTTATTTAAAATATTAGGAAATTATTTACACAGTTTATCATTAAAGTGATTTTCTCACTTTGTGAAAACAATATTGCTATCTTTACACATTTACTCATTCAGAAGAAATTTAGACTAAGTTATATTTTTTGAAATTACTTGAAATCTATAAATTAGGTAACTTTTTTTGGTTTTTTGTGACAGGGTCTCCCTATGTAGTTCCATCTGGCCTGAACTCACTATGTAGCTCAGACTGGCCTTGAACTAGTGGCAGTCATACCTCAGCTTCCTGAGTGCTGGGATTACAAGCGTATGTCAACATACCTGGTCTAGGTTGTATTTTATTCACTTAAAATTTCACTTTATGTTACAGAATTAAGAATCTATGTTTCTCTATTTATTTCAAGATTTATTTTAGGATCTGCAGTAAAGATTCCTAGTTTTCTTTTTATATCTTTAGAAGTTTTCATTTGCATATTTGATTTCAGTTCTTGTTTGAAAATTCTTGATATTATCATACCATGTCTAAAAGAGTGACTCAATGTTCTCAATTTATATCATTTTTGAGAGAAGAACTGAGGGGAAAATCTAGGAAGTGATAGGGGAAGATATGTAGGGGAGAGGACACAGGTTTAGATGAAGAACGCTTTCCATACTGAGACAATGTCTGTAAACTTTCATGTGGCTAAATTAGGTTCTTCTTATCCCCAATTTTTTCACTTTTACACAGTCATTTCTCTGACTTAAGATATGCTATATTGAAAAGCCCATTGCAAAAATGCATCCTGTTACTATCTAATATCAGATCACTAAATATTTTAGGAGGCAAAAGAGCAAAAAGTTGATAACGAGTGAGCAAGAGCAAGAGCAGAGCAGTAATAACATAGGTGAGTCAGAGAAAAGGGCTCAAGGCAGTCCTGATAATATCATCCACATAATCATGAGTCAGAGTAGTGTTGGTTCTAAACCAATGTGCCAAGCAAAATAGTTGTCAGTAACAGTGGCTCCAGTCAAAATCAAACCATAGTAACTATTCAAGTGGGTGCATGGTGAGTGGGCATGGTTTGGCCTGGGAAAGGGCAGTTGTGTGAAATTCTGTGTGCTCTCAAAACTAGCCCAATTAAATGGGAGAGCTAAGCACAAATGGAAAAGACAGAGCCAGAAAAATGTATCCAAAGCAATGGTGAGATGTCTTCACCAAAGGCAGAACCTGCGATGTCAGGCATGTGGAGCAATGACTTTTTCTCTCTGCCAGCAGTGTTTCCAACCTCCAACCCTCTCTAGCTCTTCTCCATTTTAAAGAAACTTGGCAAAAGGGAATTCAGATATGTGAATAGATTCTTTCAGAATTTTACATCTCATGGCCTATATTGGAGCTCAAAAAATAATAAAAACACAATTCTAGTGAAATAAGAATTGAAATAATAGCTGATGGGAATATGCCTTATTCTCTTTGGGCTGCTATAACAAAATACCATAAACTAGATAGCCTAGAACAAAATAGAAATTTATTTCTCAGAGTTCTGAAAGCTGGGAAGTCCACAGTCAAGGCACCAGCGGATTTGGAGTTTTGTGTATATTCTCTTCATAATTCATAGAAATGATACCTTTCAACAAACGATATCCTTCTGAATATGGTGGAAAGAGAGAGGCAGCTCTGGATGGTATCATTTTTGTTTGTTTGTTTGTTTGTTTGTTTGGTACTAGGGATTGAACTTGGACCTTTCACTTTTGAGGCAAGTGGCAGAACCACTAAGCTAAATCCCCAGCCCTGGTATCTTTTTATAAGAGTTCTAATCCTATTCATGAGGACTCTGCTGTCATGGCCTCATCACCTCCCCAGTGGCCCCATCTCCTAATCCCATCACCTTGGGAATTAGAATTTCAATATGTGATGGGGGAAGACATAGCAGAATAATGCTCAGGGACAAAGAAATCAAGAACCATAAGTCAGCTGTCATATTTAAAACTATCTCTACGGAGAAAATGTTACAATTTTAAAAACAATTTCCAAATCAACTTTGGTTCCCTTGCATTGACCTTCTTGAGAGAAAGGGCTGTACCAGTTGATCATGATCTGGCTGGTACAGGGTATACTTCAGCTGAATTGTTCAAACATGGAGCCATTTATAAATTGTACATGCCTCTACTTAACACAAGAATAAGTTATGCCTTAAATATTATCTTCATGTAGATTTTCCCCTCCTATTTTGATGTGAAGTAAGTTAAAGGCTGTTTTATTTATCATATTGTGGTATCAAACGGTAAATATGCAGACTTCTTTCCTTTCTAGAATTCTATTTTCCTAATAGGAATAGTTTTCCTTTTTCTATCCTAGGCACAATCCTGGTCACCCACAGACACTGATCTGAGACTCCCTTCTGTTAAGTGCATTGGTTCTTGTACTGGTTTTGTCTAGGACAAATTGCCCTTCACTCAATTTCTTTTTTTCTTTTTCCTTATCCTGCTTCATCAAGGCACAGGCTTTTTTATCTGTTCACAAATGTGAACTCGTAAGTGCTGGTTTGTGATCAAGAAGCAACAAAGCTGTCATCTCCCTAAATATATTTTTATATTTTGGTTGGGGTTGTCACTATAAATAAGAAAAAGTATTGCTGATGGTGTTTTTCACATGTGTGCTCTCTGTCTCTCTCCCTCCTCATTCATTTCATCATCCCCAGCCCCCCAGAGCCATGTCACCACCCTAAAACAAATGGGGGAAATGAAAATTACATTAAAATGGAACATAAATAGAGAGAGCAAGAAATTTTCGGCATGCATTTCTTGAAAATCTGGTCAAGGGAAGAAAACAAATAAGGAAATAATTTGGCTGTCATGTCACTTGAACTACTATAAGGATCTCAGTGGCCTAGGGGAGAAAGTCCCACCAAATTCTGCCCCCACCCATTTCATTTTCATCTCTGCCACTCACTTGGGAGAACACAGAGACTGAAGGAAAGCATCTCTGGCAGAGTCTTAGGAAAATTATTCAGCGAATAGGATCAGTAAAAAGGGTTGTGAGAAAATAAACAGGGAAACTTGAAGGACAGGAAAAGATAGAATTGGCCCTGCACAGGAATTTTCATAGATATGCCGATCTCTTCCAGCATGAAATGTCACAGGAATTAAAGTGACCTGAGAAATCAAAAGGAGGGATAGTCATACATGTGGCAGGCTGCCTAGAAGCATGTGGAGCAGAGGTGATTATTACATCATAACATGTGGCACTTTTATTCTCATGCCTGTAGCAGATAGTGTTGATGAATTACAATCTTCCCTGTCTCCAATTTTATTCTCAAAATCTATTTCAATACAATATTCTAGATGCATTATCAAATGGTATAAACATCCCAGAAGAAATCTATTTTCTTCTATGGCCTAGGTTTCTAAAATTCCTGCCTGTAAATTGAAGTCAGAGGAAATGTTCTTCAGGCTTGATGTAAGGACGGCAATACCTGCAACCTGAACATGAGCTTGGTGCTCCTACTGCAGTAGGTACACTTACACCCCTTACGATGATTGCCCCAACATGGTTTTTTCCTTTCTCTCACCTTAGCAACCTACTTAGCTTTACTTTCAACTCTGCATTATTAGTTTCTGCCTCCATGTCACCCCGGGAAGACTTGGGGGATTGCTTTGTTAAGGGAAGGAGTGGATTTGAAGACAATGATCAGGACTATTGTACAGGTTTTCTCTTTGTCCCTATCCATACCTAGGCATAGATTGTGTCTTTAATGGTCATTTCTGGTGTTTGAGATATGCAAGAAAGTTTCCAGATGATTCAGTTGGAATTATACACAGTTAGTATAAGATTATTTTTTCATTTTTAGGTTATCTATAGAAATCACAGAACTAGTGATGACCATTCTAATGATATTTACAAGTAATTTGTCTACAAATAATATACTGTTAAGACATTACAAAAATAACAATTTAGCTCCACCCTTTTTAGATGGAACCTGCCTTGATATCAGCTGTAACCATAATACAGACATACATTTATATATATACCTTTTGGTATAGTCTACTTTCTTCAATTCTAACAGTCTCACTGAAGTTTGATCATGGTCTCTGAAAAACTGACTTCTGAAGGCTAGATCCTATCAAATCATACTTATCCACACTAAAGGAAATAAATTTCAGCATTGGTAACTAAAAAGAAATTTGAATAATGATTTAAAAAATCTCCTTAAGCATACTTCATAGTGAATGTTGTATTTACTAAGTTATTAAAATAAGCACATTATCCAAAACGTACACGGGCATTTGAGGGCTAATGGGGCTCTGTGGCTCAGAAGAACTTGAGGTGGTATTATCTGAGATTTCTCACTTTCAGAGGCCTCTTTTCATCAAATTTATTTTTTTAAAAGAAAGAAATAAAAATTGAAAGTGGAAAAATAAGAGAAAATGGATCAGCCTCTAGATCATGGATAGGCTCAACACAAGTGAGTTGGCAACTATTTTCAGCTTTTAGGAGTTCTGAAAATTTTTCCCTACATCATACTTGTCTCCTAAATTTCTCACTGATTTAAGATAACTCTCTTTTCTTGGAGGAGTCACTTGTTAAATAATTACTGTTTATTATCTTTTGATGAAAGCAAGGTTGAAAGGAATGAGCCATCTCTTCGGTGAGTCCTGAAAAAGAGAAGCTTAATAGATTTGTGGTCTATAACCTTTGCTCTAATTGGAGTGGCTTTACAAAGACTTTGGGAACATTTTAAAATCATGGGAACCATATTTTTTGACAGTTTTTATGCTTCCAAAATGTTTTCACAAACCAGATTTCTGTGCCCCTTTGGCCCATCACCCTGTCCTACAGTGCTGAGCTCCATTCTCTACCTGGTCTCCACCACTGGCCAGCTTTGCTTGGAAGCTAACTTGCTATCTTTCCCTCATCACCCTGATTAGGCAGCAGGTATCTTACTATTTCAGATTTTATAATCACTATGGAGATGCTCACTTTGTTCTCATTTCCTAGAAAAAGGACTTTCTGAGAAGGGGTGACTGATGCAACTTGTTGACAATGACATGAACACTATCTGGTTTTCAGTAGCCTGAAGGAAAGCATTAACAACATTAGCTTTTCTTTGAGCTATGCTTGAACATGACAGAGACTCCCATTGGACCTAAGTGATTCACAAACATAAAGGAAAAACACTTCTGATAGTTTAAGAAATACTTGTGGGTAGAAGAAATGAAGGCTCTTTTTTGAAATAGGGAATTGGGTTGGGGTTGTTAATGAACTAGATAAGGCCTTCATGTTCATTTGACTTCACTGATGTTAGGCTGCTAAGGTTTAGGAATATTTGGTTTATCACAAGTTCATGACTTCTCTGAGTACAGACGCAATTTTACTTCTTGGAAAATACAATACTCTTTATGAGCTCATGAAATTAATTTCTATAATTGTCCACAAGAAAGTAATTTTGAAAAGTCTTCCAGATTTGTCTTAATAAGTCAATCAATTTAATAAAATTTCCGAGGACCTCTACAGGTCTAAATCTCATTATTGTTTGGCTTAATAAAACATAGCTGAATTCCCGTATCTATTTTGGCATTCAGTCCAGTAATGTATGTTGCTTTGGAAAAATACCTGATGATAATTGTAGCTAGAAAAGGAAGGATAATTCTAATAGACTTTTCAGATAATAGTAGAGATACGTTTTCAGAGAACACTAAAACTCAACAAGTAGTAGTTTCTGAAAGATAAGTTATGAGTGGATTATGAAACATTATCAATGAACTTTTCTTATTCTGTCACATTGCAATCCATTGCACTTAATAGATCCTGTTATCATGAATGGTTCTGTAACATCATGCATGGCTGACTTGGCAAATGTTCGTTTACAGAACTATGCAAATCTTTCAAATGTTGCCACATTTCACTTTCAATCTCAAAATTCATATTTATTAATAATAACATCAATTTCATCAGAAAAGTCTTTAAATATTGGAAGGCTACCAAGCTCATGGTGATAGATACAAGGTTCCCAAAATTTATATTTTCTCTAGTCATTTTCCTAGAAGTGAAATACTTTTGTTTATTTTCATGACATCTCCCAAATACCTAACTCTGAATAGTTCGTTTAGTCTTCATAGCTTGTCTATGTTTTTGTCTTTTCAAGTAAAAATCCCATTCCCTGAAAGAAATTAGTAGTTCATCTTGCAACTCAAGCAATTATACACGTATTTTTCTTCAAGGTAACTGTCATACTTTTGTATGAAGCAGAAATGCAGATGTTCTTTATGCATATGTTCTATTTTGTCACCTAGAAAATTTGTAATGATTAATTACATGTGTCAAGTTGGAGGATGTCTTTGGATTACTCTACTCTCCATCATCTATCCTGGAAAATAAAAGGAGCAAGTGATTTCTATAAATCTAGAAATGAATGAATGATATTCAAGTCAATTGCTAAAGCAAACTTCCATTCCAGGCTTAGAGTAATCTAAGGGGTATGAACACCTCTCCAGATCTGCTCTCTTTTGGTGCTATAGTAAATGATTTATCTGGGTGAAGGCTTAGAACTGGCTCTTACCCAGCTCAATTTGCTTCAACTCAGTGGGGCCTTGTTAAATAAGAGGAAGTATGTCCACAATTCCTAACCTCATTTCATGCGCGATTGGCAGTGCATAAGAAACTTTATCTGAATCCAAATTTGTTTTAAATGATGAAGTTGAAGTCCTTTATGGTTATTGCGGATCCACATCAGGTTAAAGAACCCTTTAAGAAGGAGAATATGATATTTTCATTTGCATAAAGACAATAAAACTCTTTCAGTAGCAATTGCCCATATATAAAAAGTGAGAACATAGCACCTTGGTGACACAGACATCTGTTACTTAAACAGATGCCACCTTCTAAACTCACTCAAGCAGCCCTCTGCTCCAACCAGAGACCTCTAAACCAAAATGCAATGTGTAGATAGACCAGTGTGTAGAAAGGGGAGAGGGGTTTTATCTCCCAGCATCATTCTGAATGCACTTGACTTTTTGTGTATTTTTACTTTAGCAAAATCTCCTCTCTCATCTCTGAATAATTCCTTTCTTCTAAATTAATTTTCAAAATTTGCAAAATCCAATACTTCCAAGATTCATTTCTCATTAACATCTTTCAAAGAAAGATATCATGGCTCTTGTTTGTTATTTCTTGCAAATGTACCATAATAACTTCATAAGGTTAGCACTAAGAGCGTAATGAAAGTTAGTTTAGTTTTTTTCTAAGTAGCACAGTCCTGTGCTGATGTTTTCCAGTGAAGCAATACTTCCCAGACTGAGACTGATAAGCGCCTTCAGAAGTTAGGTTTGCACTTCTAAATCAGCAGTTCATGAAAGGTATTACAAAAAACTATTATACTGCTATAATGGATGACAGCACAGTTGTATATGTTACACCTTGAAGTAAGCAGTAGGATTTTCAATCACTAGATAACCTTGAAACTGCTAAGGTATCAAATTGCTATCATGAATATTGTGCAGGAGCAGAAATAACTCAGGAAGCCTTTGTGAATAATAAGCAGAAAACTGCAACATTTTTTAGTGAGAAAATGGATTTGAGGCACTAGTGTGTTGACAAGCTCTCTAACAGGAAGCCAAGGTAGACATCACAAGCACATTTGCATTGAACTATGCATCAATCCATCACCCAGCATTAGGTTTGTAAGATCTAATCAGTTTAAAAAATAATTAGTGAAGAATTATGTTGTATGTTAAGATTTCAAGGATAAAGGATAAGGACAGCCTACATATTATTTCATATTAAATAAATAAATAAATATTTTTTAACATTTCAATTTCTCAGTCTTAACTCTCAGGTCGTACTCATTTGAGCCAAGTATAGAGAAGAGATTTGGAAAATGAAGATTCGCTTAATAGGTATGTGAATCAATTGTAATATGAAGGCATGGTAGAAAGACAATAAATGTTAGTTATACATCTCTTTTCTCTAAAACTCATGTGCTTAATTTTGCCAAATCCCATCTTTGTTCATGAGTTGAGCACCCAGTGTCAGTCTGTGGCATTTCCAGATGATAGAATATACTGAGAGCCCTCAACAGCCATGTGAAAACTCAGTGTCTGCAGTGATTTATCATTGTGTCAGACTGGCCAGAACTTTGTCACAGTGACTGACAATGGGAGAAACTTGGAAATAATACAAAGATTCTCTGATTACTGATAATGTCTGCACTGTGATTAGAGAAGAAAGCTTTGAGACTGTGAGGAGAATCTCAATTTCTCCCCAAAATTAATTTTGATATTTCATCATTTGTCAGTCAAATCCCACCTTATATGTCCTATTCTGTCTTACTCAGAGGTGGTCACTTTCATTTAAATAATTTCTGGAGCATGATTACTGAATATCACTGCTTATTATTATTGAATTAAATGGCTTATTGTGTAGAGTGAACAATTTTTCAAAAGTGTAAAACCAACTATGCCTGCTTTATCCTGGGCTACTCTATCCAGTTGTAAAGATAAGTGCCATCCAGCAAGAGGCTGTCTGAACCGATTGGCCATGACTGATGGTGTTGCCAATACAACCAAATTAAGTCATGTGTACCTCTTTTCTTGGAGCCTGGATTCATTTTATACTATTTAATTTGGGAAAATTCTAAAAGGGTAATGATATTAATTCCTTATATCAGATAAAAGAGGACTGAATACAGTAATATACTGAGCATTGTTTTCAGAGGTCTGAAGAAGCAAACATAAGTGGCTTAAGGCAAACCCACTCCACCTATAGTAAAATAAAATAGTGTCTTCTATTGGTAATAAATAAA
>NW_004624732.1:37831788-37890022 GCF_000247695.1 Heterocephalus glaber
TATATGTATGTATATCCAGAGCAAAGCCATTTCTCACCAGCTCTGCTACAGTGACTGTGGTCATAGAAACCATCAAGTCTGGCTTGGGTCCCTCCCTAACTTGCATCTTTGTCTACTACAGACTTACCATCTTAGCAAAAGGTATTTTAAAAATAGTAAATCAGGTCATGACATTTCTCTGGACAAAACACCTTTTGTTATTATGACTTGCAAGATTCTATATGATTTGTTTCCAGTTACTTCTCTAATCTCATCTTCTATAATTTCCTAACTTTTTTACTCTGCTGTAGAAACACTAGCCCCTAGTTTTGCTGGGCATATTAAGGATGCTTGTACCTTAAGTACAATGTAATGGTGTTTCTTTTGCCTTGAATTCTCTTTCTCCATGGTCAATTTATTCAGTCCCTTTAAATATTTACTCAGTGGTCATTGGTTAAGTGAGCTCTATCCTGACCACCCATGTTAAAATTCCAACTCTTCTCTTCAGTGTATCATGGAACTTCATATCCACATTTCCTATCACTAATGGTTTTCCACTGGTATCCTATACTTCTTATAATTAGTAAAATTGTGTACCATTCCCCCAAATAGTATTTTATTTAATGGCATCCCTTCTATAATAAAATCCTGAAACTAAAATCTATCAGGAAAGTCCCACGTCAGACATTTTATGTACTATAACATTCAATCAGCTGTCTACTACTTATCCTAATATAAATGCTTATCCTAACATAAAGCAACCCTACATCTTGCTCAGCTATCTGCTATAAGAGTATTTACTGGGTAGCACAAATGGTCTTACTATATATTAGGATAAGTACATACATATATAATTTTATATAGCAAAAGAGTGAGACATACAGATATAGTAACTTCCCTGAAATATCTCAATATTGCTTACAGAGTGAAGAAGATTTCAATTTAAAATTCTCAATCTAAATCTATTATTCAAATACATGTTTTATATTAAAACTACAAGTTGCATTTGTTATCTGAGAGATCAAATGTTTTAAGCATTATTAATATATAGAATTCCAAATGTGGTGTGGGTATTTAGCTAAAAGAAAAACAATAGGTTTGATTTTTTAATGTCAATTACTTAATTTAAAATGTTTGAGTTCGGTAAGAAGACATTTATATCATGCCAACAAATTTCAAGGAATAACTTTCAAACAATTGGGACTATAAAATGATAAGGTATTTGAATCACAGAATTAACATTTTAACATACAAAAATTACATAGGATATATAAATAGGACATATAATTAATACAATCTTATGTAGAACTCTTACCATCCTGAGCACTGTTTATACTCTATAATAGTCAATTTAGTACTTACAGCAAGTTACTCTTAGCATGTTTCACTCTCTGCTTAATATTTGCTATTCTGCCTAATAAAATTATTAGAGTGGATATTTCTATTTCTTCATATTCATTGGCCCTGAAATATCTTTTTTCAATTAATATCAAAGACTTCTGAACAAATGAAAGCTGGGCGTGGTGGCACACACCTATAATCCCAGGACTCAAGAGACAGAGGCAGGAGGATGATGGAGAGTTCAAAACCAGGATGGGCTACATAGTAAATTCAAGGCCAGCCTGAACTACATAGTGAGACCACTCCCCCTCTAAAAAAAGAACTTTGGAACAAGTTAATTTAGGATTTTTCATACATATACAATCTATTTCTTAGCATCACATAATTTGTATGGATATTAAAAATGCTGATAGATTTCTATTTCTCTCTGATTACTTTGTATGACTATTAGGCAAATCTCTAGGATCTGGCTTTATTCATGATAGCCTTGGGCCAGTCAGCCCTGAGAGGCAGAGAAAGGACACATGCATGTGGACATCTGATTATGTTGCAAAGAAATTAAGCCTTTCACATTGTCCACATTAACAGCTCTGTGGATTTGTTTTGTACATCATAATGATTGAAAACATAATGTCCATGCTTCTCTGATACCCTAACAAGGAAGAAGTGGGAAGAATTAAATAAAGTATAATAATAAAAATGTAATGCGATGCAAATGGATAATTCACATACCAGTATGGCTGTCAAATTTTTGATTTTGTGAGGATTTCTGATCACAGTTAAGGTAAAAGAGCTTTTCCATTCAGGCTTCTTTGAGGCAGAATGTCACCTCCTAACTTCTCTGTATTCAACCTCCAGAGTGGTCCTGCTTGCCATTCTTATTGATCCATGCCATCCAATACAGTTTCACTGCCACAGGTAGTTACAGAACTCATGAAACATAACCACTGTGACTGAGAAATGGAATTTTTAATTTTTTCACATATTTTTATTCGTACATGTCAGCTATGTAGATTAATGGGTTTCATTTTGGCAGATTTGTACATGCATGAAACATTCTTTGATCATTTTCAAGTCCTATTCCTCCCCTTGCCCTTCCCTTCCCCCTACTGTCAATTTTTGGGGGTTCAATGAATGTAATAGATTTTGATCATATGAATCCCTCCTATTACCTACCCTTATGCTCCTCCCCCTTATTCCCTGCCCCTTTTCCAATAATAATCTTCCTTTTACTTTCCTGTCATCTTTGTTATATTCCACATATTAAGGAGAACATGCAATGTTTGTCTTTTTTAGCCTGGCTTATTTCAACATCATGATCTCCAAACCCATCCATTTTCCTCCAAATGACAGATTTTTGTTCTTCTTTATGGCTGGATAATACTCCACTGTGTATATATATATTTTCTTTATCTATTAGTTTGTTTATAGAAAATTAGGTTTGTTCCATATCTTGGATATACTGAATGTGTCACAATAAAGATGAATATGCAGGCATCTTTATAGTATGGGAACTTTAATTCTGTGTACTATATTCAGAGTTATAAGTGGATCAAATGATAGTACTATTTTTAATTTTTTGAGGAACATTCATACTGATTTCCACAGTGGCTGTATTAATTTACATTCCCACTAGCAGGGATGAACGATTTCTTTTTCCCACATCTTCTCCAGCATTTATTGTTTTTGGCATAGCTTGAACTTCCTTGCTTTGTCCCTGATTTTCAAGCAAATGCTTTCAGTTTTTTCCCCACTTAGAATGACACTGGCCATGGTTTTGTTGTACATAGCCTTTATTGTATTGACAAGTGGTCCCTTAATACTAAGTTCTTCAGGGCTTTTATCATGAAAGGACATTGAGTTTTGCCAAAGGTTTATCTGCAACAATTGAGATTATTATGTGATCTTTTATTTTGACTCTATGTGGTATATTACATTTATTGATTTGATTATGCTAAACCATTTTTGCATCAATGGAATGAGGTCCACATGATCATATGATTTTTTTAATATGTTGTTCAATTGTGAATTTTTGAATGTTTTGAATTGTGATTTTTTTTGCATGTGTTATAGAATTTGGTTTGCAAATATTTTATTAAGGATTTTTGCATCTATATTTATGAAGGATATTGGCCTATTGTTTACTTTTATTGTGTTCTTGAATGGTTTTAACATAACGGTAATTTTGACCTCATAGAATGAGTTTGGAAATGTCTGTTCCTTTACTAGTTCATGGAATAGTTTGAGGAGCATTGGTGCTACTTCTTTAATGATCCATTAATATGCAGCAGTGAACTCCGTCTAATCCCAACATTTTGTTTGTTGGGAGACTCTATTACTGCTTCAATCTCATTGCTTGTTATTGATCTATTTAGATTTTTTTATATCTACTTTCTTCAGTTTTGATACGTTGTATGTGTCTAGAAATTTATTCATTTTTCTAGATTCTCCAGTTTATTACAATATAAATTTTCAAAGTAGTTCCTAATAATCCTCTGGATTTCAATGGTATAACATTGTAATGTTATAACGTTGCCTTTTCCTATCTAATTGTATTAATCTGTGTCTTCTTTCTCTTTCTTTTGGTTAGCTGGCCAAAGGTCTATCAATCTTGTTTATCTTTTCAAAGAACCAGCTCTATTTCATTGATTCTGTGTATTGTTCTTTTAGTCACTATCTCATTAATTTCAGGTCTGATCTCAATTAGTTTTTTCCTTCTGTTGGGTTTTGTCTTGGTTTGTTCTTGTTTTTCTAAGACCTTAAAATGCATCATTAGGTTATTTTTTGAGATCTTTCTGATTTTTTGATATAGGCACTCATAGCTATAACCTTTCCTCTTAGAATTACCTTAGCTGTATCCCAGAGATTCTAGTATTTTATATTTGGATTTTCATTTAACTCGAAAAATTTTTAAAGTTCCCCCCCAATTTCTTTAATGGCTTCTGATCATTAAAAAGTGAACTGTTTAATCTTTATATGTTTGTGTAATTCTGTGTTTCTTCTTGCTGTTGATTTCCAGTTTCCATTGTTATAAGATGCAAAAACAATTATTTCAATTATTTTCAATTTGTTAAGGTTTGCTATATGGCCTAGGAATTTTAAATTTTATTCAATCTTAGTTCACTTAAATGTACCTTTAAAAATTGAGAATTCATTCACTTACTAGAAAATATTTAAGAATATCTGAAACAACTTAGATATGTGAAACTACCTTTTCAACTGTGAATTTTATGAAATCTGAATAAAAGTCTAAATATAGATCCAAGAGATGAAAATTTACAATTTATATTGAGATGTGCTTTTAGCAAAAAAATGAACACTAGATTTAAGACTTAGTGTGCTAAACAACTGGAAAACATTACATTTGTATTTTAAGTTGATTGCATATTGAAAATATTTGGGATTTATGGAATTATATAAAATATCACCTTCAATTTCTCCCATTTTTGCTATTTGTATGGCTACTAGAAAATTTTAAATTGCACCTGAGGCTCAGGTTGCATCACTGCCCTTGATGTTCCAGATCCACGTAGCACGATGGTGGTCACATGAGTCCTTTCACATTTTTGAACATTTACTGGTCTACAAAGTGGGGAGGGAATTATTTTCTTTTACTGGAATCTCCAAGGTTTTCCCTTTTCTTTGTCAGGTATTTCCCATTTAAAATTTTTGATTTTCAGATTTCTGTACAAACTCTTTATGGAACTTCAACTACGAGCTTTCTATGTACAGTTTGGTGATGTGTAACAAGAATATCAAACCCTTTTCCAAAAACAGATTGTGAAGGGAAAATCAGATCAAAGATCCAGGTGCCCGTATTGAGGCGATTTTATGAAAGTGACAACATATTGTCTAACTTTATTGGCATTGTCAGAGAAAATCTGATCCTTGAATTTCATCTTCTACACTGTGGAAATAATAATATATGCTTCACAGATTAGATATGAAAAAGGAAAAGTGTAAACTATGAATACATACAGCATAGTGTATGTGTTTTGATTGTTTTGACTTGTTTCTTTAATAGATTTTGATTCCATAGATCATCCAGAAATGTGTAAGTCATAAGACACAGTGAATGAGCCAGCATGAAGTGAATGCACCTGGGTTACCACAACCCAGGTCAAGGAAGAGATAAACAGCATCTCAGAAGCTCTTCATGCATAGCTACCTACCATATGAGTTTGGTCTATTTTTAAATATTATACCCATAAAATCATGTATTATGCATTTTTTGATGTTTTGCTTTTTCATTCCACAATATGTGAGATATGCCAATATAATTGCAGGTTACAATAATTTGTGGGTTTTTTCGTTGTTGTATAGAAGTTCATCTTTATTTTTCTTTTGATTATATAATTATATACTCAAGCTCAGGGTTAGTAAGGATTATGTTCATGTACATAGTTCTGTTACACATAAATACTTATTTTTGTTGGATCTATAGCCTGGAGTGTTAATTGCTGGGTCAAAGAATGTATGCATGTTTAACTTCAGCTGGCACAGACATTTACACAAACTTCAATTGCTGCATATCTGCTAATACGTGGCATGTCATTATAGTTTTAATTTTCTTGTCCATTGTGGAGGATATGAGAAGTTCTCGGGCCCTCAGACAGCCTTGGGAAAACAGATTGTCCTCATGTCTGTGGCAGGCCCAGATAGAGAAGTTAAAGATAACTTCAGAAGACTGTTTGCCCATCCAACAGTGTTCTTCCATTGTAGTCCCTTGAGAATCTCAAATATTTGCTTGGTATTAGACTAGATAAGAATAGCTAACTTTTTAGAAGCTTTAAGTAGCCAGAATGATTTAGATAAGCTGCACTAAGATTAAAGGAGCATAGTTAAAGGAGATGGTTCTTTAGATGCTTTATGTACTCACAGATATAACTAGTGGTTAGTTGGCTAGCATTGTAAACTGTTAATGATTGATGTATCCCACAGAAAAATCTATAAAAGAAGAATATTACCAATAAACCTCACCTTAACTCCAAGAGTTCTGGTCCCCCGTGCCCTTCTTTTAATAGGTTTCATCGGATACTGTCTTCAGGTTCCAGTCTCCCACACCAAGGAGACTCCAACAGTCCATAGTCACAAGAAAGCTCTTTTTAATTCCAGTGCAACACTGACATTCTGATATCATTGATTTATATTAGCCTATGTGTTGGGAACAATGCTGCATAATTCTAGGGAAAAATCATTTGAGTAGGCCTAGTTCTCCAGCCTACAGACCAGCTACGACATTCCAGACATAATTGCATTTTGGCCTTGGATCACAACTGAGACCTCAGTGATCCCTGGATGCTGTAATCTCCAGGACAAGACTACACCGGCGGGAGATGCCAGAGAGGAACTTCATCTTCATCTGCATAGTTCCTCATTGTTCTTAGATTTCCACTGCCCTCCAGTCTTTTTACACCTTGTTTATCCCAATGTAAAGTACTGAACTCTGCATTTTCACTTGTTACATCTGTTTCCCCATGTACTGAATAAAAAGTGCTGCAAGCTAGGGGGTTTTTGTCTTTGCTGCCCAGAGCAGCACTGATCAGACCCAAACCTCAGCTTCTTCTCATTTGTCTACCTTTCCTGTAATTCGCCGTGTGCTGCCATGGCTCACAGGAGACTAGGACTCACTGCAGAGGTTCTAGTAACGTCCCCTTCCCCTGTTCCCTACACCTATACCTACTCTTCATGGTAGACAACAGATCAGTTAATACTTTTAAAAGTTTTTCTTAGAGTGTACACATTCTTAATCTGTACTTAATCATGCAACTGTGTTACATGGACATCTTCCTCATACAACACTATAGTTAAAAATCAACATCTTCTCTAAATACAACCTTTAAACAATTTCCTTCAATTTTATATCTTGATAAATATTTGGTGAAGGAATATGACAATGCTACCAGTGTAAATCTATATCTCTTCATTATTAACAAATAAAATGGATTCTAACTATAATATTTAGTAGCACATTTCATCAAAAGTTACCCAGAAATCAGAAAAATTACCTAGAAATCAGGCACACCTATAATACCAACTACTCAGGAAACAGAAGCAGGAAGATCACAAGTTCAAGATCTGATCTCAAAATTTTTTTAAAAAGGGCTGAAGTGTAGCTCAGTGGTGTAATGCCTGCTTAGCATGTGTGAGGTTCAATCTCCAGTATCATAAAAAAATTACCCAGAATGGTATGCACAATGAAAATTTCTCCTTATTTATCAGGCCTAAAAATTATCACCACTTCACCATTTCACCCACTCTTGTCCTGGAAAAGGTGCAGAAGCAGATTCAGCTATGTAAAGGTAATAGTCATGAACAAAGGGGCCTGTGAAAAGAGATGGACTTAGACTTTTTGATCTCATGCTCAGGTTTGATATTTGATATTTTTTTCTAATGTCTACTGATTTCAATCTTCTTTTATATTATGATAAGGCAAATCAAATATATGCCTATAAAGAAATTTCAGATACATGATGTTATATGAGATTATAATAAAATTATTTTAAGACCCAACACGTTTGAGTTTTAAAGGCTCTGATATGTCTCTGATAGAATCTTTGTTTACATCACTTTGTTAGCTTGCCAAGAAATCCCCTGTGAGTAAATGAAACTGAAAACTAGAAACAATGCCAAGAGCATTACCATATCAGGAACATTTAATTTTGTCTATTTACTGTAATTTTACAGAAAAAAAGCTTGGCATCTACTAAAAATATCTCATTGTTCTTTAGCAGGATAACTCTGATGATTTGGATTAGTGTTCACAAATATTAATGCCCTTCCACTCCTACTGTGATCAGAGCAGTTTCTTGCCTTGTTGTACTAGGCTTGGAAAATTAGTAAATATGATGCAGGCAGAATCCTTTCCTGTGCTTGTATGCTTTGGCATGGTTTTTTGACACCTGGCATTTGTCATGAAAAAAAATTACCAGGTGGCCACTGACTGAAGGAGTGCAGAAATTACATGAAGCACAACTGATCAACCTGGATCCTAAAATACTGAGCCTGGATCCTAGCTTTGCCACACTGAGCTGCAGCCTTGCTGCAAACTCATAGATGAGAAAAAGAGAGCTTGATGTGAAAGACACTTTGTTCTGATGTGGTTTGTTATGCACATCAATGTGGCAAAACCTGACTCAGACAGCTTCAGAGTTTGTTCAAAGAGATTGACATTAAGGTCCTCAAATACAAAACTTCATTTAGTAATTTAGTCAAAATATAAAAATCCAGTTAAGAGATATTTATTGAACATTTATAATGGGCCAGTCACTGTGCTGTATACTGAAGAAAGATGGTAGAGTAAATAGTCATGGAAAAACAAGGAATTATAGCAGAATGCAATCTGTTTCTGATATGGATAAGCACCAATTACAGAATAATTTAGAAAGAAGATTAGAAGTAGCTGACAACTCAAGGATGTTTTATAAGAGATGAAGTATGGGTAAGAATTATTTAAATTAGTATAGGCAGAGGTAACACTGCAACATGCTTAAAAACAAGAAGGTACGACCGTTGTGCGACCTATAAGGACCGTTGTGCGACAAGGACCAAATGGGATGCACAGAAAAATGCGTCCATACAGGTACATAGTTGTAGGGGGCTAAGCATATTGAAAATGTTTCTGAGGCTTCTGGCAGCCATCTGCATAGTAAGTTTAAAATGTGAAAAAGAGAAACTTCATACATAATTGCTAGGATTCAGCTATGCATGATACCAAGGATAGGATCCTGCATGAACTCCTACATTTAGGAGGCCAAAAAAGGCAATAGATTCATTAACTTATCAGATACTTGCTAAGCACTGTGAATATGATCGTAAATTAAAATAATACAACTTCCACTCAGAGAGATTAAATTGTAGTTGGAAATATGGACAAGTATGAGTAAAGAGGCAACTCTAACACCTAGTATTAAGTGGTATCATATGGAGTTACATGGGACAAAATTTATCAGGGAAAGATGACAGAAAAAGTCACAACTATGCTGAGAACATGAAAGAAAAACAAGTATTACTCAGGCAAGAAGTAAAAAAAATATTCTTCCTAGACATAGTGATTTCCAAGAGAAAAATAATGAATCCATACAGTGGGTGATTACTTTAAGACAAATTGGGACAGTTAAACAGGGCCAGATTATTAGTTTCTGTCTTAGTTACTTTTCTCTAGTTTCTAAAACAAAATACTTGACACCCAAAGTTGGAGGGGGAGGGGTTTATTTGGCTTATAGTTCATAGAGTTTTCTGTCCATAATCATCTGGCTCCAAGGAAGGGATGGCAAACAGAAATTGCAGAGGAGAAACAACATGGTGCACACAAGGTAGCAAGGTAACAAGAGAATTTAATAGCATATTTCTGCCCTTTTATCTTATTCAGACTACCAAGATTAGGGCAGTGCCAAACTAATCATACACTTAGTGGTTTAGTAATCACACACCTTTAACCCCAGCATCACACATTCCAGATTTAACTACCTGTGAAAAAGAAAGTCCCACCTTGTCCACAAGAGGCTTTGGGGGAGACAGCTAAACACAAACCATAACATTTCACCCTTGGCCCCCCAAAGACTCATGCATAACCCTTTATGCAAAAAAGCATTTAGTCCATCTCTAAGAGTTGCCAAAGTCCTAACAATTTTAGCATTATTAAAAAGTCCAAATCCAAAGTCTCCTCTGAGATTTAAAACAAACTTTTGGCTGCAAGCCCCTGCACAAATGAAAAGTCAAATATTTTCAACATTCAATGGCACAAGATAGATGTTATTATTCCAAAAGGTACAGACAGGAGGATACAAAGGAATGGAACCAGGGCCGGGGATTTAGCTCAGTGGTTCCACCGCCTGCCTCGCAAGCACAAGGTCCCAAGTTCGAAAGTTTGATACCCAGTACCAAAAAAAAAAAAAAAGGAATGGAGCCAAAGTAAGTCCAAAATCCAGCAGTGCAAACATTAATTCCCACAGTTCCACTTCCAGCATCTGTGTCAAGTTGTGAATTCCATAAGGCTTCGGTGGCTTCTCCCCTATGGCACTTCCTGTTGTTGTAGCTCTCAGGTCTTCTCTTTTGGGCCTGCACTGCTCTCTCCTTATAGCTTTCCTCAGATGATCCACATTCCTGGTTTCTCCAAACTTCTGGGGTCTCCACTTTGGCTTTTGGCACCTTTGGCTTCACACTCACAGCTTCACATATTGCCTTCTCAGGGCCTGGCCTCCCAGAGCTACTTGTGAAATCTTGGCGGAAACCTTCCTGACCCTACAACTCTTGCATTCTGCATGCACCTAAAACCAGTGCAACATGGATGATACCAAGGTCTGCTGCCAGCTGTAGAAGTAGTACCCAGTCTTCCCTCTCTCCTGGTTTTAGGGGTCCAGTGCCTGTGAACCAAATCCGAAGGAACAACTTCACTAAATTGCCATTTTGGAGTAACTTCCTTAGGCCAACATCAATTGGAATCAATTTCCCTAGGCTGCCACCATTCTGGAACATGGTGCTCTGGGGATTTCTTTTGAAAGCAAAATCTTTTACCTTTACATCTCTGATGTTGCAAAGATTGGAGTCTTGCTGCTTCCTGTGATGCCCTAAGGCTATGTTTTCTTTTCTTTTCCTTCTCAGCAAGCAAGATCTCCTCTGTTCTGTCTTTGCAGGATGAAACTTTACTGCAGCTTACTTTCTGGCCAAACTCAAAATGATTTATATCATTCCACTGGGCTTCTTGCTGTTGATTTTCAACATAGATCTGGCTAAAAGCCCCTGATAGTAGCCATGCCACCACCTCAAAATTTGACTGCCTTGAAATTTCTTCTGCAAGATTAATTAGTCCACCACCCCTAATCTCAGTCTCAAGCAAAGTCTCTGGACATGAGCAAAATGCAGACAAACTTTCTGCCAAGCCATAATATACATTGTCTGGAGTCCAGCGGCCAATGCAGTCCTTCTTCCCAGCAGAAATCTCTTGAGCCTGGTCTTTACTGGCCTTCTGGTCTTCTGAGCTCTGACTAGGATCTCCCATACCCAACAGTTTAAGATGTTCCAGCTCTACCTCTGTAGCCGACATCTCTGAAACTTTCCTATCTTTTCCCTTTCCCACAAGCCAGTTCCAAAGGCTCTTGAGACACATGGCCAGGTAATGTCATAGCAATGACCCCACTCTTGGTATCAAATTTCTATGTTAGTTACTTTTCTCTCCTTGCTCAGACAAAACACCTGACACCCAAAATTAACAGAGAAAGGGTTTATTTGGCTTAAAGTTCATAGAAGTTTCAGTTCATAATCAGCTGGCTCTGAGGCTGGGATGGCAAAAAAGTATCACAGAGGAGAAACAACATGGCACGCGCAAGATAACAAGGTAAGGAGAGTTTAACAGCATCTTTCTGCCCCTTTTGTCTTATTCAGACTAGGATTAGGGTGGTGCCAAACTAAACATTCACACTTAGTGATATTAATCACATGTACTTAATCCCAGCATGACACATTTCAGATTCAACTACCCCGAAAAAGAAAGTCCCACCTCATCCACATTAGGTTTGGGGGGGGGGGGGACAGCTAAATACAAGTCATTATGGAGAATAGACTTTAATTTGAGAATAAAGAGAAGCCATTGAGGAATTCTAAGGGGAAAAAAGGGTGGAACTGATAGAACTTAATATTGACTGGGTTAAAGAAAGGGAAGAAAAGAAGAACACTTAGAAATGGACATAGGCAAATCCACAAAGGACAATGTCTTGAGAGCACAGAATGTGTCACAAGGGCAAGCCAATGACAAAGAGATAAAGTGATGTAAAAAGAATTAAATGAGGTTAATTAAATAACTTTTAGGGATAAAATAAGAAAATCGGGGTAATGCTTATTATCATGGTAGGAGAAGACTTTTATGAAAGAAGAGCTAGTCAAGCGCTAATGTGGCAAGGAATTTGAGACTATAGCATAAGAAAACTTAAAAAAACTTGGATAGTAGGAATTTGTAAATAACATTTGAAAGAAAGTTTCAGGAAATTGGTGAGTGCAACAACCATATTGAAGATACTTTCAAGTGAATTAGTGATGGAGAGATGGAAAAGAAAGTGGAAGAAACAATGGATGGCAGATTAAAGACATAATTGTTGAGAAAAAGAGTATTAGAAGAAGGATCCCAGGCCAGTTTGGTTTCTGAGAGGAAAAAGCCAGGGAAGAAGAAGAGATTTAAGGTATAAGTGTCATGAGTGTTAGGGGCACTTGACAGCAACATTCCAGAGGAAGTGGGAGGCTTGACTTCCAGCTTAAGGCTCGGTAACACATCTCTGATAAAGATGAGGGACATGTCACCCTTAGGGACAGAGGATAAGCAGAGACAGGCTAGCAAAAATAATGAAGAAATTATTCCCAAAAGGTAGCTGAGGAGGGCACTGGCTAGTCAAGTTTGAGAAAAGCAGTGTGTAATCCATTTTTCAAGGAAATTGGTAAAGACATGTTCTTAGCTTCCAACTTTAGATATTCTTAGAGTAGTTTTTGTGGGAATTAAATTTATTGAAGAATATTATGTAGCTGACAATACAGTATTATTAAGAGGTATAGAGAGCCACAGCTATGGATGATGCACAATACATGAAAGTAAATAATAAAATACCATTGCTGTCAACACATGGTCACTACATCTCAGTTCACCAAAATACCACAGCTTAGACCTATAGGCTTAGGATTGAACAGTAAATATATGTGAAGTGCCAAATTCTTGGAACACCTTGGTACCACTGACTGCTATAAAATGGATTCAATGAGTGTCTATATCATTGGTTGTTTCCTTCTGTAGGACAGATTGCTCCATGTGTAATAAAACACTTATTCACATGGCCAACCACTCAAAGTAAAAACTACATTCACAGCTCTTATGAAGCAAATGTTGCCCCCCACTTTGTGGCTGCTTTTGGGAGAGTGAGGATGAGTCACTCCCTGGGTTATGAAACAACCGATTGGAGGAAGTCCGTGTCCCTGTGTACTTCACAGAGCAGCGCCATCATATCCATTCAGAATGACAGAGTATCTCTTTGTTATAAGAGAAAAAAAAATTACTGTCTAATTTTTCTAAAAAAAAAAAAAAGTTTTCATGAGTGTGAATGACAAGTGCCTTGTACCCAGACAGTTTGGGAGAATGAAGGGAATAAATTCAGGGTCCCTCTCTGTCAAACTCTTCACGTAGGAAATATTTCCCAAACAGAAGAGATATTCAAAAGATATTAGGCACAATCTGGGTAGCTGAGGCAGTAGGATCGCAAGTTCAAGCTCAGCCTGGGCAACTTAGTGACTTAGTGAGACAGTCTCAAATTTTAAAAAAAATTAAAAAGGGAGTGATGCAGGGATGTATCTCAATGTGAAGGCCCTGGGTTCAATCCCCAGTAACACACACATATGCACACATGCAAATACTAATAAAACAAATAGTTCAGCAGGAGGAAGGAAGGAAAGGAGGGGATAATGAGTTGGAAAGGAGGGGATAATGAGTTGCAAAGGGGCCCATCAGAGCTTGCACTAATTAAGGTCAAATTTCTTGGCTCTTTTAAAAAAAATCTTTGACATCCTGATGTTGGGAATAGAAATTAATCTTAGCCTAGTGAAACTGCTGTTTAGTTGTCAAACTGTAAAATTCAAATCTGACATAAATCAAATATTCATAGAATGGACTGAAAGACAGGACACCTTTCCCTCCCTGAGTGATAGCAATGGCCCAGGAGGACTGAGTGGAAGTAAACGCAGGCAGAAGTTTGAGTCAGATCAGGATGCAGCCCTACTTCTGCCTAACACTCTTAACTAAAACTTGAAGCAAGTTATTTGCCCCATTGAACTTATTTCTTCATCAGTAAAATGAAAATAGTTACAGTTCCAGCAAGAAAGTATAGTGCTACTGATAGAGAATGCTAAGCTTTCAGCATTATAAACCCTCAACACCTAGGTAAATATTTGACGAATATGAACTGCTTCCTTTACTCTCTGACTCTCATCTCATGCTATCAGCTTTAGGCAAATAAAAATATCTAGTCCTATCTGGAGCTGAAACCAATCTACCATTATTCAAACCATTCTTCAGAATACAATGTTTGGACCTAGGAAACAAAGAGTCATGACTCACAATTAGAAGATGGAATCCTTAGGAAAAATCCACATTAGCATCTAAACAACAAAATGAGCCTACTGACATTGAAAAATGTTACTATGTTTTCAATTTCATTAAAGTCTCCAATAAGCAAACACATTTATTTCTATGCTATGTGTCTGATAGCAACAAGGGGAAAAACCATTAGTCTACAAGCTCTGGGACTCTAGACCATGACAGCACTGATGGAATACATGTTTCCTGAAAAGACATACAATCCTGCCTATCTGGTACCATTGAAATATTAAGGAAATTACTTATAAAACAGATAAAAATCCATTATAGGAGCATAGCCTAGCAATTGCAAAGGAGGATGGGAAGGAGTGATTTCCAATTCTCCTTGAAAATTAAAATTTTTTTCCTGTTATTATTCTTATGAAATTAAATTTCATTGTGCAGTTCTCATATTCATAATTACCAGATTGCTTTGAGAATTAGGTATTAAAAGCCACCTCATACAAAGGTAGCAGCTGATTTTTCTAAATACTATATTTTTAAAATGATGAAAGAGGAATATCATTTCAAATTATCACTTTAATCACCATGCTTGTTCTGTGTCAACTTACCCACCTCACTCAGTACACTCATTTATAAGCACTGAGGCAAGACACCTACAAGAACATCCTACCATGCCCTAAAACCATTCAAATTATTCCAGGAATAGCATGATCATGAGTATTCATTTGAATGTCTAGAAGAACTCTAGAGAATAGAACCTAGAAACCCATAGCTCTTGAGAAGCATAATAACTTGAATAATTTCCTCCAAGGATGTTCACATTCCAATCACATAGAATCTATGATTATATTATTCTATGTGAGAAAAGGGACTTTGAAGATGTAATTAAGGTAATGGACTTTGAGCTGGGCAAAGTGTCTTGCATTATCCAAGTGGATCCAAGCTAATTACATAAGTCCTAAAAGACAAAGGTCCTTTCCTGGCTCTAGTTAAACAGTGAGAGAAGGAAGGGGAGAGAAAGATAGAGATGACAGAGAGAGAGAGAGAGAGAGAGAGAGAGAGAGAGAGAGAGAGAGAGAGAGAAAGAGAGAGTGAGGGAGAGGGAGAGGATGAGAATGATGATGATGGTGATGATGATGATGATGATGATGATGACGATGATGATGATGATGTTGAAGGCGATGATGATGGAAGAGGACTAGAGTGATGATAATATGGGTACTCAACCAGTCTGATGTTGATTTTGAGGACAGAAAGAATGATGAGCAAATGCCTGTGGGCAGCCTCTAGATGCTGGAAAATTTGGGAAATGGATTCTTCCCTAGAGCCTCTAGAAATAAAATGTCCACATCTTGATTTTTAACTGTGCAAGACTTCTGAATTACAGAGCTGTGAAATAATAAACTTGTCTTGTTTAAGCAACTAAGTTAGTGTTAATTTGTTGCAGCAACATAGGCCAATATAGGAGGGTTTATGAGAATCCAGTACTTGACATTTTCCTCCTAGTTCCTACTTTTTGTGTCTGATATTACAATACCTCTGATTTTTCTGTATATTTGCTTTGCTTCCCATTAAACACACTGGGTCTGGAGCTCTGGGCCTGTTCCCTGTTCTTTAGGCTGGGGTCCTGAAAATATACTTGGCTCTTACTAGCTTTCACTTTGGAACTAGATTCTGTGAAAGCAATGACTACCTGCCAGCAATAGCTCCAGCTAGGATTAATCATGTTGCTATATACTGTTCTGGAGATTTCTGCTGATGTCTTTTACTAGTTAGGATCCACTTAAACATCAAGTATATCTAGGACCTAGTATTCTGTCCCTCCCTCTCTCTTTTTTTCTTGGTCTCTCTTCTTATTTTCCATTCCCTTTTTTTCTTTCTTCTGTCCTTCTTCCCTTCCATTCCAATGCTGATGCCTTTTACTAAAACATCTAAACAGGTGCTACTTAAAAGATAGATAGATAGATAGATAGATAGATAGATAGATGATAGATTTTAGAGAGGAACATTAAAATCACTCAAGGGTGATTTTAATTTCCATCATATTTGAATAGGTCATTGAATTACATATTTACAATAAGTGAATTTTATCATATGTAAATTACACCACAGTGAAGGTTTTTTTAAAAAAGAAGAAAGTTGGTTATGAAGCTTTTATTTTTCTTCATCTCCACCATCCTCCATTACATGCATACACACAGGGCGGAAAAAAAAAGAGTAAGTAAAGCATAAAATTAAAACTATGTTTATTTGCCAGGCACAGTAGTGCACACCTGTAATCTCAGCACTCAGGAAGCTGAGGCAGGAGGATTGCTGTGAGTTCAAGGCTACCCTGGGCTACATACTGAGTCCAAGCCCAGCCTGAACTACACAGTGAGGAAACCCTCAATCAATGAATCAATGAATCAATGAATAAAACTATGTTTTATTCAATAAATCAATCAATAAAACTATGTTTACTCTACTTGCCTTATCACCAATTTTCCAACATACTACTGTCTTTATCAATTCCAGCTTTTTATCTACATAATTTAAAAAATTTGGAATGAATTTATAGAAAATTTGCCAATACAGTATGGAGAATTTTCACATTCTGTTCACTGAGCTTCTCCTAATGCTAACATGTTATATAATCATAATACACTTGTCAAAAAGCTGTACTTAGTTCTGGTTATTAATTCCATATCTTTAAATAAGATGCTTAAAGCTCTATTAATCAGTTTAGACAATATCCATTGTATATGTCATTATGAGGAAAACGAATTAGCTTACATGGTGGGGGAAATCTCCATCTTAATGCTTATGATAAAAATTTGTTTTACAATATTTTTAGTATTTGATTGGTTAACTTTTAAAGTAACACATTTAGGGAATTGCTTCCTTATGGTTGCAGGACTGAAGTTCAGTTTCTTTTAAATACTTTCAACTGGGAGCCACTTCCAGCTTCTAAAAGCTATCTGTACCCATTGATATTTGGACTCTTCCTACAATGGAAAATCTTTTTCCTGCCTTCCATACATAGATTTTCCCTAATTTATCTTGGCTCAAGCAATTAGGTTAACCTTATGTGAATAATCTCCTTTTTAAAAAATTCAAAACCCAACTGATTAGAGACCTTAATTTTACCTGCAAAGTCTCTTTTGCTGTATAATGTTACCTGATCATGGTACAACACTGGGGCAGGAATCATGAGAGCAATTGAGAATGCTGCCTGACCCTATCAGAAGAAGCTAAAATATGGGACCTTGTTCTGAGGCACCAACATTCTCAGTAGAACCCCCAACTATTCTCAAGTAGATCATTTAGTTTATTTAAACAGTCTTGCTTCATCTCTACCCAGGGGCTAAATTCAGGACTAATTTTGACCTACATGTCTGGGGCTATCAGGATACCTGGCACAGAAAGTAACAGTCTATATGTGTGCATCCAAATACTATTTGAGTTTGGAGACCTTCCAGGGCTTTTCCAAAATGAAAGAACTGAAATGGTTAGATGCTTCATGCTACTGAAACTTCTGTGTGTCCCATTTAAGCCAGCTTGTTCACTGTGAACTGCTCTTGAACCTTAACTGCTGTAAGAAATGGAAACTTGCCGGGGATTTAGCTCAGTGGTTTCGGCACCTGCCTTGCAAGAGCAAGGACCCAAGTTTGATCCCTGGTAAAAAAAAAACAAAATGGAAACTAAACTATTCATAGACATGAAGCTAATAGCCTAAGAGCAAAGCTCTAAATTTCTGTCATGTATGCTAACTCATTTCTCCTCTTCTAACATATTTTAGTTTGAGGAATTCCTTAATAAATCATGAACAGGTCAGTTCTGCTTCCCATCTTCCAGTACAAATGAATAAATATGACAATTCAATGGAAGAATGAGATAATAAACATGAATGAGAGAGAAGAAAAGAATGTAAAATAACAACTGTGTAGACTTTGAAGACTCATCTATGTTCTTACTTCAATACTTCTTAAAGTGTCTACTAAGTTTTTGGATGTTGTTGTGGATAGCACCTCCTTTGGGAATTGTTCCTGATCGCTTGAATTGAGGTTAAATTAGTCTTTCTTCCTTTTTTCTCCCACACCACCCAACACTCAGATCACCATTGCTCATGGAGCACAGTTACAGCCATTGGTTTATCTGTTTGTCATTTTCACTAATTAACACATTGATTGGATATCCACAAACTTTCCATATCTCCTAGCACATACTATCAATACAATAAATTTTAAAATGTAAGTAAACATATATAGATGGGTGAAGGAATAATAAGTTGTTAAATTGACAAAGAAAGTAACAGAAAGCAGATTAAATGAGGTACTAGATGTCAGCAAAGTAAGGCCATCAACAATCTAGGGAAAGTCCTGCTTCAGTGAACTCTGCAGACTTTTATAGTCAGAAAAAATTCTAGAAAGAAACTTTGCAGGTTCAGCATGCATGTACCTTGTAGGTTACTTTGGCTTTAATGATTGCTGGTCATTTAGAGAAAATCTAAACATCAAAGCTTTGTCATGGCATGAAAAGACAGTTAAATAGAGTATGAAGCTCTTCTGGTTTCACACGAATCATCTCATAATTTTCACACAGTAGTCCATCCCTGTGTTGAATATATTGATTTCAGAAATGAAGATCCCTGAGGACCCCTCGGCATGCCTACTGGCAAGCAGCTTAGCCTTGTGGGCTGAGAGGTCCCTGGCCATCTGGAGCCCTGCTCCATCTGGCTCGTCAAGCCCACCTGTGACCAACAAGATGGGGAGAACCCCTCGTCAAGCAGCTTAGCTTCGTGGGCACCTGCAACCCCCGTGCACCCCCCTGCCACCTCTGGCCTGGCTGTGCCACTACCTGGTTCCACACTACAGAGGCTCAGGGGGCCATAAAGGCCATTGTCCTGAGCTCCAGAAGTGAACAATAGATAGAGGCCCTCTCTCAGGCTACTTGATGAAAACTAAAGCCCACTGGAAAAGTGAAGAGAATCTCTGCAATAAAGGCACCATACTTGGTAAGTTGGAGGGATCATCACCTCCCATCAGAACCTGAACTATCTTCAGGGGAAGATAGCAGGAACCTGCAGCAGAATTTTGCAGAGTTCAAACCTGCAGGAGGTCAGGGTGCTCAACTTGGGACTTGCAGCTAGACCTCTGCCTGAATCTCATGGGTCTGCTACTGGCTTGCTGAGACTCATTGACTTAGATCTGCACACTGCTGCCCACATTGCCTATTGAGACAGCAGAGACATACCCTGAAGGAGGCCCTTCATTTTTATCTTTTATTTGTTTTCAAAGTTACCACTATTTTTTGCTCTTATTTTTAATTTTTATTTTTTTCTACTCTTTTCAATTTTTATTTTTCTTTTTCCTTTCTTTTCTCCCCTCTCTCTCTCTCTCTCTCTCTCTCTCTCTCTCTCTCTCTCTCTCTCTCGCTCGCTCCCATGTTGCCCCACATTGTTCTTCATCTCCCTTTGTGTTCCTAATCTGGGCCTAATTCATATTTCTTCTTTATTTTTCTTTTCTTCTCTTTTTCCTTCTCTTGACTGTGTCCTCTGGCCTCACTGTTAACCTTCCCTTATCCTTCTACCTACCTATCCCTCCCTCCCCAACTCCTTCCAACACCCCATCCTGAAGGTTAAAGTTGCTGTATTGAAGAGTTCATTCACTATAAACATATGGTGGGTTGGTCCTCAATTTTGATTTAATTAACACAGTTAAAGGTGATAGATTAATAACTACAACAAATTGTTATTTTCTAAGATGTACTTGATCCTAAGGTGTTACTGATTGTATCACTTGGGCTAAGCTGTTGTGATTGATCTAATCAGCTGTCCTTCCTGGTATAATGAAAATGAGATAGCCTTGGAGCCATTAGAGACTCAAAACATAAAGACCAGCTATATCTGGAAGACACCTCTGAGAAGCAATCAGTCCACAAGAGTTCTAACTACAAGCAATAAAGATACTTACAATAAGCAACTTCTAAGTATCAACCCAGGAATTAAACCAAGGACAGTACCAAAAACAAAAATGAGAATATATTTAAGCAAGACACAAACTCAGACTTCCACACCACCAAAGGCAAATTCTGGGGGAAAATTCTGATAATCAACCATCTGAACACCCTGAACTGATAGCACAGCAAGTAACAAAACAGATGAATGAGCCTTGAGAAAAATTTAAAGCAGAGGTAATCTCCCAGGTAACTACAAAGATGGTGAGCAGAGTGAAAGACATGATTAGAGGCTCTAGAACAGAAACATAAAAAACTAGATGAGCTCAGAACCATGCTGGAAGCCATGAATGCCCAGCATAAGAAAGAAATGGAAACCATAATCATCCAGCATAAGAAAGAAATGGAATCCATGAAACAGATTCAAACAGATATCCAGGAGATTAAAAGCTCCACTGAAAGTATCCACAGCAAATTAAGGGAATGTGAAGACAGACTATTAGATATAGAAGACAGGATTGCAGTTAGTGACCATGAAAACAGAGATATCTTAAAAATAGTAAGGGACCATGAGAAATCAATCCAGCAGCTGCTAGATCATGCAAAGAAGAATAACATAAGACTGATAGGAATCTACAAAAAAACAGGAGAAAGTAAAATTGATATAAAAAAAACTGTTGACGGAAGTAACAGTAGAAAACTTCCCAGATAGAGGTAGAGAATTGGACATACAGATAAGTGAGGCATATAGAACTCCAACCAGCCACAATCAAAAAAAGCTACACCAAGACATGTAATAGTCAAGATTTCAGAAACCCAACAGAAGAAAAAAATCCTACAAGCATTAGAGAAAAGAAACAAATCACCTACAAAGGAAAGCCCATCAGAATCACAGCAGACCTCTCAACGCAAACCCTCATTATCAAGGAGAGCCTGGAGTAAACTATTTCAAGCCCTAAAAGAAAACAACCTCCAGCCTAGACTGTTGTATCCTGGAAAATTGTCTTTCAAAATCAAATGAGAAATTAGATACTTCCACGACAAAGAACACCTGAGAAATTTCATGAACACCAAACTAGCACTCCAAACAATTCTAAGCAATATCCTTGAAAAAGACAATGAAGGTCTCAACTCCATGAGGCCCAAAAGAGGGAAGCCACCAGGCAAGGCAAGAAACTAAAGGGAAAGGAGGGAAAATAAGAAATAAAAGAGGGAACAAAAGTAAAACATCATGACAAGGATGAGTCAGTATCTATCAATTATAACCATCAATGTTAATGGCCTCAATTCACCAATCAAAAGAAATAGACTGGCAGAATGGATTAAAAAGGAAAATCCAACAATATGCTGTACACAAGAAACACACCTAACTCAAAAAGAAATTCATAGACTGAAAGTAAAAGGATGGAAAACAGTTCTCCATGCCACAGGAACCCAGAAGAAAGCAGGGGCAGCAATCTTATTTGCAGACAAAGTAGATTTCAAACCAAAATTAATTAAGAGAGACGAAGATGGTCACGACGTCCTTGTGAAGGGAACAATCCAAGAGGAAGAGATGACAATCCTAAATATATATGCACCAAATATGAATGCCCCTAACTATACAAAACAAATATTAATGGACATGAAAAACCAGATAAGCACTAATACAATTGTAGTGGGGGACCTCAACACCCCACTATCACAAATAGATCATCTAGACAATAAATTAACAAAATTCTAGAACTGAACCAAGCTATTGAACAAATGGACTTAATAGATGTTTACAGAGTGTTCCACCCCACAAAAACATTAGCCACAGACATTAGAAAAGAGAAAGAAATAAAAGGAATAAAGATAGGAAAGGAAGAAGTTAAACTGTCATTATTTGCTGACAATATGATACTTTACACAGAAGACCCAAAAATTTCTGCTAAAAGACTTCTAGACTTAATTGAGAGATTCAGTAGAGCAGCTGAATACAAGGTCATCAGTCAAAAAACAATAGCTTTCTTATACACAGAAACTAGAAGCCATAGAGAACGAGAAATGTAGTACTTGCCTGAGTCCTAGCAAATAGCATGAGTTTTGGTAAAAGACACGATTAGTAGATAATCAGCAACAATAGTAATAACTCAACATTTACCAAGGATACTCTTTGTGTTAGAAACTTCTCTAGACAGGTTTCTGTACTCATACAATCTATACAAGAAACCAATGATATGAACTTCACAGGGCTGGACTACCTTACTCAGAGTTAGGTCATAAAATCAGACCTAACTATTTACTAAATATCATTATGATAACTAGAAAATCCCTAAACATAATTATGGAATGGCTGAATAATTCCAAAGAACATCTACTTTCTGTAAGAGTTTATTTCTTTCTGCTCTACTGTTATGCCTTAAAAACCTTTAATTATACTGTAAAATCCCAGAAGAAGAATTAAAATGCTTAGTGAAAGCCCAGGGAAAAGTTGTATTATAGAAGGTGCACACCCATTAAATGCATTGGAGGTTGCACCCCCCCACACCTCCCACCTGTTACATTTGAGATAATTCAGGGTAGAGAAGATAAGTACACTTATCAAGAAGTTAGCAAGTGGCAGAGCTGGGATTTAAGCCAGAGCCCATTGGTATCACTTACCACTGTGATTCACAAGGCTAATGGAGGCAATATTGCATATACACTTCAAATAAAAATAATTTCTTTGCAGAGACCAGAAAAATAGGTAATAATGATGTATGTCTAAGCTAAAGCATAAATACAGAAAACTTTAAAAGTGGAGAAGAAATGTTGGCAAATTCATCAGTTCTTTATATAAAATTCCATGTGCTGATGAGTAAGTGAAAAAGTAACTAATTCCTATGTGCCATGTTTTTTAAAGCACTAAATTTGTAAGGTATTCTGAAAAAGATTATGATTCAATGACCAATTTTAATAAAACTTGAAGAATGTGGTACAAGAGACGCTGAAGTTTAATTCCTGAATTGATTTTTTTCTACTAGTCCCACACATTCCCAGTCAAACTAAAGCAGTTTTCTGCTCCAAATGAAAATTGATTTTTCTAATATTTAAAAAGTCCAGACTGGAGTCAGCAACATAAGTCAGCAAGTCTTTGGGTAACTTTACCAGGCTGGATTACAAATTTCCCTAGGACTGGGACAGACTTCCTACTGTAGAGTTTTTTGCATGTTGTCCTGACATAAACTCATTTCTATGAGTATCACTCATACTTTATCTCAAGGACAGAGGTCAGTTTTAGAGTCCCAGTCATACTATTTGCCTTGATTCCTACTTGAATCTTGCAAGAAATTCTCTGAGTCAAAAATTCTTTCAGGTGGCAAGAAGAGATCTGTAAAATGTCATGTTTTAGCTCACTCTATAATATAAGTTTTAAATGTGGATAGATGTGGTATTGACTTAAAAATTAATTGTAATTCATTTTTAACTTTTTTAGTAATTGCTTATCACCAAGGCTGGTGACTTTCATGCTTTTAAATATGTTTTTGTATTTAGAAAAAACTAGTAGAATCTAAATCTTTTCATTGCTTCCTCTTTGATTTAAAGAACAAATGCTCCTGGTTCTCTCAAAGCTCATCCATCCACTTGTCATGGGAGCATCACGCCTTCCATGATTCTTGAGGAGCTTGCACCTGAAATTTCTCTCTGTGTCCCCCTCAATCACTAGTGTCATCTTCATCAACATACAACAAGTTCTACCAACCATTTTTTAAATCCTTCCCTAACATCAAATATCCTTATTAGTCCTGCCCTACTTCTCAGTCCTCAATTCATAGAAAAGTTAGAAAAGTTATTATCAGTATTTATTGCTATTCTTTTTCTATTCTGATTCATTTCTCATAATTTTTTAAATTCATTTTGAAGCAATTTTAAACTACTAGAACATTTGCAAGAAAAGCACAGGAACTCCCTGAATCTCCTTCATCTAGTTTTCACAGTTTCTTACATTTTACCACATTTGCTTCATGTTTATCTGCTTGTGGTTATGTGTAAAATATGTTCCATTACCATTATTATTTTTCTGAACAACTTTGTGCACAACTTGCAGATATACACTTCTTTCTGTTTAAACACTCTAGTGTGTATTTTTCCAAAATAAGAACTATCTCCTACATAATCACCATATAATCATCCAAAACAAGAATCTACAGACTACAAACTTCAAATTCCCATTTTCTGTTATACCCATTAGATCTCTTTATTCTTTCTGGTCCAGAATGCTGACCAGGATCACGCTTCACACACAGTTCTGATGTGTTTTTAGGCTCCTTCAATTTGGAGTAGTTCTTCAGCCTTTCCCTGCTTTTTATGACCTTGATCGTTTTAAATATAAATATTTCACTTTGTACAATGTCCCTCAGCTGTGTCTGCCAGGAGCTTCCTCAGGCCCAGAAAGGGTAATTTATTCTTGGAAGGAGTACAACAGAAATAATGAAATATTCTTCTCAGGGCACCCAGAAGTTCGTAAGTATGATCCTTTCCACAAGAGATGATGCAAACACTAGGTAGGTGTCTTCCAGAATTGTCTACCACAAAGTAACCCTTTGGGATATTCTTCAAAGCTTTCTTATGTTGTTGATAGAATTCAGGTCTCTGTAGGGGTAGACACCTGTTCATTGGGAGCTGCTCTCCACACTTGGAGAGCAGCTACATTGCCTTCTTAAAAAATGGCAGCTACTTCTTTGGAGCCTGCAGAAAATTTCCATTCTGGTGTACCATAAGGAAAAATATACAATGTAATGTAACCATGAGAGTGACTATCCTATCACAGGATAGTCAATCTACGGCAGAATCTGTGACAGATTCTGGTCACACTGAGCAAGAAATTATACAAAGTATGTATTCCAGAGGACAAAAATCTTAGAAATCATTTTAAAGTTCTGTTTACCACAAATCATCAGTAACATTTGTAGGTTATATTTCTAATATATACTCAAATCTATACCCTTCTCTCCATTTCCACTGTCACCATCCTGGCCCATGCCACTGTCATCTTGTTCCGCTATTCTAATAGCTACTCTTCCTCTTGCTGCTCTTGCCTTTCTATTCTTCCATCCATGACTAACCAGAGTGACCTTATAAAAATGTATAGAAGCTAATGTTATTAACCCAAAAACCTTTCAATAATATCATACTGCCTTCAAAACAAAATCCACAGTTTTTCTCCCAGTAACAAGTTTTTGCATTGTCTGCCCCTGTCCTCTTGTGTAGTTGTTCTTTTGTTCACTGAGCATTAGCTACTATAATCTATATATTTTTTATTTATCAAAAAAGCCGAAGTATTCCTTCTCCATGCCTTTGTACATGTTCTCAAACACTTTGCACTTACTCGGAACAGAATCTTTGATTATTTGCATCTCTCTTTATACATCACTTATCAAGAGAAGTTTTCCAGTGGCGTAAAGGAACAACATTCAATTCAGTCATTCTGAGTTACAGCATCCTGTTTATATTCTTCATAGAATTTGTCAGAAAGTATATTTTCTATTTACTTATATATTATCTGCCAGCCTCAAGTAGAATGTTAGCTTCGTGAGGCCAGATACCACACTCTTTGATTTGATGATGTATCCCTAGTATCTAGTCTGATACTATATTTCATATTATCTATATTTCATATGTACAATGTAATACACAGAAAATAAAAAAACTAGAAAAGTTGTTAACTTTTAAAAGACTCAGATTCTGAGATTGCTTTTTAATATGCTAAACTATACATATATACATATAAACTCTCTTTACTATTTGTCTAAAAGTAGGGGACTTAAAATAATATCACATTGTTCTGTTTCCCAGACCCTGGGAAGAAGACATCACTACAGAAACAATTTTCTCACCACTTCTCCATTGGCAGCCTGATTTTGTGTGTGTGTGATGAACACCTGGCAGTCCTCTTCTACCATGAATTAATATGCTGCTAGAGAAATTTAGTTTATCTCTATTATAAATAAAATTCCTTATTCTGGACACTCCTGTATCCCCTTAAAGCTTTGAATTCTTTTGCCAATGACCACAAATAAAACTTTCAAAAGTGATCCCTCACTCTCATATTGGGACTGTTTCTAAAGAAAGGGTTTGGTGGGCTCCAGGGTTCTGGTTCTGGTAGTCATAGTCACAGGGGTATTGCACCAAGCTGGCCCAAGTGACAGGAACATGGCCGATCACCTTGGACATGATCTTTGAAGGTTTTACCTGAGGCAACCTCCTGAGCTCCAAATAATTCCAGTATCCTCCAGGTTTTTCTCTTTCAGTCCTAAAGAACCTTACTGAAAACAATATCCATGCTGACATTTTCTGTGGCCAGTTTGCTAAGTTAAACTACTATATACAGCTTAAGAAATTTAGGAGCCTCTGGCTAAAGGGCTAAAATGTAACAGGAATACTTAGGAACCGTTTGTATGCTTGATTTGTTTTACAGTGTTTTTGGTCTTTAGTTTTGATTGGATTGTTTTACTGAAACATGAAGGACATTTAGAAGGCAAGAAAGTGAATAGGATACATTTGCAACAATATGCCCTAAAGCAACATCTTAATGTCAGAAGTAAATTATAACAACTTACATTACTGATGACATGCATTATAATTCAAAGCCAGGGGAACTACATCAAGGTTGTTCAAAATATGATATAAAAAGTGTTTTCTTTGTATCTTTTGCAGCCAGAAGAAGACCTTTATTGATGAAAATAGCATCATCAAGAAAAGGTAATAAAAGAAAATATATATCTTCTGTAATGCATGAAAACATTTCTTTCTGAGGCTTCCCTATGTCCATTTCACTGAAAGTGTTATTTCAGAAACAACATAAAATGAGTTCCTTCCAGTGTTATATATGTGACTCCCAAGATGTCAAGAGGCAGCCTATCTAGATTTTGACTAGATGTACATTAGATTTTGACTAGATAATTCCTGATGTAAATATTCAAATGATAGTTGCAGTAGCATTGATGTCAGAGAGTAATTCCTGAAGCTATTGACTGTTAGTAGCCCAAGTAGTTTAGATACATTTGTTTACATAGTCTTTAGCTTCTGAAGAATTAAAAAATATTTTTAATGGTCTTCCTGCTTTTAATTTGAAGAGATGTCCATATTCACATTCAAATTTTTAAAAATCTAATTTCAAAGCCCAAGTTAACTCTCAAAGTAGTGACAAAATAGGTAGTTTATGAAATTTTACTTCATCATTACTATACATATATTAACATAAAGTGAAGCCATATGTATATAGAAAAAATATGACGACATGACAGGATTACTGTCCAATAAAAATAGTAGATCACATTTTCTGTGATTATAGAATATATAAAATGTAAACAGCATAACTTTGATAGGTATAAGAATACAATGTGGTATTCTATATCAATCAAAATATATTTTGTAATTGCCAAATAGCAGTTAATGCCTGTGTGTATGTGTGCACATGTGCGTGTGTGTGTGTCTCTGTGTGTATGTGTGTGTGTGTCCATACACATAGATAGAGTGGAATTGGCCCAGGGCCTCTGGCATACCTGATCTGCTGAGGGGGTCTAATGAGTCCTTTTAGCCCCCTCAGCAGATTCACTCATATCTGTTCAGTTTTGGCCTTAGCAGCTGAATGTAGTGATTTCAAAATTGAAGGAAAATGCGTCTCTTTCCTTTGATTTGATTGTACTATCCTGACTGTCTCACGAATGGTGAACTGCTTCTGCTGGTATTCCCAAGACCTGACACAGAATCCTGGAATGTTAGAGCTGAAAGGAATTTGTAGATCATCTAGAACATCAGTGGCAGGCACAGTGGTGCCTCTCATGGAGAGAACCAATTCATAGTATTCATCTGTTTATGCAATATGAGCAAATTCACTGAGTTATGTCTGTGGGTGTGCTGATATCACTGGTTCCTTGGAAAACTGAACTGAGAAGGATTATACTCTTTTCCTTGTTTTCTTGCTGACTTAAAGACAGAATTAAAGGTCCCCTTACCTGTCTATTGAAGGCCTAGGAGAGGTGAGGCTCTAGACCATGGAGCTTTGACCATAAAACAGACATAGAACTATGCTTTGGAATGAGATGACACTTGCATGACTATTGCAAAGAAAGAAGGCCTGTACTGCTTGAAAATGATACTGATTCAGACAACATTGTCTAAAGAAAAAAGGTCTAATGCCAGGAGGATGGGGTTCTATTAGTATTCACTAAAGGAACAGATTTTACATATATGATTATACAAAAGATTTACTAAGGCTTACAGGATCAGAAGCAGAAGAGTCTCAGTGGTCACTTGTGGAATCAGAGGTAGACGAATGCAAAATGGTCATCTGCATCCTGGAGGTCTAGAGGATCCAGTTGAAAGTCAAAGGCCTGGAGTTCACTATAGAGTTCAGTGCATGTCCATGTCAGAAAGCTGAAGGGTCTATGTTGGAAGGCTGAAGAGTCTGCACTAGAAGCTTGAAGTAAATGAAGATCATTGTCCAATGGCAATGGTGAAGACTAGAACTTCTTCAAAGAAAAAAGGAAAGACTACCTTCTTGTTTTCCTCTTTATTCTACCTATGATACAAGCCTACTGGTTGATGCCATCCATATCTTCCATGTCTAGGATAGATCTTCCCCCCCTCAGTTTGCAGCCTATATGTCAGTCATCCATAGACATATCCAGAGTGTTGCTAATCTGCAAGGTGGTTCTTACAAAAGTCAAGGTGACATATCATAACCAACAATCACAGTTGGAAATTTATTAAGACCATCTAATACTTGTAGGAAATTCATACCTTCATACACATTTATGAGATGTTAAAGCATGTATTATTGAGCCATTTTCCCAATGATAAATCTGAAGCCCATACTTACTTAATGTAATGTAATCAATGAAAACCAACTTTCCTACTGTATGTATAGCCTTGTTATACATGTTCTATTGAAAATGCATTATTCCTAAACTGAAACCACTTACAAGGTAAGACAGGATATGTACAATATTATAGGTTTGTAAGGAACTATGATATTATCTGAGCCAATGTGTCTAAGTGATTTATTAGTCTATGGAGGACATAAGAGTTCAGGTGGTTAGCATGTCTTTTTTTACTTTGAGCCACAGTTGGGCTTGAAATGCACATGCATTCTGGATATTATTACAGTACTAAGAAGCCAGCTGCAACAACCATGGGGCTAGGAATTTTTGTCAAAGAGTCATCATCATTGGTTCTTCCCTTGGAATCTGTGCTATAGCCAAGTACAGCCATCATTGTCATAACATTTGCCATACTGAGTTGTTTAAGCATCAAATGAAGTCATGGAATTTGAGATTTCTTTGGTACTTCTAAAATTCTAGATGGATTTTTATAATTGTAATTATGTTAAAGTATATATGCTCAGGTCATTGAGAAAAGGATTCCAAATTAGGATTATTGGATATTTTAGCAAGTCTCACCCCTGTAGTTCTGTATGGATAAAAGGAATAATCATGGTTATTCAACAGAAGTTATGTTGTAATTCTTAAAAACATGTATATGTACTGATTGTGTCTTAAATAAGAAGTAAAAAGTATACTTATTATATGTATATGACATATCTCCTATTTGATCTCTGGCTTTCTCTGCTCAGTAAAAGTTACTCTCACCACCATTAAAATCCATCAATCATGTAGATAGGATTCTATTAGTGACTAAAAAACAAGAATTCCTACAGAGAGCCTGAAATGAAAAAGGCTCCCTATAATTGCCTTGCATTTCAAATCCCTATCTTCAAAGAGCTTTGGGGAAAAAATGGCTTATCCACCCATTTGCTAGGTTTTTTTTGCAGATAAAATTTTTTGGAACAGGTATAGGTTTGTCATTACCACCATCCCTCTTAGAATATTCTCAACCAGCTAATCTGTAATGCTAAACCATCTATGGTTCCCATATTCTCCTTGGCATTTCCTTAATTTCCAACTTGAAAATAGGATGCACATGTTAGACCTTAATATGAGTGAGACTTCTTTTTTCTATATGCTTTAAATCCCTGTAGATGTAACTTCTACCTTGATTCAACTATTATATAGTTATTTGAAAACTGTCTCAATACCTTAAGGCTTCAATTCTCTTCTCCAAGAAGTATTCTTTTATTAAATATTTTTATTAGTACCTGCTTACAGTACATAATATTCCTTGTGTGGAATTGATACATGCATATAATACATCTTAATTCCTTTTTTCATCCCCTTTTCCTCCCCTCTCCTGCTCTTCCCTCCATCTCTTAATCCCCTTATCATCTGAGAAAGATCCAGCTTCCTTCTTCTTATTATCTTTCATTTTGCTTTTTATTTATATTTTAGTTTTCTCGTATGAGAGAAACCATGGACTATTTAAGCTGTGTGTTAGATTTATTTCACTTAATATTAGTTCTCAAGGTGCATCCATTTTCCTACTAATGACACAAGTTTATCTTTTTATGGCAGAGTAGTACTCTGTTGTGTGTAAATACCACATTATCTTTATCCATCTGTTGATGGAAATACAGGATACCTCCAAGATTTAGTTATAAATTGTGCTACTATAAACATAGGTATGCATGTAGCACTGTAATATGAAGCTTTTTTCATAGTAACTAATACAAGATCCAATTATAGGATCTTACTATACCTGCTTAGGTTAAACAGTTTTCTAGATGATTTTTATAACTGAGCCTTTATTTTTTCAGTTTTACTCAAGAAAAAAAACAAATGCATTGTATTTGTATAATATAATGCAAAGTATAGCACAGTTTTATGTTTTGATCTCCACCTAATAGCTCTGGAAAGGTGTTTGGCCACACTCATGTTTTAGCTAAGGCAGCCACCTAGAGAACTGCCCCTAGGTGCACTGTTTCCAAGCAAGGATTAGAGCTTCTACTTAAACCAAGCACTTCTGACCTCCAAGTTCATGTGCTTTCTTTCCCAATATGATCATTATCTCTCACACATAATATTCTTATAATAGTACCTGTAACTTTCCTTGTTTAGAAGATTTCGTATGGGAATTAGATTGTTATTACATGACTGTAAATACACTGTAAGTCTCCTCCTGCTCTTATGGTCCCCTCAAAGACTTCATGCGTTCATAGGTGCAACCTTTGGAAGGTGACTGGATCTTGGGTATGTAATACTAAATGAAGAATACGTGACCAGGGATATAGTTCAGTGGCACTGTGCCTGCCTTGCAAGTGCAAGGTCCTAAGTTCAATCCCTGGTACAAAAAAAAAAAGTTGTTATACTGGATTAGTCCACTGATAGGTTTTTAGCTGGTTATGGTGCTGGGAGGTGTAGCCTGGTAGGAGGAGATGGGTCTTTATGGGAGTTGCCTGGAAGGGTATACACCCCTCTTCCTCTCTTGATCCCTCTTTGATTCCTGCCTGCTATGCCATGAATTGTTTCTCCTCTGTAATGCCCCTCTGCTATGCCGCCCTGCCTTGGAGCCAGCCAACTACAGACTGAAACCTCTACAAACTGTTAGCCAAAATAAACCTTTCCTCCTTTAGGTTGTGAATGTTGAGCACTGTGTCTTAGCAAGGAGAAAGGAACTAAGACACTGCTAGTCCTGTGACTATTTTGCCTTTAATTGTAAAATGTCTTGGTCACAGTGGCTGTAAAGAAATAGATCATTAGGCCCATTATTCAAAAGCAATGAAATAAAAGGAATTTTCTATGTTTGAACCATAAATAAAAAACAATAGTCAGGGATTCGATATTGCTAAGAATTGTTGGCTACTTGTAATTCTAATTGGAAAATAACCATAATCTGAAATTAATGAGTAATAGTCTCTGTTTAGTGGTTCTGTTTTTGTTTATAAATGTTAAAGACACAGCACATGATTATTTTCTGCCTAGCTAGTAAGGGCTGCTTTCTTACAGTGCTAATATAGACTGACATATTATAACTGATGCTCCTGGCCAGTCATCTGAAAAGGTTATGATCTTTTCAGTCATCTCCAAGTCTTTGACTTCCTCTATTGGAACTTAAAATCCCTCTCACTGTCCCCCATGCCCAAAAAAGCAGAGAATATTCAGATAAATGAGAATTTGTGTTTTCTCCTTTATTTTGTCATTACTTTTATTATTAGTGATATTCAAATATATTTATATTCTAGAAACTGCTGTTGTCTTTGAATGAAATAAATTTCTATTAAGAATGAACGAACATTATGGGTAATAGAAAGTGTTCTAATGTGTGTTTACTTCCATTTGTGCTTTTCTATGTGTGGTCATGAGGGTAGGGAAGGGGAAAGGAACAATTTCTTTTAAAGGAATGCTGCTAGAGCAACATCAAGATAGATCATTTAGCCAGAATAAGAGTCCACATGTAGATTTAATCAGTTTGCTAATAGACATCTCAATGTATATAGCTCTTGTTCTTCTGTGCTCCAAATTTTTAAGACCAATATGTCTAGGTCCCAAAAAAAGTACTAATGTAGTTTGTTTTGTTTTGTTTTTGGTACTGAAATTGAACCTAGAGCCTTCATACTGAGCTATATTCCAAGTTTTTGTTTTTATTTGTTTGCTTGTTTGTTTCATTTTGAGATATGGACTAGCTAAGGCACTAAGTTGCCAGGACTGGGCTCACATGTCCAATCCTTCTGCCTCAGCCTTTGGGTATTACAGAGGAGTGCCATCACCACTGGTCTACCAGTGTGTTTGACTAAAGAAATTTCTAGTTATACAGGTTTGTACTAGTTAGAAAGCAAAAAACTCGAGGACTCATGAACTTATTAGGAAATATTGAGATAAAGTTTCCCACCTATATTTTATTGGCTTTGAAACAAGTACAGTTGGTTTCTACATAGCAATGAAGTCAATAAGTCCAAGTGGCCGATTTTCTTTGTTATTTTAAATAGTGTTTATGCTTATGCACCATCTTTCTATATGAAGAAGGCTCATCTGATAGAGACACTTAAGGTAATTACACTCCAAATAGGTGGCTGGTAAATTTTATTATCAAAATCAGACTCAAAAGGCAATGCTACAATAGTCAGATTTATGACTAAGTTTTTAAAGTTACTGAAAGTTACAGTAAAGTTGTGATGGTAAATGTTTTATAGACCTAGTGCCCAAACTACAACTACAAACTCACTTATTTATCTCCAAGTGCCAACTCTACAATTAAACTTGAATACTGAGGTTTTAGATTAGAAAAAACCACTCATACATTAAAACAAAAATACAGTAACAGAACATTGAATGATACAAACAGTGCACTACGGCATGCATGCCATACATTCACCATCACTGCTACAAAGTATATTATAATGAATATTTATCACTAGATTCCATGACAGTTATCACACCAAAGTATAATTAATCATTAACTATCACTTTTGTTGTCTATCAATAATGAAATAAACATTGTCTTATATATGTTTTCTTATAGCCTTTCACTTCAAATTCTTACTAATCCAAAAAACGTGTGGAACAAATGTGGATGGACAATGTGATAGGAATATCACCAGAACCAACGTTACTTTGCTTCCAATTTTTGGTCTGACTACTGTCCTGTTACATAGATCACACATTGGTTATAGGATATTGTTTAGTATTTACCCATTTAAGTGAGTACTTGTTATGAAAACATGATTTGTGTTTCAAAAAGCTCCACTTTGATATAACTCATTTCATCTAGTTATATAGATACAGACAGCCATAGAAGCCAAAGGACCAGGTATATTAAAGGGCATTCTGTTTCACTAAAGGAAAACACCAAACTTGCAGTGGCCAACTGTTGGAAAATTCAAGCACAAAAGCTTTGAATCTATATAGCAGTTTTGAAAGTATGGCCATTTTCACTATACTGGTTCTTCCTACCCAGGATTAAGGGATGTCTTTGCATTTTCTGACATCCTGTTCCATCTCTTTTTTCAGAGCACAATAGTTTTCAGAGAAGAGGTCTTTGATTTCTTTTGTTAGGTTGATTCCTAGGTATTTCAGTTTTTTGGATGCTATTGTGAAGGGAGTTGTTTCTCCAGTTCCTTTTTCAGTGAGTCTGTTGTTCAAGTACATGAAAGCTATTAATTCTTGAGTGTTGACCTTGTACCCAGCTACTCTACTGAATTTGATTATTAAGTCTAGAAGACTTTTAGTGGAGTTCTTGGGGTCTTCTATATAGAATATCATGTCATCTGCAAATAATGACAATTTGACTTCTTCATTACCTATCTTTATTCCTTTTATTTCTTTCTCTTGTCTAATTGCCATGGCTAATGTTTCCAGAACTATATTGAACAAGAGTGATGATAGTGGACATCCTTGTCTTGTTCCTCATTTTAGTGTGAAGGATTACAGTTTTTGACCATTTAGTATGATATTGGCTGTTGGTTTTCCATAGATGGCTTTTATCAGGTTGAGGTAGAGACCATCTATTCCAATTTTTTGTAGGTTTTTATCATGAATGCATGTCAGATTTTGTTGAATGCTTTTTCTCCATCTATTGAGATGATCATATGGTTTTGTCCTTGACTTTATTAATACAGTGTATTATATTTATTGATTTGCATATGTTGAACCATCCCTGCATCCCTGGGATGAATCCCACTTGTTCAGGGTGTATGATCTTGATGATCTTCTGTAGTCTATTTGCCATTACCTTATTAAGGATTTTTGCATCTGTGTTCATTAGTGAGATTGGCTTATGGCTCTCTTTTTCAGTTGGGTCTTTCTCTGCTTTTGGGATTTAGGTGATTCTTGCTTCCAGGAATGAATTTGGGAGTATTGCTTCCTTTTCAATTTCATTAAAGAGTTTAAACAGTAGTGGCAGTAGTTCCTCTCTAAATGTCTTGTAGAATTCAACAGTGAATCCATCAGGGCCTGGGCTTTTCTTCATCGGTAAGTTTTTAATTACATTTTCAATTCCATTGATTGATATTGGGCTGTTTAGAATTTTTAGGTCTTCATTCAACTTTGGTAATTCATACTTATCTAGGAATCTGTCCATTTCTTCTGCATTTTCATCTTATTGGCATATAGGTTCTGGAAGTAGGTATTGATGATCCTCAGGATTTCTGCTTCATTCACTGTAATTTCACCTTTTTCATTCCTAATTGCATGGATTTGGGTTTTTTTTTCTTTTTTTGATAAGGTTGGCTAAGGGTTTGTCTATTTTGTTTATTCTTTTGAAGAACCAACTCTTCACTTCGTTGATTTTTTTGTATCATTCTCTTAGTATCCATTGCATTGATTTCTGCTCTGATCTTTATAATTTCATTCTTTGTATGAGCTTTGGGTTTGTCCTGCTTTTTTTTTTCTAGAAATTTGAGGTTCAACATGAGGTTGTTCATTTGAGCTTGCTCTCTTTTCCTAATATGAGTATTCACTGCTATGAGTTTCCCTCGTAAGACTGCTTTCATTGTGTCCCATAGATTCTGATATGTTGTACTGACATTGTCATTTAATTGTAGACATTGTCTGATTTCTTCTTTAATTTTCTCCAGCAGCATGCTTCTCAGACCTTGAAAAACAATCCAAAAATTCATTTGGAACAAGAAGAGACCTAGAATAGCAAAAGGAATTCTAGGCAACAAAGACAAGGTAGGGGGTATCACAATCCCCAACTTGAAACTATATTACAAAGCTACTGTGATAAAAATAGCATAGTACTGGCAAAGAAACAGACCTGAGGACCAGTGAAACAGATTAGAAGATGCAGAAATAACTCCAGACACACTCAGCCATCTCATCTTCAATAAAGGAGCCAAACACCCTCACTGGAGGAAAGATAGCTTCTTTAATAAATGATGCTCAAAAAACTGGGTTTCAAATTGCCAAACATTAAAACTAGACCTATATCTCTCACCATACACTAAACTAAAATCAAAATGGATTAAAGATCTAAATATTAAAACAGAAACCCTAAACACCTGGAAGAGAGATTAGGTAGAACTCTTGAAGACATTGGTGTAGGAAAAGATTTCATGAACAAAACCTCAGTCACACATGAATTACCACAAAAATCAACAAGTGGTATCTCTTCTCATTAAAATGTTTCTGCACAGCAAGAGAAGCCACCGACAGTGTGAAGAGACAACCCACAATGTGGGAAACAATTTTTACCAGCTGTTCCTCAGACAAAAGTCTACTATCTAGAATATATAAAGAACTTAAAAAACATCAGACCTCCCAAATTTAAAGACCCAATCCAAAAATGGGCATCTGAAATGAACAGACATTTCTCAGACAAAGAAGTAGAAATAGCAAACAAACATATGAATAAATGTTCGACATCGCTGGTAATTTGAGAGATGCAAATGAAAACAACGTTGAGATTCCACCTCACCCCACAAAGAATGGTTACTATCATGAAATCAACCAATAACAACTGCTGGCAGGGCTGTGGGGAAAAAGGAACTCTTCTCTACTGTTGGTGGCAGTGTAGACTGGAGCAACCACTGTGAAAATCAGTATGGAGATACCTCAAGGAACTAAGACTAGAGGTCTCATTTGACCCAGCTATTCCCCTGCTGGGTATCTTCCCAAAAGAATTAAAAGAATCATACCACAGCAATATATGCACACCCATGTTCACAGCAGCACAGTTTGTAATAGCTAAAATTTGGAAGCAGCCCAATTGCCCATCAACTGGAAACTGGAAAAAAAAAATGTTGTGGGTTTTGTAATAAAATGGAGTACTACTCAGCCACAAAGAATGTGAAACTAGAGTCCTTTATAGCTAAATGGATGCACATTGAGGCCATACTCTAAAGTATAATAAATAGGACACACATGTGTAAATACTCAATAGTTTCTCTGGTGTGAGAAACTGAAAGTATAAGTAAGGTTCAAAATGTACAATAGATAATGTGAAATAGGAAGAAAAGGCGCAAAGGGGAAGGGAAAGTGGGAGGGGTAGGGGAAAAGAAAGAAGGGAATGGAATTAATATAAGAAAATGGAAACAAAGTATTTGTAAATAGGGAGGAGTAGAGGGGTTGAAGGAGGGCAGAGGAATGGGGAAAAATAAGCATCAAGATATATTATGTAAAGGTACAAATCTCCAATGATGAATGTCATTATATGTGTACCTAAAATGTTTCAATAATATTAATTTAAAAAATAAGAAACTGACACAAGAGGATCACAAATTTGAGGCCAGCCTGGGCAACTCAGTATGACTGTGTCTCAAAAAATTAAAAAGAAAATAAGCCAAAAGGGCTGGGTATGTAGCTCAGCCAGAGTACCTGGGTTCAATCTCCAGTGCTGAAAAAAAAATAGCACTTTATTTTTGCTGAGTGGTTGCCATAACTTTTCAGGGTCTCTGAGAAAAGGTTTTCAAAGATTTTTTTCTTTTTTCCTTAAGGCTCTTGCTATGCAGTTCAGGCTGACCTTGAATGTTCTGTGCACCTGAGGCTGGCCTAATGCCTCAGCCTCCCAAGGGCTGGGATTGCAGGCATGTGCCACCACACTCAGCTTTCTTGTTTCCTATACTGCCTCATGCAGATGGTTTGAATGTGTTCCCCCACAAAGCTCGTGTTGGAAACTTAATCCTGAGAACAACAGTGTTGGGAGGGGAAGTGCAATTGGGAGTTGTTTTAGGTCCTGAGGGCTCTGTGTCCTGAATGGATTCACACTGACTATAGAAGGGCTTGAGTTTCAGCTCTTGTTTGTTCTCTCACCCTCTTTTGCTATTCTGCCCTGGGGCTGACACAATAAGAGGCCCCTGCCAGATAGTAGCCCCTCAAAACGGATTTTTTAAAAAAGCTTTGAAACTTTGAACGTCTGGTTTGAGATGTGGAAATGTATAGCTTTTGCATGAGCTCAATTCTCCCACACCGTTTTTCCTTAGAATCTACCAGGATGGTAAGCAAAGATAGATAAAATTAAAAAGCAAAAAAAAAAAGATTTTCTCTTCATAGACTTCTACTTTCAGGTGACTAAGTGTTAGCCCATTTTATCCATTTCCTAATTATATATTGAGCCAGAAAGTCTGGACACAAAAGTCAACCTTTCACCTAAACCTCTATTTTGGTGAAAACATCAGTATATGTGAGGGTGTATTTGCATGTATTTTTTCACATAGACCTAAAATTTATTAAATTTTATGAGAAGAATTTATGCACATAATTCTAAAAAGTAAATTGAATTACTAGGCCTCCATTAAAAACTAGTAGTATTTGCATCTTCCGAAATCCAGCTACCCATAGCTTACTGACACTTTCTATTCTTTAAATGAATTTTCTGCTATTTATGTTTCTGCTAAAAATAATTTAAATTGAGATTCCTTATTCTGTTTATTTTTACTAATGGGTTTCATTTTGACAGAATTGAACATGCACGTAGCATTATCACCCTCATAAACCTGACCCTCCCTTCCCAACAGTTTTACTTTTGGGGGGTGAGGTTCGATGGGTATTAAATATTTTTGTTTGTATTATCCCTTCTTTGCAGCTTTATTAAAGTATAATTTAAATATAATAAACCAAATAATTTTTTTACAATTTTGACATAAATATTCAGTACATACACACATGCATGCACACACACACACACATCTATGAAACAATTATTATCATCAAGATAACATTCTCATCTCTCCTAAAGGTTTATTATGCTTCTTTGAATTCATGCTTTCCTTCTTACCTCCCTCATTCCTAAATCCAGGCAAACATTGGTATTTTTCCAGCCAGTACATATATAAGACCCAGATGAGACTTAGCACAAGTAACACCATCTTGTTACAGGCCCTCCATCTTGTCCCTGTGGGTTTCGGTTTCACTACAGGACACAGAGTTCCCAGGATGTACTTGTTTATCTGTTAAGACACCAGGAATGTACCATTGTTTCTGTGTAAGGAACATCCTGTTTGCTAAGTAAAGAACATCTGCCACCCCCCCCCATCCCCTAACTGCAAAAAGTCTGCTTCTGAGTTCTTTTTGCTAAACACCCCTGCAGCCCCTATAAAACCTTCCAAGCCCCTGAACTCAAGGCCCTCTCTAAGCCTGTTGCTTGGAGGGTGCCGTCTGGCCAGACTAATAAAGGTCTGTTCTACTTTTCCAACTTGTCGGGTGTGTTCCTTCTTGGGTGTTCTTCACTGCAGTCAGCTCCTCGGAGCATTTGGTATGGCCCTTGGTCTTACACATATTGGTTTGACCTTTATAGATATTTGTATAAATAAAATTAGGTACTATTTTTCTTAATCTTGTTTTTTTATTTAGCATATCATTTTTGTTTGTTGATTTGTTTGTTTTTAAATAAATATATTAACATTTGCAGGGAAAAGTATTAACAGGGGTATAGAGATGCAAGGTTTCTACCAAATATCTCTTCTTCTCCTAGACTTCAAAACTTCATTCCTCTTCTACAATGTACCAGTAAAAGAATTTAATTAAAAAAAATATAGATACACTGATCTTATGTCATAGAATTTAAGTACTGTTAACTTTATATCATAGTACTTAAGCTACAGAATATTAAAAAATGAATAAATATCACACAAGGACCTTGAATTCCCCTTAGAGAAAAAAGATGGTGTATTTTTGGGTGCACACAGAATAGCTATATCATGTTAGATGCAGGTATAACTTTGTCAATGTCACTGGAGATTTTCATCTGATTTAAGGAGATGCATATAGTACATGTAGTCCATACAAATACATACACTTAATAAGTCTGAAAAAAATAATTTCATTCCTCTTCTTAATACTACTATGCTACTACTACTACTTCACTTGTGCATTTCCTCAAATAACAGCCAGAATTTCCTAAAACTTAAGTTATATTTGTTAGGCATTTCAGAGCCCCCACAGAGCACGCCCCCTCCTCTCCTTTCCCTTTGCCCCACTCCAGCCACAAGGAACAGGGAATTTCCGCATAGCTAAGGCCTGACCTCCCTTTGTTAGTGACTCTGCCTAGTTAAGGTTTTTCTGCCCCACTGGTTTCTTAGTCAGATATTCCAGTGAGATAGGGCTTCCCGAAAGCAGTGACTCCATCCCCCCTGACTGAAACCTGTTGCTACCTACCCCAGCCCGAATCACCCACCCCCACCAATGGACTTGTGCTCTCCCACCTGCAAGATCCCTATGTAAGCTTCCAGCTCAGCCCATGGAGCTGCTGGTCTCCATTCTGTGAGTCAGCCTGGCAGGCTGCAGACTGCCGCCCCAATAAAGCTTGCTTGAATGTCCTTGTGTGCCCCCTTCTTCGGCGACCCTTTCAATATTAGGTAACATATCTGCTGAAATTCTTTAAATGGCTCCCTATTTTGCTTAGTAAAAGCCCCAAATCCTTACAATTAGTGCCTTTTAAGGCCCTACATGATCACCCCACCATTCAGCATCAATACATGTTATTCATTTTTCTCCAATTTTTTTTATTACCTTCTTCCTTAGTACTGAAATTCACTCCTGCAGATGTTTTGAGACTGTTCTTTTAAATGGTCTCATACAACACAGCTCCTACCTTGGGGCCTTTGGACTTGCTGTTACTTCTACCTAGAACATTTTTTTCCCCATATACTCAAAAGCCTTCGTCTTTATCAGGTCTCTGCTGAAACACCACTTTCCCAGTGAGGCTTTCTATAATCACCATCAGTAAAATAACAACACCCTTACTCTCCTTTTTATTCATGGCACTTATTACACTTACATATTTCTGCATGTATTACATGTCTTCTAGCTAGAATATAAACTCTTAAGCAAGAGCAGAGATTTTTTTTTTGTATACTGTTTATTCTGTCACTAAAAATAGTGGCATAAAGTAAGCCTTTAAATGTGTGTTGAATTGTGTTTTTATCATGATTTTTTAAAATTTCCTTGCTGCACCAATAGAAAAAGCTAAACAGAGACTTGCAATTTCTAGAAATGTGTATTTGCATGATTCTCACAGATTTGCCCTAGAGGCTCCCAGCAAGTAGTTCCTCCTTAGTTCTACACTATAGGCTACTAGGATTTGAAACAAGAGGAGAGGCATCCAAGCTATACACATTCTTCTGTTGCATTCAGGGACTTACTGTCAGCATGGAATTCTTTGCTTCCCCATTGCATTTCATGGTTCCCTTTTCAAAAATTTCAGCCTTAGGATAAGCCTACATTGAATCTCTCTTTATTGGTTATCAATAGAAACCAGAATGGAAAGCTACTCAATAAGAGTTGAATCTTGTAGAATTTTTTATTTAAGTGATCAAAAGAATATAGTCAATGGATTCTATAATGATTAACATCAGACATGCATCTCTACCTGAAACAATTGTTAGTTTTGGACTAACCTAAATCTTTCTAATTTCTTTAGGTACATCTTTGGTGTTTTTTTTTTTTTTTTTTTTGCAAGCTGATATATGTTAACTTCTTCCTGTGACCATCTAGTGTGAGAACTGTGATCACTGGTTAGATTCTTTTGTAAATAAAGGTCTCTAAATTTTCAAATTGTCTGGTCTACCTTGAGACTATACTTTAATATAGATATTTACACATATCAAGGTGTAGGAGAGGAATATAACCTAGAAAAATGAAATGTCCTATATGAATACTCTGTGGAATTTTCTTCAGCACTGCCAATCACTAGGTAAGACATTCATAATTAAGTCCCAATTGGTCTCCCACTACTGTGCTTTCTGACAGACACAAAGATCTCCCTAAAACAAGAAATGAATTCATATAAACACATTTTACATATGTAGTTCCACTATAAAATTATAGAAAGAAGTTCCACTATCAAAATTACAGGAAGCAGTTAAGGGGACCTTGAGAATAGCATAGTCCTACATACAGTAATGTTGTTGTAATAGTTTCCCATTCATCTGTCAATCATTTTCACAACATTAGCATTAAAAAGACAATTAAATATACATATGATGATCAGACTTCACATAAAATATTAGCCTTTGTCATTTTAAGATAACAAGATGACCCAAGCATGACAAAAGTAGGAGCCAATACTCCCATAACCAGTTCTTCAACAGTCATATTAATAGCTCTTCATTTCCTGAATCACTTTCCGTTTCCAAAGAGATAATGCTGATATCAATCAAAAAGGCTTTCTGGGAAGACTGGCTTGGATTTCTGGGTCTGTTCCAGTGGATTCAAGATGAAATGGCTTCTATCAATGATGCACTCAAGGCAGTTCATAAAACAAGTCTCTGTCCAACCGTCCAACTCTGGTCCAGACTTGTCTATGCACTGTCCCAACAAAACTCAGTCATCTGGTGTACCAGCTGTTGGAAATGCTATTTCTGAGTCTCTACCTTGATGTATGCTGCAATTGTTTGTCAACTGTGCCCAGATTTGCTAAAGACAAAGAGGATGAATCTGTGCCCCACACTTAGGAAGCCAGACTCTGCACCAACTCACTGAGCTTCACATGTCTTGGTGACAGAACTGGAACTACTTACTACCTACTGCTTTGGGGCCCTCCCATACACCCTCAGCATTATCATCTGATATTCATCAATGCTGAGCATGAATCAACAGTTCATTCCTTTTTATGGCTCAGTATCATTTCATTATAAAGATACCTCACTATTCCTTTATTTATTCAACTTTATTGATAAGTACTTAACTTAAAAATTAAGCTACTGTGTGCATTCATTAGATATTATCTTGACTTTCTTACATAATTATCCACATTCATCATTTTCCCAACAAAATTCAGTTGAATATCACATTTTGGAATTATATCCATATTCAGCATTTACATATGTTTATAATGCAATATTGTTAATTGATTGGCTCAGTAGTAGAGATTATTATTTTTATTTTGTAAGTTTTTGATAACTGTCTCGTGTTTTCCATTTATTGTTTCACAGTTGCCTATTTCTCACCATCTAACAGCTTCTCAATATCATTTTGTGAATAGTAAAATATATGTAATAATCTACCATTTCTATTTTATCACTGAAAACACCATTCTTGGAGCTTTGCCTCTCCAGGTTCCAATCAATGCACTTGCTCTCCAGACAGCTGCCCAGCCATAATCCCATTGCTAGTGTTTTGGGAATTTCCTTCACTTTCCTCCTAGATCAGAATCCTGATTTTCTCATCTGTCTTTATTTTGGTGAGACACATCCCTCAGGATAATTATTATCTGAGATGAATTTATGTGGAGGAAGGTGAATATTTTTCTTTCCATATGTGAAAAATCCTTTTATCTAGTTTGGCTAGGAAAGAATTGCTGGTTGAAAATGATTTTTACTCAGCATTGTAAAAGCATTATTATCCTTTGTTTTCTGACTTCCAAAGCTGCCAATGAGGTAACTAATATGACTATGTATATGTTCTTTTCCACCTAGAATATTTTAGCATGTTTATTATGTCTTATATTCCAAAATTTGCAATGATATACATTGCTAGATTCATTTTTCTGGGTTTTCCCTTTAACAAAAAGATTGTTTGATCCTTTGTTTCTATACAATTATCTGGTATTATTTCTTTAATATTTCCCCTCCCTAAAAAACTATCTTTTCTTTCTTCTTTATCTATTTTAGAACTTCTATTAGTAGCATATTAGATCATTATTCATCTTATAAAATTTCTATTGAGTCACTTGATCTATAAAAATTGCAATTTAATGTCTTGAGAGAGAGAGGTATATATTTCTCCCAGCATTTTCTCTGTTTTCTCTAAATTTCTTCCTTGTATTTATCAACTTTGACAATCTTTGATATTATAGCATCTCTTAAATGTCTGGTGGTCCTAGACTGAGATACACACTGAAGAATGAAGCACCTCCAAACTAAGCATACATTCAGCATATAACCTTCTGGCCCTAAGAAAGTTTGGGTTCTTAACATCCTATGTATACATTTTTTTACTCGGTTATTTTGTCTTAAATCTCTCTCTCTCTCTCTCTCTCTTTTGCTCTCTATAGTTGTCAAGTACTCCAAAATCCAGAGCCTGGTTTGTTCAATATATGCAAAGATTCAGGGTGGAAGGTGGAAGAAGTTGTCACTGATCTGAGGAGGGACTGGGCTCTAGAAATTCCAGTGTCCTCTGTGCAGGCTTTCAACCTAAATATGGACCAGGACTAGTTTTTCCATAAGTCTCTATAAAACCCAAAAGGATAGAGCTGTTACATGGCAAGAACTGTTAAAGGATAATTAAAGGATATGGGATCTCGTACTTCTTATAATGGTGTAAAATATATGAGCCATGATTCTGAGGTCTTTTGATTTTTAAATTTCTTGCCCATGGAGTGGTTTCATCACAATTTCAATGTACCTTTGTCAGGGAAATACTGGCACATGGGCAGCTGGGGTGCTCCTTTGTATCTGTTTGGGGTTATCCTGGAAATGCATTGCTAGTACTGAGGGGAATGAAATTTTGTATCAAATCTGTTTTGTTATTTTCAGCAGTGCCAGAATGAACCTTTCTGGCCTAACTCTCAATCACCCCATATTCAGTTCTGCATTCCAGTTGCCCTTTTTGGAGAGCCCAAAATAAATTTCTGAGACCTGGTTTCATTTTCTGAGGGCCTATGGCTCACTGCTTATTTGCACCCATTTCTGCATACTTGTAAGATTTGGGTTATTTTGTACTTTATATTTAGTCATTCTACATTTTATTGGTATTTCTCTTTAACAAATTACTTTAACGAACTGTTTTACTTTTGTGTACAGTATTTATGGTTTTTTTCTCTTATTTACCTGTACTTTTGTAGGATTTGCAGTACAATCAAATGTAAATGCACGTGCTTTCTGTCACGTTTATCCAGTGGTCTTAAATCGTACTCTTTGTTGTGTGGTACTAAGATTGAACCCAGAGCCTTTGTAATGTGCTACATTCCTACCCTACCCTGTCCTTTTTCAAATTTTTGAGATAGGATATTGCTAAGTCTCTAAGTTGCACGATGTTGGGCTTGAACTTTCAGTCCTCTGCCTCAGCCCCCCAAGGATGCACCACCATGCCCAGCTGAATCTTCCATTTTTGAAATATTTTTATTGGAGTATTACATCCCTACAATAACATTCACCTATGTTTAGATGTAGAATTTGTTAACATGTTTAGAGTACAGATGTTTCAATACCTTATTAATATTTAAGTGCAGAATCATCATCATTTCATGTCTTTTTTTCTACCATAAATCCACACAGATAAATATATGCATTCATCTGGCAAGAGCGATGAGGGAGATGTGTGCCTTTGAAATTTAGAAGAAACAACTCTAGGCTTCTTGGCCTAGATCTAGATGGAAATACATGAGAGATCACCATAGCTAGCAATACAGTTAACTGTATTGATCAATATCAGAGTAATTTTTTATGTATAAACAACCAAAAAGTAAAACATCCTGTAATATGCTACTAAATAATTAATTTGTTCCTTTCATTTCTCCAAAGTTAAAAAAAAAAGAAAAATAAGTCCACATAGTTTTTCTGATATAAGAGAAGAAGAACATAGCAAAATTGAGATTTCACCAAATAATTTTTAACCCAAGTGGTACAAGGGACTGTGTAAAAGCATGAGAGAAGCAAATATTTGAGGCAGATGCTCTTTTAATGGCTGCTGATAAAGCATGACAGGCACCTTGGGAGCATTTGATATATTTCTCTCAAGTAATCTACTTTGTAAATATTGGAAGAGGGAAGTATATATCTCCCCAAATTTCTAAACATGTATTTTAAGATTGTTTTTATTTTTGGTGCTTCCATAAATACAAATAAATTATATTTACTTTCAAGGATAAAGGCTTTAGTAGTGGTGTTCTAGTCAGAATCCCAAACTCAAACTCCTACAGAATAGAGGTAAGTATATAAATGTAGATGTAAGAAAACGGAGAGCAGCGAACTGCAGAGTGGCATAGTCTCCTAAGGGCACTTGAATATAAATTAAGTTAAAATGTGTACAAATAACAAATGAAACTTTAAAAAGAACATCATTTAAAAATATAAAATAAGATAAACCAAAATTTTAAGTGCCTGTAGATTGCAGACCACCAGTTTAACTTCTACTTTAGGAAGTGATGGATGACTTCTCAGATGATTATTTTTCCACTTAATTCACCACTAAATACCTATTTAAATGTCTTAGTGAGACTTTACTTTGCCTTCTTCTTTCTTCAAAGTATGTTTCTTAGTTTTCCTACTTCTCTAGAGTTCACTCCTTGCACCCTTGTGCCTTTCTTTTTTCCTCTTTCATTGCCCTTCTTGAACTCACCAAAAGATGAGTGGAAAAGGAAATTTTAAACATAAATATTTCTATAAATCTTCAATCAAGTGGAAATCCCTAATCAGCTCATTTTTCTTTTCAGAAACCTTTGATGGCTTCTCCTTACCTATAGCACAGACTATACTGCTCATATGCTATTCCAAGTCTTCCACTGACCCTTCCCTGACTCACTAGGCTTATTTCTCAGGACAATACCTCTTCCAGTGTCCCAAATGCACAACACCACCGCTGCCAGTGAGCTTGCAAGGCAGACTGCTTACTCCACCAGTCAGCTGTGTTCTTTTACTTTGCCTGGAACTCGCTTTAAATATTGGTAGTGTCCAGTAAGTATGAGGCGATTTTGAATTGTTGTTAATTTGACAGTAAGGGAGCTGAAAGATTGGTATTTTTCAACTTAATTTTTAAAAGGAATTAAATTAAGTCACATTTTGCTAATGATTCTATTTCTCCTCTTACCAACATCAAAATAAACCTTTAAAAATATATAAAAGCATCCTGGTCTGTATTTCCATGCCCTATTTCTTTACTACTCTGATTGGACAGATGGCATTAGATGCTTGATTCTGGCATTGGCTTATGAACATGGCTAAGAAACAGGAAGTGAGATACACTTCCAAGTTCAGAAATTGTTGACTAGTAGACCATAGTTTGTTTCACTACTAAGAGCTTTTGCTGCCAATACTTTAATCATTCTGGGCTCTTCTCCATTACATGAATTTGATGTATAATTTCTTTTTCATTCACATAGTAGCCCCTTTTTTCCTGAATTCTCTGGATAGAATCTTGCAATGTGATCAAGCAGACATTTCCTTGCAAATTACAAAGGACTTTGCCCAAGAAGTACACAATTTAAACACTAGCAAAATATGCCACATTGTACTTTGAAAATAACCTTAACTCAATATCAAGTAGGGAGAATGAGTGTTTGGGGAAATTTCACGTTTTTATCCAAATTTTATGCCTACTTCACAAAATCTCTTTTCATATTTATGTATCTTGATATTTTATAGACAATATAAAAACAATTCATATTACTTTTAAAAATCTAAAATCTGATTTATCTATGAGACATAGTTCAGAACACAAACCAATTTTGTTATAGTAATGCCATGTCAATATTTCTTGACAGAAGACAAATGTTGTTATTATTTCCCTGTTCCTCACCTTTTAAAAGTTTAGAATTTCACAAAGTGACTCTTCTTTACATGGCAAAATAGTAAGTTGGTAAAAAGTTTTAAAAACTGCAGCAATTTTTATATCTAGTGGCAATGATGGATAATCTAGGTGTGTTTTGTTTTAAATGGGGAACAATTATATTTGCATTTCTTTAAAAAAGCAAATATGATCTTAATAGAGAAAGGTGTCTTTCCACCAAAACACAAAAACACATGTGTAATATTAAGCTTAATTTGAATTGTTCCAGCTTTAATTTAATTAGATATTCTCCATGATAAAAGACAAACTAGGATTGTCTTAAGTCAGTCTGTATCTAGTAGCTGAGTGGCTGCCCAGTAGAATGAATAGCTGGGGAATGAGTCAGCACTCAATAAATTTGGGAAAAAGATAAAACTATGCTTCAAGTATTCTGTCTTTTCTTTTCTAGGCCTCTTTTCTTGTTTTCCCACACCACAACACACACACACACACACACACACACACACACAGAATCACTCAATGTTCTCATACTATGTTGGTCTTTTTGTGGAGAAAATTTTATACGTTATTTTAAGGAAAGTACTTCAAACTTTTATATTCTATACTGATCAGGAAATTCGAACTCAATGAAGCAGCACAATCAGAAGGTCAATATTAAATGATGCATAATTTAATAATTGTAGAAGTTCATGAAATACTTGGGAAGAATCTAAACTTTCAATCTCAAAATACAAATGACATCTTTATTTGATGCTCTGCGTTCATGAACCTCATGAAAGCAAAATAGTGTTGGATCCATATTTTCTGTGCGATCTGAAGCTTGCGATCAAAGACCTACAAAGCTTTGGTTTTCTGGACTTTTTAGTTGGAGAGCTCCCAGTAATTAGTCACTTTTTATAAGAGGATGTTATGTCGACCAGTTCTGCTTAACTTCTTTCTATGTACCCGTTCCTACTGCTCTCTACTTCACATTTAATTATGGACACAAAGTCAAAAAGTCCTTTGTCAAAGAACTAACACATGGATGTGCATTTATACATTAAATATTTAAAATTCATTAAGGTGTGCTTGTAACACCCTTATGAGCCAATTAAATCTTCTTCATAGTATTACATGACAGTTAATGATCCACTCACCTGGAAAAGCAGATTTCTACAAAATGTTAGTGGACAAAATCTTTTGATTAGCAGATTAACCTCAAAATGGTTAGAGGATATGCTGTGAAGTTGGGAGTGAAGAAAAGCCTGCTGATTGAAGAATAAAAAAATCTACTTTCATTGACTAAAGAATACCTTCCTTTCTTTTAAAGGATAAAGTTTTTAGAGACATTTTATATGTGAATACTTTTAGGAAAGAAATATATAATGTGGTATGTGCTTGAGATCAAGCTTTATAAATGAAGAGGGAAGACAGCAGACCAGTAGCTATGGTTACTACAGAAGTGGTATCACAAGTAACAAGTGAAAATTTAAGAGGAGGGTTGTTTGTGTATGTTGTCTATGTTGTAGTTGAGCTATATCACCAATTCCTGACAGGTAAAGTCAGGGTTTGTTAGCATTTGTATTACATTTATTGAGAACTGAATCACAAAACATGTGAGATTCAGCAGGAAGCAACAGTTGAGGAAACAGGATCTCATCAAGATCAAGTTTCTTCTTCTTTCCTCAACAGCTATTGTGAATGCAAAAGCAATAATTTTGTGTGCAAGAGTACTCATTTTTCTTGCGAAAGAGAATTGACATTTCACTCAAGAAGGACTTCATGGAACTGAGATAATTGCTTGGATCTTTGCTATATTCTGAATGTTTGTGTCTTCCTAAAATCTATATGTTGAAATTTTAACCTTCAAGATGATATTAGAAGATGATGTGAAATAGGAAGAAAAGGTCTAAAGGAGTAGGGGAAGTGGGAAGGGTAGGGGAAAGGAAAGAAAGGAAAATAAAAAATATGAGAAAAGGAAAAAATGGAAACAAAAGTCTTTGTAAATAGGGAAGGGTGGAGGGGGTGAAGGGAGGGCAGGGGAATGGGGAAAGATAAGAATCAAGATACATTATGTAAAGGTACAAGATCCCAATGATGAATGTAACTGTATTATATACCTAAAATGTACCAATAAACTAAATGGAAAAAAAAGATGAGGGCCCTAAAAAGATGATTAGGTTACGAAGGCAGAGTCATTATGAGTGAGATTAGTAAACTTTATAAGAGAGCCCAAAGACCTAGTTAACCTTTTCTAACATGTGAGGTTACAGCAAGAAGTTGCTGTCTCTGAACTAAGAGACAGGCCCTCCAAAGTCACTGAATCTTAGACTTCCCAATTCCGTATCTGTAAAAAATAAATTTCTGCTTTATACAATACTCAGTCTATATTATTTTATTGTTGACAGTCCAGATTGACTAAGGCAGCTACTACTACTTCAGATGTATACTTCTTTTGGATGATAATTTTCTCTTCTAACTAAAATATAAGCTCCCTGTGTGAGAAACACATTCTTCATGCTTGAAATACAGCTTGATGTTCATTGGGTGGATATGGAATTGTGGTTTTTCATTCTTTCTCTACTTTACTAACCTGCTATGCCATTTTCTTTTCTTCTACTCACTTCTTAGTTCCATGGTCAATGAATACAGTCAGAACTAAAGAATTTTACCCATCCAAAATTTTATGATTTTGTTGTCATTTTCATAATTAGTACCTGAACTGTGTTGAAAACTTTTTTGGAGGGAGGGATCCTTGAATGGGAAACAATAAAAGAATAGATATGAATATAGCACTATTATCTTCAGACAAGTTTCCCAGAAGCAGACACTTAAACAGAGATTTGTACACAAATGATTTATCAGAATTCTGCTAGGAGAAACAGGAAAGGGAATGAAAGATGTAGGATAAGGAAAAGAAGAAACCAAGCAAAAGTGCAAATATAAGTGTCCTCCTATCCTTAGCCTAATTTCACAAGGAGTACTAGAGATTAAAGACTACAAAGGATATTTTCCCTCTCAACACAAGAGGTCATATTTGAGTACTCCATCTTCTGTCCTTAGCTACAAACTATCCCAAGTGCTATGCAAACTCTCAGATGTTTCAGGAAGGAGGTTGCTAGGAGGACAAGGGCAGTCCTTTGAAGAATGCTGCTGAGTTGTTAACAGCTAACATGTAGAGGCTGTGGTATGGATGCACAAAACCAATAGGATGGATCCAAGGGGGGTGGAGAAAGCATTAAGGTATCCTTTCATGCTGAAATTTGTACTGAACAAAAGATATCTGTCACTTCCTGGTGCCATCGGCAAAGTGGACACATGGACACAGGGTGTTCTTTGGGTATCCATATGATGTTCTCATCTCTGTGTAAAGCCCTACTGGAGATTCAAAATTATAAAATGTTTTTTGGTTTTTGTCTCTCCCTTCATAGGTCTGTTTTATTGTTCTATTATCACTACTATAGTGAAGAATATTTAGTTGATTACACTTTTATTAGGTTGAGGTAGGACCATTTTTTAAGTATTCTCTAAAACAAATTCCATGTAGTATGGTGTGAAAGCTAATATGACCCACACACTTCTATAATATGCTATAAGGTTTGACTTATTATTAATTACTGTAATTTGTCTCTCAGCTTCACACTGAGTAGATAAATAAGAAAAAATATTATTTTCAAGTTACTAAAACTATTAATATTCCCTAATATCTATTATACTGTTGGAGTCATCTCAAACTAAAAATATTATAGGAAGAATGCTAGTCCTAGCATGAGCATATTGACATCTGCTCTATTTTTTAAATATTCTATTGACATTCTTATAACTATTCATAATAAGTAATGTTTTTATTCAGAAATACAACTTTAGTTTACACTAAGGCATAAGCACATGTTCAAATAGATATACCTACAGGTCAGTGTTATAGAAAATATTCAAAATATATATGCTTTGCTGAAAAAGTATTTTTAAATCATCCTGTATTATATATAATATATACCATATATACATACATATAAAACAAGGCCTATATGCCTTCAATATTCTTCTTTTAATGTAAAATCAAAGTATTCAATAATCCTAATTACCTTTTCTTTGACATACTGATGTTACTGATACACCAATCTACAGACATTAATAACAAGTGAGAGATGAAGAGGGCTTCTTAGCAACTGACACATTTACATGTGGTGTTAGGAAGGAAGCAGAAACACCAAAAACTAAACTGTCCACTGGATGTCTGGCCTCAAACACTCTGTGTAAAACACAAAAGTAAATGCTTATGTTAAAATATGTATGGGAGTGTATGCATAGTACTGTTATTAAAATGTAATTGTGAAAATTTTCTACCAAAATAAATATTTTGAGTGCTTATTTTAATAAGTACTGTATGTTACTTTTACATTTCATTTATGTGAAATATTTCATTCCTGAAAATAGTAGAAAAATTAAACACTATCATCTGCCTTTCTTGAAGTAACACAAGGTTACTTTGGTATTACTGTGCACATGTGCCTCAAATAACTAGGATTTTATTGAATACTGAGAAGAATTTCTGTCCAAGATGGTACAGATATAGTGGGTAAGAAAGTTTTCAGTTTTTCTAAGTTCCAAAATTACAAATTCAAATACAATATTAAGGAGGCAAGGTGTACGCTGGGGTGAGATTGTGCAGTAGGTAAAATATCCACTTTGTACCCTGTATGTAACTTACCTTAGGAAATTTCAAAACATGCGCTATGTGACTAGGAGCAATCTAGCAAGCAGCTCTCCGAATGTGTTATCACTGTAGTCAGTCAGACTATAACCACAAAGTAGGACTTTCATCCTTCTCGGATAGTATGAATCATTACCTCGACACTGGTCCTAATAAACACAAACCCCAGGGATGTAGAAAAGGAAGTTATAAATCACTGCAAGTTCCCCAATGAAGAAGTTCCTCTCCTAGTTAGCCTTCCAACCTGATACAAAGTCATGGTAGTACAGTTTCTGGGCCAGTGTGATTCTACTAGATGAAATTCCAAAAGAAAGATGTTACCTCTGTGTTCACTGTTCTCTTTCTAACATTTAGTTGGGTTGCTAGGAGATATACACAATAATATTGGTTGGATTAACAAAGTATCCAGCATTTCCACAAACACATCCCCTTCCATGAAATAAGAAAATAGTAATGAAATCAACTATTAGACAATGAACCCAAGAATAGACAGGAAATGACCTTCCATGATGCTACAATGAAGGAAAGCTGGAGCAGCGGATGATCATGCCACAGCATGATGGGGAGCATAAGAACAAACTCAAACATGATGAGACTTAAAGAGAGACTATTAGAGGAGAGAAACAGGTTGGGATTGGTTGGGAAAGATAAAGGAGGGAGTAGATATGATCAACGTATGTTATATGCATTTATGAAAATAACATAATGAAATCTATTATTTTGTATAATTAAGATAAGCTAATAAAAAAGTAAAGCAAGGTATTGAGAAGCCCAAAGGAACAGTGGAACAATCTGGAGTTGGTAACAGAGGCTTAATTAATTGCTTGGTCTGAAGGAATGAGGGAGGGGAACACAAACCTGGAGGCAGAAAGGATATGTATAAGGGTCAGCCTTAAAGGACTTCTGACCTTCACTCGAAGGATGCAGTAGAAGGATTCACCAGGAAAGCTAGGTGAACAAATTTCCAGAACTCATTGCTCTCGTGCTGGTATTCTACTCTGATGGAGCCCAGCAGAAAACAAAGGGCAAGAGAATCTGCTTCTCCTTGATACTAGGGTGCCCAGTTTCATAGCAACATTTTACATTTTCAGACAACAGCCACACTGAATTTCTCAGATACTGTTGGCCTCCTAAACAGTGCACTCTGTATTTCTTTAATTTAGTAAGTGTCCTATGGGCCCTCCCAGAGAAACAAGTCAGATGGAATTTTAATAAAATCCAGGACCAAATTTGTGTCTTTAAGGAGTTATATAAACTCATTTAGGCTTTTTTAGTGCCTTGCGAGGTCCTCCAGTCACACAAATAATATGCTATGTTGTGGATGCAATTTGTACCCTGGAAGGTTCATGTGTTGGAGGCTCATTCCACAGTGTGGTGGTGAGGACTTTGAGAGATGGGATCTAGAGTGAGGACCTTAGATCCTTGTGTTGCTAACCTCAAGACAGAAATCTGCTCTCTTGAAGTGAGTCCTCAGGAAAGCTAGTTGTTATACAAGCCTGGGCCTGACCCTTGGAGCCCTCTGGCTTCCTGTTTGGCCATGTGATCCCTTACTCTCACAAGCATTCCTGCGGCACCTGCTGCTAGGCTTCACTGGAACTCTTAACCAATGGAGTTGCTCGAGCTTGGACTTTCAGTCTTCTCACCTAAATAAACTGCTTCTCTTTTTACATCTTTTAAAGACTGGTATTGAGGCTCAGGCTTTGAGAGTATCTAGTGTATTGATTCAATAAGGGTCAGCCTCTCTGATGTGTAATAAATTATATATTGAAAAACAATTCCCTTTCACTTTCCATTTATTGTGATAGCACATTTAATTCTTGAAAAGACTCACAATGTTTAAAGTAAGTTGCTTCAAAGGAAACACTGAAGCTGTCATAAGTGGACAAAAACAGTAGAAGATTGGTCATCTCATCTCCATGTTCCCAGAGGTAACTTAGAATGTGCCCTGGGAAAGAACACCACAGCCATAGTCTACCTCCCTCTAAGGCACATCCTTCAATCTCCTCTTCATAAACCATGGAACAAATGACAATTTCTATGGTATAATTTCAAAGGTATGTCTGTGGTTATTGAAAACATTATGCCATTTATGAGTGTGTCTGATTCCCTGGCATTCAAAATATGCATTATTTTAAAAATATGGAAATGGTCTCATTATGTGGATATGTTTTAATCTATTCTTTTTATTATCAAATAGTAAATTGCAGGCATGATATTTCCAGTCATAGTGGAGTAAGTATATGTACTAGAATCACCTTTCTTCTGTAAATTGCCTTAAATTAGACAAAATACATATGGCAATTGTTTTTAGATATTTCTAGAGCAACAGGCAGAGCAGGACAGTGATCCTTGACAGAAAGCAAACACTTGAGGATTGTACCACATTCATTCATGCTTTCAGCCAACATAGACAAAGTAGCAGCCAAGCAGAGCAGTGGAGAAAATAATTGAAGGTGCAGAGATAGGAGATCAGGGCTATTGAAGCATATGGCATTTGTAAAACATGCTACCAGAGTAGAGGAAACTTGGAGTGGAGTCGGGGGCGGACAAACGTCTAGGTGGGCATTCAGGGAAGTTCTCAGTGAAGGGCTGACTTATGCACGCACAAAGTAATATTCTGCAAGATGAAGCAGAGATTGGGTGGCGGGGGTTAAAAGCTGAATGGAAGTACGAAGGCATAGAGGTTTAGGGTTTTGGCATACTTGGAGTAGAGGGACCATACAAAAGCTAGTCTTAAAAGTAAAGAGCACACACTAAAGGCCATTTTCTAATGTAAAATATGTGTTCTAGAAAGATACACTCTATGACAAACATTAAAACCCTAAATATGAGCACAAGGACCCAAGTTCGATCCCTGGTACCAAAAAGAAACCAAAAACAAAACAAAACAAAAAAACCCCCACTGAAATATGCCTTCTGTAACAACAGATATTCATTTCTACAAGAAAGGGTGAAAATATGGATGATATAAAATATTATCTTTACTTCTTCTATCAATACTATTTTATATAAAATATTAACATCACCAGACTATAGTAAATTAGAATGGAAAGAAAAACAGCTTAAAAAGATATGAAAAAGGTTAAAGGAGAGTGCCAAAATATTCAACACATAATAAACCAGAAAAGGAAGAATAGGAAAACAAAAACTCAATGAGGCAAATAGAACACAAGTACCAAGATAATAAATATAAATTCAATTCTGTAAAATTGTTCAAAGTAGGGCCAGCGATTTAGCTCAGTGGTTTCGCCACCTGCTGTGCAAGTTCAAGGACCCGAGTTCGATCCCTGGTACCAAAAAAAAGAAAAAAAAAATTGTTCAAAGTATTCAAATTGGGCATCAAATTATAAGGCAGATATTTTCAGACTGGATGAAAAAAACAAAACTTAACCACACTGTCCACAAGTCATTCATTACAGTTATAAAGAATCAGTGAAGACGGAAATAAAAGGGTAGGAAAAAGCATGAGGGGTGATAGAAAACTATGAATGTTTCAATTTTTAAAATGTGTTACATTAAGCAGCACATTGCCATCAATTTCCCATAAAATATTCCCCCTTGATTTGAGCACACTTATCTCATCATTCTTGGCACTTTCTGAAGAGTTAGGGTTAGGGTCACTGTTTCATGAGTGTCTTTAGCAGGTGTGATAAAAAATACAGTGAATGCTGCACTAGTACCATTCAGCAGAAAAGCAGATTTATAAAAACATTATGGTCTGTCCTCATCTATCTTATTCACCAGATCTGGCAACCATGTGACTTCTGATTCTTCCCCAAAGTCAAAATGACTGTGAAAGGGATGAATGTTTTGAATTGATTCAAGACATCACAACATCATGGCTAAAGACACAATGCAGGATTTCACGAACAGGCTTCAGAAAGTGGCAAGAATAGTGAGTTAAATGTGTTTAAAGTGAGAGAGATTAGTTTCAGGGGGATTATTGGCAATATGTTTTTTATTGTTATAATTTTAAAATTTAAACTCACACTGTATTTTTAATGACACTTTGCATACACCACACAAATAGCAAACACAGTAAAACCTAGTTGAAATATATTGAAATAAGAAAAAAAAGTAGGCATTAAACTGAGAGTATTAGAAAAAGAGAATAATATTTCATAATAATAAAAGGCTATCAAATCAAGAATGCATAATAATTATAAAATGTTTGTATTAACCAAAAATTTTGAAATACATTGAACAAAAACTGACAGAACTAATGGGAAAATAGATAAATTCATAATTACAGCTGAGGATGACAACACCTTTCTTTCAAGTAACTAAGAATATAGAAAATTTGAACAATGCTACTGACCTGACCTTATTGACATTTATACAATGCATCTGGAAAATGCAGAATATAGCTTATTTTCAAATATACTTGGAACAATCCTTAAGAGAGACAATATTCTAGGCCACACAGTATGTCTTAATACCTTTTAAAGGGCTGAAATTATAAAGAATATATTCTCTGATCACAACTGAATTAAAGTAGAAGTCAATAATAAAAACATACTAGGAAAAACCTTCAAATATTTGGAAATTAAACAATGCTCTTCTAAGTAAAACATGGCTAAAGGAAAAGTCAGAGGGGAAAATAATTTAAAACTAATTGTGAAGAAAATAAAATGTCAAAATTTGATACATTAATTAAAACAGTAAAGCAAATGTATAGTTTCATATGCTTAAATTAAGAGATAAAATGATTCAAAACCAGTGATTTAATTTTCAACATTAATAAGCTCATGAAATCAAAGTTAATTAAAATGAGAGTGGTGATACGAAAGAAAAAAGAAAAAGCAGAAAACAATAAATTTACAAGCAGCAGAAATACAAAACAGAAAAACTTTGCTTTATAAAAAGCTTAGTAAAATTTTAGGAAAGTTTAGTAAAATATTAACTCCAGCATGAATGATCATCATCTTTTAACCAGTTTTACAAAATATCAAAATTACCAACATGACTAATAAAAGAAAGGCTATTGCCACAGAATGTACAGATACCACAAAAGTAAGAAGGAAATATATTTGCAAACAAATTTATCTAAATAAATTCAATAAATTTAGGTGTTATAATCTAATATATCTAAAACACAACTTTCTAAAATTGACACATGATGAAATAAATACAAAATCTAGTCATACATTTGTTAAATTTTTTAAATTTTGAAATAAAAATTTCTCACAAAGAATATCTAGCCCAGATAATTTTGTTGGTGAATTTTACCATATAAGATAACGAAAACCAATCTCATAAATATTGGATGTCAAAAACTAAATGAAGAGCAACTACTTCCCAATATTTTTTGGGAAGTGAGATAATCCTGGTGATAAATCCAATATTAAAATTAAAAAGAAGGTAACACCAATAACTTTCATGAATACCAATCCAAAATTCCTAACAGGACAAATCAGCAATATATAGTACATTAGATACAGCAACACCGTATGTAATACATATGTAAAAGTGAAGCTTTTCTCAGTGTGTTGTTTTAGTTAAACTTTCAAGAATGAATCAATGTAATTAAAAATATTAAAATGCTGAAGAAAAATCATCTAATAGATATGAAATTCAATATACAATCATTATAAAGCTCTTTGTAAAGCAGGAACAGAATTTAATTTTTTCAACCTGATGGAGCCGGGGATTTAGCTCAGTGGTTTCGCCACCTGCTGTGCAAGCACAAGGACCCGAGTTCGATCCCCAGTACCAAAAAAAAAAAAAAAAAAAGGCAATAATGAAAATCTACCACTAATACTTATTTTGAAATATTAATGCTTTCCTGCTAAGACTTTGAAGAAGACAAAGGTGTGCACCCTGTTTGATTCCAACATTTTATTGGAGGTCCTAACCAGTGCAATAAATAAATTATATAATAATTAAGCAAAAATGCAAAGCCATTCTTTATCAATATATGATTATGTACATAGGTAGTCTAGAGCATTACAAAATAATTATTAGAATAATTGAATTTAGCATTGTAGAAGTATA
>NW_004624732.1:37899980-37915824 GCF_000247695.1 Heterocephalus glaber
ATTTGGGATTCTATTCTATAGGTCTTGCCTTGTAAAACCCATGTGCTTTTCATCAGTCCACAGCACATGTTCCCTTAATAAAATAATACTTTTTAGAGAAGAAAATTGAAGCCTTAAGGTACAGAGACAGTTTTCAAATAACTAAAGAATAGTTGAATCAAGTTGGAAGTTACATCTAAAGGGATTTAAAGCATGTAGAAAAAAGAAGTCTCATTTATGTCAAGGTCTAACATATGCACCCTATTTTCAAGTCAGAAATTAAGGAAACACCAAAGGAGAATGTGGGAACTGTAGTTAGTGATGGCTTAGCATTACAGATTAGCTGATTCAGAATATTCTAAGAGGGATGGAGGTAAGGACAAACCTATACCTGTTCCAAAGAATGTCATCTGCAAACAAAAAACCGGCAAAAGGCTGGAAAAGCATGTAGATGGGATTCTATCAATGACCAAAAAACAAGAATTCCTAAAGAGAGCCTGAAACAAAAAGAGTCCCAACATTTACCTTGCGTTTCAAATCCCTATTTTCAAAGAGCTTCAGGAAAAAAATGTTTAAATTAAGTTTGTTGCAGCTGCTCTGTCAGGAACTTACCAAGCGCTGCAGCCATCAGAGCAATTAAAAAAAATTGCACAGAAGGTAATTAAAAGCCTTACTGGTTCTTTCGATTAGACTGACATTTTAAATGCCTCTGGATGGTTTATTGTGCCAATAACCTATTTCCCTCATCTCCAAGAGAAATACAACTGACATCAGTAATTTGCTCAACTACTCTACAGGTAACATGTGCCAAATACAAACCTGCACTAAATTAGGGCCAGAATTCTCCTCTGTGCATTCAGTATGATACATCTTAATGGGAAAACTGCTGCTTGCAAATTCCTTCCATGTATGTGTGTCTTCAGTGTTCGTCATTTTCTTTGCTCAGATCTGACAACACAGCCTAATGATAACTCCAAGCTGAAATACATCAGACCTATGTGCAGGACAATCATTTCCAATTTCCACGTGGTTATGCAAGGATAAGGCTTGTGGCTTTGCAGGACAGGGCCTTATTTTGTCATCGTTATTGAATGACGATGATTAATTGAACAATGCTAATCCTTTAATAGGTTGCTCAGGCCAAGGGAATTCTGCCTTTCTCTAGCCTCAGTCCTTGATTCAGGAATATGAGTCTTCTATTTTAATACTATTCCAATTAAAAAGTTTGTCATATGATTGAATTTAGAAAACTGAGCTAGCCCAGATGTTGGAAACTTGAGAATATGACCTAATTTGAACATAGTTCATCAATTTTCTGTTATTTTTTTTCAGAGTCAAAAGCTCTTGACTATGCCAGGACAGATAGGTAGATTTGTTTTCCCCTGAGAAATGCAAAAACAATGACAAACTACAGACACATAAACCAGAAAATAAGAGAAACTGAACTGCAGGTGAGTGTAATTTTTTTTTAAATATTGAGGCATAATGAGAACATAAGTGTTAAAGTCACTCTCAAAACATGAAAACCAGGCCAAAAGAAAACCATAGGCTGCCTCAAGATCCTTCCTATCAAACACTAGACACTAAAGATAAACTAATCTTCAAGTAATTATCTTCAGACTTTCTAGGAGAAACAACATTTTAATTTGCTCTCTTAATTTTTCCCACTGTGATTTTTCTTTCCTAGCATCCTGAGTAATCTCTAACCCCTGTAAGTTGTTCTCCTACTTAGGCAGGCTTTTATACTGTTGTGTGGTGATGTCCTCCAGATATTCCCAGTGCTTTCTTCAGTCCTTGCTCCCTCCCTTCATGCTCACAGACCGAGTAGCAGAAAGACTAAAGACTGCAAAACTGTAAATAAGAATTTATATAGAGAAAAGATAGATTCCTTAACAGAGCTAGCTGAGAAAAATTTTGAAGTTTTTTTTTTTAAGTTAAAATAAGATCCTCAGATTGTATGACCTGATGGAGAATGTTGGTACAAAGGTGATATCATGGAGGACAAAATAAAAGATGCCTAAACCTATTAAATAGCAATGTAGATTATACCTTGTACCATGTGAAAGCTTCAAAATGGACAGAAAGATGTAAAGGCAATGGGTACAAATTTCTTAATGCCATTAAATGGGCTACTACTCAAAGCAATAGAGTCCCTCACATGAGATGACACATGTCTCTAGCCTTCAGGCCTCTACTGACAGTGATGACACCAGTCAGAGTGAGAAGCTCATGGGCCAATTGAGCAGCTACCTTTGCCATATATGTGAGTTTTTATTTTTGTGTCCTTAATATATTCTTGCAGCTGATAGACTCTGGTCACTCATCTTTTCATCCATCAGATACACATAACTGAGCACACTCTTCATTCTTCCTAAGGTCATTCTTACAGCTCTGGTGACTCAAAGTTCAGATTTTTACAGTCCATGTACCAGGTGCTCCGTTCACATACACAAGTCCCTTCCTGTAGGCGTTTCGAAAAAGCTTTGAAGGTATGAGTTCTTCACAAAGAAGTCAGCAGTGAGAGAAGGTCATAAAATATATTACTTTAGAAATATTTCAGAAGAAAGTGAAGTCAACATATTCATGAGAAAGATAGACATAAAATCTTCTTCCACTAAATATATTGGAAAAATAAAGAAAAGTAAGTTTAATTCAGTGATATTCTCTTTGGGAGGAGCATTTAACCATTATGTTCCGGGTGAAAAAGTTGATTTGAATAAATTTTCATTTTTATTTATTTAAATTTAGTGTTGTAAAAATATGAAAGTCATACAAGAATAATATAAGAACAAACTGATCTTTCAACATACTGACTGGCCCAACAATGACAACATCTCAGAAATGTTAACTGCATTCATTTGATTAAGCAGGTCAACAAGAGAAACTGATGATAATTTTAAATTTAAATTAGTTCATTAAATCCTTTTTGTAAAGTGTGAAAGTAGCAGTCTCATGTAGAATATGTTTTAAGTGAAAAAGTAGACTTCACAAATGATAATTTATGTCAAAATTTCTAAAGGACTTGGTTTGTATTATGCATGTGGTGATATGAAAGATATGGTTGATATTAATAAATCCCTTTAGATACATTGTGAAGAAAATGTCCATTATTACACTTTCAAATATTTAATTGGAGACATGAAAAGACCTTCTATGCAAGCATACAAGAAAATAAGCAATTAAATTCAGAAAAATACATTTTAAAAATCACTGATAATAACCAGCAACAATGGATAAGCCACATGTGCCTAAAATGTACAGTGCTAGAACTCAGGGGCTGTGGAATTCAGCCACCAAAAGAAATTTACATTCATGGCCTTTATTCACCCAACTATCTGTATTCTTGAAGTGTATTTGAAATTTCCAAATGAATTAAACTCTATCTAATAATCAGGATTCTCCAGAAAAACAAAACTAATAATGTGGAAAGGAGGAAGGAAGAAATATTGTTATAAGAAAGTGGCTTAGAGGCCAGGGATTTAGCTCAATGGTTCTGCCACCTGCCCTGCAAGTGCAAGGACCCGAGCTCAATCTCTAGGTACAAAAAAAAAAGAAAGAAAGAAGGAAAGAAAGAAAGAAAAAGAAAGAAAGAAAGAAAGAAAGAAAGAGGCTTATGTGAGTTTAGAATTTGATGAGTCACAAGATCTGCAATCAACAAACTGAAGATCTAAGAGTCCCTGATCAAATAGATTCAGTCTAAATACAGCAGGTTCAAGACTTAGGAAGACCCACTGTTTCACTTTTAGTTCAAAGGCAGGAAAATTGATGTCCAAACTCAAGGCAGTCAAGATAGTGGGCTTCCTTTTTACTCCAGGGAAGGGCAGGCATGGCCTTTTTGTTCTACTCAAGTCATTGAGCAATTGGATGAGACCCACTACACCACATTAGGGAGGGCAAACTACAGTAACTCAAATGTTAATTTCATCCCAAACACCTTCATACAATCAGAATGATGCTGGGTTAAATATCTGGGCATCCCATGACCCAGTCAAGTTAACACATAAATTAACCACTTAACTTTCAAGCAATAAGAAATTTTTAAAAAGAGTTACATGTTCAAATATTTGGCACACTTCTTTGTACTTATATTCCAGTCACACTGAACTGTCACAGAATATAGGAATAGTAAAATGCCCTACAGTTAATTGTAAGATAGAATGTGAAGTATTCTTAGACATAATGTTGCTTAAATTTTTAAATATCAGAAATGCTTTAATATAATATCAAATAAGAAATCCATATTGAAATTTTTCAATGGTGATTTCAAATGGTAATAACTATCATCAACCTGTATATTAGAATATTAGCATAGTTTATCTCCAAGTAATGGGATTATGAGTGGATTTTCTGTTTATCTTTGCACTTTTTCACATATTCCAACTTCTCTACAAAAGATTTACTTCTCTCTCAATAAAAAATTGTGACTGAAATATTTTTGTGTTTACATGTTTTAATTAGCCATGTTCCCATTTGTAACTTTCAGTCTGGCCATTTGCTTAGTCCTGTCCCTTAATTCTTCCCAGGAGCACGTTTGAATTTATGTCTCTTAGCTGCTGCCCATTTCCACATAAGTGCTAAGTTCTGTCGATGCTGTCTTGAGATGATACCCATCCACACTGCGTGTCACCACCTTAGTTCATGTCCCATCATATATTCACTGGATCCTATCTCACCAGGCTCAGATGCTCCTCCACTCAAGTTCCACAGAGATCTGCCTGATATAAAACTGAAAGCTTCAAAAGGTCCTCATCAATAGACATGACTCCTTCATATAGCTGAAGCCATTTGTGATGCTTCCTCTGCCTTTCTCAGCTCCTGCCATTTATCCATTACATTCTTGCACCCCATAATAACCATCCTGAATTCTTTGAAATTTCCCTCTCATTGTGGTTTTTTTTCCTCTCCACTTTTGCAAGTTATGTTCCCTCTCCCTGGAATCCCCTTGTCACTCTCATTTCCCACACCTCTATCTTACTCTTATGCTTATTAGCTCCTTTATCAGCCCATTTTAACTACCTCCAGGGAGAATTAGGCATGTTTTCCTCCCAGATACTTCCTAATCTATATAATTTTATCACTGCAAATAACAAAATATATTATATGAGTTCATTTACATGTCTTTTGCCTTTAATAAGATATATCTTATGGTGCAGTAACCATACCTATCCAACAGAATTTGTCAACTGTGATATTCATTATGGTGTTATTAGATGACATATATCACCTTGCAATCCTAGCCTTAAAGATCTGTTCTTTTATCTCTGTCCTGGGACTACAATAAAAACTTTGATCCCTATGTTGTCCACACATTGGGCTGGGGATTTAGCTCAGGGGTTTCGCCGCCTGCTGTGCAAGCACAAGGACCCAAGTTCGATGGCCGGTACCAAAAAAAAAAAAAAAAGGAATTAGCATAAACTACCGCAAGGAGGCCGGGAAGGAAGTGCATGAGAGGGTAGGGAGAATCAAGGCAGCCCACCGGCCTGCAGGACGTCGTACAATGGCCGGCCCCGAGGATAGTGGAGCTCGTTTGTTCCGCGCCAACTCCAGCGGAGCCATGGCCCCTCCCCGCCTTCGCACCAATAACCGTGGGTACCGATGGATGGATGTGGCCCAGAGCCCTGAACGGGATCCTCACTCCCCAGAGGGCCAAGAGGAGCAGCCGACACTCTCAGACGGACGATGACATGCTGAGGGAAAGTGGATCAGATCAGGATTTAGATGGAGCTGGGAGGAGGGCTTCTGATTTGGAGGATGAGGAAACACAGCGCCGGTACCAGGCCAGGAGGAGGAGAACCGCTCTGATGAGGAGGACAGAGCCAGGGAGCCCAAGTCCCAGGATCAGGACTGCGAGGCTCGTGAGCTAAGCAGGGATCGGACGGGCTCCCCGGGTGAAGAAGAGGGGGACGATGGCCAGGAAGACCAGAGGAGTGAGCTCAGGGACGGGCCTCCTCGGTGACCGGGGAGCTGGACGAGCACGAACTGGCCTCTGAGGAGGAGGAGGGCCCTGAGGAGCCGGCCCCTGGCGTCCAGGAGGACGACGCCGGGAAGGCGGGGCTGAGGATGATGAGAAGAAGGGGGGTCGTGCTCCCGCCCAGGAGGGGCGGCCCACTGTCCAGGGTGGGGGAGAAAAGGAGCCTCTGGAGGCCGCCAAGGAGAGAGAAAGAGGACGGTGATGGGGAGATTATCGACAGGGAGACAGACGACAACGCCTGGGACGACGACTTGGAAGACGGCGAAGGGAAGGGGCCCAGTGACCGGAAGGTGAGTCCTCGCCCCACCTGCCGATTCCCCGTGCAAGGGAACTGGACCTGGGGGTGAACTGTAGGTCCACGCACCCCGGAGTGAACTACGAGGGGAACCACTCCCTCATCACCAAAGCCGAGCCCTACCCGCCCAACGGTGCCTCGCCACTCGGACCTCAGCCCTAATGCCTGCCAACCCCTGGGGTGGCCAGTAGTCGATGAAATTTGCCTCCATCCGCCCCGGAGCTCCCAACAGAGGGCGCCTGGGAACGTGGACTCCGGCATGCGAAGGGGGTTTTTAAGAAAGCAACCATTCTTAAGGAACAGGAGCCTGATTCTGAAGAGAAAATGTTCACAGTGACCATTGGTGAAGACGAGCGGGCGTCTGACGAAGAAAATGAAGCTTTCTGGGATTGGAATTCTCAGGTCCCAAGAGACGTCAGAGCTACAGCTCTTGAGCCTTATGCAGATCCTTACTATGACCATGAAATAGAGCGGTTTCGGCGTGGTGGACAGTACGAGAATTTTAGGGTGCAATACACAGATGCAGAGCCGTGTCATAACTACCAAGAAAGGGAGAGGGGACCGAGAGCAGGAGAACAGACGGCGAGGACGCGAGCGAGCGGGAGCGGGACAAGGAGCGGCAGCGGAGGAAGGAGTGGAAGAGAGAGCGAGCCAACCGCGAGGAGAAGGACAGACGGCACCGGGACCGGGACCGGGAGCGGGACAGGGAACGGAAGAAGGACAAGGACAAGCCAAAGGCCCGGTCTCCGCAGCCCCCAAGCCGTCCAGCTGAGGCGCCGAAGCAGGAGGCCACCGCAGGGCCACAGGTGAAGCGGGCCGGTGAGTGGAAGGACCTGTGGTGCCGATCCAGGTCTCCCAGGAAGAAACTCGGGGTGTTCGTCTCTCCCAGCCGGGCACGAAGGCGTCGAAAACCTTCTGCCTCCTCCGCCTCCGCCTCCAATTTCTCCAGGCCGTCCTCTAGGTCTTCGTCCTACTCCGGCTCCGGCTCGTCACGGTCCAGGTCGAGGTCCTGGTCCTCCAGCTCCTCCAGCCGCTCTTCCAGACGCAGCTCCTTCTCAGCCAGCCGGTCCAGGTCCCTGAGCGTGAGCAGCGCCTCCTCGGTGTCCGGCGCCACCTCGAGCAGCAGCTCGGTGCACAGCGTGGACTCGGGGGACCTGTATGCGGACCTGGCCAGCCCCATGTCCTCGGGCCAGCTCCGGGTCCCCCACCCCAGCCCAGGCCAAGAAGGAGCGAGGAAAATCAAAGAAAGAAGACGGCGTTAAGGAGGAAAAGCGAAAAAGGGACACCTCCACGCAGCCGCCCAAGTCCTCGAAGCCCACGGCCAGTGGGAAGCCCTCACAGCAGCTCGCAGCCCCGGCCCCCGCTCACCCTGGGCAGCCCCCGGGGCTCCTTCGTGGCCCACAAGAAGATCAAGCTGACGCTGCTGAACAAGGCAGCTGACAAAGGAAGCGGGAAGCGGTATGAGCCAGTGGACAAGGACCGACAAAGCCCCCCAGCCAAGCGGGCCACCCTGTCCCCAGACCGAGGTTCCCGGGACCGAAAGTCAGGCGGGAGACTGGGCTCCCCAGAGCGACAGAGGAGCCAGAACTCCAAGGCCCTTGTGGCCCCCGCAGACAGGAAGCTCCAGCTGTCGCCCCAGTCCAAGAGCTCCAGCAAGATGATCAGCGTGCCAGGCAAAGCTGCGGACAGCGCGGCCCCCGGCGCCAAGGCCGGCAAGGCCAGTACAGTACGCTGTCCCGCCGGGAGGAGCTCCTGAAGCAGCTCCGGGCCCTGGAGGACGCCATCGCGCGCAAGCAAGCCAAGATCCCTGGGAAGGTGTAGCGGACTCTTACAAGCTTTTTATAATAGGTTTCTCAGCTGGAAAAGCAGCCCCACAGGAAACGAAGATAATGCTGAGTCCCAGCTTCTGAGACTGAAGCGGTGGTCCTCCCAGAGCCAGAGTCCCGCCAGGCGGCGCGGCCCGCGCTGGCTGTGTGAAGATGAGCCTGCCTTGTCTGTGCCCTGGGCAACCACGGTGGCGACCGCCTGCTCGCTGGGAACTACTGTGGCCTCCTGCCTGCCACTAGGCAGTGCCTACACGTGCATTTTCGACCACAGTCTGATTGGAACTTTTTCCTTTTATTTGAAGCATCAAGTTGTTTTAGTTGATTTAAAAAGGAAAAGAATACAGAAAAGACCAAAAAAAAAAAAAAAAAAAAAAAAAAAAAAAAAAAAAAAAAAAAAAAAAAAAAAAAAAAAAAAAAAAAAAAAAAAAAAAAAAACCAAAAGAAAAAACCCCACAAAGGCCAAGGGTATTGTTGGGGCATCTAATGTGGAGGGTCTTTTTTTTTTGAAGGATCTCCTAAAATAAAATATTTTGATAAGCAAAAAAAAAAAAAAAAAAGAATTAGCATAAACTAAGTTCAGGTTTAATAGTTGAAATCTCAGATCACATTTTCTTTTACTCAAATATAATTCCTTGACTCCCTAATCTCTGGGTCTTTTCTGCCTGGAAAAGAGAGAGAACTCTAGTACCTTCTGGCTTTATTTGATTTCCTTGGACTCAACATTTTTTCATTTTTATCAGTTTTATTATTATTTTGAATGAGATGTCCTTTGGTTATTTGGACTCATTCTTCTACCCTCATTTTCCCAGCTTACTCTGTGCACATTTGATTGCTTACGTTCAGAGGGAAGGGAAATAATGTCACAGAGGTGAAAAATTTTTTCATCTCGGAAATGTTCACTGATCAAATGGTAGTGGTTTCCTATAATGTGCTACAAGGACTGTGAGCCAAGCTAAGTGGAAATAACTAGTGATGTTAAAAATGGACACAGAAGATGAGAAGGTGAAGAGTACCTTTCCTTGGTACGATGGAAAGAATTCAGGGCACTAGAGAGACACGTACTAGTCTGCAATTGCAATTAATCGATGGGTAATGATCTCAGCAAGTTGTTTAAGCTTTAAGACATAATTTCCTTATCAACTAAATGAAAATCAAAAGGCCACCCAACAAGCTGGTTAGATTAGATTTGAGATAAAAAGTGTTTTTCATAGAGCGTATAGTAGGTATTCTATAAACAAGGGGAAGATGAAGACTATAGAGGGCAGACTCCTTTCAGAACTAGTTCACATCTTTTGCTCTCTTCTCAAGATGATCTGCTCAGTTAGTTTAAGTAAAAATTATTGTAGAGTAGTAAAGTGCAGACAACATAAAACATGATCATTTTTTCTGCTGGGCAATAGCCTTTCCTGGATGCCTCTCTATGCCAATCAGAGGCCACCACACCTTCTGAAAAATTTTTTTTTCTTTGGCTGGATTTGGGCCTCTTACCAGACTGCAAGCACCATCTTTCATTCTGAAATTTCTCTCTCTCTCTCTCTCTCTCTCTCTCTCTCTCTCTCTCTCTCTCTCTTCCCTCTCTCTTTTTCCTGTTTTTACCCTCCATGCATCTTGCACTTGGATTTTGCTACTTTCCTGGAGACCTTCTGGGGTGACTGCTCTTTTTGGCACTCTGCCTCCACTTGGTGTGAATTTCTATTCAGCAAATCACCACTTAGATTATACACTCTACACTCACTCACTGGATCCCAGGCTGCCCTTCTGTATCCTGTACTCAATCCCAAGTTTGCTTCACTGTCCTCTGGTCTGCCCTAGAGTGCTGGGAGGAGCAGACAATAGTGACCTAGATCTTGAATTTAAAAAAAAATCCCAGCTCAAAGTATCATCTTCCTCTTGGCATAGAGCTCTAGCTGCAGAAGTTAAGACTGCAGATGATTCAAATGATGTAGCACTGGAAAATCAAGATGAGTCCAGGTGAGCTCTGGGATATGTTATAACAGGCAGAGAGGGACATTTTTCTGTGAGCTTGACATGAATCTGAGATGTTTTCCCCAGAATTTTAGGATTGTGTTAAATGAACATCACCTGGGTCTTTTTAGCTTCCCTCACTAAGAAATCTATTGCTCACCTCATTCAAAAATAAAAGTCCTGAGGGCCTGTCATGATAACAGATGTTTCATTCTTTTACATTTTAAGATTAACATAGCACTTGAGTCATAGCCTCTGAGGACTTTGGAAAAGAAACATGAACTTGGTACATGTGAAAACAATAAAACTAGATGAAAAGCTTTTTTTCCAAACTAACAAATTTATTTAGTGTTGGCAGTACTCAGTAATTACCAATCCTAGCTAGGCCATGTCTGAGAAAATAGCAAAACAGTGTTTTGTGGAAGAAAATGATTGCTTTCCATAAAGTTACATCCATAAAGAGAAAGAGAACAATAATACTGTATGTTATAGAAAGCATAACTGAACTGAGTGTAGATAGACCTAAATTTTGGCTATAATCTATCTAGCTGTGAGATAAGTTCTACTTAGCCATTATTCTGTTTTTCAAAGTATATTCCATAAAGAGTAAGTCTTTTTGAGAATTATTAAGGAAAATAGAGTTGGTATTTGGGAAAATGATACATATTATATCTCTCAACTTAGATATGATTCCTAATAATATATAGAAGTCATTCAGAAGAGCTTTGATAAAGAAACTTGATCTATTTAATTGTGCTGTTACTAAACATTTTTGATGATATGACACTTTCATTTAGTAGTGATTGATTGCCAAGCCTCTCTTGTTTGTTATATTTCTCAACCATTTTTATCTTGTTCAATTATAATTTGACAGCCACAAATATATCAATTTAAATTTATCTGAATTCTTTTAGTTTATTACTTATTGAGAATTACTATGTTTGTTTTACCTATATTTATCTCTTTACAAGATACTCCATCCCTCTACTATAAATATAAAAATATTTATAATTATGTTTATTTTTTCCTAATATTTATTATTGTTATCACTATTACTAATATTTTACTTAGATAGCAAAGCTTTCACCAATTTGATGCTTGTCATTGTCAGCTGCTATTTACTGATCATTGAATATGTGTCCAGGAATATGTTAGTATATTACAGAACCATTATGGCAAGTATGTATTATAATTACCATTTTTAGGTGAAAAATCTAAGACACAAAAGTTATGTAGCTTTCATAAGATCCAATAGGTGTGTCAGAACTGAGAATATTCAGGTCTCCCTCTAGTTTCAGAACTAACATCTTTAAATATTCTATTACCCATGCATATGATTTAAGATTTTACTGTGTCTCCACATGGAAGTAAAAAAGACAATCCACATGATAGAAGAAGTGGGATACCTTTAAAATAAAGTCTAAAATTTCTAAACAGCATCTCAAAAGGTCCCTCAGCCCAACCTACTGAGACACAAGGGTTCAGTGACTGTGTCTGAATGACTGCATTTCTTCTCCAGAGACCTAGTCAACATTTCAGTCCATCTCTGACTTGGCCATGGGATTTAATGTTGTGACCTTGTATCTCTTTCTTTGCATTTCCTATTTAATCACTGATTTTACAGATGATCCCATTTCCTTTGGAACATAGATCCAGCTTTGTCACCTCACCCAGTTACTTGTTCTCCTCAACATAAGGGCATTTTCTAGCCTGAGAGATCTTGCTGCCACCGCCTGACATCCAGGTCTGGACAGTCCTAATTCTGTGTCCCAGCCCAATTACCACTGGGTGTGAGGAGACCATCCAATCCCCTTGCCTATTTTACAGGCTCTCCTTTCAATATTCCCCAGTACATTATGCTTTTATTGAGTGGCAGATCTCGAACCTCATGCACTATCTTACCATAGGAGAGCCACCGTTAAGGAGGTCTGAGTAAGCTTTTTCTTTTTTTATTTTTTCTAATATGCTCCTTGATAATGTCACGCAGCTTTGTTCACTGCTTGGATTATGGTAACATTCAGCTAATTTCATGAGGAAATATTCTTGAAAAAGTTTGCTTAACAAGTCATAAAGCAAGACATAAAATTAACTTTTTAACTTCCTTTGGTCTTGAACTAGTAATGAAACTATCTGGATCCTATTTTTCCTCACCTGTGAAAATAGAGGCTTTAGCCATTATTTTCACAGGGTATATTCTGAAAGTCATATGTTCTGGGGCAGCATACAGAAGAACATTGGAGCAGGGGAGATGTGATAATTGCAGCTGCAAGCCCTAGTACAAAAGGTCTACTTTAATCTGACCTGTAAGCTAGATATTTTAGGTAGTATATATAGAAAAACAATGAGAAAGTTTCAAAAAACAAGTCTGAGCAACACAAACCAAGCATTGCATTTTCTGCCTTTCTCTTTTCATGGGAAACTAACTCTTCCCCTTCTTAGCATTTAAAATATAGCTTAATTGTGACCTATTTGACCTAAGTAAAAACACCTTCCATGTTTCTCTCAGGCTCCATTTTTTCATATTCTTACAGCATTTTATTATTGTTCTTGAAATATTATGTGTAATATAATATTTTAGGTTAAATGGCTTAATCTCCCCTTAGTAATCCAATAACCACGATCCATTCAGATCAATGTCCTCTAGTACCTGGCCAGTGCTACCTGCATGGTAGGCACCCAACAAATACCTGCACACAGAATGAATGACTCATCCAGTGGACAAAGTTTATGTTACTTTTCCCAAATCTAACACACTGCTTTACACTTTCGGAAGCTGAAGCTCCATTACTATTTTTAAGTTTAGTCCCATAGTCTCTCAAGATGTTCCTGCAATTGATTCATGTCACAGTGGCATTTCACTATGGGGAAGAACTAGTGTCAACAGCAAATTTGGAGATGTCACTGTGCACTTCATCTTTCAGATCACATCTAAAAATATTCTCTGAGAACAATCTGTAAGGAGTTGCAGTTTACATAACTCACATCTAGACTGTTTATTATTATTCCTTGTTTCGTAGGTAAAACTCAGTCCATAAGGAAACATGATAACATTTTTTACACATTCTAATTCTCATTTAATTTAAAAAAAACTGTTGGACTTGTTCAAAGGCATTTGAAAGTCAAATCCCCATTCTTTCTGTTCCAATAGATGGATAGTAGTAGATAAATTTAGAGCTTTAGTCTTATGTATTCACTTAGATGTTTTTGTATAAATATTCAAAAACACTGAATTACTTTGGGATATGAAGAAATGAATAATCTTAATTTGATACAATCTTCTTGTAGGTGTCATCTGGCTGTAAAATTGGATCAAAAACTACTTATCCCATACCTGGATGTGCAGTGAAAGAAGAAATGTAAACTCTTATGTAGTTCTGTGGATACATTCAAGCAGCTATTTTAATCTCTTGATTTACTGACAATTTTTACATTATAATTTCACTGTTCAATGTAAGATATCAGCTTGAATTCTAATTCATCATATTTTTCATCTATCCCCCAACAAACATATACATGTACCCCATATATATACATTGAAAGCATATAATGATAATTTGAGTTGCAAGTGTGTATATTTTTAAAAACAACTCTTTTATATTTATGTCCCTAAAATTTATACTTGCAGTTTGATTATTAAAATAGCTTCAGTGCAATTTTATTCAAGTAACCCATTGTTGGTTTATAGATTGTCAAATGTCAAAATACAAGATGGAAAACTGCAACACCCCTCATGTGGATATATAGGATAGAAATTTTTGCTTAAAAATTTTAATGTTTTAATTGCCATTAAATATCAAGTAATGACTTGAGACTTTTCAAAACATAATAATGCTCAAATTGTACTGATTATCACAGAAGTATCTTTCTTCCCTCATTTTATTTTTATTTTAGGTATTTATTATAGTGTTCCTTATTGTTGTTTTACCTGGGTGAAATTGAGCTTGCTTTTGACAGTCTCAATTTAAATTCCCTTTCTCTACAATAACTTCACTGTTTACTTGGGAAAACATATAATAATGCAGGCATATCTGCTTCTCCTCACAAGCCTTAAAATTGGCCACTAAAACAAGTTACATCTAAAATTTTAATGTATTTTTCATGAGCTCAACTTGCTAACCACAAGAAGAAACATTTCAAGTAATATTTAGGAGTATCAGTTCAAATTCTCTTCATACTACCAACTCAATTCATTTAATAGCTCCACATTTTGAGAACTCAAGTATATATCTGTACAATTTCTACTTTCCTATTAGAGTTAGTTACATCTCAACCAAGTTGCTGTGTGAACAACAGAAATCTCCATGGGGGAAATTCTGTAGCCTCTTATTTCTAGTGTGCTTATTCTAGACAATATCAATATACGTAAAATTCTTGAGCTATAATAAAATGTAAACAACACCTTAGAGTTTTTTGTAGAACTGTATATATAAATAATATATAAACATATATATATATACTTATAATTCATTTCAGATTCCATAAAAATTCATAAATATGGTATTACTTTTATAATACAAAATTAGGGATAATGAATAATCACCGGTCCCGAGCTTTTCCAAAATAAATCCATGGGTGTCATTTTGATTTCTCATTAATTTGAGTCTTTCATTTATAAAAAGAAATTGCATAAGGTAATGTGTAATTTATAAATTCAAGAAACTGTAATTACAATGTTTCATCCATCATTGTAGTCTTTACAAATAACAGCTATAGAAACTTGTATGGGTCCTTTAGCTTTTCTACACTCAATTTCCTCATCTAGAACAGTAATCTTTGGGTATTTTGCTATGAAAACTTCCCAAGAGTCATTTGGATTTAGAGAAGTTTCAAGCAAATCAATGTCTGATCCACAGCCTCTACGTGCATTTATTCCTAAAATTGATTTCTCTGCTGAGAAGCCATTATGTAAATTCTATCTCTCCTTTCACAATCTTCTTTTCTCATTTTAAAAGAAAAATAAAAGCAGAGATTTCACCAATCAGCAATTGATGTGCTTCATTGCCCTGAGAGTAAAAAGTATCTCTGGAGTCCTGTGAAACACGCTGAATCAGCCCGCTGCAGACAGGCAGGTCTGTGGACGCCCTACCGAGGTCGCGAGTCACTTGGAACATGCTGAATTAGCCCGCACCCCAGCAGCAATCCACTGGACCCCCCCCACACCCCCACCCCGCTTCTCCATACAGCCACCTGGTTCCACACGACAAAGACACAGAGGACACCAGACCACCAGACCACGGTACAGGGTCCAGCCGCTCCCGGCCCAGAGGTAGGGTCTTCTGAGCCGCTGTCCTACTGCTCCTGGTCCAGAGGAAAGGGCTTCCTGGCCACCATCCCTCCCGCTGCCCCCAGCCCAGAAGACAGGGCTTTTGGGCCACCTTGTGTCCCACCGCTCCCAGCCCAGAGGAAGGGGCTTCTGGGCCACCATCCCTAAGGCTGCTCCCAGTCCCTGTCCCACCTCTCCCAGCTCAGAAGAGGTGATACTCGTGGGCACCAAGAGCACCCTCCCGCCCGCCCCCCCCCCGCCAGAGTCAAAATGAGAAAACACATAAATAAGTCTCAAAACCAGACTTCCAGATCACCTACAGAAACCCCAAAGGAAAATGAGATGGAAAACTCTGATACTCAACCACCTGGACCCACTGAACTGGCAACAAAAGGGGATTTGGAAAAAATGAAATCAGAAATAATTTTGGAGATAACAGGAGAAATTGTGCTCCTAGTGAAAGACATGATTAATAAATCTAGAGAAGAGCTGAGGAACATGATGGAATCCCAACATAGAAAACAAATGGAATCCATAAAACAGAT
>NW_004624732.1:37920974-37937460 GCF_000247695.1 Heterocephalus glaber
AAAAAATGGAAATAAAGTCTTTGTAAATAGGGAAGGGTGGAGGGTGTGAAGGGAAGGCTAGGAATGGGGAAAAAATAAGAACCAAGATGCATTATGTAAAAGTACAATTCTCAATGAGAAATGTAATTATGTTGTATACCTAAAATGTACCAATAAAAGAATTTAAAAAAAAATCTCTGAAGACACTAAAGTATCTAAAGTAAGACACTAAAGTAAGTAAAGGAGGTAGTCGTGTCAGCATAGTATTGTTTACATCAACATAGACCAGAGAGAAGTAGATCCATTCTTCCTCATTCTAAATATTTCATGCCCAGCTGTCAAAGTCATTTTCTTCATGCTGAAACACAATGCCTGACACCCACAATTTAAAGAAGGAGAAGTTTATTTTGGCTCAGAGGTTTTAAGGATTTCAGTCCACGGTCATCCAGTTCCAATGTGGAAACAACATGGTAGGAGTGTCCAAAAGGAAGAAAGCTGTTCACATAATGTCATCCAGAAAGCAGAGAGAAAGTGTGGAGCCAAGGAAGGAGAGATAACCTTCCAGGTCACCTCTCCAGTAATGCACCTCTACTGATTAGCCTAACCTTCTAACACCACATTATTATATAAATTCATCAGTGGATTCATACACCAATGAGTATAGTGCCCCCATGATCCAATCACTTTCCAAAAGACTCTCCTCTAAGCACCTGAGGCTTTCTGAAGACATTCTTCATCTATACCATAACAAGAGACAAGCCTGAATTCAGGAACATGAAGAGTGGGGTTTGGAGGGGCAGTAGGTGTTGGGAATGCTGACACTTGTAACAATCTCATTTCTTCTATCATTGAATTATTGTCAAATCAAACATCACATCTGAAGGAAGATCTCAGGAGAATAAAGCACAGAACACTCAAGTAAAAAAGATAATAAGGGCAGCAGCACTTAGTTCATCCAGGCAAGACTTAATGACCAATTCATCCATTTGTCTATCTGTCTAGCTATCTACCAACATAACTATTAACTTTAGATTTGGAATATTCAATCTTAGTAAGTAGCATAATGAAAAACTATTGTTATTATCTTATTATTTGATTATAATTTTTTTATTTTTCCATAAAATAAAAAAGAAAAATTAGTCTGCTATGAAATGAGAAATCAGTTACTATGTTTTTAGCATTCTTAGTAATGAGAAACAGCTTGCTGAACATCTTCACCACGTATTAGTTTGAGAGATGATTTGGGATCATTTCAAAAAGAATATGTGAAAAGTTTGTTCACATGTACACACACACACACACACAGAAAGATATACAGTGAGTATTCACGGCTTAGAAAAAGTTTGTTCACATATACACACACACACACACAGAAAGATATACAGTGAGTATTCACGGCTTAGAAAAAGTTTGTTCACATATACACACACACACACACAGAAAGATATACAATGAGTATTCATGGCTTAGAAAAACATACTATCCAAAGCAATCTATAGATTCAACTGAATTCCCATCAAAATACCAGTGACTTTCATCACAGACATAGAAAAAAATCTTAAAATTCATATGGAGCCACAAAGAATCTAGAATAGCTGAAGAAACCCTCAGCCAAAACAAAACAAAGCTTGAGACTTCACAAAATTTGGTTTCAAAACACACTACAAAGCTTGTGTAATAAAAACAACATGGTGCCAACATTAAAATCACTAAATAGACCAATAGAAAAAATAGAGAACCCAGAAATTAATCTACTCAACTGATTTTTGACACCAAGAACACACAGTGAAAAAATGACAGTCTCTCCAAAAAAAACAGTGCTGGTAAAATTGGATATAAAGAAGAATAAAGCTATCTCCCTTTTACCATATACCTAACTCTATTCAAAATGAATCAAAGATATAAGTGGAAAAGCTGAAACTATAAAATTACTGAAGACATTGGTATAAATGGTGATTTTTTAAAAAAGTATAGGGCCCCCAAGGCAATAGCACCAAAATAAAGCATAGATAAATGGGGTTATATGAAACTTAGAAGCTCCTGCAAGGCAAATGAAATAATGAACAGAATTAAAAGACAACCTATGGAATGGGGGAAACTAATTACAAACTATTTTTTGGACAAAGGATTAATATCCAGATATATAAGGAAATAAGGAAACCGAATATCATAAAATTAAACTTTGCAATCTCATTTCATGGTTGTATTATGGATATTAAACCTAGGGTCTTTTGAATTGAGCTATATCCCCAGCTGTTTTGTTATTTTTAGTCATGAGCCCAGTCTGGGCTCAAATTTGTGATCCTCCTGCCTTAGCCTCCCAGACTGCTGGGATTCCAGGTATGACCACATGTCACTCCAAATAATCTAGCATTAAAATGGTCTAAAGATTTGACTAGACACTTCTAAAAAGAAGACATATAAATTCCCAAAAGGTACGTGAAAAATCCTCAATATCACTAATCATAAGGGAAATATAATTGAAAATTATCTCATCCTGGTCAGAATGACTTATAAAAAAGACAAAAAATAGCAAACGGTAGAGAGATGTTGAGAAAGAACACTTATGCACTGTTGACAGGATTATAAACTAGTGCAGCCATTGATGAAACAGGATGGAAATTCCTAAAAATAGAACAAATATATGACCCAGCTAGTCCACTTCTGAATTTATGTCCAAAGGAGATGAAATTATTACACCAAAGAGATATTTGCACTCCCATGTTCATTGTGGCACTATTCACAATAGCTTAGAAATGTAATCAATCTACACACCCATCAGTGAACGAATGGGTAAAGAAATTATGATATATGTATATGATACACACATATATATGCACAATAGAATGTTATTCAGTCATAATCAAGAATGAATCCTGTTATGTATAGCAACACAGATAGAAATGGAGGGATTATGTTAAGTGAAATAATCCAGACACAGAAAGACATATGCTATATGTCACACTCATTTGAAACTAAGTTGTTGATCACATTGAACAGAGGGGAATGGTGATCACTAGAGAATTGGAAGGGCAAGGGACAGAGGATGGAAAGGAGCTAAATAAGGAACACCAAAACACAGAGAAAAAAATAGTTCTGGTTTTTCTACAGCACAATACAATAAGTCTTGGTTAAAACAATCTGTTGTACTTTCAATTGACCAAAGGAGTACAAAATTCCCAACACATTCAAATGATTAATGTTTCAAAAAATGAAAATACTTATTGCTCTGATTTGATTATTACCTACTTATATATCAAATTATCATAATATACCTAAAAAAGATGTGAAAATATTATATCTCAATAAACTGTAGATTTATTTAATTAAGATTATTCAGATGTTGGTATATGTTTAAAATCTATCAAATATATAAATTATAAAATCACATCTATGTTTAGTAATAAGTGTCCTCCTTTCTATCATTTGTTTCCATTTTTAAGGTCCAAAAAAGCCTTATGGAAAGCAAAACATAGATTTTTTTCAACCAATAGGAAATAATGCTTAAAATGCATAATATCCTATATATGAGGTTTGTTCATCTAAATTTCACCAAAATTTAGCTCTGTAAATAAAGTGTCTCTATGTTAAACAGTAACAAGTTTAATTGATTGTCACTTGTTGATTATTGTAAAGCTCTATTCATTAATATAATTCCCAGAATTTGGAAAAATTTGGTAAATCATTAATGAATGGGGTAACAAATTATTTTATAATATTGGTAATTAGTGGCTTCTGGTTATTTGCTTCTAACAAATTTTCAGAACCAAAGATAAGATATATTATTAAAATTAGTAATTATAAGTGTATGATTTTTGGTATATTATTTGGAATGACTTTAATAACTTATACTTTGCTATAATGAAACTTCAGTTCTTATGTACTTTGTATAAACAAGTTTTATCATCTATATTTATTAAAATGAAAAAGGAACATAATTGATATTGAATTCTCCCCAACTCTAGCAATAAATAATAATTGCTAATAGATATATTAACTGAAAATAATCCCACACATTACATTAAGATGCTCTTGTAATAAGTTTACAGTTTATGTCAAATAACTATGAATAAAATTATAAATATACATCATCAACTGTGTACCTATTACAACTGTTATGATTATTCATTCAATCTAGAATTTTAAACACTTTGAGATTTATGAAGCTTTTAAAGTGGTAATTTTAAATTATTTTAATTTCAGAGAATTTTATAGCCTAATTAATAAAAAGCATTCAATTATAAAATATATTGCATTCTGATATAATTATGTAACAGAAACGAATTTAAAACACGTCAAAAAAAGGAACAATGTTAGAATTTTTGCTATTCTAAAAGAGTTAATTTCAGTGAATGATATGATTAAATCATTATATTTAGAAATTTTTAAAAGAAAAACTTTGTTAGGTTATTAATCTAAAAAGTCCCCCGAAGTCTTATGTGTTTAAAAAGTGGTTGGATTGTGGGGACACTGAAATAATCAGTAGATTAGACTACTGATGAGTTCATACATAAATGTGCTGTTAGGAGGTGGGGACTAGTTTGAAGTGGGTCACTGTGGGTGTGACCTGGAAAGGTGTACATTAGGCTTCTCTTTTCTCTCTGTTCCTGCCTACCATGGGTTTAGCAACTTTTCTCCACCATGTCCCTCTGCCATGTGTTCTGCCTTGGACTCAACTGACCATGGACTAAATCTTTTGAAACATAAGCCAAACAAACCTCTCCTCCTTTAAGTTGTGAGTATCTGGTATTTTGTTCTAGTGATAGGAAAGTAATTAATACAGATCATAAAATGCACATTTTGTATACAAATTTTATTGAACACAATATGACAAAAATTACGTTAGTTAAAGGTAAGAAAGATATATTTAAGTGTACAATGGTCATACATACTTAAAAAAAACCCTTACTTATAATAGGTAATGTGAAATAGGAAGAAAAGGGGCAAAGGGGAAGGAAGTGGGAGGGCTAGGGGAAAGGACAGAAGGGAATGGGATTAATATGAGAAAATGGAAAAATAGGACCAAAATCTTTGTAAATAGGGAGGACTGGAGGGGTTGAAGGGAGGGCTGGGCAAGGGTGAAAAATAAGGACCAAGAGAGAATATGTAAAGGTGCAAATTTCCAATGATGAATGTCATTATATTGTATACCTAAAATGTACCGATGATTAGAATGAATAATCGAAAATGTAAAATAGGACGAAAAGGTCCAAAGGGGTAGGGGTAGTGGGAGGGGCAGAGGAAAGGAAAGAAGGGAAAGGAAAAATGCTGAGAAATGGAAAAAATGGAAATAAAGTCTTTGTAAATAGGGAAGGGTGGAGGGCGTGAAGGGAGGGCTAGGAATGGGGAAAAAAAATAAGAACCAAGATGCATTATGTAAAGGTACAATTCCCAATGAGAAATGCAATTGTGTTGTATACCTACAATGTACCAATAAAAGAATTTAATACAAAAAAAAAAACGCATTGGGGCCAATAAGGGAAAATTTGTGTACATTAACACAGAACAAAAGATAATAACATTAAGCTTGCTTCTTCAAATGTCTTCACCAGTGGCATAATGTGTGAAATTGAGTGTATAAAGTGAGATATTATGATGACTATGAAGACCACATTTTTTTTAGTTTTAATGGATATATCATGTTGTATAAGACATTGAACAACACTGTTTGCAAGGAAGTAATCAATTTAAGCAACTGAGTGGCAATGAGCAAAACTTGACTCAAATCACTTTTACATTTGAGCTGGTTTCACAACAGATCTTACTAAATTAAATCTCCTGTATTGCAAGAAACATTTCATTCACATTTTTTCTCAGGTAAACTTAGATTTAAAATTATCTCCACTAACTACATACAAATTTTATATATTTGAAACTGGTTTTATGTATTAAAAATAAAATACTAGGATCTCAGGAAATTTAGTCTTTTTCAGATTTAATGCCTTATGAGCCAAAAAATGTAAACCTTAAAGTAATTTTCAATAAAATGAGAAAAGATTGCAGAGAAAGAAAAATTTCAGGTAGAATGAAAATGCATTTCTCCATATCCTAGCTTAGTTATTTGATTCAATAAATTCAATTATATGAATATTTATATTTTGTACATCAAAAAGTATACCACAAGATAGCAGTTAGAATATCAGACACCAGGTGGTCCCTGGATATATGAGTGAAATATTTTAAAACTTTGAACCATGATTAGATTCATTTTACATCAGTTCTTTTAATTCATGTTGGCCTTAGAACTTGGGGCTTAATTTTTATTATTCAGCCATATAGTCAGCCATATGTTCATTTGCTTCTATTTTACTGATTTTTTACTAATTATAATTCTACTATTAGCATTCTTCTGAATGCTACCAAGCCCAATCACTGCTATGTTATGTTCTCATCAATTTCAATTTTCAAATAACAACAAAATCAACATGATTACTTTTTTAAGATATGTGTGGACTCTGTGGTTTCATTCTCCATGTTCAACAACCTATAAAATGAAATGGTACAACATTATTCCTGCAAACATGTATTCTTCCTTAGTAATTCTGCAGTTCTCAATCTAGTCAATGTCAGAGTATTTAATATGACCCATTTTTCATAGAGAATAGTAGTTCCATTTACTGTGCTGAGATTGATAGCACAGTATGCTATCAATCCGGAAAGCTCTGATGCGGGCCATGGACTTCTACCAAAAGATTCCATTCTGAGCTATCAATCTCACTGCTCCCCACTGTCTCAGAGCCCTAAATCAGACTGCTTGATATCATTCCAGCTTTGTATTCCTGCATCAGCAGTCTGCCTAAGCATGACCATCACTCGCTAGCACTGTTAACCGCACTTGCTACAAACCAAGTCCCTTTTTCTAATCCTAAATCCAAGTGAGAAATTCCTGCTCTATTACATCTGTTATGAATCCCTAGACAAGATGAGCTCATTTTGTCACCTCGGTTTTGAATAATTGGAAATTTAATGTGATTATTGTTTTATTTTTATTTTTTGAATAATTGGAAATTTAATGAGATTATTGCTTTATTTTTATTTTTTGTAATGGGTTCTGGTACATGAACATAAGAGGTAGCAAACACTGAAACAGTGAAAGTAGTTGGTTTTTCCAGTATTCCTCCAGTTCAAGCTTTATAGTACTCCAAATAATATAAATGGGTGATAGAGGTATTGGGAGAATTTCCATTTTGAATCATTACAGCTTGAAAGCTAGTTGAGACTCTGAGTTTGAAATTCTTTTTGTGGTTCTTCTCTTCCCAGTTCCAACTATGATAAAATTAACTGGAGTATAAGTGAGCTGTGTGGTTTTTCTCTCTTGTATGGTTTGCAGCATTTGAGCAAAGAATCTCCGCCCATTTCAGCACTGCAGAGGATGTGCCTGCTCAACTGTCAAACAAGCAGATCACAAAATTCTCATAGGAAGGCTGCGTTTGTACTGATGGGGAGGGAGCATTGAATCAGGGGTCATGAAGAATCTAAACATTTTATTGTTGCTGTTCTAGATAGACATAAGGGAAAGGAATATGGGAGGCACATAGTCCTTCAAGACCGAGAATGAATTCATCCTCTCATCCTCAGAATGGTTCCTCTCAGCAAAGTGGGTGATTCATCATCACCAAATTAAAAGTCTTATACTTTGTTTTCTTATTTTTTCTGCTAGTGTCTGCCTTTTTATTCATCTTAGTTCCACCTTTCTTTATAGTAAAAGTGCAGTTTCCCTCATGTACTGTGGGCCACTCCAGTACTCATTATGCCCCCTGTTCTGATCTCAGCTTATTTACTCTTCCATTTGATACTTAATCTTGTGCTGTTTTGTAATAGCATATAAATTTTCAATATTTTAATTTTTAATTCTGTTATTTGTGTGTAACTTGGCATGTTTATATGATTTATCTCTGCAACTACGGTGTAGTTTCTTGGAGGGAAGTGACTATATCTAGTACCTATTTGAATCATGCAAACAAAACACTCAGTAACCATTAATAATTAATTGTAGATCAATTATTTCAGAGATGAAAACAAGAAGATTCATCTCATTTTCTCAGTGATCCAAGTTTGTAAAGTTGTATAAACTGTATCTATAACATATTTTAAAATCTTCCAAAAACTTTTACATTTATATGCTAATTATACTCCCATAACCTTTTTACATTAGCAGAGAGAAATAATTTATACCCTAAAATTATGATGCTATCCTTAATAAAAGAGCTAAGATTAGATTCAAGTCTCCTTAGTACTGATACTTCACTGCTTTTTCCAGAGCAATACATCAAATTCAGTTTCCCAACATGTGGTTGAACACACTTTCACCACATAAAAGTGAACTGTTAGTTGCATTTAAAAGTTTTATAATTTCATAACCTCTCTGCACCAGATCACTCAAAGAAGCTTCCCTCCAAAGAAATGAGTGATAATCCTGAAAACATTCCTTTAATTCAGTACATAGTTTGATTACAGGAAAGCTCTGACACTGCGTAGTTCACTTGCTATTTGCTCAGAAGCACGAGGGGAAAAAAATCACATAAGCTCCAGAGTACATAGCTTCATATTTGGCTCTGTAATATATAGAACAGAATAGAAAACACAAATTCAATTTCATCTCTAGCTCTGAAAGATTAAAACAAAAAACAAATCCCAAGAGATTTTTTAATACAACAGAGGCTTCGTCCCCACCTGATCCATATAGATTGAATTTATTTAGTGAACACATAGATTCATCAGAAATGCAGTCATTCATTTATTGAGATAGAAATCAGTATTCATGCAAAATAAGTGGATTCTGCTTTAATTGTCCACCGCCTGTGACTATAAAGCAAGCTGTGTGAGCCTTGCAATTGACTCTTTACCACAGGCAGAAATGAGGATATAAACCTCTAAAACACAGTTCACGCAGGTCATCATTTAAGAACTCATATCTTGTGCAATATTTCAGAGAAAATTACATTATGGTTATAATGCTATTAATCATATCATATCTTATGCATGTGCAAAAGAAAAAATATCATTTCTCTTTATATCCTTCCTCAGTGGAAATTGCTTAGTTATTTTCTGTATTGAAGGAAAATAACAAAAGGAAGTTAATTGCCTACCTACCTGATACTTTATTTCTCAATCCAAAACATTAACATATGTAATAATGAAAGTGAAGAATGGTAAATTACATAAATAAAACCTTGCTTCTGTTTATGGGCTATAAAACAAAGCTTGATATTAAAAGCTGTTAATATGTATAAGTTAAAGTACAGAAAGGTCACAGAAATAAAAAATAACATTTCTTAACTAGAAAAAAGAAACAAGGAATCTCTACCATATTCAATGACATTCATTCACTTACATTTCATTCAATTAAATATATGTCCCTTATTAGAGCAATACAGTTTTTAAATGTAGTAGGAATTAAAATTTTGACATTTATCTAAAGAGCTTATGAAAAGTTAATATTAAGTTAGAAGAGTCAGTAATCTCTGCTTTCAGAAGTATTTAGGTAAAGTTTTTCTTAAATTGATTATTGAGATTTATAATTTTATTTACATATTTTTTCATGCCCTGATAGGTAAATATGTCAAAATCTAGTTTGGAAAGGTGAAGATCACATAGTTCTATTTGTGCCTTTATGTTTAGTGAATGAGTACCTCAAATGTTTTAAAGTAACTTCATATATCTCCTTGTTTCTTATTATTAGATAAGAACTTTTTACAGAATTTAAATTTAACTATCATTCTACCAAGTCTTATTCTAATGGCATGTGGGTGTACCTAGTGAAGATTCCTGCTATCATGGAGAAACACTGAATGTATAGGTCAGAAAGTCTAGACCTTGTGTTGGCTCTTTAACACAAAAAACCTTGCATTGGGTCAAATTAATTAATTATGGTTCCGCCATATAATGGGAAGAGTAGTATCTTCCCTGTTTAGCATAAGAATTGGTAAAAATCAAGTACACTGCATAACATTTAGTAAAAATGTGAGAGATTATCTTGTACAAAATATAAAATCAATTCCTCTTCCTTTCAAAATGAATTTAATAAAAAGTTATGATGAATAAATTAACCAAAATTATTCCTGTCTACAAAGCCCTAAATAGCAGGGTTCCATGTCTGGACATGGATTATGCCAACAGTATTTGTCTCACAATACACCACTGAGTTGAGTTTGCTGTTAGGCTTCTCTTTATCATGTTTACCGTTTTAGTCTCTACAGTTCAACTAAAAGCTGCTGAGGGTACTGACTCTATCATTTGCCCCACAATTGCTTTTTTTGGCTGGCACATACTCGTTCCTTGCTTCCTTGCTTCCTGCTGGTTATGAATGGCTGAGAAACACACTTATGAAACGTGTCCAGATGGGTGGAAGTGTACTCTGTTCTCAGCCTCTCCTTATGCATACTTGACTTGCAAATAACAATTGCAAGTCAAATAACAATTGCTGGCTAGGCCATTGGCCACCTGATTGGCTGTGGGACAGACAAATGGATTTGGTTAACATCCAGAGAGCATCACAGAGACCTGCTATTAATAAAAATGGGGTGTTTCCCGGTGACTGCCATTAAGTATGTCTTGCGGATCTCTCACTGCCCTTATACAAAGGTATGTTATGATGTATTTTAAAATTTTATAACTTAATGACAAGACAGATTGAAAGTCGCATTCTCTGGAAAACATTTTCTGATATTCCCAAATCAATGTACTCATCAGTATCTAAAAGGTATTCATCCATTTGCTATAATTAATCATTGATTCCAGGTGTGTGGTTTTTTTTAAGTTTAGAGGATATGGATAGGTAGACAGAACCTATTGAGGTTATGGATCTGATAGAAATGAGTTACCAAGTTGATAAGACCTCACCACCCTGAATCCCAGTGGAGTCTGATTAGAAAAAGCGCTGGCAGCAGACAAAGAGGAAAGGCAGAATGTGGAGAGGAAGAGAATAAGGGAGTTATGAAGAAAAATGATGTGGATACAATAGAACAAAAGAAAGAAATGTAAACAGAAAAGAAAAGGAAGGCTAGATAGCTGAGAAACACACATACACATGCATGCGCACACACACATACATGGAAAGCAAAATAGTAAAAGAAGCTACCATCTCAGTAACACTTTCTGCTGCTATTACTCAGGAAACCCTTTTCTATGATTCTGATTGCTTTTCCTTCAAATCTACCTTTCTCACAATGTCATTTACTTTTTACCTCAAAATAGGAAAACTATACAGTACATAAATGCTCTTTTCTAAGATATTTTTTTTTATTGAACCTGACTCTGCCTTGTGCTTTAGTGGCTATAGTTAAGTAAATCTCTTCTCTCTACATCAAAAGCAGTTTCTGTCAACACAGACACACTCATGGAATTGATTGTGCTCCTCTGAGTGGCCATCTACATGGCTTTTGAATGCTGCTAGCTCAGGCAGCAGCCACCTTTTGATTACTCTGGATGAATCATAAAGAGAGGAACATAGGTAGCGTACAATAGGATAACTGGTCACATTTAAAGAATTTCATTTTATTTCTGCTCTGCTACTACCTGATGACTTCTAGTAGGACCTTGAATAGTTCTTTTTGATCTCATAAATATTTTGTGGGGTGTGGGGAGAACCCTGCACTCTCTGGAATACCCTAGTCACTTCTCTATTTTTTATCCAAAAAATATTTCATTACTAGAGAATAATATGGATCAGAGGGAAACTGTATATTCACTATATTGTGTAGCAAGGTCATATACTTGAAATATTAACTCAAGTAGAATTTTTCTCCTTTTCCACAGTTCACTAAAAGAAGAAAGGGAAAAGGCATACAGCTTAATCTTCCTTGTGTTTGTTTATGAAAGAATTTGCCAGTTGAAAGGATTATGCTCAAATTCTCTGAGCTGAGCTTTAAAATTAAGGAAAAGCTGGGTGGATGAGGAACATACAGAGAGAAACATAAAGGGATTTTTATCAGGTGAATAGGAAAGGTCAAAGGTAATATGGCAGAGGTAAGAAAGTGGGCTATTTCCATTCTGTGCATGACAGCCAGGCAGGACAGCTCGCTAGAGGGCATTTTACCAGCAATTGTTGCTGCTAGTAGCAACTGAGTCACTGTGCACTGTATGTCTGTTTCCATGCATATGAGTACCTTGCTTTGCCTACCCTGGAGCTGCAGCAGATGTCCTTCCCATTTCGGCCTGGAGAAGGACTCTCTTTGTTTGCCTCCAAGGAGCTCCACAATACAAGTGGCAACCATCAGCTATAACCCACACTCCAAGCATTCTATCTGACTTCTTCCAGATCCCCTTTTGCCAACACCCACATACACATTTATACAGACTCTTAGACATTGCTGAAAGAGGTCACTCAGAAAACACTGAGGTACTTTGAAGTGAAGGAAACTAGGAAGGTCTCAGAAGCATGAAGGTAATGGACTTTCTCCTAGCTTTTTGTGTGAGAATTGGTCATAAAGAAATTTTCTGACCTAGCTTGTCTGAGAGTCATTCATAAAATCCTCATTCCAGAGGGTTCCTGCCCTACACTCAGGAGGAAGGAATGCTACACAGAGATGCCAAGAACAAATCAAGACAGATTTGCTGATCTTTTACCCTTAGTCTGTTAACACTAGAATAGGCCCTCTTTTATTCAAGTACATTTCTACAATGTTGGCTATTTTTCCTTGAAAAAATAAAAACATTTTTCCAGAAGTCTTTGGGTCTTCATTTCTGAAGGTTCAATGTAAAATAAAACTCTGATTATATAAATGTGTTGTTTCTTTTTCTCTTGTTAAACTGTCTTTGTTAGAAGAATGTCAGCCATGACTCTTATGATGGAGAGAAAATGTTTTAATAAATGAACAGCATTCCATAACAGCAATGAGTATGAGAAAAGTAGAGGTAAGGCCAAGGACCTTCAATTAGTTGAATTTGGGGATAGTCAGGAAATAAAATCGGTTTCTGACCCTTATGCATTATTTGGCACAATGGTTACACATTTACCCAGGACACTATAAATTTGGACTAAGTTTTTCTAATCTAACTCAGATATTTAGCTCTTGAGTAGCTCAACTGAGAGCAAGTAAATGGACGAGAAGGACACAGAGATCCTAAAAACATTTTTAAATATGATTTTGTGTAGTAATTAATGCACACATACACATGAACAGGTGCACTCACTACCAAGCAGTCATTCCTTGCAGTAATTCTATACAAGACCCAGTCAGTTACAATGAGAGTCTAGCTTTCCATGCAATGCTGTGGGGTGAAACTAATGCCAGAAAAACAGAAGACATGGATACTAGTGGACAAGTAATTATTTCAGTTAGTGTTTCTTGAGTCTGTCCAGACTCTGGGGACTAACAGATTGATGTATTAGGTGCAACCCTTGTTTTTAATGAAACTTAGAATCTTATAAGAGCACAGTGTAAAACACAGCACAGAACTTGACAAGATAGCTAATTTGAATGCGTGAATGAAAAAAAATGAGACATGTAAATACATACAATAGTCACCCTGATCCAAGATTTTGTTTTCTGAAGTTTGTTATTGGGAGGGCAACTGAGGATCCAAAAATATTAAATGAAAAATTTCAGAAAGAATTCATAAGTGTTAAATATCAGAAAGAATGCATAAGTGCTATTTTGAGTAGCATGATGAAATCTCACACCATTACACTCCATTTCAACCCCACAGGAAGATCATGGGGCATTCCTTTCTCCAGTATATCCACTCTGTCTACACTATTTTCCCATCATTCCCTTAATAGGCAAGTTAGTTATCAGAGTACATGCTGCTGTATTACTGTTATGTTCAAGTAACCCTTATTTTACTTGATAATGATCCCTAACCAAAATAGTAAAGATGCTGCAGTTTGGATATGCCAAAGAGAAGCCACAAAGTGCTTTTTTTTATAAAATAAAAGTTAAATAGTTAAAGTTAAATAAAAAGTTAAAGTTCTTGATCAGGAAAGAAAAACTCACATCCTGAGGTTGCTGAGCTCACTGCTGAGTAAGACTAAAACATAGTATATATCAGAGTGTGGTACTGTATTTTCTTGCAGGCAATGAAATGTGTCCCCTGCCAATAAGGTGGCAGTACTGTATGAAAATGTAACAAGGTGAGTCATTAAAATATACAGAAAAATCGTGACAATACAAATTATTTTAAAAGTAGCTACACATGGAAAAAAGAGGGCATGGGAGAAATAAACAACTTTTTAAATTCAAATCTCCTTAGAGAAGAATTATCCCAAAGATGGGTGTGGTGAATCAAACTTTTTAAGAAAGAGATGGGGAGGAGTATATATATTAAATGCTTCCTAAATTTGAAAAACCAAGACTATATTTGAATGGTTTCTACTACTAGAGTATTCCTTAGGTGTCTGATTTCTTTTACATGCTCACAGAAGGTATCAGTGACCACAAAAGCCTTAGGATGAAGGCCTCTCGAATGAGTATGTGGTTAGAGGACTGAACTACCTCCAGGGCATACCCAGACCTGCCCAAAGCAACCGAGGCTGGAACATGGGGAATCCACTTTAATGGCAGCATCGGATAGTAGAGAGAACAAGTGGCAAAGATGCTTCCACTGTGAACTAAAGATTTGGCTATTTTCTGATTTTTGAGCACTGTAGAATACCCTGAATTCCCTAACAACATGTTGTGTTTCCTGAGTTAAGGAACACCTTGTGAAGCCAACATACTATTGAAGAGATTTCTCCTATGGTTCTCTACCAGCTGATCTTTTTCTGTCCATGGAAGTGGAATAGGATACCTAAAACTCAGCTGAGGTAAAACTTCAAAGAAAACATAGTTGGGAGCTTAAAAGAAACATTCTTGATGTAGAACAATTTTAAAATGTGATAGCTCTTATTATTGAGATTAAAACTAAATTCAACTGCAACCTAAAAGGTTAAGGCATTTGTGATAAGGGCCATAAGTATAATTCAAAATGTTTGGATAATTTGAACTTGATAATAAAAAAAATAGAACATAAAAGATTCTTTACATTCTCCAGAGGCTATGTATCTGATAAGTGTTAAAGTAAGTCATTGATATAGGGCAATTCCTACAAAAATTAACAATTATTATTCACTAGTCTACCAAAGCCAATTCAAGTATTTTCTCTGGAATGAAAAAAAACAATGAACAAAAGATAGAATCTTACAATAATAATTCTCCAAGGTGCAATTTAGCAATTCCATTAGGAAGCACATCCAGCTCATTAAAAACAGCAAGCTAACCTGTCTATAAATTGCCTCATGGTAATCAAATATTGGCAAACTAACTAGATAGGAAATAAAGTGCCTGTCTGAAATATTAGCAATTAATCATAAAATAGCCAGTTTCTCTAAAATGTCATGCATTTTACTACATACTCATATTTTTTTAAATTGAACTAAAAAGGTTTCTTTTTAATTTTTTAACTGGCATTTTCTTTATTCAGTTTTTAAAACACATTTAAAAGTTACTGTTTCCACAAGTATTGATTCAATTTCCATAGAAGCTGATTTTAACCAATTAAGCAGATTCCTTCAACAAATTTGGATTTATAGCTGGAAAACATTTCAAGTACCAAACAGAGCCCAAAATGGCTATTTTTTTTTTTTTAAATCAAGCCAGGAAGGGACATTAATGCAGGAAGCATAGAGTCCTAAGTCAAAATCTCCTACAGCACTCTGATTTGGCAACATTTTTTCCTAACTTAGAAGATGGCCCATTTCATTTTTAAGTATGCATTGTATGAATTTAAGAAGCTCTTTGTTAATTGAAATAAAATCTATTTTGTATAATTTCCTCCCCATCATCCTAGTTTTGCCTTTCAGTAAAACAAAACTACTGCCACTTCCATCTCAGAGCAACTGCCACTTCCATCTCAGAGCATTATAAACATTTGAAGATTGTCCCATACTTTTTATTAGTATTCTTGATTTCAGTTCTTTTAGCTACTTACTAGCATATCATGGTTTCCAGATTCATTTTATTTTATTTATTTTTTCTATGTGGAGTTAAGGTTAGGTTTATTGGTAATATTCTTCTTTTATAGATTTTTCTGTAGGATACATCAATCATTAACAATTTACAATGCTAGTCAACTAACCACCAGTTATATCTGTGAGTACATAAAGCATCTAAAGAACCATGTATGCTCCTTTAATCTTAGTGCATCTTATCTAAATCATCTTGGCTACTTAGAGCTTCTAAAAGAATTAGCTATACTTATCTATTCTTATGCCAAGCAAATATTTGAGAGTCTCAAGGGACCACAGCAGAATGAACACTGTGGGATAGACAAACAGCCTTCTGAAGTTATCTTTAACTTCTCTATCTGGGCCTGCCACAGACATCAGGGCAATCTGTCTTCCTAAGGCTGTCCAAGGGCCCAAGAACTTCTCATATCCTCCACAGATAGAAATTTGTTTAACAAAACAAACTATTAGAAGTCAGATCTGGTAGTATATAGAAAGTGGTTTTATTATAGGGATGGCAGTGTTGGTTCAGCATTGGAAGATCCACCCCCAAAAGTCATCATTTTAACAGAGGAAAGGAAA
>NW_004624732.1:37939510-37962192 GCF_000247695.1 Heterocephalus glaber
ATGGAGTTTTTCATGTCCTGGAAATCTATTTGCATCTGTTTTATGGATTCCATTTGTTTCCTATGTTGGGATTCCATCATGATCCTCAGATCCTCTATTTTTTTTATCTGTGTCCTCTCTAGATTTATTAATCATTTCTTGCACTATGAGCACAATCTTTGCTGTTACCTGAGAAATTATTTCTGATTTCATTTTTTCCTGATCCTCTTTTGTTGCCAGTTCAGGGAGTCCAGGTGGTTGAGTATCAGATTGTTCTATCTCATTTCCCTTTGGGGTTGCTGTAGGTTATCTGGAAGTCTGTTTTTGAGGCTTGTTTACATGTCTTCTCATTTCCATGGTGTGTGTGTGGGGGGGTGCTTCTGGTGCCCGTGAGGCTCTCCTTCTCTGCCCTAGGAGCATGGAATATCAGTGGGGGAGCTTCCTCCTGGGTGCTGGGACTGGCTCACCTTCTCCGCCCTAGGAGTGTGGAATTGTGGTGGGGAGCTTCCTCTGGTGCTGGGACTCCCCTTACTGTTTTTGCTATCTTCTCCCTGCCATGAACTGTTTCTCCTCTGTCAATTTTGTTTATTTTTTTTAGAGAGAGTAAAGGGCTATAGAGGAATGCTTGTGAGCCAAATTATGAATTTTATATTTTTTATGTCACAAAAGAAAAACTAAGTGCATGAAATCACTTTGGCTATATGTCCAAATTGAGCTATTTTCTTGACTGTTTTGATAGAAATCTCCTCTTGTGAAGTGGAAGGGATATCCATTTTCTTGAAAGATATAAAAATGTATTAATAGTCATGAACAGGTGCTTTCATATGCTGGAAGTATTTATTAGCAGATCTGTTTCCTATAATTCAAAATTATCCATGGAAACAAACATCTTCACTGTAAATATCTAGTGAACCAATTGATTTACCTAGAATTTTTTTGAATTCATTCAACAGGTTCTTTCTGAATGCTGACTGAGAGTCAGGCCTGGTGCAAGGTGCTCTGATAATGAACAGGGACAACTTCAGACCTTGATTTTGCAGTTTCCTGAGGAAGGAGCCATTAACTGAATAGCCATGTACAGTATTAACTGTGACATGATGGAGAAGATCTACCAGGCACCATAAGAAAACAGAGCATGCACTTCTGTTTCAACCAAGAAGTGCAGGATGATATTAGAATAACTCATCCAAGTAAGACAAAATAGTGGGTGTGAGCCAGTGGTGTCTGCAAAGATGGAACCTGCCAAAGGTGATCCACTGAATTCAACCTTGAGCAATTGATTGGGCTGTGGTGCCTATGACTGTGATTTGAACACAGAAGGAGAAACAAGAGTAGGAAGAAACAAAAGGAGTTTGATTGAGACTATTGATTTAAAATGATGTCAAAATATCCTAGTAGAGAGACTTGGATTCAAGAGTGTTGGACTTGTAGGTGGTAACCAAAATTAAAATTCCCCTTTCGCTGTCCTTTGTAGATGGCACTACCAAAGGAGTACAATGTGTGAGCTTGGAGTGTACAACCACTTTCAACTACCCCACTCCTACCCCCCTATATCAATCACTACCAATAAGGATAAAAAATAGTGACTCTCTAACAGTGTTTGGAATATTTGTAGATCTCTGTGTACTAAGAGGAAGTCCTCCCCATGATAACCCCTAACTGAATGCAGAGTTCCCTTAAGCTAACCAAAATGCTTAAGAATATTCATCTGAGGGATTAGTGTATCCTAAACTACCCTTGGCAAACCTTTCCTTGCAATTGGGAATGTAAATCTACTACTACCTTCTCATTTAAAAATCACTTTCCTGATATTCCAGAAGTGCCCCTGTCCCATTTCTTTGCTACCTGGATGGGAAACTAAGAAGAAAGGAACAAGAGAGAATACATGAATCTCAGAGCTTATCTGTTTTTCACAGATGAAGAAACTTAGGCCCCAACCAATGATATATTTAGACAATGCTGAAAGCCTTTTCCTCCTCCTATCCTAAGCCTATTTGTTTCTTCTTTTCTTTTGAAAATATTTCTAAAGTAGAATCAAACACACTGATAGTATTGCAGATAGGTAAGCTATTTAGGTATCTTGTGTGCAGTTAGACAGGGCCAGCCCTCCAGGAGCCAACACAGCAAGGAACCAACATGGTGAACAACTGAGGCACATTCACTGGTTAGTATTATAAAAAGAAGCTGCACTACTTCCCCTAGAGATAGATAGCTGTGATTGATATTCTAAGTGGGAAATTCCTTGTATGTGGCTTGTCTACCCATTTGATCCTCATTTAATCAATATTACCTGGGTGACTGTACTTGTAATCTTATTGGTTGGTAATGGTTTTGTCCGATCTCATGCCCACTTTGTAAATTTCCATTAGGTCTTATAGTTTTGTTCCACTTTGTACCCACCTCACCACATGACTTTGCTGTATAAAACATCTTTGTAGAGTGGGATTGGTGGGCAACCCACTCTCTAGTCTCCCTTCTGTTTCTCTTAGGCAGAAGCTTTCTTTCTCCCAATAAATTTTTCCTACTCTTAACCTCCATTGTTTCTAGGATTCATTCTCCAATTTTAGAGAACACAAACTCGTGTTTTGGATATCTAGCAGGTTTGGGAGGTACATCTCTTCCCCCTATATCAATAGAATTAATAAGACAGTATCTACATTCCAGTTTCTGAAAGAGAAATCTAGCATATTGAAGTAAAAGACATAATGTTCCTGATTTCTCTGTCTTCTGATACTGCTGCCTGGCAGGTAATAATTTTATTCAAGATATTGTCTTAAGTTCTCACTACAAGTGTCAGGTTGGTCAGTGAGATGGATTTCTTAAGTTAGTGAATGGACATAAATTACAGATCCTTTTTGAAGAACATCTATTTACTTCCAAATTATAAAGAAATTCAAATACTTTCTGGCTCAACTTCCAATTCAGTGGATTAATCTTAGAACAAAACTCTCAGGAAAGTGTTTATTTATACTGGGAGCATAGGTTTAAGAAAGGATTTGTCATTATTACCACCTTATCCACTGGTAAAGATGAAATATTATTAATAAAAACAATCTACAAACTTGGTTCTGCTTATTCTTTAGGGTTTTAAATCAAAATCAATGTGACTCTTTAAAGTAAACCCTGGATAGAGTTTAAAATGCCGAATGTGCATGAATTATACATGTGTACAAAGCCTACAGCCTCAGGTGTACTGTTAGTAAATCAAATGCCATAAATATAAATCCATTCCAGTAGCTTATTTGAGGTGATTGGGGCTGCTGCCCTATGTAGCACAATGTTATCACAGTGGATAAGAAAATCACTGTTTGCATTAAGTGATGCTGGTATGTGTAGTTGTCTGAAGTGGTCCAGTGATTATGCTATTAATACAAGCTGAAGTAACGGTGATTGAAAACTCTACTAAATCATTTAATGATTTGGTCATATACTTTCGGTTGAATACCGGCATTATGCAAGTTCACACTTTGGGGCTCACAAATGCAGAAGATTGGATTCTGTTAAATCATAATCCACCATGTAACATACATGCCTAATTACAACAACAAATAACAAAATGCAGTGGGCAAGTTTATAAGCTCTATTCAAATTGGCCTGCTTTATTATTGTCTTGCAATAACCTCAAAATCATTCAAGATGGACTTCTGCATTACACAACTACTATATAACAATCTATTGGCACTAGAATTTAAGAACTAAATAATGATTTTATCCACACCAGTCTTTTCAGAGTTATGAAAACCAAGTCTGAGTTTGTCAAAAGACAATTTGCCATAACAGCAACCTCAATATGTATGTGCACACATATATTCATATATATTTATATTTAATATATGATGCCTTATATATAATATATATTAATATTATAACCATATGTAACAATGCATATTTATATATCATTTTATACATTTTTGTGTATGTTTGTGTGAATTTTATATATACCCACATATATGCAATTTATAGCAGATTATTTTCAGAACCATCAGTCTATTGTACAGTATTACAGCCAACTACATTTGAATCTAAGTAAAATGAATTCTCTTAAGCATTATGGGAGCAAGAGCTATGAATAACTGAACTTCCAGGATTTCTCAAAAGGTAGCTTCACCCAGGGTGAAAAATGTATATTACCAAATCATCATGGTCTCTGAAACACATATCAAAATAATTAGCCTAAGGAATTCAGCTTTCTATAATACAGGGAATGGGCTAATGGAAGGCAGTCATCTTCTATCTCACTCAAAATAGACTCCAAAGAAAGAGTGACAAAGAAAAATTTAATTTGTAGCTGAGGAGACAAAAGATTAGATAGCCTTGGTAGAATGAGCTCTGAGACTTAGTAGAACTTAAATACAAGTCTTTTATAGCAGGGATTTATTAAACTCACCTCTGTGGACTATCTCTTTGCCAAGATCAATCCCCATCCCGTTATTTCCCCATGGACTACACAAATGATAACAGAAAAAGCTTTCACTCTGTCACTGTAAAAACTGTCAGCCTGTTTCATACTTTGTCCATATAGTAAGCTGTCCCAGAAGGGACATGAGGCTTTGGGAGAAGGCAGAGAATCAAACAGATTTCTTTTATTTTTTATTTTTTGGTACCAGGGATCAAACTCGGGACCTTGTGCTTTCAAGGCAGGCACCGGAACCACTGAGCTAAATCCCCGGGCCCCCTCAAATTGATTTCTTAGACCAGAATGGAGAAGCCACCTTCAGAGGCATCACAAGGTGAGAACAAAGCCCTGACTCCTGCTCAGGAGAGATCATAAGGCTAGTGGATCTGAATGAAACCTGCACAACTAGAACAGGATGTATAGAGTACATCTTCCTTGGTAGAAATCATTACATATTAAGTCTACATAATTCTTTCTAAAGCCTCAAAGCATTTTTTTTCTTCTCTCATTTTATCATGACTGAATTTTTCTTATATGCAGACAGATTAAGATATTGTTTTACTTTATAGGTAGATGAAGAAAGGCAATAATATGATATTGTTAAGAAATAAACTCTTCCAGGTTATATCAATGATCCATAGCTTACCTATTTTTTGTTTCACATACTTGAGAACCTTGGGATCAATCTCTGACCTCCCATCTCCTCCCACTCTTGACTTTGGTTCAAATAACTCTCTTTAGGAAGTAGCAACTGGAACTTCTTCCTGTCATCCTCCCTTTACATACTCCTGGAAACATCCAACCAAATTTCCCTTTATATACTGACCAGCTGGCTTCAGTTAATCAAGTGACTATGCCTGTCATATTAATACATGTGGTAGACTTTTCTGGTAAATAATATATGGCATATGTCAAAAGACATTTGATGCCAATCTACTCAAATCCTCCTCCCCTTAATTCAGTGATCAAAAATTCATAAATTATGCTCTATTCATATCCATTAAAAGAATTACCTCAACATTTCAAGCAAAGAAGTTTCTTATGCCTTTTTGTTAATATTCCTTTCATTCAAGATTCTCCTCTTTTGAATTCAACTCAAAAACTAGAGTTGTTTGATACTTCCCATATATTAAGTTTCATACTTGTTCCATCACAGAATCAAGAAATTTGTGTAGGTTTTCCATTGTTCTTTTAGAATTTGGGTTTTAAAAGCTTCGTATTAAGCATAAGGAGTTATTAAATTCTTTAATTCTCTAAGGAAAAAAATAATATGAGTTAAATTTCCACACATATGTAATATATAAATATGTATATAATATATATTCAGAAATGATTAACCACAAATTTTGATGTAGCAGGCATCACATACAAAGTGTGCCAGGCACATTCTTTTCAGTGTATCTTCTAAATATATGTACTGTATTGGGATTTAGTTTCTAATTTGAGGTAATGTTTTATCTAAGCAACTACTTGGTTTGGCCTGATTCTCTGATTTTATAGGTAACACATTTCCACACTTATAAGAAACAAGCTTCATGACTACCACTGTCTTGGAAGGAAGTGGCCTATTTTATCTGTTTTCTCTGGCTACCAAAACTTGGTTGCACTTCTCAAATGTGTCTATTCTTTCTAGAAAATAATTCTCCTAACAATGGTGATCATTCAACACTTCTAAAGTACCACTATGCTTAAGGCTTTAAATATATAAGCCCACTTAATTTTGATGACAACATTATGAAAGACTACTATTGGTCCCATTTTACATTTAAAGAAACTAACTAATTGGATCCTAGGCAAACATAGACAGACTCTTCCATTTGTCCTTTGAACTCTAGTGCTTTTATATTTTCTTTTACTTTCTGTAACTGTATCTGATTAGGGGACTGGTTGGCTAATAAATTAGAATTAACACAAAAGATTTTGCCTGCTCCCAACATAATGAGGTGATAAATGTTTGACATGATGGATAGACCAATTAACTCTGATCTGATCATAACACTTGTATACACATATTGAAATATCACACTACAGTTCCATAAATATGTATAATTAGTATATGTCAATTGAAAATAAAAATAGGAAACAATATTCATTGAGATTTCATAACCCAACCTTAAAATAAAGTTGTATGTAATTCATTCCACAGATATTCTAAGCATAAAAGGTTACGTAAAAATTAAAATACTATATAGTGAGAAGGCAGTCTTTGGAGTTATAAACCCTGTTTTTAGAAATAGTTCTGATCCCTAGATTTACCCCTTGTCTACCCTACCCATGCCCCTCTGCTCACCTGGGCTTTCTCTCACAGCACTTGAAGCCAGCAGTGGCTATAGTCTTTGCTTTGAACTTGCCTGGTAATTTCCCTAACAAGCATCCATTCTCCATGATCTTTTGTTCCATTATCCCACTGGCTGCTATTCTCATTCTATCTCTATATTTGCATATCTTATATCTGCTTCTGATTCTCCTTACTCTGGCAACCTTTTCAGTCCTTTCATGTGGTCTATGAGCCTTGGCACCCCTACTCACATCTCTATTCTGCACATTTTGTAGATCTGAGCATTCCTTGTAGCTTTGATAAAGAGACTACAATAGCCTTATTGTTACAGAATTGCTAAACTGGCTACTTGTGCCAATTTCTCTGCCACAGAGTGCATCCTTGCATTGGGCTGAAGTAGACAACCTTTGCTCCGAGAAGAGCTTGCACATGATTTCATAATTTCTCTTTGGAAATCAAGTTTGCCTACCACTAGATTGAAAAATCTTTGAGTAGAGGTCCATGTTTTCTTATGTCACCCTTTCTTCGCACACTGCCTGGCACATTTTGATGTGTGATGAAAAGCTTTCTGAAGTGAAATAACATTTATCTCTTTAATCTGCAAGGTTAGTGATGGAGAGGAGGGTTAAAGGGAGCGGAGGAACTAGGATAAAGCTCATGAATAAACCAAACAAACACATTAAAATGTAGGATTGGATTGGGGATATAGTTCTGTGGTAGAACACTGGCCTCACACATGCAAAGCCCTGTGTTCTATCTCCAGAACCACAAGAAAAAAAAGTAATCAAAATGCAAGATTGGGACTTCAAGAAAAATAGAGATGAAAAAGTTCATTATTAGAGATAAAATGAATATTTAAAAACTATAATGACACAACCTAAGTGGAGGACAAACTAAATGTTTACTGGTGCGGCTCAACTAAGGGGATAAGGAAGCCATAAAACTGTTTAAAGATATATTGATGCTGATGACAATATGTAACTAGTCAGTCTCCTATAGTTTCCTAAATATAGTATGATCATGGTATTAAGCTAGTCACAGAAAATATTATAAATGTGTTCAAAAAAGGGAAATGTCTCATTGCAGATTCAAATCTTCCTTGGGGAGATGAAATTAATGCATAATAAACTATTAGAAAAACATAGAAAATAGTATCCAATAAACTACTAAATTATGTATTAAGATTAGTTGCTTCATTTATTTATTCATTTAATAATAAGAATCTTATGTGTTTCCCTAAGTCAGGTACATAGTAAAAGCATCTTGAGAGTGCAACAGTATAAGAGTGAAAATCATTCCTATAGCAATACTGTTCATATCTGCTGCAGCTATTAAAGGGGAGTTATAGCACCTGCAACTGCCAAGAAAGAGTCTGACACAGGTCCAGATGGATTTGGTTGGATACTGCTTCAGAATGCACTTCAGTTACCATAAACATCTGAAGAGTTGAGAAATAGCACAATATTGGAGTTTTTTGCTCTTTACATCAAAATGTACCTGCATAATTTTAGTGATTATGTGTATTTGTAATCCCTCACAAACTGACAATTTAGTCTTAAAACAATACCATAAATCAGTCAACTGTCTTACAAACCCCAAATCCAAACTGTTACATACAGGCTGTCTGAAATAAGGATAATGTGAGATCTGGGGATCAATCTTAATCCAAAAAAAAATTTGCCAGGACCATTTCTGAACCAATTTTCCCTAATGTTTCACTTTGGAAAACTACACATGATTGTTGTGTTATGGTGAATCTAAATGTATGTTCTAATCCTGTTACAGGGCTGTGTTAAGTCACTGCTCTGTGGGATGCTGAATCTGCATGGAATGCTAATATGATAAAACACTGGTTATAGGAAATAAATTTTAAAGGATCTACATTTCTAAATCAGGAGGAGCTGCTTTTACTGCTCTAAATATTTCTCTGATAACAATCTATGGGATTCCAGAATTCAATTGACAACTCCATTTTGAAATTGTATATATTGAATTTGATTTAGAGGATGGTCCATCTTTTTAAGAAAAGAAAGAAAATCTAGGCATAGTCTATGATACAAACTTTTCCTCTAACAATAATGCCATTGTTTGAGGGAAATCAAGGAGAAGAGAAATGGATTAAATAGGGTCTTTGTCATTTAGCTTACCACTGGTTCTATCACCAAAAGAAGATAAAGTTTTGAAGTCCATCTATACCACCAACCTCCCTCCAGGAATAGATCTGATCTGAATCTTTCTAAATCTCTTCTTTTAACCTCTTGTTCAAAAGGCCAGGTAAGAGAACTTGCCTGAAACTTTGGGGAGAGTATTGAGAAGGTATTCACTAAAGTTCATTCAGTAAATGAATTATAACAACATAATTATGAAGACCTAACTCCTGTCACAAATTTTAAAAAATAACTCAATTCAGCTTGAGAGCTTTGCAACCATCCAAATCAACAAATAGATTATAAAACTAAGAGAGTAAAGTACAAAGTAAATAAAATGAAATTATTGTATTAGTCAGACTTATGCATGACATCTGCAATTTAAAGAAGTCTATTTTGACTCACAGTTTCAGAAGTTTCAGTCCATGGTGGGTCTGAGGCAGACGTCACGGTAGAAGGACTTGGCAGGAGAATAGCTATTCAGCCCATGGCAGCCAAGAGACAGAGAAAGAGCTCAAGAGGAAAAGGCCAGAGACTTTACAGTTCCCAAGGTCACACCTCCATGGCCCACCCAGACACATCCAGAGTGTGCTTTACTAATTTAGATGTCTCTCAAACAGATCAAATTGACAGTCAAGATTAAGCATCATGATGACTCATCAAAAAATGCTTGAGTCTTGTAAACAGGTCTAGATAGCATAGAACATTGATTTCTACATCACATAGGCTTAAGTGTTCTTATTAGAAGAATGGCAGCAAAAGAAACTCATGGTCAAAATTTATATATTGTTATTTTTGCTTTTAAAGTATGATTACTGTACAATAAATTTATAGATCTAACAAGCACACATATTTTAAACTCAATATTTTATATCTTGACAATTTTTACACTCATATAACTTCCACCCAAATCACAGTAAATAATTAGAAAGTTCTACTTTTCCTTTTGCAGTGAAATCTTCCCCTCAGGGAATAGTATCTGTGTCTATACAGTCCTAAATATGTCTTTGTCAGATACAGGAAATGTAATTCTTTTTTTCCAAATTGTAGTTTATATATTGACATTTCTTTTAAACCGTCTTTCAAAAAATGCTTAATTTTGATCACATCCAAATGTTTGGACTTCAATTTTTCTTTTCCGTTTCATGTCCATACGTCCTATTTTTAAAATCTTTACCTACAACCAGGTCATGAAGTTTGCTTCCTGTGTTTACCCCTAGAAATCTTAGTTTCATTTTTATATTTACTTCTAAGATCTACTCATACCATGTGGGACAAAAATTGAACTTCATTTTTTAGACTATAAATATGAAGTTGTGCAAGAAACATTGAAAAGACTTTTTTCTAACCATTAAATTATCTTGTTGCCTTGTCAAAACTTAATTGACAATATATGTGTATGTAGAAATCTGGACTCTATTTAGTTCCATTATTTGTTGAAATATTAACCATAATACCATAATCTCTTGACTATTTCAAGTTATAATAAGTCTTATAACCAACTAGTTTAGTTCTTCCAAGTTTTTTGTCTTTTTAAAATTTGTTTTAACTAGATCCTCTATTCTAGATCCTTTGAATTGTTGTATAAATTTCAGATTAATGAATGAATTTCTATAAGTAGATTTTGAATGGAATTTCTATAAGTAAATCTTGTAAATTGCATATCACTCATTAAATTTATTTCCTACAATTTGATGTATTTTAATATTAGTGAGAAAGATTTTAAATTTCATTTTCAATATTTATTTGCTAATTTATATTATACATATACTGTATATCATGTGATCTTGCTAAATACACTTAGTCCTTTTAGTATATTCCCACAAATTTCTTAGGATTTTCTATGTTAATAGTCATGTCATCTACAATTGAAGATATTTATAATTTTTCCCCAATGTTGTCATTTCTTTTTCTCCATTGAACTGCATTGGATTTTCAGTAAACTAATAAAAGTAGCATTCCCTAAATGGAATTTTTAGTTTTTATATCCAAGTCAGAACAATTGCAATGACTAATGCTCAAACTTCTTCAGTAATTCATAATGCTACTAAAAGTTTATTTTAGTGCCTGTTTCCTTATATACTTGCAAAAGCTGGATACTGCCATTATTTAAAAACTTTCATTACTCTGATGGATTATAAAGAGACCTATAAGGCTTTAAAATGTGCATAAATATGAGATAAAATATGAACTTTAAAAACATAATTTTAGTAGTATATCACAAATATTAAAAATTGATAACTTTTCTCATTATTACCAACACTCAGTTGGAAAATTAAAATAGTAAATGGAAAACTCAATGGCTAGTCTTTTAACTGCTTAAAAATATATTGATGAGAAAATAGAGAACCTATGGAAAGAAATTTTAAATATAAAGATATATAATATTATTAACTAGACTTGATATAATCACACTGAATTTTAATGCTGTTTGTTTGAGGAACTAACTAGATAAAGTTATTTTAAAATTTAGATCACAGACTAAAGCTCTGAGAACAATAGTAGTAATGAAAAGGAACTGGCTTTCCATCTTTTAGAAGTTAGTTTTAAGCCACAACCACAGCTGGATAGGCATACTAGTCAGGAGAATAAAAATTGCAGCCCATAATTAGGTGGGATAACCAGAGTTGTTATTTTAGTTTAATGGGATTTAATAATAATAAATAATGTGACATTTTATATGAAAAAAACTAGTTTACTTTTTCTTATGTAAAAACAGATTCAGTACAGTTGGTAATATACATATTAAAAGTAAGAAATTGTTTATAGGAGAATAACTTTGGATAAGAGAACTTAATCAAGCTGGGAATTTCAGAAGCCATAAAGGAAATAAATATATTATCAATTGCAATATATTTTAATTTAATAAATATTTAATGCTAAAGAATAAATAATATAAATTTCATTTTAAGTGCTAATATATAAAAACAGAATACATTAAAAGTAAGATTGGGGAGCACACTGACCACATACATGATTAAAAATGAGTTTTTGTAGCAAAAATAAAATCCTAGAGATAATGACAGAAAACATTTAATAGAGAAATAGGTAATAGGTTTAAATAGGAAATTCACTGAAACGGAAATTCAATGGACATTCATATAGATAGACATCAGAATTTTTATTTAAGGAAAATTATTTTTTGTTAATTATTCATAACATTTCCATCATGACTAGAAGTAATCTTCCTTGTTTATTGTATATAATTAAAGTCCCTATCTTATTAAACTTTGGAGGCTTCCAGCTTCTAAATAGTACCTAAAATACTAAGGGTGCTCAGTAAATATTTGATTAATTGAATTCAATTTCAAGAAAATAATTTACATCCTTTATATGCTATATTTCTGACCATAAGAAATGTAATCCATGGTTATAAGGAATAGCATATCTAATTTTATTAGTGGTGTCTTAGAGATATGAAGTCTTTAATACATTTCTCAAGCAATATATTTGTGAGTTACCAATTCTTGGAAATGTGTTATTAATAGAATTGTCACACTTGGAAGAGCAGAAAAGTTGGTGAAGAGTCTTGAAGGAGAAAAGAGTACAGAATTAAAATTTTGGATATTATTGGCATATGGATTTGCACCTCTTCACTGAACTCAAAGGACACTCCATTCTCCTGAAGAGTTATTTGTAACTCTGAACAGCCAGATAATTGCCTGTTAAATAGTGAATGAAAATTGTCAGGGGGTGACTGAAAATGCAAGCCATTTATATTCCTCAAGAGAATTTACAAAGTGATCCTATAGCTCAAAGTAGTTTAAAGGAGAGTGGGTTGAAGGGTCACTGAAGAGAGATGCAACTGATAAAGGTTGATTGGAATTTCTTGTTATATTAGCCAGTTAATGATGTATTTAAATTATCCTGAAGGCTTTTTCATTATACCTTAATGTTCAGAATTTAACTTTTTTTTTTAGTTTGAAAGCCCTAGATGAATTTTTTAAATTTAAAAATGAATAATTCAAGAATAGGATGGAGAGTACTGCTTAGAGCTAGATGAAAAGAAAAGGATAATATGCTGACCTCAAGCTGAAGAAGTCAGCAAAGGTATGTCCTTTCTCAAAGTTGCTTTTGAGTTCTCATGGATATGGTTGTTACAATCAAAGTTAGCACTTCTTTTGGAAAAACAAGGATACATGCACCCTTTGCAAGTCCATCCAGAAATCTAATACTAAAACTACATAACATATATTCAAAGATAAATATGCAGGTATTTTTACTGTAGATTGTTCATAAATAGCAAATACTGAAGACAAAATAAATCTCTAGTGTAGAGTGAAGTTAAATTGATTAGTTCCATTCCAAGGAACTAATTACATACAACAGATCGAATAAATAAGGTGAGAAATTATGCATATTTGTGAAAATGCATAACTGAATATTAAGTGAAACAATAAACAATAAAAAACATGTTTTTTTTAAAAAAAAACTTTACATGGCATTCAAAAATTGGAGGAGCAGATTCTAACTCAAAATTGGTAAAAATAGTTAAAATCTGCAGAGAGCACAGGACTTGAATTGAAGGGGATAAGAAGGGACTTATCATTTTATGTTGTAATTAGGGGGGATTTTAGAAGAAATATATATTATCTTATAATAAAGTTCTAAAAATAATTTATTGATGTTTGTAGTTACTTAGTCACTTGAGGCTCAGAGTTGTAACTCATAAAATTTGTGGAATGCATGCTCCAAAAATTTAATCCTGAGATTGCCCTACAAAATACGGAGTAAAATTTGACTCAGTTTTTGTTCAAATCTCCACAAAACTTTAACATATAAAATACTGTACTTCTTATTCCTTATTAATAGTTATTTAATACTAAAGAACATTATATAGTTATTTATTTAAAGTCATATTTTAGAGCAACTTTTAAATAACATCTGTTGCTTTTCTGGCTTATTAACCATTTCTGTGTTTGCTTTACTATCTATAATTTTTAAAATCTCATCCCAGTAGCTAATATCATACACAGCCACTAGTATCTTGAAGGAAGTATGTTTGTGATAGCAGATTTTCTAACATGCTGCTTACTTGCCTCTCCACAGAGTCTTCTTTCACTTAGTGATGTTCTTTTCTTCTTCAGGTAAAGTACAAGAGATAGAAAGTGTCTGTATATTGAGATAATGGGATTTGTATAATGCTGTTTCTGAGTCAGCAGCAGCATCACCTTGAGAACATGTTAGAATCAGAAACCGGGGGATGGGCAAGTGTTGACACATTTGTCAGGTGATTCTGATGTAGAGTCCAGCTTGAAAAAACACAGAATTATATACCATGACTACTTTCCTCCCATAAATAAAATGGTCCTTCTCAAATTAGCTTCTTTTTGTTTTTCCTCCTCTTTCATCAATTCATTATTTTAAAACCTGAAGCTATATGTAAAACTATACTCCTCAAATTGACTGTTCTGTCCTTTTCAGCCCCTAAATACTTGCACTGTAGAAACTCGAGAGTTATTTTCTTAAATAGTATATATCCATAAAGAGTAGCAGAATATTTGGCAAAGTATAAAAATAAGAAATTTTTTCAAAAGACATTTATTCAGAAACGTGCTTAATGTTTATGCATAGGCACTGTACAATTAATAATACATATTGTATTTTCTAAATGCATAGTTAACAATTAAGATCTCATTTTCTATATTGAGAGCAAAATTAAATTTCAGAGGCTTCATAAGTAAAAATACAGTAAAAGAGAAAACAACCATCTTACTTTATTTGAAAGGGTATAAGAACCAAAATATTTACTCCAGAAAAAAAAATTGAAGTTATTTAATCATTCTTCCTCTAAATTCAGTGATGTTCAATACAATTAAATCAGAACTGCAAAAAGCATGATTAAATAAAATTTTTATAAATGCTCCTTTAAAAATGTTTTCACTATTGCGGTTTACAGAGATTGTAATTGTTACAAAATTTTAAGGAGTGCCTGGTAAGAATCACTATATTTAATTTCAAGTAACAGGTAGGCAGCAAACCCTCCTGGAAATATCACTTGGAAGAAAGGAATGTTTCTCTTTAAGAGTACAATGGAAAGTTATCACTGGTTTTTCATTGTTATTGTATTTCCTTACCATGTGGAAAGAATTTAAGTAACTTTCTGCTTCCTTGAGCTTACTGCTTAGAAAGGAAAATAAAGATTTTTTAAGAAACTGTAAACTTTTAAGAACAATTTCAGCAGTAAATTTTGATAGGATAGAGATAAAATCCCTCACCTGAGTTCCCGGACTTTATTGTAGGTAAGATTCCAACGCTGAACATTAAATGACCCTAAATCCTATTTCCCATTTGAGTTCCCAGAGATACCAGCAGACCTGGGGCAAGGCCCAGTAACTTGCGTTTGTAACAAATATACTGAGATAATTTTGACAAAATGACTTAAAGTCTACAAGAAAACTGGCCATTATTTGATGTCTCCATTGATTCCAAGAATAAAAAGCTGTATGATAATTAATAGGTGGTGGATCTGAAATGTTATACCAAGATTTTCAAAAAATGTTTTCATTGGAACATTAGTTCTGGAATGTACTGGGATGGGTGTTTCAGAAACAAAAAGTCGTGTGATTAAAAATGTTAAAAAAATTCTGTATTGCAAATCCTACTTTGGGAAATTTGTTTCACGAGGTCTATTAACACAAAAAGTCCTCTAAAAATACCTCAATTAAAACTTTTTATGTTTTACTTAATAGTTAAATAGATATTTACAAGAGAAATAACATTTTACCTTTAATAACATTTTCTTAGAATGATACACTTGTTTTGAATAGATTGCTTTAAACTGTAAAATTTTATCCTGTTGCAAATAGAAAAAAAAAGAGTATAGCATTGAAAATAGGAGGGGAATAAGAACAGTTTTGGGCTCAGATCCAAATTAGGAAGTTTCTCTACCTGCCAGAAAAGGAGCTGAATAAATTCTGCCTACTCCATTATTTTTATTTTTATTTATTTTTGGTACTGGGGATCAAACTCGGGTTCTTGAGCTTGTGCAGCAGGCAGCGAAACCACTGAGCCAAATCCCCAGCCCCCTACTCCATTATTTTGGAGCACCACAAAATATAAAACAGAGGACACTCAGATATGAGAGCAAAGTGGGTGCTTAAAAATGTCTCATTGGTGCTCTTCTCCATTTCTTGGAGGCAACTGTTCATTCTTCTAAGACTGTCAGGCACTTGGCAATATATTCTCTCACTCTGGACTTGCTTTTCCTTATGCCAGGGTTTCAGATGTCCGTCTATGAATCATTTACTGGAGTTCCATCCACCTTTCATATGACCTGCTTGAATACAAATCAAAACTGTGCTGATGGTAGTTTTTTCCCCAATTTGGCTCTAATCAGGTTTACAGACTCCCACAGCCTTTATTTGAGAAACTCTGAAAGTGAATACAGATTTCTAAACACTGTCATCTTTGCTATTGGGAAGTTCAAACTTCCCCTCTAAAGTTCAATAATTGAAGTTCTTCTTTTAAACTTGAATAAACTTGAACTTTCTTCCTGTTGGGTGGGCATGTGGCAGAATTTAAGGCACATGACATGCTCTATTTGCCAGATAAAACATAGAACATCCAGTTACATTTGAATTTAAGGGAAACAATTTTTAGGTAAGTAAGTTCTATGTATTTGGGACATAATTATATAAAAAATTGTTTGTTGTTTGTCCATAGTCAGTCTCCTCTGACACCAAACTATTCTCTAACCCTCCAGACACCAATCATTTGTTCCACAATTCAGTTCTGACTCTACTCAGAGTTAGCCCAGGCCTCCAAACATAAAGGCTAAATATCAGAAGATACTACTTCAGGTGTTCAGATACTAGATACAAATCCTGGGTTTCTGGTTATAAATTGAAGGTTCCCATGAACCCCTCTTCAGGATTGATAATTTGCTAGAAAGGATCACAGAACTTAACAAAACAATTTCCTTACTATTACCAGTTCATTATAAAGTATACAATTTAAATTGCCAGATGAAAGACATGTATAGGGTAAGGTATGGGAACAGGGAGTTCACAGAGCTTCCATTTTTCCTTGAGTGCACTACCATATGAGCATCTAAATGTGCTTATCAACCCAGAGGCTTATCACTTCAAGAGATTTTATTGAGTTTACTCTCTATCCTCCCTCCTGCCCTTCTGGAAGAATTATAGTGAGGCTAAGAGTTGCAAACCTCCAGCCATTTTTCAGGTGACCACCTCATCCTTACTTAATTTGCACAAACTCAAGTATAATCAAAAGAGGTTCATTAGGAAGAGCAAAAGACATTCCTATCCCTTGGAGAAATCAAGAGTTTCAAGAGTTCTGTGCCAGAAACAAAAAACAAAGATCAAACATCTTTCATACCATAGTCTAAAAAATTCAAATGTTACTGAGAATATTGTATTTTTATTTGATAAGTCTGATAACCCTATACCCAAGAAACTTTTCCTCAAATCTTTTCCTCAAATCTTTTTTTTTTGTATCCACTCTCCAACATTTTTTATCCTCTAAAAGTGAGTAATTACTGTGGATTCCTGAAATGTTACTGGACACCTCTGCAGAAGGCTCCAATCTCCTGCCCAGTGTATGATGCAGGCTTGAGGGAAAAAAAACTAAAGGAAAAAAAACTAAGAAAGACAGACAGCAGGGCTCAGGACGACCAATGTTGGTGCAACTGACAAAGGCACTGGCCAGTCCAAGCCACTGATTTTTATTGGCAACCAAATAGGGTAAAGGTGAGCTATGTGCAAGAACAGCAATTGTGCAGTTTCTATGGAAATTAATGTAAGCAAGGCCTGTAAAAGGCAAGACAAAGCATTGTCGAATTAGGAACAGAATAGACAAAATATATGGTTTGTAATTAGAACATTATCATTCTAGTAAGAAGGTTTTAATTGTGGGAACAGAATTTGGGTGACAGTTACTTTGACCTCAGCACATAGGCTTCAGCCAGACTCACTATAAACAAGACAATTGTGGGGTTAATTTTTTTACAGCCTGCACTGCTTACAGCCTGCTTTGGGCATAATCAATATTACAGTCTCCTGTAAGTAATCAGTTATGAGAGGTGCAAAACTGCTTTTCAGGATTTTTGCACTCAGTTTCCTTGGGCACTTTACTGTGAAATTCCTAATATTTGATATCCTGTAACATCAGGTGAAATATAACTTAGCAATTGGCCATACTGTTAGTAGCAGGCATTTTCCTGAATATTGGAGATAGCAAATCCTTATAGAATTATTCTTGATTTTTTAAGAGAATTTTGAGCATTCACACATCAAGACTAAAACTATTTTCTGACATAAGGAATTTGTGTCCAAGTAGTAAAGTTTAGCATAAAAAACAAGTCACACAAAGAAGTGAATCAGTGCACATTAAAGTGGAAAAAAAATGATTATAGAACACATACAGAATCAGCAAGTTTGGCAAGCTGTAGTTAGAAGTTTCCACCACTTCTCAGAGGATAAGAAAATCAAAATTAGTATAAGGACAAACACTGAGCATTTATAATTTTTGCATAACTTTTGCAAATTTTATTTTTGTTAGCTGGTTGGCAGATACTTTAGGGAAATCACCTACACCTGTGGTGGTGGTGGGGAACTGTTGCCTCTTTAAATAATCCCTACTATTCCTTCAAGTTGTTCTTTTGTTTCAGATAAGACCTTTCAGAGAAACCCACAAGGAACCAGCCAAAATGGCTGAGTCATCTGACTCATTCTTTTAGGTAACCTAAGTGAACTTTGCTCATTATAATTTTTCTCACTATAATGCTAAATTTTGCACCCAGGAGGTGGTCCTATCTGACATGCTTTGAGCATGTAAAGCATGATCTCAAATTGAACACGCTCAGAAATGTGCCCTTCTCTGCATGTGATGACAAGTCTCCCCAGTAGGAATATGTATGTTTCCTTATTGAAAGTTCCTTGCTTCCTTTGTTTAGGGACATAGTGCTGTGGGAGTTATCTCCAGTGCTTCTCTTACTTGCTCAAGTAATAAAACTCTCTTCACCCTCTTATCTCCTGGTTGTGCTTACGGGTTTTTTACTCACTAAATGGTAAAATTATTACTTCCTGTGACATTTTCATTGTGAATTGTCCTTTTTATGTCTAATGAATACTTTTTGTTGTTTTCACAAAGAACCAAGTTAACCAATTCAAGCAGGTCTTATTACAGATACATATCTGGACCCATGCAGGGTAGCCTACACCTCTCAGACTACAGTATGATCTGGGTTCTGTTTGGTTAGTGAGCTTACAAAAAAATTATGGGATGTCATTGTTTTTGATCTAGGATCCTCTACATCTCAACAGACAAGACTGAAAAGCCAAATGGAGTTGCTCATACTAAATTAAGCAGATCTGAGAGTGATAACAGCCAAATTTCCCAAACTTTCCTGAAAGGGCCAATTTCAATAGGTATGATATTTTTTCTCTGGTATAATGTCTACAAAGAAAAGTAACATGAAGTAACATGATATTAACCACTAGATTTTTCTTTTCCCCTATGGTTTTCTCTCACTATCTCCTTATAAGGAGAATAACTTTGAAATGCTTAATCTGTTCTTTGTTTTCTGCTTTTTTCAGCCTTCTCTGTCTATAAAACCAACTAGCTCAATGAAACACTTACTCTAGTATGGAATGAAGTGTTGCCCAATTCTAAAATTTAAAATAAGGCCAATTAAGGGTTTTTTTAAACTAAATTTCTTGTAATTTTATCTTTAACAGTGAGTTTTAGAAAATATTTAAGAATTTGAGTTACCAAATTCAAGTGATATACTTGGAACAAACCCTCAGAAAGGATCTGACTCTAAGGAAGAATTTTACCTATGTTAGAAAACAAGATTCTCTGAGGGATTATAAAAAGATTGTGACCTATACAGACAGGCACTTAATATACTTGCCAGTGTTTGGGGAGGGGGGTTTCCTAGAGTGTGATTGCTTCTACTTATGCATGTGAAATATTACTAAATGTTGCCAACATCTCCATAGCTGTAGAAATGTATAAGTGCCTGTTTTCCCAGTCTCACAACAGAGCATATAAGAAAAGTTTTACATTTTTGTCCCTCTCATAGGCAAGAAGTAATACCACAGTAGAGTTTTAATTTGCAGTTCTCTGATTACATTTTATTTCTTTTTTTATTTGCCCATTTTTAAATCAAGCATAGACTTTGTTCAATTTTCAGAAGGGTTTTTATATTAGGGATAATAACCCATTGCTTATAAGTTGAAATATTTCCTAGCTTGTGTTTTTTTTCAGCTAAATGATATTTTTAGTTATATGCAAAAAAATTTTTCTCTACTTCATCATTTTAAAGTATACCATGCATGTATATTTATTATTTTCTTGTTTACACTGAGATCTTTGGCCCTTTATCCTGGTCTTTGATGTAAAGAATTAATTGAATTTCATCATTTCCAATGGTATTACAAAATACTTATTGTTCTTTATTGACTCAAGATATCTCCTTTATCCTGTATTATGTTTTTGCATATACTGGATCTGTTTATAGATTTTATTATTTGGTTCCTTTGCTCTAGAAAGTATTATGCACAAATGTCACTCTTAATTATTGCTATTAAATGTTATAATATCTCAGAAGGTGAGCATCCCTCCCAGACACAGATAACCAGCTTCCTGCCTCATTGATCTTCATAATTCTGGGAGTTCTCTGGATATTCTTTACGCTTATTTTTCTTTGTGAACTTAGTTCATTGTAACATTGAAACATGGTAGTTCCAAGCAAAAAAAAATTTTAACATATGTTTATATTAGTACCATAAAATAATTTAGGAAAAATGGAATCTCTAGTAATAAATTTTACACCAATATATATGTTCTGCTTTCCTAGTTGTTCAAGTCTGCTTTTATATATTTATGTTATAATTATTTATATCTTTTAAAATTTTAAATGGAATCTTCCTTTCTCTTACATCTTCTAACTAATTTAGTTTTACATATATGAAGTTTATCTATATGAAGTTTCCAATTTTTGAATGTTAGTTGCCATTGTACTGAATTAGCATGTTATTTGCAGTGGTTGTTCTTTAATTCTCTTGACTTTTCCATACATTCCTTATTAAAACACCATTGCAAAAAGAATTGAGGATGTAGCTCAGTGGTAGAGCGCTCTTGGGTTCAGCGCTCGGTACCATCACCACCACCAAAAAAAAAAAAAAAATCCATCACATTCCTGCTTTTATACCATAATCCATCACGACCTTTTTCTCATAGTCTAGCCTCAAAATTTAACCCCACAATGCCAGAACAATGTTATTTTATATAAGTTTCACTGATAAAACAACAGCCACTAGCCATATGTAGTTATTAAAATTAAAAACCATATAAACTGATTATAAGCCTAATTAAAGCAAAAGCTGAAATGAATAGTAAAAGAAAACAAATAATAGCAGTACCAATTAAATAATTAGTTGTTTGTGAGAAATAATAGATTCAATAAATCATTGGCTAACTAATTCAGAGATTGCAGAGAGAGAGAGGGAGAGAGGAAGAGGAGATAGAGAGAAACTATAAGCATATAAATGCTTTAAAATGGAAATCATAATGAGGGAAATAATTACAAATACAGAGGAAAACAAAAAACATAAATTACCAAATACTTTCTTTGTTTTGTTTTGGTTTTTGCAAATGAAGATGTGAGTAAAATAAATGATAGAGAAGTTCTCTGATAAAACTTACATTAACAGAAATTATCCACATGAATAAAAAAGTATAAAACAGTCATTTTACTCAAGCTTGATTGAAATATTAATTGAAACCAAAAGACAAGAGTCATAATTTTATTAAATAAAAACCTTTGGGTAGGAAAGAAAATTCGTAACTCAGTTGCTTTTTAGAATATAAAATCTAAGATATTCTTTGACTTTTATTAGAAATGGTATAAACCACTTATGAAAAAATATAAAATTAAGAGCAACTACAGAGAAAATGTGAGCATACAATGAAAAATACAGTGAAATTCTATTTAAGTTCTATTTCTATATATTATGTATCTTGGCATCATAAGATTGAGTATATGTCTGAATAACCTTATCAGAGCAAAGTCTTCTGCTTTTTAACTGTAAGTAATTTATCACCATGTACTTCAAATATGATCCCTAAACTCATATGTACAATTACTGTAAAATCTGATTTTCTTTCTTGTCATGATAAATTATGTTAGTTTGAATGTGATGGTTTCGGGAAGTTTTATTTTATCATCTGCAGTATGTGTAATGGTGATGCCCCAAAACATGTGCACAGGTATAATACTTGGAACTTGGGAATATGACTTTAGTTTGTAAAAAGGTCTTTGCACATGGAGTGTAGTTAGGGATTTTGAAATTAGATCATTTTGTCTGAGTGGGCTCTAAATTCAACACAAGTCTCCTTGGAAGAAGCTGCAAGAGGAAGGGACAGATTCGCTCCTGGCTTATTTAGACATAGCACAGCCTTGCTGTTTTGGACTTAATTTTAGACTTCTGGACTCCAGAATTGTAAGAGAATGAAGTGCTAATGTGTTATGTTCATACTAATGCTGTGAAGATTACTTTGTAATCTATAGACTCGCTTTGCTTTATAACTACCCAATATAAGTGCAGCCAGAAATTTGCTTTCCAATAAGAAACCATTACAATAATTTTCCTTAAATATTCTAGTAGAGAGATGTTTGAGAAAAATAACTTTATTATTTTAGCAGATTCCTCTTACATCCAACTCTAAACCTTGTATCTTTCACAAGTAAAATAAATAAAAACCATAAATTAATAATGGAAGAAACTAGGAACGTATTGAAGCTTTTTCTTACTTACTTCTCTGCCTATTACCACAATGTAAGCTTCAGAAAATTTTACATTTACAATTTTAAGCTCATTGAGCAATAGCTAATCCTACAATTGAATTATTTAAT
>NW_004624732.1:37964201-38040648 GCF_000247695.1 Heterocephalus glaber
GTTGAAGGGAGGACTAGGAATGGGGAAAAAATAAGAACCAAGACGCATCATGTAAAGGTACAAGTTCCCAATGAGAAATGTAAATGTGTTGTATACCTAAAATGTACCAATAAAAGAATTTAAGAAAAAAAAATTCACATCTTCTTTATCCAGTTTCCAGTTGATGGGCACATGGCCTGTTTCCAAGCTTTAGCTATTACAAACTGTGCCGCTATAAACATGGGTGCACATATATTGTTGTGGTATGATTCTTTTAATTCTTTGGGGAAGATACCCAGAAGGGGAATAGCTGGGTCAAATGGGACCTCTAGCTCTAGGTTTTTTGAGCTATCTCCATACTGATTTCCACAGTGGTTGCACCAGTCTGCACTCCCACCAACAATGGAGCAGGGTTCCTTTCTCCCCACACCCCTGCCAGCATTTGTTATTGGTTGATTTCTTGATAGCAGCATACCAGTATATACTCTTATAAATGTTGATAAAAATTTTAGAGAATATAAAATTAGTACATTAATAGAGTAAATCTTGTATAAATTATCTCTCAATATAGACTGCTTCAATAAACAGAAGTGTAGAAAATCAACATTACAAAGTTGGAGGATTAATGAAAACAGTGGGTTCCAGTGCAGATAAAATTTGAACATCTTACTATAAATTTTTAAAGCATAAATAAATGGTAATGGCACCATCATATGTTATAATAAGCTACTGCAGAAATTTTCAGTCAAGCTAACACCTCATAATATTGTCCAGTTTTATCCAATGGGATCAAATGATGCAAAAATGAAAACCATTACTATTTAAAAGGATGAATGAAAAATATAAGATGACTGGCAATCATATACTACTAAAAATAAAAACTGAAAAAGTAAGTAAGAGATGGTTTAAAAATAAGATTACTCGGTTCATTTAGAGCATCAAGATAATCACTTATCTTCGAAAACACCTGTAGTTTTCTTATATACAGATTATATGTAGTAAAGAAAAGAGTTCATTATTAACAGCAAAAGAGTGGTTGAAATGCACTGACCTCCTTTACTTTTAAGCTCACTTTACTCTATAACTTTCCATATAAGTGTTACAAAAATTTTCTTCCCAGAAATAAAGGATGAAAATATTTTTACTTAAATTTCTTAATGGAAATCTGTTTGAGGTAAAGTATAGAAAATTTAAAAAAAATAAATTTTTAAAAATAAAGTACAGAAATTGTATATTAAAAAAGGAATTAAGATGTGTTATATACATGTACTAAGTCCACACAAGGATCATAAATATTATGTACTGCAAACATGTACAAAAAACTTTTAAAAAAGAAAAAGGAAGGAGATGAAGAGATGGATGAGGGAGGGAGGAGGAATTCAAACGTATTATGTACTTGAGTCAACTTCTTACAAGGAATGTACTACATTCCTTGGAAGCATTATGTACTACACACATGTACTAATATTAAATAAGTAAATAAATAACTGACTGTTGAAGCAAATGCAATGAGCTCTTGGTTCAGCCTGGAGGTACTGGCGAGTAACACTGCCAAATGAAAATATACTCCAGGCCATGTGGACAATTTTGAGTTTCTAGTATCCACATTAAAAAAGTTTTAAAAATGAAAAAAGAAAATTATATACCTATATTTATTGCAGACTTAATTTGCCCTTACTAATAGCTGATAATTATGCTCTATGGCAGTGGTGGTGAACCTATGGCATGCATGCCACAGCTGGCTGTTTGTATCTTTGAAAGTTCTAAAAGGTTCACCATCATTGCTCAATAGTAACATCCTAAGAGAATGGATATATATACGTGAAATGAACATATGCATGAATATCCATAGCAAGGGTATTCTTAGCAAAACATGCAGACAATCCAAATGTCTACCAATTTCTGAATGAATAAACAATTTGTCATACATCCATACAATGGAATGTTGGTCAATAATAAAAGTGAACAGACTATTGATATGAACAAAAACACAGGGTTTAATAAAGGCTGATATACTCAGATGATTTGTTTCTAGAATGTAGACACAATGAAGAGCCCCAAGTTGAAAAAGTCATGAGTTTACTTTAAAAAGTAATCAAAGTATATTTTTAAGTTAAAAAATACAAATAAGCAATTAATTAAAGTACTTGTCATCCAATTTCTGGATTCAATGAACAATTGCCAATATGTGTAAATACAAATCAGAGGACAAAAAGGTGTATGGATGGATTTCCAAACATCCAGGACTGAGGGAAGAGATTTTATTCTTGCAGATATTTTATAAAATTCATTAATTGTCAGGTATCTGAAAATCCCCAGAATTTGAAAGTCAGAGATGAATCTCTAGAGTCTCTTAAGGTTTTGCTTTGTTGTTGTCTTTGTTTGCTTGTTTGTTTGGTTCTAGGAGTATGTGATTTTCCCCATGTGAGAAAAGTCATCTGGAGAATGAAGATCCAATCATAAAGCTGTTATTTGCAGCACTGTGCTAGGTCTATTATCAATTGAGTAACTGATTTTAGATCATTTCCTCCAAGAGAGGAATAGAAGCAGAAATCATGATATATTTTAATTATCCTCTATAACTGGTGGTACAGAAGGCAGAAGTTCAAATGTAAAATTATACTCTGGCTTCTATTTCTTCAAATCATAAGGATTAAAGACCTTTAGTTATAACAACCTCAGGTACCAAAATACGTACCCTAGTTTAAGGTGCAATTGCCTTTGAATGTGTCTGAAATTTGCATGCTTAATTATTCTTTTGGTAAGTAGGCCATATAAAAAAGTTTGAGCCTGTGAGCCAACAGAATGAGCACTGTTGGAATGTGTACTTTAAAGCTTGTTATGCTTCATATTGCCCCTGAAGGCAGTTCACGATTAAACTTTACCTGAGAACTCACACTCTCACACACACACATATAGGAGCTAAAATCGAGAATCTAAATAATAAGTAACCAAGGGCTTATTTGAACTGACCCAACATGTACTTAACTCAGGGTCAGACTATAATGAATCTGCTGTCAGACGGCCTTTGAAGGCATCCCTCACTCGGAATGTGTACGTGCTGTGGTGGTGGTGGTGGTGCTGTGTATAGACATTCAACAGGATTTACTTCAGAAAAGTAAAAGGGTGACGGAGAAAACAAAATGATTAAGCTTCAGACAAAATACATTGAATTCTCAGATTCTAAATAAAAAGTCCATAAAGTCAAAAACATATATAATGTATATTATTGTATATTATACAATAATATACATTATGTATATTATTAGATTACGTACATAATGTGTATTATGTCATGAATATAAGATGATATTAAAATAAAAATGTTAAACAAGACAAAGGGTGTGATTATAATGCAAATTTTTCCCTACCACTGTCCATTTAAACCTATTCTTTATGTGTACTGGCTATGGCACCATAGAGACACAGAACCAATAGTACACTATAGTCCTTCTTATCCAAGGTTTTTGCTTTCTGTATTTTCAGTTACCTATGATCAACTACAGCTTGAAATTATTAATGCAGAATTCCAGATATAAACAATTCATAAGTTTTAAATTGTATACTGTTCCAAGTAGCTTAATGAAATCTCTTTTCCACCGTAGATGTGAATCAACATTCTCCAGAACATTTACACTATACATGCTTTGTATCTGTTAGTCACTTAGCAACCTTGATTATCAAGTGGACCACTGAGGTATCACAATACTTGTGTTCAAGTAACCCTTATTTTCCTTAATAATCTTTTCTAAGTGTAAGATGAGTAATACTGGGAAGCCAAAGAGAAATCATAAAGCACTACCTTCAGATGAAAAGGCAAAAGTTCTTAACTTAAGCAAAGAAAAAGATCTTATGCTAAGGTTCTTAAGAATTATGGTAAGAATAAATCTTTTATGTGTGAAGTTGTAAATAAGAAAAAAATTCATGCTAGTTTTGCTGTTGCCTCTTAAACTTCAAAAGTTATGGCCACAGTGTGTGATAAGCATTTAGTAATTTACCTCACTTTATGTCAAGAAGATATTTTGAGAGGGAGTGGGACAGAGATCATATTTCTAACTTTTATTACAGTATGTTATATTGTTCCATTTTATTTTAGTTATTATTAATTTCTTAGTATGATTAACTCTTAAATTAAACTTTATTGTAGGTTTGTGTGCACAGAAAAATACATAGTATACACAGAATTCAGGATTACCCATTGTCTCGGGCACCCACTGGTGGTATTGGAACGTACATGTATAATTTACATATGTATACACACAGAGAAAGACAGATTGACTTTAAGAACTTGGCTCAAGTGATTTTGGGCTCTGGCAAGTGCAAAATCTATAGGACAAGCCAGCAAGCTGGAATTCAGGCAGGGGTTGATATTCCAGGCTTGAGTCTAAAATCCACAGAGCAGGCCAAGCATCTGAAACTTCAGGCAGAATTTCTATATTGCAGTCATGAGGCTAAATTATTTCTTCAGGGTATTTCAGCATTTTGCTCATAAGGCAGTCAAGTGATCAGATGAGGACCACTCATATTATGAAAAGTAACCTGCTTTACTCAGCCTGATTTAAATGTCAGTCATATCTAAAAATTACCTTCACAGAAACTGCCTGCACTGATGTCTGTCCAAAGCACTGCACACTGTAGGCAAATTGACACATAAATAATCTGCAGTTTGGATGAAGGCAACCTGTTCATGTGGTCACATTTGCTTCTTCCCGTGCTCTTGGATGACATTACACTAATCAAAGACCTACTTCAAATCCAAGGCTTAAAGTTTCTTGGGAAAGGCAAGAAATAGGACTTCAGGTTACAATTCCATGAGAAATGTAGTCTCCTTATTGACTCTCACTTTGAATGTGGTAATTTGAATCACTATTTATTTGTGGAAAATTTACATAGTATTTCTCAGACCATCAGTTTCTGCAGTCCTGGGCTTTGATTTTTTTTCCCACTTGTCCCTTGAAGTTATCACACTTCACACTTTAGGAGAAAATTTAGGAGAAACACAACAGATCAAAACCATCTATCATTTTACTTAAATTATGTTTTAGGTTTCAAAAGAAGAATAAACATAGCCTAACATTATTTATGAGGCTAAACTTGAAGTTTTCAAATTTCCCAATATAATATGTAATTTCCAAATAAAACCACTTATCAAAATATAATAAAATTATTAAAAACTGATAGAAATGATTAACACTTTAAAGCAAGAACCTCCTCATATTTTGCTCCATAGAATGACAATAACTGCAGTGATAAAATGAAGGAAGGGAATAGTTTGTGGTCAGGTAAATATGGAAAAAGCTGTGATAAATATTTTCTGTTCAGTTCTCTGCACTCTGTATAGTATCCCTGCCTATATAAAGGAGAAATGTGCTGATCATGGTGTAATTCAAGCACTCTGGATGCCTGTAATTCAAGCAGTCTAGCAGGCTGGGACAGGAAGATTGCAGCTCAAGACCAGCCTGGGCAACTTAGAAAGACCCTGTTTAAAACTTAAAAAAAAAAAAAAATTAAGGGTTGGGAATGTAGTTCAGTATGAAGGCCCTGAATTCAATCCCCAGGCTCCTCCCCACCAAATGCACATATGTTTTGATCAAAGCCACAATGAATATTAAAAATTTTAAAATGCATTACAGTAAAAGGCACATTTCCATTAATCTCTCTCAGAATAACTCTCTTGCTTTGAACACACTTATCATCATTCTTACCACTTTCTGAAGCAGTTCTAGTTCTCTTTCATGTCTTTAATTGTGCAATCATGGTTGCCTCAGTGTCCCGAATCCATTCAAAATGTCTGGCAATTTCTATCAAATAAAAACTTTACAATATGTCTTCATCTACCTTATTCACTGGATTTGGCAACATGTGACTTCTGGCTCTTCCTCAAAGTAAAAATTACCTTGAAAAGTAAACATTTTAAATTGAGTCAGGATATTGAGGCAGCCACAACAGTACAACTAAAGATGTTTGTGAAAAAGGACTCCCAAAGGTGTTTAAAAAGAGGCAGGAAAGATAAGTGTGCTCACAGTGATAAGGGGTATTTTGAGGGGGGATTAATGGAAATATGTCATATACTGTAATTTTTTTAAAAAAAATTAGACATTCATATTTTTATCATAGCTCATACTTTGCTATGCTTTTTGAACATATTTTAATACCATATTTTATTTTTACCTAGATTATCCCCAAAGACTTGTGAGCCACAGCATACACTTTAGAAAAATGCTTCAAAGATAATGGCTGGGTTCCCTGGATTCTGTTCTTTCCAGAAGGATGACCAGACTACCTGGCACAAATCCCCAGTAAAAGGGTGAGAACTGATCACAGGAAAGGCTGCTTCACAGGTGTGCAGAGGTGTGGCAGCAAGTTCATCCCAGTATGTGAAAGTGTCCCAAGGCCATATGTTTCTCTGCCCTCTTGGAAAGGTGTCCTCATGAATGCTGGCATTAAAGTCTGTGAGTGAGGTGCATGGAGGGGGTGTGACTGCTGGCCTTGGTGCTGTCCTCTGTGAAGGTCACAGGTCATGCTTCTGTACCCAGGAGCCAGATGCAGGATCCATTAGCAGCCTAGCATCCCACCCTAGGGAGCCCAGGGAAGACCTCATTTCCAGAGTACCACATCTTTCTCTCGTAGTAGTCTGCAAGAAGAGAATTTCTTCTATTGAGATTTCCTTTCTTTCTGTTTTGGAGACTGTTTAATTGTAAATAGTTCAGTCTGTTTTGTTTATTAATAATATATTTTTCTTGTAATTTATAATTTGCATATCAGTCACAGTCTATTTTCTGTGCACCCCTAGGATTCCACTGTATAAAAGTTTTACCACCAAGACAAATCGAAGAAGGTTTTTCTTATTATTAGGGCTGAGAAATCATTTTAATACTTACTTGTCCCTTTTTATTTGCTGTGGTTTTAAAAATCCATTTTAATCAATTTCTAATACCCACCTAATCTAGTACTAATTGACTACTGTAATTTCCTCTTTATTTATTAAGCATTTTCTTTACTCATATCTCTTTCAGAGGAAAAAAGTGTATTCATGTCTGTGTTTGTGTGCCTATATACCTTTGAATCATTAACGTTACTTGGAAAATGTTAAATTAATTGAAACAATATTTAAAATAATTTGGAAAAAAAATTTATCTTTATTGAAATATCGAGATTTTTCTCCAGGAATTGCCAAGTTCCTCTGTTCTAGTCTTTAATTCAACCTTTCATATTTAAGATCCAGTGCCCTTCTACACATGTCTGAGCTGTATATAGTCTTTTTTTTTTTTTTTTTTTTGCTACCAGGGATTGAACTCGGTTCTTTGAGCTTGCGCAGCAGGCGGCGAAACCACTGAGCTAAATCCCCGGCCCTGTATGTAGTCTTTTGACTCCACACTGTACTGTATTTAGATTGATGCTACATTTTATTGCCATTCTTGCTTCTGTTTTCTTTTCTCATAATTTCTCAGTCACTCAGTCAATTCATCTGAAAATTCCACTTGGCTTCTGCTTCTGCTTTTTTTGGGGGGGGTACATATCTTGATTATTTTTCTCAAACAGTAATAAATATTAGAGATAGGGGGATTAAAATGTGGCTCTACTTCACTCTGTAGCTACCAGAATTAACCCCATGACAGTTCTGTGGCACTATCTGGCACTTTGTTAAATATTCTTGCTCTCATAGATTGAGTTTTAATTTTAATTAGTTTACACTAATGTAGCATTCTTTCCATAATGAATGTCATTGTAATTGGGATTGTGGACTGACTTCTCAAGTAATAATGAAAGTTACTAACAAAAGACCATCCCATCCTAACTTAGAACATCAAATAAATTTAACTTCCCCATCTCATTTGCAATTATTTTCTTAGATTTCATTATATCAAAAGAAAAAGAGCTATGTTATTCATATTTCTCTTACCTAGCTCTGAATTACATTTCACAATTATGATAATCAACAGTCTGTAGAAAATGGTATATTTATAGCAACATGGTAACCAACTTAATTAAGTTATATCAGAGATGAACTGAAATCTCTCTGTTCTTTCTCTTGATCAGACAATTTTTGTCATGGTCTAGAAACTCAGATGGAATTACATGGTTTGATTGCTTTTTAAACTGATTATTGAGCTCTCTAGATATTTATTGGTTCCTCTGGATCTTTTATCCACATTTATAAAGTGCTATATCTAATTGGTAAATCTGTTCCACTTACACTTGTAAATTGCCCCTTTGTTGGTCAAATTGTATTTAACAGCACTCGACTTTATTATGCAAAGGAATTTAATTAAATAATTTTTTTAGATCTTAAAGGTGTTTCACTGATTACACGTGACAAATCAGACAAACTATAGCCATCACAAGGACTGGAGCTTCCATAATCATTCAACATATTATAGAATTAATCAATATTATTTATAAATATGGGTCACAGCAACAGATTAAAACTTCATTTACTTCAGCACAGTTTACATTATAGGAAAACTCAGCTGAGTACCAAAAAATAATATTGAGAATTCAATATATGAAGAAATCCACATTATTTGATGATACAAATTTAGAGGCAAAAGAGACATCAGTTATCGTCTAGCACAACTTCCAAATAAGGCAAATATCCCTTAGTTATGTATCTGATAAGGGCTAGGCACTTTTCATATAAATAAGTTCAACAGTATGAAATATCACTCACTCATTGGGAATCCCACTATATCTAAAGGCACCAGAGAGATATCACATCCTCATAGAGAAGCCTGCATCCTCTAGAGCCAGACTATATAGATTCAAATTCTATTTTTTGCTATCTCCTCACTAGGAAACTGGGAACATTTTACATAATTCCTGTACTTCAATTTTGTGACATATAAAGTTGATTTCTATAAATATTAAACTGATAAATGTGTATAAAGACACAAAGTTAATATTCTGCAAATACTTAGCATTTCATGAAAGCAACAATAGTTTAAATTTCTTTTAATATACTAAGTCCCAATCTATCTCCCAGTACCTTCCATTCATTGGTTCTAGCTCTAATTCTGAAAGTACATGTTGTAAAATGTATCCATTTTCTCTGTTTTCATTCTTATTTTGTTTCTTTTCCTGCAGGGTATTACCAAGTCTGTAACTTGCATCAACACTAACTTAAATTGGTAGAGCCTAGATTAAGATTCTTGGTTTTTTGTTTTTTGGGTTTTTTTTAGTGTTTGGCTGATTCAATGTACTCCACAGCTCTTTTTCTAAAACAAATAAAGAAATAGCCTCAGCGTATATCATATTTATCCACAAAAGTTATTTACATCTCCCATTTAGTAAAAGTTTAAACACTAAATTTAGAATGAGGAATGTCTAATACATACCCCAGAATATATACACATGTACACATCTGTTGCCTGCCTGAACATGTTGAAGATAGAGATGGGGCATTTCAGAACCACCATTTTCTCTAAATAGCTTTCTTAACCCTATGGAAGAACAACTAAACGGAAATGAATAGTAAAGGGCTGGGGGTGTAGCATAATGGTAGAACGTTTGCTCAGCATCTGCAGCACCCTAGGTTTGATTTCTAACACGGCAAGAGAGGAAAAGGAAAAGAATATTCTGCTGTCTTCAAGAAATGATAGGCAGAGCCAATGTTATAAAATAAATAGTAAATAACTGTTATCACTTCACTTTAGAAAGCAAGGTCATTTGCACTTCTGGGGCACTTGGCACTTCTACCAATACTTTAAGAAGCTAAATATACTCATTAGGCAGGAGACCACAAAGAAAGAAGAAAATATATTAGTCATAACAATTTAGACCATGAAGGATGGAACCCACTTGCTGTATCTATCTACAGGCCTTTTACATGGTAATATATTTTTATTTCATAAAATCCAAACCTCTAGCTCAACCAGAAAGTTGATTTTGACAAATGATGTTTAGAATCAAGCACACTTCATTCACAGATTTTAGGTTACCATGAGACAAAAGCTACTGAAATTTTTAAATCATTACAAAATTATAAAGTAAAAACAGAATTATTAAACATTGTGATGTTTAATTTTACTTGTCAACTTGATTGGCTTGAGAGACACCTATGAGATTAGTAAAGTCTACTTTTGGGTGTGCCCTAGTGGGTCATCAGGGCATGACCCTGGGAACTATACCTGGTCCCTGGTCCTTTCCCCTGTAGCTCTTTTCTTGTCCTCTGTTTCCCAGTTGTCATGAAGTGACCAGCTTTCTTCTGCCACACCTTTCTACCATGATGTTTCTATCTCAAAGCCAGCAGAACACAGACTGAAACCTCTGAAACCAAGAGTCAAAATAAAATTTTTCTGAATAAAGTCGTGCATGTCAAGTATTTGGTCAGATCAACAAAAAAGGTGACTAACACAGACATCTTAAGAAGACTGTGGGTCTATTATACATTTTTTAGGAGTACAATACTCATCTATAGTCTCTGCATGTGTCTAGTAGTCACTTTCCAGACCATTCATAAGATTTGGGCAGCAAACTGGATCTGATTTTTTAGATTTTTCTCCATTTCTTATATTCATTTATAGTTTTCCCAAGTTGAACTGAGTTCTCAGAGGGTAAGAATCAAAACTTCTTATCAGAGGACCTCCACAAGTACAGATACTTAATACTGACAATTAAGTAAATGACTTCATAAACATTGAATCATTCATTAGTGTAACAGCTGTGGTGCTTCAAAAGCTAGTTTGAAAAAAATCAACTTTAAAATATTACTGTGAACACATATCAACAATTTTTTAATATGTATCAACAAATTTTTTAAAACTTGGAAAACCATCATATTGAAGGAGTACCCAGTAACATTTTTAAGATGTTAAAAGAATGCCAATGTTGAGTAATTCCTTCAGGACTCTGATAATAACAGTAATATTTTTGGCTATGATGACATATGCTACTTCTGGTCTCCTCTTGCAGCACCTGGTGAGTCTTTGGGAGGCTTAACTGAAAAATTGAAAGCAGATGGCCCTAGAGAAAAGTCTACACATGCTTCTGTTGCATCAAGATTCCTGAACAGTACATCAACCTGTTGATGTCATGCTGATTTCATCACCATGAAGTAACGGCTAAGGAAAAAGAAAATCAAAATGTCCTAAGGAAATGCCCCAGATAGATGAGTATAGACCAACAAAAATCTCTAAGTCACTGTTATTCTTTTAGCTTCATAGCAGAAATTATCCTTAACTGACTAGATGAAGATATCTAGTGCTTCATAAGTACTGTCAGTGTGAGTGAGTTATAGTTTAGTCATCACTCTTTTATTTGAAGAATTGTTCATATCATGTCATGTACACATTAGGCACAGGTAAAAGAATGGTGAGCACAGGCACAATCCCTCCTCTTGTAATGGACCCCAAGTGGGAGTTCTGGGCAAATAACTAAGGGGATCTGAGACTTGGCTAAAAATGAAATTTTTTCAGGCCCCACTGAGAGAAAAACTATGAATGAGGCCCAGCAATCTGTTTTGAAAAGGCTTCAGATGACCTGATGCAGATATCACTGAAACAGACAAAACCAAACATTGAATGAAACATTATAATATTGGGAATGTTACAGGAAGGAAGGAAAACCTACTATGGGAGATTAGAAAGTAGTTTCTTGTAGAAAACTTATTACAGGTACTGATTTTAAAGGCACCAGGTCACTAATAATTGTGAGTAGAATTGATTTCTTCAGGTGCAATAAAACCTCTTCATCATGTTGGCCACTTTCATGTCCTACAAGTAAAATATGCAAAGACTTAGTATATAGGCCTTCAGTACTCTACAACATTTTTTTCTGAACTGCGGATTCAAATGAAGCACATCCTCACAATCATGCAGTGTTTTAAGACTTTTTACAAGGAAGGGATGAGGAGCTGACTCATGTCTTTGGGTATTGTGAGATGCTCTTCCGATAGGGGTCCTTCTGCTTGAGGCTATGGAAAACATGCAAAGCGCTCTGTTGTGCTTTTGTAGGAAGCCTGTTATACATAATGCAGCACTATACAGCCTGGACTTCAATAGCTTTTGATTTGAAAAATATGATCTGGAACTTACTTGCTTTACAATTAAAATTTTGGTTCTCAGTCATGGCTCTGCTCATACAGACCTATCATAGAGCTAGTATGCAAGCTGAAACTTTAATCCCATAGCTTCAACTGGTCTTAAAAAGAATTCAAATACTGTTATCTTTAAAATCATCTCAGGTGAATCCATGTGCAACCAAGTCTGAAAAGCACTCAACTTTGCAACTAAATGTAGTCCAGAGATCAGATGTATCCTGTCACCAGGAAGCCTATTAGAACTTCAAATTTCAGGCTCTGTCCCAGATCTGAGTCAGAATCAGCATTTTTAACAAAACCCCTGGGTGATTTACCCATTAAGTCACAAAACACTAGTCTGAGGGTTTCTGACTAATTTCTCTCTTTTGAGGCATCTAGGCCCCTCACATGTAAACTTGGCACACATATCTATCCTAACCAGTTTGCTATACCTAAAGTGTTTGTACTTTGTCCTGAAACATGCATTTTTTTTCTTTGTTTGATGCCTCACAGGAGTTCTTTGGGCATATTAAAATATTTATACTATGATATTTCATTGGTTTAGAGGCATAGAGTAATATGATTCCATGACCATTCTGGGGTGATATTAAATAGAAAATTGGAGGATTTCTTTACAAACCTCAAATGCAACTTGTGAGTCAAGGAATACTATATCTGGTAGCATGCTCCCTAATATAGCCATCAAGGCTGAGCTATAATGTCACCTACTCTTACAGTTACACTTATCTTTACAATAACTATGCAAGAAAAGTATTATCATGCCCATTTCTGCAAGAAAAAACTAAGGTCCAAAAGGATTAGTTAATTTGTGTAAATTCACACAGCTAAAAAACGGCTAGCTGGGCCGGGGATTTAGCTCAGTGGTTTCGTCCCCTGCTGTGCATGCGCAAGGACCCGAGTTCGATCCCCGGAACCAAAAAAATAAAATAAAATAAAAAATGGCTGGCTAATCATTCAAATTGAAACACCAAACACCAAAATTTTCCACTACTACAATTTGATTGCTTTAATTTTGAAAGGTGAGCAAAGCATTACATATATCCTGTCTTTTAGACATCCATTAGAATATATAAGTCATTTCCTTCTCTTATTATGAATACAGTAAGCCCTTGACTTACAAAGATTCAAGTTGGGAAATTTAACAGATACAAACAGACCTTGCATTATATAGATGCAAACAAATCATGGAAACAACTCATATGTCTTCAAGACATTGTCACAGTTGTGCTGCTGTGTGCTTAGTTTATAGTGCAATAGTGTACAGAAGAACAGCACTCAATCAGAGCCCAGGATGTCCGGAAGCAAGAGGAAAGGCACCAGTGATGTGCAGATTGGTTTTTTTTATGCTTCATTTTATAGACTTGTGTCAAAGGTGTGTAAGACTCCCTTTGTCAGATTTACAAACAAATCTGACTTAAAAACATTCTCCTGGAACAGAACTCATTTGTAAATCAGGGACTTACTGTAAATGGTAATTGATTAGAACTTTTCAAAACTTTTATCATTGGCTAAAATGCCCTAAAATTAGTCCTAAAATTTCCATTATCCAATGAAAATGAGTATTTGTGGAACAGTTACTGTTACATGTTAGTAAATGTGCATGTAGAAAAACGATTGTATTTGGCATATTTTTTAACAAGATGAAAAGCACTTTTATGCCACATCTGGTTCTTTCCTTAGCTCTACCAAGTTAATTACAGGTCTTTTCTGTCTGTAGGACACTGAACTTTGAGTATCTGTATCTGTTTATAAATGTGTGACTTTAGAATTTTATCATTACTCTAAACGTATAGCATAAATGAAGTAGCAAAATTAAAGTTATAAAACCTGTCTTTAAAAAGGAATTTAGTCACTGTAGTTCTCTGGTAGAAAATGACCTTGGCTGAATCTTTCATGCACCCTTGCACTTAGTTCAGGATGCATAATTCATACAGCAATCAATTAGCTGACTGTAGTAACTGCAACACGAGGGAATATTTCATATAAATCATTGTTGGTTAAATTGCTGGGACAATTAATAAAGTAGGTAATCTGTGCAAATCAATTCATAGACAACAGAAGTTCATCAAAAGTAAATCAGTTCCCCACACTCTGGAAAGAAATCATACATAAAGAAAATACTAGATATTATTTCATCACTATTTTTCAGGAATGACTTGATCAAAATAATATTATTTGTTGTTTTTATGAATGTGAACAAGCCTAATATAAGAGCTTCATTTATTTGGTTTAGGGCACTAAGTGTCATTCATTAAATGAATTGAAATACAGCAATCAAAAAGCTATTTCTGACCATGAAACATTTATCATCTAGTATAGATGTCCACAAAGTAAATTTCTGAAAGGTCATGTAGGTCCACAAGGTGGACTATAGTTCTCCTAAAAATGCAAGTTATCTTAGCATGTATTAGTTGATCTTCAAATACTATTTCTTTATTTCTAAGTGTGTCATGTGGCATCTAAAGAGAGTTTTTATTCACCCATGCTTCTTAGAAGAAAGAAAATTTATTTAGAGAGAAATTATATTTGATATGATATATATAATTTGTGTATATGTATCTTTAATGTGGGCATATTACATTTATAGTTTATGTATGTATAGATTTCATATACAGTTTAAAAATATTAAAATATTTCTAAAAATAGGATATATCTGGATACTCAAGAAATTGTATTTATTGCCTTTGGGAAAAAGAATAGGGATATAGACTGGAGGGAATTCACTTAGTTATGGATACATTTTTGGAATGTTTCAAATTTCCTATGTTGTTGGATTGTTTTGTTTTGTTTTTATCATGAATGTGAATCAGGTATTCAAAAACAATAATTTTTCTAAGGAAATGGATTCAAGTTCAACCTTTTCTTTTATTGTTGCAGAACTATTTACTGAATAACCCATTTTTATCCACTGTTCTGAAATGTCATCTTTATCATGTACTGAACTCCCATATAAGCATTAGTCTATTTCTGGACTCCTAAAAAGAAAAGAAGTAAGGAAGCTTAATTTTGATATGTAGGTGATTCTTTTTCATTGTTTAAGAATGTATTATTCAAAAATAACTGGAAACTACAGAAAGGCAATTAAGTGTACAACAGCATCTTTTTAACTGTTCAGACAAGAGTAACATACACGCTGCTTTTATTACATAGAAGAAGACATCAAATGCAGTGGGCTTCATATACTACAGGTAAAATGGTTATAGCTTGGCCGTACAACAGACTCACAAGGAGAATTTATAAAACCTAACTATGTCTCAGTCCCATCTCCTGGAAACAGTCTAGTCTGATATAGATACAGACCCAATTAGTCTAGTCTGCTATAGATGAGGCTGAGAAGTACATAAAAAAAGACCCCAGGTGTTGAACAAAGTACAAGCAGAGTTTACTTTGCTCATTGCCAAGACAAAATACTCAACACCCAAAGTTAAAGAGGGAAAGGTTTATTTAACTCACTGTAGAGGTTTCAGTCGATAATTGGCTGGCTCCACGGCAGGCCGGCCCATGGCAGAGGGGCAACAGTTCAGGGTGGCAGAAGACAGCAAAAGCAACAAGGCAACTTTAACAGCGTCTTTCTGACCTTTTTATTTTATCCAGACTACCAAGATTAGCGCAGTGCCAAACCAATCAGTGTACTGGTTTAATAATCACACACCCTTAATTCCAGCATCACACACTCTAGATTCAGTCACCTCTGAAAAAGCCACCTATGACTGCATAAGGCTTTGGGGAGACATCCAGATCCAAACCATAACATCTAGCATGTTTACAATAATAATGAAAGAATAAAATATGCAACAATAAAATAAAATGAAAACATCTGTAGGGAGGGTCTTGTACAACTCAGGAAGATTGAGAGATTATAATAAAATTTAAAACTCATACTCACGTTATAAATTTGCATGTTTGACAAAATAGTCTAGAATTTCATAGTTAATGAAGAACATTTTAATAATAGAACTCTGTAAACTATACAACTTTTGAAAATGGTCAAGACCAGTCAAAAATTTTTGGAAAAGAAAAACGTGGGAATAAGCTTTCACATAAGAAAATATTCCAGTCAGTCATAATAATTCGTTCCAATAAAGCAGCCGAAGAGATTTCCCTGTCCACTTGATCCACAATCACCCAGTTCCACTCATCTACTTAAAGCTTCCTATATCTTTCCTTAAGGCTTTTAAAAATAAACAGACAATGAAGGATATGAAGCAGTGGAGAGAAAAACCTCTCTGATAAGAAAAATTTAAAAATAAATGAATAATTAAACAACTTAGAAGAAATATACTATGCAAAGAGAAAAAATTTAAATAAAACCAAACTATTATCAATAATATTCCTATAGAAGAATATGTCACCAAAAGCAAAATTATACAAGTGGGACTGTATCAAATTAAAAGTTTTTGTATGTGCAGCAAAGAAAACAGAGTGAAACACCAGTGAATAGCATGAGAAAAATATCTGCAAACTATATATCTGATAAGGGATTAATATCTAAAATACATAATGAATTCCTAAAACTTAACAGCAAAAGTAATAATAATAATAATCAAACCAATTTAAATGGGAAAAACACTTAAATATTTATTTCAAAGAATACATACAAATGACCAACAGGCATGTGAAAAGTGCTAAAAATCACTAATCATCATATTTATCTCATACCTATTAGGATGGCCATTATAAAAATTCAGAAAATAACAAGTGTTGGCAAGGAATTAGAGAAATTAGATCCCTTGTTCAGTGTTGGTAGGAATGTAAAATACTGTGGCCAGCAGAGAAAAAAAATAGAGGTTCCTCAAATAACTAAACACAGAACTACCACTTGATTCATTAATCTAACTTCAGACATATTATCCCGGAGAATTGAAAATAAGTTCATGAAGAGATATCGGCACTCCTATGTTCACTGTAGCATTATTAATAATAGCTAATATGCAGCAGCAACCTAAATGTCCATTGACAGATGAATGGATAAATGACATATGGTATAGTCATACAATGGGCTATTATTCAGCTTTTAGTAAGAAGGAAATCCTGATGTATGATACAACATGGCTGAACCTTGAGGATATTATGCCAAATGAAATAAGGTTGTTACAGAAGGATCAATGGATTGTAATTATACTTTATATGATATTTAAAGAAAAGAATAGAATAATTGTTATCAGGAACTGGAAAGTAAAATGGGAGACTTTATTTGTAATAGTTAATTTTGTGCCTCAATTTGACTGGGCCATGAAATGACCAGATACTAGGGCAAACACATGGGTGTGTCAGTGAAGGAGTTTTGGGATACGAGTGACATTTGAATTAATGAAGATTGTTCCTCCACATTTGAGAGGTCTCATAAAATTAGTTGAAGATCTGAACAGAGCAAAAATGCTGACTTTCTCATGAGAAAAAGGCAATTTATCCTGCTCTCTCATATTTCTGGGGTCCAGAAGTCTGAAATAAGTTGCAAGACCTTGATATTTTGTGGGCTTTAGGGGAAAATTTTTTTCTATGTTATTCCAATTTCTGGTGCCTAACTGTATTCCATCATTGGTGACTGAATTACTCAAATCTCTCTACCTCTGTGTTTGCATGAAATTTCTCCCTGCCTCTTTCTCATAGGGATATGTGTGATTGCATTTAAGGTGCACCCTGGCAAGACAACCATCCCTTCTCAAAATCTTTTAACTTAATCATATCTGGAAAGACCTTTTCCTTATAAGGCAACACTTGCAGATTCCAGGGATGAGGGTGTGATTATCTTTTGGTGCCCATTACTTTCTTTATCATCAAATGTGGAGTTAGAATAGGTAGCTTTGCAAACTGTCACAGTCTTAAAGATATTTACTTCATAATCCATCTTTCTCTGGCCATTACAATAATGCAAGTTAAAATAACACTGAGATTCCATCTTATTCCAGAAAGTATAGATATCATCAAGAAATTAGATGATAACAAATACTGATGAGGCTTCAGGGGAAAAAGAACCTTCATACATTGTTGATGTGAATGTAAAATACTATAACCATTACAGAAATCAGGATACAGATTCCTTCAAAAAACTAAAACTAGAAATTCCATTCGAACTAGCTATTTCCCATCTAGGTATCATTCCAAAAGAGTTAAAGACATCATATTACAAATGTATAGCCATGTTTATAGCAGCACAATTTGTAATAGCTAAATCTTGGAAGTGGCCTGTATGTCCATCAATAGATGAATGGATAAAGAAAATGTGGTATTTACACACAATGAAGTACTACTCTGCCATAAAGAAAGATAATCAAGGCATTTGTAGAAAAATGGATATATCTTAAGACTGTAATGTTAATTGAAATAAGTCAAACACACAAGGTTAAATATTGTATGGTTTAGAGACAGCAAACACATAAATAATGAGTAAAATACAAGATAGATAATAAGACATAGGGAGATAGATCTCTTTAAAATGGGAAGTAGATCAAGAGTTGGAGTGAGGGGGTAGAGAGGGGAAGGAAATGGAATTTAAAAAGAATTGTGATATGTTACATATCAACTCCCATAAGAAATATAATTATTATGTAATGTAAATGTATAGTAAGAAAAAAATAAAAACTGAGAAAAAAGAAAAATGTATGCTTCCTTTACTAAAGAAGACTTCACTGACAGTTTAAACTGTCCCTCTTTTAAGTGTCTCAGAAATTTTAATAACTGATACAATGTTCTACAGTAAGTGTCAAAATAATTGAATGACATGTTTTGTTTTGTGATTATTAAAGTAGAAGAGGAGAAAAATGGGGGCTTTTCATTTGTAGGAAAATTCTACACTGATATTAATTTATTTAAAAGTAACAATGTGCATGGTATAACTTCAAACCCTTCTGTTATGGTTTGTATCTAAACCCCTCTCCCCAAGATTCACGTACTCATAGGTGGGGCTTTTTGGAGGTGTATAGATCCAGGGTATGTGATACTGGATTAAGGATATGTGATACTGGATCAGTCCACTGATTCCTTTAGCATAATTCTGGGTATGGCTGACTAGATTTACTGAAGACAGAAGCCCCGCCTTGTGTGGGGGTGACACCAACTAATAGGCTTGTAGCCTAGATGGAATAAAAAGAGAAAGAGAGGGTTTCTGCTTATTGGTTCCTGTCTGCCCTGCCATAGATTGTTTCTCCTCTGCTATGTTGCCTACCATAGAGCCAGATGACTATGGACTGAAACCTGTACAAACTATGAACTAAAATAAACTTTTCCTCCTTTAATTTGTGCTTGTTGGGTACTTTGTCTCAGCAATGAGAAAATAACTAAGACACCTTCCAAGGATGTATATATATACTTCAGTTTGAAGCTACTGGTATAGAAAAAGCTACCAAATCCACAAAAACAGAAACAATAACTTTGAGGTATAGATATGGTCTCTGGACTCAAGTCAGAGAAGAGCAGAAGATGTAGCTAAGAGTAGACAGTTTCTGGGCCAGGTTTACTCACAAAACATACTTAGTATGTTGGTTTTCATCCTAAGTCAACTAGGAATCTCATGAAAAAATCAAGGAAGAGTGACATTTTGAAACTCTATAGAAAATGGGTTTAATTGGTAGTACAGGTACAGGAAGAAAAATTGTAAGAGTTTTCCATTATAGAAGAGAGTCAGGGCAAGAGCTGTAGAAGTTGTAATGCGGAGAAGCAGACAGATTTAGCAGATATTTGGAAAATTCAGTCAATAGAAATAGATGATTTATTGGATATTGAAGTTTTTATTATTTTCTAAAGAATATAAATTTAAATATGACAGATGAAAAATAGAAGAATATAAATCTCCAAAGAAGGCTATTTGGCTTTTTCACTTTCCTGTATATGGAATATAATCCATGTTTACAATGTGATCATAAATATAATAAAATGTTTTAAAGAAGACTGATATTTGATAACCTAACCTGCAAAAGGTGTTTTAAAAGCAAGTACTTGTCTTTGAATTGTTTACATTGACCATCTCCTCAATGGCAACAGTGTACTATCCTTCCATTGCAATCTTCAAGGCAAATCCAATTCTCAAGCAAACAGTAGGCTTCCATTCCTAAGAAATCAATTCTGAATGCCACAAATAAAGTAACTGAATTCAACATCAGTGTTATTTTTTGAACTATGCATCTTCCACCATATGAGAACTGAAAATAATACTGTATCATTGAATTCTCCACTTTCTTGCACAGTTTGTCTGGTCAAAAGAATCAAATACTACAATACTGAAACAATTCAATTCTCCTGTGCTTATTTTACAAATAATTTTTCTCCATTGTTACATAACCCATAAAATTTTCATACAGTTGAAATGAACTGTGCAGAGGAAAAGGTAAATGCCAGCAGGCATCTAAATATTATAGCATCTGTTATATTTTACACTCAGTAATCACAAATCTTATAAAGCTTCATTGCACTTGAGGCTGGATTCTTCATAGATTATTGAAGATTGACAGCTATAGTCATTGTCATTACACTTATATTTTATTACATTGAAATGCATATACATTCTTCTACCTTTTTATTTTGAAGTAATATTTTTCTTTTTCTAAATGACTAATTTCCAGTGCCTGCTTTGTTTTTTCTTGTATCTAAAATTTATATGCTAGAAATTTGCATTTTACAATTAAGTATTCAAAATTTGGCTGCTGTGTGGGTGGACATAAATACATGTGCTAATGTATGTATACCCATATTTGTGTGTATGCATGCATGCATTCATATGTGTAGCACTGCTATTTAATGTTTTTAAAGAAACCTATTCTCAATTATTCACAGATCAGCCTTTTGGCTATGAGCAAGTGTAGTGTCCAGATCATTCTCAGAAAAAATCAAAATGGTGTTTTGTCTAATTTTTAGACCTCTAAGTAAGAATCATGTTTTTCTTTTGTCTTAATCACTTGCTAAATTTCATCTCATCTCCTACTTCCAGGACTAACATTTATTAATCATTTGTCATTAGTTTGGTACTACATTAAGTGCCTTCATTGAAATAAACTCTTGTAAAACCTCACTTAATCATAAAAGAACCATATCTTGAAGGTCAAGTTATCTTTGTAACACAAGGAAATCAGACTTAAGATAGAACAAATAACTTTGCAAGTCTCTACATTATTCTACCTCAGGCCCACTGTGTATGGTCACTCATGATATATAGTACATGATTGCAGGGAATGTCATTTCAAGAGCTTCTTATATGGACAGGGTCCATTGGAACTGTCCAGTATCACAACCCCATATCTGTATGGGAAGTCTAGTTTTTTTGTAATGACACTCTACTGCCATTTCACCAACTTATTCATATTAATGTAACAAGAATAGGTGTGAGTTGGGGAGAGAAAATCATGAGAGTTGAGTTTGCATTGCACTACTTGAAAATGCCACTAATGTTTCTCCATAATTATTTTTCATAAATTAATCCTTAAAGCAATAATTTTTTCATATTGCCATTTATTATAGTTGAATGTGCCCCCCAAAAGCTCATGTGCTAGAAACTGAATCACTAAATTCAAACGTTTATGGTATTAGGAGTGTAATCTTTGGGAAGTAATTGGATGAAGTCATGATGTTGGGGTCCCTGTGATGGCATTAGTGGCTTTATAAAAAGAAGAAAAAAAAGAGACAAATCCAGGTTAGCATGCTTTCTCTATCTTAGCATGTGATTCCTTCTGTTTTGTTATTATGCAGCAAGAAAGGCCTCATCAGAGGACAAGCAGGTGTTCTTGGACTTCCCAACTTTCAGAAGTATGAGTCAAATAAACTTCTATTCTTTATAAGTTATGTCACCTTCGGTATTTTATTAATGCAACAGAAAATAAAATAGATGTTCTTCCACAAAATGATAATTTATGAAGATTTGTAAATAACCTAAGTAGAAGCTAAACTATCATTATACACTTTCTTCATAAACTACATGCTGTGAAATTTTTTATCACTGCATGAACTAACGAGGGAGCCTAAGATGATCTTGTCACACTCAGAATTAATCGTATATTGATATGCAAGTTGGAACTCATTCGAAAACAGTAGCTTTTTAATCTACTTATACATATCTCCATTTACTCAAAATTGTACATCTCTAACTGATAATATAAAATATAGTGTGCTTTCCAAATAAGAGACATATTAAAAGAGTAAGCATCAGCAGTAACATGGTTAAATGAGTAAAGAAAATTCAAAGGCATTTGCTGTCCTAATTTCTAGCAAGTTGACAGACAATGCCCCAAACTATATATCAGATCCAGAAAGAATAAGCTAAACAGAGCATAACAAGCCATTGCCAAATGACTTCATAAGAGAACTGTAAGTATATTTAAGCAGCACTCATGGGTATTTCTCACTAAACATGAAAAATCCTTGTGAAAAATATTGATAAATCCATGGAGAATACTATTTTCCCTAATGATTGGGGCTCTGGGGTACAGAGCAAAGATGTTTGTAATTTCAATCTGTACCTGTGAACCCTCAGGTAATAAAATGTTCACTAATTGCTCAGAACCTCTCATCTTTAAGCTGCACCTTTGGGATTCCCATTAATTCCTAGTTATGCCATGGAAACTCTCTAGGGATTTAGGATCATGGAAAGTTTGGAGATGGCTATATGAAGCTGTTAATTTCTCTTTTCAGAGAAAAATATTTTTCATCAGTTTAAGAATTTGTAGAATAACAAGCCTATGAGGCAAATCTGACAAAGTTCTGTAGTGGTACTGCAATTTGTTAACCAAAGTAATCATCTTGTGCCCAAGGGAGCTTGTGAATCATAAAGCTGTCAGGATTAATGACAACTGATAAACAGAAAATTAGCTTCATAAACAAGTATCAATAATTAAGAAATATAAGAGGATTTCGCAAAATGTTCCATTTGTGACTACGTGTTTGTTGAGTTACTTTCATCACATTTAGTATGAGTACACTTTGTTTATCTTATGGGAAATATTAGTTATAGCAACACAATATTGAAATATGAGCCAAATTAACAATAACATATATAATCTATCTCTGTACAGATAAAATCAGAACCACAGTGGTACAACTCTAAAAATTGTGAAATGCTGTGTTCTCTAAACAGAAAATCTCCCACAGAATCACAAAAATAAATTAAAATATTGCTCTCATTTTCTTGTTTTTTGTCTTTCTTCAATTTCAATTTACAATCCAAGAATAAATAAAAATTTCTGCTCTCTTCCGAGCTTATAGAACTTGATTTCATGATTTTATCCTATATTTTATTATTCAAAGCTCAAAATGGTGAAACATATTATTTAAAATTTTTCCTTGATGCTTAGCCTTTTTTATTTTACAGAAAAGAAAGCAAAGAGACTATATTATGTGAAAATATAAAAATCCTAAACCTCTCCCAAACATGGAAATTTTCTTTAAAAGGCGGAAAGGTCTGGGTTTGGGATGTGTACTTCAATATTAGAACATTTTATTGGTAAGTACTAGATACTTGATTCTATTTACAGTACTAAATAAAAACAGAATCAAAAGTAAAAAAGAAGAGGTGGAGAAAAAGGGAGAGGAGGAGAAGGATGAGGAAGAGGAAGAAGGAGAAAAGAAAAATCTCTTAGATGCCTGTTCAAGCAGTCACAGTCAGACCTATGTCCACTTCTACCTATAGGTATTTTGTTCGGTGAGTCTATTTTTCAGATCATTTTATTTATGTGTGCATAGACTTACAATATATAATGTCTACCTTCCTTGTGTTGAGTCTGTTAAGTATATATAACAGATCTTTTTTATCTCCTTTCCCTCATCTCCCTCCATTTCTTGATCCCCTTCCCCTTTGAGAACCATCTATTTCCCTACTTTTTCTTATCTATCTTTTACTTTGCTCTTTTACTTTGCTTTGGATTTCTCAAATAAGAGAGACCATGTGATATTTAAGCTTGCGTGTCTGACTTATTTCACTTAATATTATGGCCTCGAAGTGAATCCATTTTTCTAAAAATTACTTAAGTTTATCTTTCTTTGTGGCAGTCCTTTTAAATTTTGTAAAATGTGTCTGATTTTATTATGATTCAATATTCTATCTTGGAATAGTCAGTCTTTTCATTTAAACTGTTTTATGAGTGCAAATATTTGGAGAGCAAATTCATTTCAAACCAACATATATCAGTTTTCATGCTGAAAACCATCCAAACCATGTCTGAGTTAATTCATTTTCCTGTTTCCAGCACATGAGGGTCAAAGGCACACTGCCTTTCTCTATGAGGAAACCTGACTAATGGCCAATTTACAAGAATATGCTGTGGACGGCCAACACTGCCTTTATGTTTTGCAACTTTCCACAGAAAGGAAGAATTTTAAAAATAATCTATCCCAGAAACAAGCACATTTTACAAGAGGAAGAAAGACATACCTAAACCTAAGCAGTGATAAAAATCATGCTCCAAACCTGAACATTTGTTTCATCTTGTAAAATAACTGTAATCTTTCCCACAGGTTGGAAGTCACTTTGCTGAAAACTCAGGAAGGACATTTTTAATGGATGCTGTGACCATTAATAATGACATGTTAACTTGAATGGATTAAGAAACACCTAGAAAATTAGTGGAGTGCCATTCTGGTGTGTCTGTAAATAACTGGCACATAGGCTAGAAAATGGAGGAGGGAGGCCTATGAGTGGCATCAACCAATAGGCTTGTAGCTTGGATGGAATAAAAAGAGAAAAAAGAAGAAAATGTTCCATTTTCAAGAAGTTCAGTCTTCATTGTCTTCAGACATCAGTTTTCAGGTTTCTAGTGTCTTCAGTCTTCCAACACAGACTCATCTCTGATCCCCTCCAGTGAGCTTCCAGGCCTTCACCCTTAGACTGATGCTGTATCCTTGATCTCCCATTCTATGCCTTTCATCTTGTACCGAGCAGCTACTAGATCCTCCAATGCACCTATGGCCATTATGGACTCTTCTGTCTCTAATTCCTTAAGCCTACCTAATATATCCCCTTGCATAATTATACATATATTTTCTATTGATTCAGTTCCTCTAGACAACCCTTACTAATACAGATGTGACAAATTTTCTCTTTACTATGTGGCTTCTCTCTTATCTGAAAGGGCAGCTGGGGAAGACTTTCTTAACCTATGCTATACATAAATGGAATGATGTATATGGTTTTCAGGAAAAACAAGGCCATTTGAATGTACATGAAATACAGACATCAAATCCAACATGTCTAAAACCAGTGTTTGTTAAAAATAACATCACATTCCCAGCATTGCACCAGCCTCCCATTTTATGAGAAAGATGGGAGCGGCATGGGGAGCAGTTAGTGTTTCCCATTACAATCGTAACACATAGCCCAATGCTTGGTGCTTAACACATAGATGATCCTCAACGAAATATTGAATGACAGACTCAATTTTCTTAGCCACTCAGTCTTAAAACCTTGGAAATATAAGTGGCTCATGACTAGGTAGTACAACTATTTACCTTAGTGTGAGAAGACTTGGTTTCTATTTCAGAATCTATCACTATCAATATCTGTGATCTTGGGCAAACTACTTACCCTCAATGGGTCTACAAATTGAAGGTAAGAAGAAAGAGAGTAAGCCACTGGATAATTTATAAGGAGAATTAATTATTTAAAATGTTAACTCTAAGATTTATCTTCTTAAGCATGCCATATGAAGGCAGTAAGTCAATATATTCTAATTTTTATCATGAATTAGTATATTGGTACAATTTAGATATACATAATGATCACATTTTTGCATGGAATTTGTACCTGTACATGATATATCTTGATTCATATTTTTCCCATTCCCCTCCCTTCCCTTCTACTCTTCTTCCCCTTCTTATTTACAAGAGCTTTGTTTCCATTTTATCCTTCTTTTCTCATTTTATCCCTCCCTTCCTTTTCCTCTGCTCCTTACCTTGTGTCCCCTCTCATTTGAACATTTTCTTCCTATTCACAATATCTATTATACATTTTGGTCCTTATTTACACTTTCAGTTTCTCACACCAGAGAAACAATTCAATTACACATGTGTGTTTGATTTATTTCACTTAAGAGTATGGTTTTTAGGTGCATCCATTTAGCTATAAATGTCAACGAAGGATAAACTTCAGATGTTTAAGTTTAATTTTTTTGTGTGTTCATCTTTTCTTCACTGTTCCATTGCCACTTCCCTGAGAGATGGGTTTCACAAGCTCTGTTTTAAATTAATAAGCTGAAATACATGTTTCTAATTTTGTTTTCTCAGCCCTGTTCTATCTCCACAGCCCAGCAGAGCCATCTGCCTTAAGCTTAGGCATAATGGCTTTACAACTTTCACATGCACAAGAAGCTAATATGCTTGTTACAGAAAACTATTCCAAATATATAACTCCAAGTCCTCTAATATGGCATGTCCAGAACTCTCCATTCTGGAGCATATTGAGAACTACTTCAATGTAGTGAGTAGTAAATAAATTGTATGAGCATGCTAAAAAGTGAATATTGATAGTTAAAATGTGCATATGTACATATAGACACATAGATATGCATATCTATATTTATGTACATATATGTATATACTCATGCCTATAACAATGTTTTGGTCAATAACGGACTAACTATAGGATGTTGATTCTATTAGATTACAATGGAACTGAACAATCCTTGTTGTCTAGCATTTTTACTATGTCTTTCCTATGTTTAGCAATGTTGAGATACATGAATACTTACCATTGTGCTACAATTGCTTACAGTATTCAGTGCAGTAATGTAATTTATAGCCTAAAAACAATAGGCTATATCAACACAGCCTAAATGTATAGTAGGCTACATCATCCTGGTTTTGTAAGTATACTCAATGATGTTCATACCACCACAAAATTGCCTAATAACATACTTCCCAGAACATAGTCACATTGTTAAGGGATTTGTGATTACCTTTTAAATTTAGTTATTTTAATATTTTCTTAAAACTTAGCTCATCTTTTATGTACTCCTTGATACAGCATCATCACAAGATTCAGAAGCACAACCCATGATTTAAAAGCTCACTCAAAAACTAACCTCAGTTCACCACAGTTAGAAGGATGCCAGCAAATTAACATGTAAATGTTGTGTTCACCGCTACTACTTCTCTAAGTTCCCATGTAATACTGTTCATAATTTTATCAATATATGGTAAAATGCTATTTATAAATATTAATCTTTTCAAAAATCTTTGTATTCCCATATTTGTATATTCCTTTTCTCCCTATCCAAGCAACTATTTGGCACTGTCCCCACAGCCTTAGCAGAAAGGTGTTATGAGGAAAAACTAGAAATAGTCTTAGTGGATTTTTCATCTGCACAACAAGAGAATGTGCTGCACACAAAGTTTCTTGGTGGTGGAGAATGTGGGGCAGATCTACTCCAGACATTTACAGAGTCTAAGACAACAGTGAAGAAAGGAGGCCGCATATCATATATAGAAACATATCTTATTACTAATGCTTTCAAACTCTTAAACAAAATACTTTACGCTCATGTTTTGAACATTTTTCTTCTATCATGACAAATGTGCATGAAGTTATAGTTTTTAAGCGAGTGAATGTTTACAAAATATCAAATATAATTATGTGAAATTTTGTGTATATGTCTTTGTTCTACTTGTATACCAGCGATATCTTGATTAATATTATAAAAATGAGATTTATAAACTTGAATGATTTTTGCAAAATTTTTCCTTCCCTTCAGTATAATCAAGATTTTCACAAAATTTCTTTTCTGTTGACAGTAATTAAACAGTGAAATCTAATTATATTCAATCTATAAAATTTGAGTGTATTTTCACAAAACTATAAGGAACAGTAAAAAATTTTAAGAAATGAATTTTTGTTTGAAAAATGGAAAAAACCCTAGACACCTCATCAAAGAAAATGTCAACCATATGAAAAGATTTTAAGTATCATATATCATTAAAGAATTGTGAATTAAAACAATGAGATAATACTACACATCTATCATAATGGCCAAAATCCAGCACAATGACAACATCAGATGTTGATCAAAATGTAAAACTCAGTGGTTGTGGGAATGCAAAATAGTACAATCACTTTGGAGGACAGTGATTGTTTCTTAGAAAGCTAAATACACCCTTACTATATGTATTGGTCAGCTTTCCTGTTTCTGAAAAAGAATGCCTGAAACTTGCAATTTAAAGATGTATATGGTTTATTTGGCTTACAGTTTCAGAGGTTTCAGTCCATGGTCAGCTGTCTCCAAAACAGGAACATCATCACAAAAGGGTATCCTGGAGTAAGGCCGCTCACGTCATGCCAGCTAGAAAGCAGAGTACAAGGAAAGAGAGCCAGAGGGGAAGGAACCAGAGTCTGGCTATAGTCCCCAAGGTCATATCCTCTTGGCCTAACATGAGAAACCCCAAAGGCTGCTTTACAAATCCCTCAAGTGACTCCTAAACCAGTGAAGTTGACAATCGAGATTAATCATCACATCGTATTGTCCAGGAATCACATTCTTTGGTCTATACTCAAATGAAATGAACATTTGCATCCAGACTAAACCCTACACATGGGTATTTTGGCAGTTTTCTCCACAAATTCCAAAACTTGGAAACAATCAAGATGTCCTTCAATAGATAAATAAACTAAGGTAAATCCAGACAATTGAGTACTATTCAGCACTATAAATAAATGAACTCTAAAGCCCAAGAAAATACATCAAGGAAGCTTAAATGAATATTACAAAGGGAAAGAAGCCAATCTGAAAAGGTTACATACTATATGATTATAATTATATGGCATTATAAAATATTTAAAACTATGGAGATAGTAAAACATCAGTACTCACCATTGGTTAAGGAGCACTACGGATATTAAGTAGATCATAGAGGATTATAAAGGCAATGAAACTATTCTGCATAATAGTAAAATTGTATATATCATTATATATTTGTCTAAGCCCATAGAAGACACACCAAAAGTAAACTCTGACGCATAGACTTTGGGTGATTATGATGTGTCAGTGTAGATGTCTTAATTGTAAGAAGTGTACCATTCTACCATAATATTTTCACAGTGAAAGAGGATATGTTTGTGTGAAGACAAACAGTATATGGAAAAATCTCTGTACTTTCCTTTGTTCTATAAACTTAAAACTATTCTAAAAATGCTCTTAATGAGTTTATTAAACCATAAAATTTTTTCAAGTTTTTTTCCAAAACTATTCAAAATTATTGATAAAAATAAAATAACAGCCAACATATGTCAAATTTAACTAAACAAAGATAAGTGATTTCATAAAATTCCCATTTACAATTCTCGCTTTGCATTTCCACCCAGTTGCTAATATAAAAATCTGGAATGCATCACCACTTTTACATCAATATCTATGCAAAAAACCTCAAAAACAATATAAATTATTTAATATTATAGAATGATCCTCAACTACCATATAAATAAGCTGTGAATATCAAACTATTTCCTGAGACACTCCTAGTGGAACTACTAATTATACAGAGAAGCAGGAAAATTTGTTCAGAACTGCTAGAAAGCAATACCTGCTACTTCACTAGACAAGAAGCTACATCAATCCAATTGCCTGACAGTTAAAAGGGGGAAGTTATTATTTTGTTGTTGTTGTTCTCTTACCCACACTTTACACCATTCAAATCTTCTTGCTCACCCAAAACTGGCTTTTTTTTTTTTTTTTTAGGTACTGGGGATCAAACTCAGGTCTGCGCTTGCAGGACAGGCGACAGAACCACTGAGCTAAATCCCCAGCCCAGTGGCCCTTTTTGATTGGTAGTTGTACAATCCATAACCCTTGTCATCATTTTGACATATTTATTTTTCTTTCTAGACTACAGGGCCAGAAACATACAGAAAAGAACTTCCTGAGGCCTTGAAAGTATTAGTGGAAAGCTTGTTGGATTAGAAGTACCCACCGCACCCAGCCAGTGCAGCTATTAGGTCCTGATTAACAAGTATGTCTTTGTGACATGGAACCGCAGGGTTATCTTTGCCTATGTGTGAGGACAGCAAAGGTTATATATTTTCTCCTATAAAGCATAAAGTTCCCTTAAGGTTAGAGAAGAGGGAAACAGGGCCTGGAAGCATGGAGTCCATAGAAGGAAGTGGTATGGGGACATCCAAGCCAAGTGGTTTGAAATTAAATTGGAGGTAAAAATAGCCTGAGCATCTTCAAATTCTCTTAGGCATGAATCTCACCTGCAAAACCAACTCAGTCAACATCTCAAGGGTGAGGTCAAGGCTCAGGCATGGATAGTTTTCAACTGTACCAGGATGGAGAACCTCGAGACTAAGCAACACTGGCCATCTTGACAAAGACTTGTGTGGCCCACGGCACAAAATCAGCAGAGGGTGGCTGAAGGAACATACTGAGGTAAGATCTGCCTTATTGCAGACCTGCAGCAAATGGTTAGTGTTAAAACTAAGTTAAGTTGGAGTTAAGTTTCTTAGTGTGTGGGAAATCTCCACATATTTGGTGTCATAAGAATTGTTAAGGACAGAAATATTTTTCCTTCCATTATATCCCCCACATCAGAATAAAGGGGACTAAAACATACAGAGCAAGAATAGAAATAAAAGATCTCCAACATATTGGAAAAATGGAAGTCAGCTTGAAACAAAAGGAGAAGGGAAGAGGTTCTATTAGAAAAGTAGCCCACAACTTATTTTTCATGTTCCAAAAATGATGTGAAATTTTTGTGAGAAAATCTATTAGGGCCTAGGAGTGTTACTTTGCATTCAAGCCACCCAAGTGTCACAAAACATTCACCCCAGGAAATAACGTTTCACAAGCAAAATACAAAATAAACTAGTGGCAACATATAAGGGAGTGAGGTTACTTATGTGACAAGATGATTATAGATACAGAAATTTTAATTCATTTGTTGGAATTGCTTACACATGTATTTAAGAAAGCCACATCCTATAGATGGTTTTTCAATATATTCATCAAAGTGCTAAGTATTATTGAGTATCTAATATTTGAAATATGATAGGTACCAAGAGAAAGAAGAACGAGAGAATCTACTTTGCAGGGATTTACTTTCTAAGTAAGGATTAAGAAAGATCAGAATATAAAAATCGATAAAAGCATACCTTAATGGAAAGCAATATACAAACATAGGCCCACTCTATATGACATACAAAAGCATGGAATTCATTGAGAGATTAAGTGAGGTCACTGTTGGTAGCTCACCCTCTACCCTGCTCACATGAATTCTAACGCATTAGTATTGTGGTTTATTTGATTAATGTAAAAAATGTGTTAGTATGTAAGATTAATCATACTTCTCAACTCACCATACTTTCATCATCAATATGTTAAGGATTGTTTTATCAAAGAAGGATTGTTTCATATAATTTTAGCCTTATTTTATTATATTTTCCCTTTTACCAGACTTGCCCATTTCTCACTGTTCCAAACTTATATTCAGGTGGCTATTTAGATGTACTGTATCCTTGGAAACTAAAGAATATCTTTCAGATATGTTTTTAATCTGCATAAAGTATAGAGTTATACATTGTTTTGTTAATATTTTAATTTGCCATTCTTTGAGATTAGATTATTTCATATGTAAAATGTAAATCTAGCTCATTTTTGCACACTGTTCATAGTATTCCTGCATTCCAACGTATACATGCACCTTGTTCTACTTGGCCAGTCTCTCAGGTTGGCCAAAATTTTTGGCAGTTACAAACAGTGCTGCTATAAATGTCCTCCATGATGTGCTGTGACTTTTCATGAGATGGGCCATCAGGTTCAGGCATAGTTATTTCTAGGTATTGTCAGCTTCCCTCGAGTAGTTTTGTAGATTACATTCCCACTAATTCTGGATGTAGAGTCATCTTCCTCTCCATACACTTACCTGCTTTCTAACTTCTGCTAATTTGTTTTCATGAGTAGTATTTTATTGTTTTAATTTTCATTTATGTAATTAGTAGTGGGTTTGAGAATCAATTACATATGTGAATTTTCCTTTCAAATACTGTACTCATTTTTATAGATTATCAGTCTTTGTATATATTTTAAATATTAGTTTTCACAGTTACAAATTCTGTATTTTGGAAATTCCTATGTTTTATTAGACATACATTTCCCTAGTCAAGATTCTGTTTATTTTTGTTATTTTGTTTCTTGTTGTCCTTCTTGTTGTCTTTATACCTATGCTTTTACGTATTTTTAATAAGATCCTTCACTAGGTTAAGATAGAATGCGACATTCACCTATTTTACCTTTCTTCTCTTCTTTTCTTTTTTATTAATACCAAGACTTGTCAAACACCTATATTACCAAGAGAAGCTATTAAAATTCAGCTTCATCACTGACTGTCACCATTGCATACAGTAAACAGATATTTTAACACCAAATTACAAGGAGATAATTTCACAATGATTAATAGTCACTTACACTTGTATAAAGTTGCCACTTTGAAAAACATGTGGTTATTTTCCTCTTATTATATAGCACACCAGTTCATGAAACAATAGTTAAGACCCACTAAATTAGGATATTCCCAACCTTAGAGCATAGACACAGGAGATGAGAAAATGGAAAACTGATGGCTTTGGTCAAAGACATCTCTAGTGCCCTATTATACCTTCACAGGCTGGCTCACAATAAGCTCCGGGCAGAAAACTACGTGTTTTTTGATCCTGTAAATTACATTACTGTCTTCTAGGTTTATACAGAAATGGAATAATCTTTTGCTTGATGGTGTGTGGCTTCCTCTGTGCCATATTTTTGAGAGTCATCCATGTTGTGTGTATTAATAGTTTCAGATGCTGACTACTTCAGTGCTCATCCATTCACCTAAGATGGACAATTGGGCTATTTCTAATTTGGGAAAAATACAATATAGATAAAGTTTCTGTGAGCTTTGTATACAAGCGTTCATGTGGTTTTAAGTTTTCATTTCTTTTGGGGATACAGCTAGAAGTTAAATTTCTGGATTGTCTGCTAAGAATTGGCCAGTTTTCCCAAGTGGTTTATCATTGTACATTTCAAGCAATAATGCATGAGTATTCTAGTTGTTAGACATTCCTGGCAATGTTTGCTATGGTGAGTACTTTTTTTTTTTGAGACAGTCTTACTATGTTGCCCAGACTGGTCTCTAAATTATGGGTTTAAGTAATTGTATCACCTCAGACTCACGAGTATCTAGAACTTGCCACCACACTTGACACATGCCACCATATTTGGCTCATGACTATTTTTAATTTTAGACATTCTAGTGGGTATGTAGTGTACTGCATGCGGGCTTACAATACAATTAACTTTGAAAATCAGGTATATTATTTGTTTTAATTCTTATTTGTGGCATGAGATATAGATTATTTTTTCTACATCATATCCAGATCCTTTAGCATTATTATTTAAGAAAGGCCTTTCTTAGTGGTTGTAGTAGGTTTACATTCCCACCAATAATTTAGGACGGTTCTTTCTTCCTTGAATATTCACCATAATTCATTCTTTTTGTATTCTTCATGATAGCCATTCTGCCTGAGATAAGTTGGAATCTCAAAGCAGCATTGACTTGCGTTTCTCTGATGGCTATAGATATTGAACCTCTAATCACTATGGAAATCAGTATAGAAACTCCTCAAAACACTAAACATAGACATATCACTTGATCCAGTGATACCACTCTGGGACATATTCCAGTAAGAATTAAAGATAAAGATTGTTTACTATAGTGCTACATGCAACCCCATGTTTTTAGCAGTGCAATTCACAACAGTTATGCTCTGGAAGCAGCCTAGACACCTGTCAACAGATGAGAGGATAAAGAAAGTGTCTTATAAATAACACATTTTCACAATGGAATATAAACAGTGGAATACTACTTAGCCCTATATAAGACTGAAATCATGTCATTTGCATGAAAAGGGACTGGAAGTAGAAACTGTCATGTTAAGTGAAATGTGTAACTCAAAAAGTTAAATATTGCATGTTTTTTCTTATATGAGAACTCTAAATAATACATAAATACATAGGTGATTGATAGATAGATAGATAGATAGATAGATAGATAGATAGACAGACAGCATAAAGGAGAGATAACGGGAAACCCAGGAGGAAGGCTTTTGGAGACAGTAAGGGGAATCAGCCAACAGGGAAAGGAAAGACAAAGAGAATAAATATGATTGAAAAAGATGAAGATATGATAAATGCACACCCCAATTTTCTAAAACAAAACTATTCTACAATACTAAATGCATGCACGCATGTGCGCGCGCGTGCACATGCACACGCGCACACACACACACACACACACACAACTCTCCTCCCATGAAATAACCTTAGCACCTTTGCTGAAAGTCAATTGATACTGTTTTGTTTCTGGATTTACATTCTATTGATCTACATGTAGTTTCCTGTATCAATACCAAATTGTTTTGTTTATTGCATCTTCATCAAATCTTGAAATGATACAGAATGAGTTTGCCAAGTTTGTTTTTTTCAAAATTGCTTACGTATTAAAGTTCTGTAAGTTTAACATAAACTTTACAAATAGCTTGACAATTTCAAAATTGGCAAGACTGAGAGTGAGATTTTATTGAATCTATAAGTCTTTTGGAGGAGAATGGTATAGTTCTACATTTATTTTGATATTCAAATGTTTCTATCAACAGTCTTGAAGTTTTTAGGTTTTTGGAGGACGGTAGTACCAGAGATTGAAACCAGGGAGCTTTGAGCTACATTTGCTGCCCTTTTCATTTCTTATTTTGAGAAGGCTCTCATTAAATTGCCCTGGCTGGCCTCAAACTTGCCAGTCCCTGTCATAGCTTCCAGAGTATCTGGAACAAAGGGCAGCATAGTTAAACTGCTATGTTGAAAGGGACACTCTGATAGATGTACTAGTACTTTTACAAAGCTGAGACCTTTGAAATTCAGCAGCTATATCAGTGTGTTCTTCAATTTAACTCAGACCTGTTCAGAGTAAGCTATCAGACCTGCCACCGGGAGGACAGAGAAGACGGGGCTCCAGAAACATCCGTCTCCTCTGTTTGCTATATAGGTAATCTGCAAATAATACTTTTAATTTTTCCTTGTTTTTTGGATTTTTAAACTTTTATTAGTACATATTTGTAGTACATAATGATTATATTCATTGTGAGGAATTGTTATGTATACTTAAGACATTTCAATTCTTACGTATTCTCTCCACCTCCTTTTCATTTTGTCAGCATTAGATTCATTTATGCATCTTATAAGACCTTATAAAATTAATAATCGTATATGCAGATACAAAACCAGACTAGTAGGCCAAAAAACATACAAAACATATAAGACAATTATACTAACTCAAGGTATACTTTTAGATATATTGTCTATGTGGATTACAATAACACTTTTTCCTCTCTCTTTTTTCCTATTATTTCTCTTTTATTTGTACTTTATTTATATATTAATTTTTCCACGTAAGAGAAACGATGCAATATTTAAACTTATGTGCCTGATTTACTTCACTTAACATTATGGTCTCAAGGGGCATTCATTTTCCTACAAATAACTCAAGTTTATTCTCCTGTATAGATATGCATTAAGTATGGTTATGCATACATCACTGTGGTATGATGTCTTTAACTCTTTAGGGATAATACCTGGAAGGGGAATAGCTGAGTTAAATGGAATTTCTACTTTTTTGTGAGAAATCTTCATACTGATTTCCATAGTGGTTGTATCAAGTTGTATCGGGTTTCACTCCTACCAACAATGAAGAATGGTTCCTTTCTCCCCACAGCCCCTTCAGTATTTGTTTTTGGTTGATTTCTTGAAGGTAGCCATTCTTTGTTAATTTTTTCTTTATATTTCTTCATAAGCATTACTTCTTTGTTTTTCTTGTTTTTGCTAGTTCCAAAAGTATTATATCAAACATAGTGGTATTATCATATATATGGAATATTATTCATAAACTTATAGAAAATGCACAAAAAGATCCAATTGTGTATTTGAGCTCTATTTTTTGGTAATATTTTCTGAATCTATCTAATAAAGTTTTCTATTGATACTGTTTTACTAAGTATTTTTCTGGTGTATTTATTAAAATAATCATGGGTATTTTTCCTATAGACCATAAATGTGAGTTAATGAGTATTTGTATCAAAACATCTTTTCATTTTTGAAATAAGCCACATTTGATCATGATGCATTTTTAAATAAACAAATAAATGAAAGTTTTATTTATTAAGCGAAACATTTAGGATTTTTCTCATCATTGTTTATATGTGAAATCAACCTATAATTCTGTGTACTTGAACTATCATTTCCTACTATAAAAATCAGGGCTACTGAAGGATTAAACAGTAAAATATAAATATTGTTTCATAACTGTTCATAACTCTTTAAAAACAAGTAGACAGGGCTTGGGTTGTGGCTCAGTGGTGGAATGCTCGTCTTACATGGGCAAGAACCAGGGTTCCATCCCCAGCACTGAAAATAAAGAAATAAACAAAATAGCACAAACACAGTAGACAGATGTAAAAAATAATCTACATTTACAAGTCTCTGACAAGACATGAATCAAAATAGAAAACAGTGAAAAACAAACAGGGTAATCTATTGACAACTTTTAACCTGACAACTCTTATCATTTCAAAAGGGGAATAAACCTAGCCTCTAGATATGTGCAGTTTAAATGATATTATTAAATAATAAAAGGCTTTTACACTTTTGGAAGAAAACCAACTAGTATAAAACACAAAACACACACACACACACACACACACACACACACACCTGCTTAAGCACAAAGAGGAGAGTACAGACCCCCAGCCCATCTTTTTATTACAGTGACCTGATGATAGGAAGACCTGGAAACACTGACCTGACTGAATATGTTCCCAAGGTTGTTGGAACACAGCTAGGTTCTCAGAGAGAGATTTGGTAGGGAAAAGAGGGGAAACAGCAAAACCAGAGTTCTTATAAATTTTGAATAAAAATTTAAATGATAATCTGCATGTTTTAGAACACCTTAAGTACCATTCTCTGTGATTGTTTATCGGTGTCAGTGAAAGAAATAAAACAGAGGCTGTATAGTGTTGCCTTGGCTTTTTCTGACCTAATTAGCCTCAGTTCAAGGTGGTGGGGGCAGGGACAGGGGGAGTCTATTCAGTGAGTTGAGCTGGAAGAAGCCCAGACAACCTGAAACTCAGGCTGCTGTCCCTGCTCTTGTCACCCAAGAGTGTTGGCCCTGCCTAAAGGCAGCAGTAAAGAAATCAAAACTTGTACTTATTTCATGTTAAGAGCTGTCCAGCCTTTTCCATCTTTTCTTTTTAATTTTTTTCTTTATGATTTGAATAAACTTACTCATGATGGGTGATTTCTGTGCCTTGATATTTTGATTACAAGTACACAGATTTAAATTGCTAGTCTCTTGTCTTTTTGTGGAAAAGGAGAATGATGAAGCAGGTCTTTAACAAACATTTTCGTGTTCTTTAGTAGTTATTATACTAGTCACATTATAATTCTCTTAGTGAAAAATTCATGTTTCCATAAATAAATTTTTCATCAAGATTTTCAAATTTGGTCTTGAGACTTGGTGCAGTGGTAGCCAAGAGGCCTAACATATATGAGGTCCAGGTTCAATCACCAGTACTACCAAAATAATCAAATTACTTAAGATAAATTTAGTCACAGTAGCCCCACTATTCTTATCCCTTGATATGCCTGTGGAAAATCTCCTTTATATGCTACATTTTGTAATACTGACATTTACAATATTTTTTCTTTATCTAGATTGCCAGAAATTGTATGTCTTATCATGCTCAAAGGACTGAGATTTTTATTTTATTAATTCTGTATATTGAGTTTTTGTTATTTTCTCTGGCCAGGACTCCCTTGAATAACCATCTGCAGCTGCAAGAAAAGTTAGTAACATGAGCATTGGTCTGCCAAACTGTATAATGTATTTAATTTGCCATTGACAAGAGGAAGTAAAGAGTTAGGGTTAGCCAACTGAGATGTCTGCCACCAAGTAATTCTTCCAAGTGCCTAAATTTGAGTTTTCTTTCTTTCAATAAGCTCTTAAATCTTTCTGCAATTCAAGGAAACATTCAGGCTTTATTTATCTCTTTTTGTTTCAATCTACTTTTTCATTGCTGGGACTTTGTTTAAAAGATAATGGTATAGAGCCGGGGATTTAGCTCAGTGATTCCACTGCCTGCCTCGCAAGCACGAAATCCCGAATTCAATCCCTGGTACTAAAAAAAAAAGATACTCGTATACTAGCTCATTTCTTTGTATCTCTTAATTTTCTCTTAGTTTTTCCAAGTCTTTATTATTTATTGGTGTCTCTCCCCCACACCCTAAGTAAAAAATCTCCCCAAGATATTCTTATTTGCTACATGACATTTCAGCTGTATTAGTTCTATCCACTGATTTCATTTTAATAATTACAATTACATTTTAATAATTTCAATTTTAATAATTTAAAAATTTTAGACTCATTATCTTCTAATACTGCTTCAAAAATCCTTGTTACACTTTCCTTTTATCACATCCTCTCTGTAAGAAAATTCTTGTTTTTATAAGATTTAATTTTTTAGAGCAGTTTTAAGTTCATGTCAAAATTATTCACAAGCAAAGTATACAGATGTCCCACATACTTCCTCCCTTATTTGCCTAACCTCCCCTATTATCAACATCCTCCACCAAAGTGGAACATTTGTTACAACTGATGGACCTGATCAACACATCATTTTTCACCAAAGTTCATAGCTTACACTAGGGTATAATCTTGTTTTTGTATATACTATCGGTTTGAGCAAATATAAAATGGCATATACTCTTTATTACAGGATCACATAGAGAACTTTCAATGCTCTAAAAACTGTGCTCTGTGTAGATGTCCTCCCTCCCCCCAACCCACGGCAACTCTGAGTATTTTTATTGTCTCTATAGTTTGACTTTTTTCTCAATGTCATATAGTTAGAATCACATAGTATGTAGACTTTTTAGATTGCCTTCTTAACTTAGAAATATGCATTCAAGTTTCTTTACTCTCTTAGCATGAAGACAGCTGATTTCTTTTTAGCACTGAATAATATTCTATTACCTGGATGTACCATAACTTATTTATCCATTCACCTACTAAAGGATATCTTGGTTGCTTCCAAATTCAGAAAATTATAAAAATGCTGTAAATAACATATTCACATGCAAGTTTTTAAGTATACATAAAGTTTCAACTCATATAGATAAGCATCATGAAGTGTAGCTGATAGATTCTTTGCTAATTGTGCCACATTTTATAAGAAATCACCAAACTATCTTCCAACGTAGTTATACCATTTTGCATTTCCACTACCAATGAATAAATGGTTTCTGTTGCTCCACATCCTGACTGGCATTTGTTGTTGTCAGTACCCTTGATTTTGGCTGTTCTAGTAGGTGTGTGATGGTACCTTATTGTTTTAATTTGCACTGTCCTAATAGCACATAATGTAAAACATCATTTGTTGTCACCTGTGAAATTTCTTTGGTGAGGTATCTACCTGTTTTTAATCAGGAAATGTGATTGTCCTGGCCCCAATCCTGACTAGTCTCAACTGGTGATGTTGGCCTCTTTATTTACCACAGTTTCTTTAATGTAAAAATTGTCATAAAACTATTTCTTGGTACTGTGAGGCTGAAAGACAGTATTTGCATAAACATCTACTGCACAGAAGGAAATAGGCACTAAGTTCTCTTTCTGCCATTCAATTAAAATCTCAAATCAAATATTACTTCTTCACTGAAGCCTTCCTCTAGTATTCAGATCTTTCTATGTTCTGATTGAGGAATCTTAGGTATTTAAATTATTTTTTGTTTGTTTGTTTATTTTTTGGTACCGGGGCTCAATCTCGGGACCTTGCACTTGTGAGGCAGGCAGCGGAGACACTGAGCTAAATCCCTGGCCCCAGAAATTATTTCTATGAAATTAAAATATATTATAATTTCAAGTGATCTTAGACATCTGCTCAGCTTCACCTTTTGTAGTAACGTGCATGGTCACTGGGTAAGTCAAAAGCAGGGTAAAAATAGAAGCCATATATTAAATCAGACAGCACACTATGCATCATTCTATAATAAATTATACTTTTCTCTTTTCTAAAGACTGCTGCCTCATCTCATTTGTGGTGCCTGCACAGCCAAGTCATAAATTCATCAGGACATTTATTCATTCATTCATTCATTCACTCGCTAACTTATCCATCAATATGTATATTGATCATGTATATAAATCAGACACCATTCTGGAGTCTGTGTGTATAAAAATAAAAAACAAATGGAGCAGCTCTTAAGTTTTATATATATCCAATTATAACACTAATTGCATACCAAGCAAGTAATTACTTAATAAATACTTGTTTGATTGATTGACCTTTAGAGACAACTACATCTAGCAATAACTAAATAAGCAATGGTTTAGGATTTTGATTTCAAAGTGAAAAAAGACAGCCAGCCCTTTCCTCTATTGCTTATTGCTTTTGCCTTTGGATCAAGTTATTTCTCTTAGTTATTCAGAATAAGTTTTTTCCCAGGGCATCTTCAAGATTAAAGCACATTGCTTGATTATGTTTTCTCAACCAGTTCATAAGATATATCCAGACATTTAAATGCAAGAAATCAGCTTTGGATGAAGTTTGATATTCTTGATGCATAACAAAAGCTAACATAAGCTAACTGTCAAGAATATATAAAAGTGGTTCCATACCTTATATCATACAAGAAATGTGCTGCAATGATTAATATTGTGCACTAAAAATTATTATAGCCCCCTATACTATTAGGAAAACTGACTTTTAATTATATATTTAAGACAGATTAGTTTTGGTTAGATTAATCTTTGGTGAATTGTCTTGGTATATGAAATAGGAAGCTTCTTTATTGTATGTATCCCTACTGATCTCCTGGTATTTGGAGAACAGGTATGGCAAGAAAATGTTGTGCTTGAAAAATAAAAACTAAAAAAAATTTTGAAAAAAGAAAATGTTCTGTTTGTATCCTGCACATGGGAAGAGTGCCAGCTAAGGCTAGAAACTGTGGACTTTCTAGGACCAAAGTAAATGGAGGCACAGTCTCTTCATAGATTATATGCAAACACATGTGTGTAAATATGTGTGTGCAAATAAACTTGAAAACAAATAAAATAAAAGCCATCTATAAAAAACCAAGAGCCAATATCATACTAAATGGTCAAAAACGGAAATCCTTCACACTAAAATCAGGAAAAAGACAAGGATGCCCACTATCACAAATCCTGTTCAATATAGTTTTGGAAACATTAGCCACAGTGATTAGACAAGAGAAAGAAATAAAAGTAATGAATGATAGGAAATGAAGAAGTCAAATTGTCATTATTTGCAAATGACATGGTACTCTATATAGAAGACACCAAGAACTCCACCAAAAGACTTCTATACTTGATAACCACATTCAGTAAAGTAGCTGGATACAAGGTCAACACACAAAAATCAATAGCTTTCCTCTACACAAACAACAGACTCACTGAGAGAAAAACAGGGCAAACGATTCCTTTCACAATAGCATCCAAAAAACTGAAATACCTAGGAATCAACCTAACAAAAAAAATCAAAGACCTCTTCTTTGAAAACTATAGCACTCTGAAAAGAGAGATTGAAGGTGATACCAGAAAATGGAAAGACATCCCTTGCTCCTGGGTAGGAAGGATTAATATAGTGAAAATGGCCACACTTCCAAAACTGCTATAGAGATTTAACGCAATCTCAATTGAAATTCTAGCAGCATACTTCATGGACCTCGAGAAAACAGTTCAAAAATTCACTTGAAATTAGAAGAGACCCAGAATAGCAAAAGCAATTCTAGGCATCAGAGACATGGCAGGGCATATCACAACCCCCAACTTGAAACTATGCTACAAAGCTACTGTGATAAAAACAGCATGGTACTGGCAAAGAAACAGACCTGAGGACTAGTGGAACAGATTAGAAGATACAGAAAGAACTCCAGACACACTCAGTCATCTCATCTTCAACAAAGGTTCCAAACACCCTCACTGGAGGAAAGATAGCCTCTTTAATAAATAGTGCTGGAGAAATTGAGTTTCAACTTGCCAAAGATTAAAACTAGAACTATATCTCACCATGCACTAAACTAAAATAAAAATGGATTAAAGATCTAAATATTACAACAGAAACACTGAACCGGCTGAAATAGATGTTAGGTAGAACTCTTAAAGGCATTGGTGTAGGAAAAGATTTTATGACCAAAACCTCAGTTGCCTGTGAACTAGCCCAAAGAATCCATAAGTGGTGTAGGAAAAGATTTTATGAACAAAACCTCAGTTGCCCATGAACTGGCACAAACAATCATCAAGTGGGATCTCTTCTTATTAAAAAGGTTCTGCACAGCAAGAGTAACCACCAATAGTGTGAAGAGACAAGCTACAGCATGGGAAAATTTTTTCACCTGCTATTCCTCAGACAAAGGTCTACTATCTTGAATCTATAAAGAACTTTAAAAAATCATACCTCACAAATTTAAAGACTCAACCCAAAAATGGGCATCTGAAATAAAAAGACATTTCTCAGACAAAGAAGTAGAAATAACAAATAAACATATGAAAAAATGTTCAGCATCTCTGGTCATTTGAGGGATGCAAATGAAAACAACCCTAAGATCCCACCTTATCCCAGAAAGAATGGCTGCTATCATGAAATCAACCAATAACAAATCCTGGCGGGGCTGTGAGGAAAGAGGAACCCTGTTCCACTGCTGGTGGGAGTGTAGACTGGTGCAACCACTGTGGAAATCAGTATGGAGATACCTCAGAGAACTAGGCTTAGAGGTCCCATTTGACCTAGCTATTCCCCTGCTGGGCATCTTCCCCAAAGAATTAAAAGAATCATACTACAGTGATATATGTGCACCCATGTTCATAGCAGTACAATTTGTAGTAGCTAAAACTTGGAAGCAGCCCAACTGCCCATCAACTGGAGACTGGATAAAGAAGATGTGTGTGGTTTTTTTTTTTATAAAGTGGAATACTACTCAGCCATAAATAATGAGAAATTAGAGACATTTATATCTAAATGGGTGTACATTGAGGTGATATTCTTAAGAGAAATAAATAGGACACAGATGTATAAATACCGAATAGTTTCTCTAGTGTGAGACACTGAAAGCGTAAATAAGGACTAAATGGTATAATAGATAATGTGAAATAGGAAGAAAGGGGCCAAAAGGGGAAGGGGAATTGTGAGGGTAAGGGAAAGGAAAGAACGGAATGGAACTGGTATGAGAAAATGAGAAAACGGAGCCAAATTCCCTGTACATAGTGAGGGATGGAGGGGTTGAAGGGGGGTCAGGGGAATGGGGAAAAAATAAGAACCAAGAGAGATTATGTAAAGGTCCCAATTTTCAGTGACGAATGTCATTATATTGTATACCTAATATGTCCCAATAAAATTAATTTTTTAAAAAAGAAAACACATGTGTGCACACCACATATAGTCACAAACACTCATCACCAAGGGACTGGCTTCAGGCTATGCACATTTTCTATCCTTATCACCCTCTCTGACACTAATTCTCATCACTGCCCCTTTATGCTTGGCAGCAAAATGATCTAATGAATCATGACAGCCCTAAGAATAATGTTAATTTTTTTCTAGATGGAAGAATAGAGAGTGGTGTGATGGAGAGTTTACAGGATTGGAAACATATAGGAAGAGGTATATTTCTCATTGAGTGATAGGTATTCTCAAGAGAATGTCCAAATTCTGATTCCATCTTCTGAGATTCAACGTGGTATCTGGTTCATTTTGGAAGATCAGTAAGGGAAAGCTGTTAATGCTATCATCTCATTATTATCAACACCCACCCTGAAGAAAGAAGGTGCAAAAGTAAGAAATTAATCTATTTAGAATACTGGCTACTTAGTTTACACAGATAAAGAATTATATATCACAATGTGGCGATGTGTCCCACTTTTCTTTGAATTAATGTAGACTGCTGAATTGTACCCTCCCACCAAATTCTATCCCTTGCTCTATTTATGACAGGTGTCCACTACCCAAGGATTTGAAACAACTTTAATGACCTTGATTTTTTTTTTTGTTTTTGCTCTCTCTTTCCTTGTGCCTCTCCCTTTGCCTCCTCATTAACCTTTTATTTCTCTAGGCATCATTCTTCTTTTCCTATAGCATTTCTGCCTCTCTCTCTCTCTCTCTCTCTCTCTCTCTCTCTCTCTCGCTCTCTCTCTGTACCACGGACCGAACTCTGGTCCTTGTGCTTGCGAGGCAGGCAGTGGCACCACTGAGCTAAATCCCTGGGCCTCCTATAGAATTTCTCTTAGGTCGAAAATGTCAACTGAGTCATATCCAAAACACTAAAACTAGATCCCCTTTTCTGGGATGATGATGATGGTGATAATAAGAGTTATTCATACTTTTGAATACTTAAAACATTTTGGTCATTTTTGAAAACAATATTTCTTTATTCTGGTTACTTTTAAACATGTTTTAAACATTACCATGTTTAATTTTCCCAATGGCCTTATGAGGTGGCTATTGACAATTTGCCTTTTTTACATATGGGTAAAATGAGGCAGAGGAGGGAAAGTTATTTGCCTAAGATATAAAACAAAAAATCCTGTAATTATCAAAACTCGATTTCTCTAATTCAAAAGTCCATAACAAGAAGGAATGCCACGTCTCTTTTTCTGGAGCCTCTAGGGTATAAATTTTGCCAGTTTGGAATGTATGGTAAGGACCTCTGACATTACAGCATCCCACAGTGAAATGTCACAGGCCAGGCATGTCACCACTTTACAAATAGATTCTGCTGCAACACAGCAGCAGCTGAGCTTACAGTTGCTCACAAGTATGCCTGGAACAAACATAGCTGCAATAATTATTTTATGTTCATGTTATTTACCAAGAGGAACCATGCTCAGTTGTCCCCAGGAAAGATGGCATTGACAAGTTTTTACATTCAACATTTAGTGAATAAATCCATGGTCTATATGAATCCCATTGTCTTGAAAGTGAGGGAAATAAAACCACCGAGGGCCTCATTGACTTCAGAATTATGAGAAGTTCCTGACTATATTACAGACTATATATCCAAATAAATTCCTGATCACTCCACAATATGTCAATTCTAAGTATCTGCACACACACGTCAGTTGCTCCTTGGAGGCTATTTTTCTATACAGAACATGCTTTTGGAAATTAAAGTACGTGATGAGAAAGCCTTGTGAAGCTGAGCATGATGGGAGTTTGGGGGTGGGCAGGTATTCTGTAGGCATCCGAGAAATTCTGAACATAGAGTCTGAGTCACTTAAAAGTTATAATCCTATAATGCATGAATGGCTGTCAGTGGAGGCCTGGCATAATGAAATTCCTCAAAGGCCCTTAGGAAACAGGGAATAAGATCTGAGCATCTCTGCTTTGGACATTATTAGTACTTCAGACAAAGTGAGTAAAATGGTGATTATGGTTTTGCTAGGCAATGATATTAGATGAGCAGCCATATTTTTATTTAAAAAATGTCTAATTACAAAAGTTACATGGGTATATTGCATAAAACAAAATTTAAAAACAAAAGAGAAAAAAACTATAATACCAATAACAAAACAATGTTATCATTTTATATATATATATATATCCAGATTATTTCCTATTTATTATTTCAATGTCATTTAAATATTTTCTATAAACTAAGTATAAGAACTGGGAAAATAGATTTTCTTATCTATATGTAGTATGTCTATTTAATTCTAATGAAAACTGTGATCATAGGTTTTATACATGTTAACCTTATTTTTTCACTCAATAATGATTATAATATGAACATCTTTCCATGTAAACACACAATCTTAGAAATATAATTTTAATGACTATGTATCATTACATTTTATGGCCAAGTGAATTTTTAACCCAAACTTTATTTTGTATTTTTGTGAGTTTCTAGCTTTTCCCCTATTGAAAATATACTGTTAAATACCTTTGTAATAATTGTCTACATTGAATTAGATAAATAATTAAATGAAGATTCCATGGATCGAGAGAATGAATTATCAACATAATAAGTACAGTTTTAAGGTTTAACATAGGCTCCAAATTTTCCTCCAAATATTTATTTAAGCTGCAAAATTTCAATCAGGGGATACAAATATGTATTTCTCCTCAACTTTGATAATCTTGAGCAATTTAATTAGAACAATTCTTTTGGCAACTTTTATGAAAATATATTACCTTATTTGGTTGTACTTTGTATTTATTTGATGAGTAATTGAATAATTTTTCATAAGCATATTGGAATCTAAACATTTCTCCAGCATATATGGAGACCCAGTAAAATAATATGTCAACCAAATCCTGGTCTCACTTTCCGCTTAGGAGATAGGGCTTTTAAGAAGTACTGTAATGGAAACTCCTCTTCCTCCTCAACATCAGGGAAGATCACATGGTTCTGGTCCAGAATGTAAGAAGTCTGAGCTGTTATTTCTTTCTTTCTGGCCTGTTTCCAAGAAAAGGCCTTACTGAGAGTCATTCCTGGTTCTTGAATGAAGCTGGTTCAGAACATCTTCCCTAATTCTCCACTTTACTCCTATCTGCTTAACTGGCTTTTTTACTTAGCATGTCACTACAGAGATTAGTTTGAGCCTACCTTCTGCATAAAATCATAAAAAAAATCCCAAACAATCTCAGTAAAAATAAGCAGTGTGCATGACTGAACTTACTTAGGTACTACTATGACCTGTGAAGTGGGTTAATTCTCATTATGATTATACAGATTATAAAACTGAAATACAAATAAGCTAGTTAAATTGATCAGTTTAACACATTAGTGAATAGTAAATCCTCTATGTGAATAGAAGAAGTCTGGTGCCAGAGCCTTTGTGTAAATATAAACATTGTGGCCACCCCACCCTCTAAGTAGCAGGCTTGTTGCTGTTCTGTCCTGGACAGAGATGTTGACTCAATTTAAATGGTCACAGTCTCTGAAGTTCAGCTGATAATTTAAAAGCAAGAATTGGCCAAGATCAACTATAATACTATCCTGAAAGTGATTATTTTCAACTTCTCAGAATTCTCTTGGTTCAGACGAAATTATTATCCCTATAAAGACTTCTTGAATTCAGATATACATTAGATTTTATTCTAAATAGAATAATAATATAATTTCTTAAGACATAGGATTTTACTGCTTTAAGCATGAATGAAACCTTAAGGCCACAGCTATGTTTTGGGTGCTTATCAGAAGAAAGTTCTTGATAATTATTTATAAAGGGTGCTGTAGCAATAAAGCCACAAAACAAGAATTCACAAAGGAGTTATGAGTGGAACAAATATTTCAAGGAAGGGTATTTTCATTGGAAAAAGGAAACAAAGCTCAAATAAATACATAGGTATTCATAAGGACTTTTAGGCAAGCCACAGTGATCTGTCACTGAACCCCTGGGATACATACACACATTGTTACCAGCCCCAAAACCTGTCTGCCCCATCACCTAGATGTAAACTGAACTCTTTTATTCCACCTTATTGTTATAGAATAGACCTAAAAAATAACCCCAAACACAAAACCCTCTGTACTACCTGGGTTCAGTAACTATTGAATGAAATATTTATTTTAAAATTTGAATAAGATTTGGAGTCCATGAACAATAAAACTACTCTGGTTGTGAGAATTATGATATGTGGTGTATAAAAAAGCAAAAAGATTATTTTGATGAACCATTTCTAACAAAAATACACCTTATATTGAGAGGAACTATTTGCTCAGAAAATGATAATTTCCATTTTAAATGAATCTGAGATTTCAACTATTTTTAGTGGTACAAAATTTTTACAACCTTTGACTCAGTACCTCCTACTAAACACATCCTTTCAAAAGCATGAAATGTTGAAGGTCTGTCTGTATTATTCAAACCAGCAATTAGAACCAGATGTTATTGCACTTTATATTTAGACACCACATTTCAATATCTAAAAAAGAAAGAATACTCATGAAGGACAGAGAGAATAATTTATAAATGCAATTAAAGCATATTGTTTAGACTCCTTCTCACTAATTTACCTGATTGCAAAGTAAAATTAAATGAATTCATATTTAAATGTAAAATTGGGCCAATGAGTAATGGAGTTTTAAAAACTGTGTGTATAAGAAAAAGAAGATGCCAGGTTTACAATTGTTGTGTCAGATACATTCTTTATTCATTTTATACCTTTACTATAATGTCTTCTATCTCTTTTGTAAGGCAGTCAAACTCTAGATAAGCTGATGGATACACTTCATTTTAAAGAAAATATGTGGACTGATTATAAAAATCAGCTTGAAACTACATGTTGTATACAGAAGCAAAGCTTTAGTAGGGATCTAGAAATGTGGAAAGTATCATGTTTTTCCTTAAGCTTGGAATGTTTTACTTTTAAGAAAATAATGGAATGGGAATACAATGTTCCAACCAACACCACTTGAAAAAACATATATAGAGAATAGGAACAGGCATGACATACATATGAAATAAAATTCACTCTTTAAGTTTGGTTACCTTATTGATTCTTAAAAAGAATAGAGTGGCTAAGTATTCTTCCCCTCCAATTATCAAATAATCTTGTAAGTACTTGTCTTAAGTAAGTCAAAACAGTATGGCATTGTCATGGCAGTAATTTTATGAATTATGGTTTTTTGCTTTGGCTAATATGAAGAGGCTGGCTTTTTCAGAGTATATACCTATGGCTAGTCACACAGAGACAAATGAGTTTGTCATTGTATCCTGCAATCAATTGTTAGCCCAATGTCATGACATATGCAGAGGGTTGAGAATTAAACCAGTCAACATGTAAATGTTGCTATTATGGCTTGTGTCTAGATGTCCCTCCAAAGCCTCATGTGGTCATAGGCGGGGCTTTTTAGAGGTGGCTGGATCTAGGGTGTGTGAATTAGGGTGTGATTAGAATTAGGACTGTGTGGTAGTGTATTAGTTCACTAATTGGTTTATCATGGTTCTGGGTATGAGTAACAGGAAGCTCCTAACTGGATATAGGTGGTTCCACCCAAAAGCTTGTACCCTGGATGAAATAAAAGGAAAGTGGAGACTTGCTGCTGCTGCTGTCTGCTACTTTGCTGCTTCCTCCTTGCCCTGGCATGGACTGTTTCTTTTCCTCCATGCGTCTCTGCCGTGCCACCTTGCCTTAGAGCCACACTATGGACTGAAACTTCCACAAACTGTGAGCTAAATAAACCTTTCCTCCTTTAATTGGTGAGTATCATGTATTTTGCCTCAGCAATGAGAAAAGTAAGCAAGACAGAGTTTGGTACTGGATAAGTGGGGTCAGGTCATTGCTGTGATGCTAGCTTGACAATGAGATTCAGTAACCTTTGGAAATAGCTTAGGGGAAGAATTTGGAAAGGTTTGGAGATGCTGGCTAAAGAAGCAGCTCTAGAATCCTTAAGCTGAACTTGATGGGAGATTCTGGTCTGAGCTCAGAAGACCAGAATGCTGATAGAAATGCAGTCAGAAAAGACTCAGGAGGTTTCAGTAATAACAAGCACTGCACTGGTAGTTTTACCCCAGACCATGTGTGTTATACTTTGGCTGAAAATTTGTCTACATTTTGCTCATGTCCAGAGACTTGGCAGGAGACCAAGATTAAGTGCAGCGGACTAACGAATGTGGTGGAAGAAATTTCAAGGCAGTTTAATGTTGAGGCAGTGGCATGGCTACTGTTGGGGTTTTTAGCCAGATTTATATTGAGAATCAAGAGCAAAAGCCTCAAAAGAATGGTTTGAAAAATTCTGAGTTTGGCCAGAAAGAAAGCTCCAATAAAATTGTAGCCTGTAAACATGAAACAAAGGAGTATATGTTTGGTGAAAATATTAGCAATAAAAAGCCAAGTATTTTGAAAGAGAAGAGTAGAAAAGATGGCCTGAGGACATCACAACCAGGAGGAACTCCACCCTTTGCAGCCTCAAATTGCAAAGGTGAAAGACTTTGCTTTGAGAAGAAAGCCCCTGGACACCATATTCCAGAATGGCTGAGACCTAGAGAATTTGTTCCTCCAGATTGGGTTAATAGTACTCAGCAATGATGGAACTCTTTCTGACACCTACAGCCAAGAAAGAAGGAAGCATGATTACATCAGATTCTTTATGAATCCAGATCCTTTTGGATCGCTGGTAAACGTTAATTCTGCTGGCTCTTCACAAGATATCTGATAAACAGACAGCATCTGTCTCTACACCATACTGGCAATTGGGAAAACAGCAATGGTCCTCTTTCTGCAGATCACCTGTCTTTTCCTCCATATTTTTAGTGCAAAACATATTAAATGAATTTTCATTAGAATAAAATACTTCTGTTTTATTGAATTGAGAAAAATCACTTGCTGAAAATTATTACATATGTATACATTTTTAATGCTGAGATATTTGCAAAAACCAAAATAAGAAAAACAGAGACCTTAAGAACTTGGAAAAAATATCTTGGACCAAACAACTATTAGATTCATGGTGAAAATATCCACAATAACATCAGCATCTAAAAAAATGCTATTGGTTTAGAATATTAAGGATATAACATTGCCCTTCAAAAATATATCCTCATGGGGCTGGGGATTTAGCTCAGTGGTTTCTCCACCTGCTGCGCAAGCACAAGGATCCGAGTTCGATCCCCGGTACCAAAAAAAACCAAAAAAACCCCACATATATATATATATATCCTCATGATTGATCTCAAGTTCCCTTTCACTTCAGACTACACCAGGGAGACACATACTAGCATGAACAGTTCCTCTTCTGGGGACTGAGCTCTACCAAGGGACAGTCCCTTTAATAGGTACTATACTCTAGTTCACAACTTTCAGCTGGATCAGCTTGCTAGGTAGGAAATGATGTTATTTACAGCAGACTTTTATTCTTTCTAGTCTCTAAAATCTCTAATTATATTCTCCTATAATTTCAAAGGTTATGAGTAGGAGTTGTTGATACCACAAAATATGAAGTTAAAGTCCCATAATTCTATGTCACTGAAAATAAATAAGAGGAACCACTGTTTCCTCTTTATTTCCACGGATGTTACAAAAGAATTATCCTCATTAGACATAAGGAAATGTGGGAGAGGGTGAGGGAAACTAAAGAAATAGGGTTGATGAATATGATCCAAGTGTATTATATGCATATATGAAGATACCACATTAAAATCCAATGTTTTGTGGAATTAATATTCTCTAATAAAATATATTTTATAAAAGGAGTTATCCTTAAATGATTCTGAAAAATGTAGATTGATTTGGAAATATCAAATATTGAATTGAAGGCAATTCTGAATTTGGAGTATATGTGATATAGATCAGTCTGGTTTTGGGTATCACTTATTTCAATTTTCTGAATACTCTCAGGCTCCTGGTGCTACTGCTTCCTTCTCTCACAAATCTCTTATGTATAAGGAAAGCACCAGGCAACACTAAAACTTTTGTCTGAATTTTATAATAGTAAGACTTTTGCTGTAAAAGTAATTTTCATGGAGAGAAAAAAAAATCAAATGATTGACAGTCTCAAAGAAAATTCTTACAGTGCTTACACTTACAAAGAGGAGGAATTTTGAATGATTCTGCCCTTCTGTACTATCCTCAATTTCTTCATGAGCTAATCCTCCCATAGTCAATGAGAATCTTTTTCTTAATATAGTGATTCTCTGACTCCACCCAAGACTTTCCCAATCAAAATCCTTAAGAGTAGAAAAAGAATGCTTCCTACACATTCTTCTCATTGAGGAAAGCCTCCCCTAACCCCAGAAATTAAGCACCACTTAATTTCCAGTGCTTGATAGAATGCCATAGGAAGCTAGCTCTAAAGGAGGGTAGTTTCTCTTTTCATTTTAAACCAGTGAGAAATAATATCAGCAGACTTATTTTATTTTGAAATAAAATTTCCCTCTGGTGCATTTTAAGCAATTATGAGGGCCTAAATAATGAAAGTACTGTATAGGCGCCTCAAGTTCCCCATCTTCTTCCAATAAAGTTTGTGATCCCTACTTGAGAAGACATTATGTAAACTTGCAGTTTTCAGCATACAAGGCTGACGTTAAGTGACACCAAGGAAGGGGAGAATGGATCGGAAATCTATAAATGTAAAGGTTTTGAAATAAAATGGTTGTTTTATTTTGGTGTTGTTATAACAGAATACCGAAGACTGAATACTGCAGCTTGTGAAGAAAAGAAATATATCTGATGCAAGAGTAGAGTCCTGCATCTGGGTCCAATGGTAGAGGTGGAAAGGCAAGGAAATATTTATGGTAGAGGAAGAGGCAGAACTTATTACTCTTATCAGGAACTAATACCCATGAGCCTTTATGACCTTACCATATCTAAGAGTCCCCCTCCACCAGCATCAGTGTATTGAGATTAGGTTATACTTTGGAAAACACATTCAAACCATACCAAGTAGCTTATACTAATATGGGCATCCCTTACCTGAGCATTAAGAAGAGAAGCAGAAGGGCCTGGGATTTAGCTCAGTGGTGCCACCACCTGCCTCGGAAGTGCAAGATCTTGAGTTAGATTCCCCCAGTATGGGAAAAAAAAAAAAAAAGAAGAGAAATAGAATGTCAAAAGGCAGATATTACCCGTCTTCAAAATTTACCATAAAGCTAAAGTAAACAACACAGTATGGTACTAACAAAAGAATACACAAATAGATCAATGGAATAGAATAGATCCACACAAATATAATCAACTGACTATTAATAAAGGAACAAAGGTAATTTAATGGAGAAAACATGGTTTTTTAAATGTGTACCAATTCCCCACAATGAATGTAATCATAATATACTACAGACATCTAGTAATGATTTTTTTTAATCTTTAAAGGATAGATTTTGCAACAAACACTGCTAGAACCAAAACTGCAAAAAAAAAAAAAAATCTAGACATAGAAGAAATTTTAGGTTAACTTAGGTTTAACAAAGAATTTTTTAAATACAACATCAAAAGCATGATCTGTGAAAGAAAAAATTAAGTTGCACTGGATTAAAATTAAACTCTTCTCTGTGACAGACACTGATAAGAAAATGAAAAAACAAGCTACTTCCTAGGAGAAAATATTTGCAAAAGACATATTTGTTCAAAGATTGTGATACACATATACAAAATATTTTTAAATTTAACAGAAAGAAAAATAACAATCCAAGCCAGACACATGCCTGTAATCCCAGCACTCTTCGAGGTGAAGCAGTAGGATAACAAGTTCAACCCCAGCCTGGGCAACTTAGCAACTTAGCAAGCTTCTTTCTCGAAAAAAAAAAATTAAAAAGGCTAGGAACGTTTTCAGTATGAAAGCTTCAGGTACAATCCTGATTATGGGGGAAATGAAGGAAAGGAAGAAAGAGAAAGAGAGAAATTTAGCAATCCATTAAAAATAGGCAAAGATGTGACAACTACCTTGTCAAAGATGACATACAGAAGGTAAATAAATATGTGACAAGTTGCTAAATATCATGTCATAGGGGGTTGTAAATTTTTAAAAGTCCAAAATACAGACAATAACAAATAGTAGTTAGGATGTAGAGCAGTAGGAACTTTAATTCATTTCTGAAGGAAATGCAAAATGATACAATCTCTTTGGAAAACTGGCAGTTTCTTATAAAACTAAACATTCTCTTACTGTACTTTCCAGCAATCATGTTCTTTGATCTTACCCAAATGAGTTGAAACCTTAAATTCATACAAAAACCTGCACATGAGTATGTGAAGCAGCTTTATTTGTAATTGCTAAAATTTGAAAATAACAAAGATGTCTTTCAATAAGTGAATGGCATTCAAATGATCAAGTCACAAAAAGACACGATAATACTATAAATATATCTTGTGGAGTGAAAGAAGCCAACCAAAAAAGGCACATACTGCATGACATCAACAAAATAACATTCTGGAAAAGGCAAAACTATGCAGGAAGTAAAAAGATCCGTGGTTGCCAGGAGTTGGAGGAAAGGGGAGAAAGGGTCAGATAAAGCACAAAGCATTTTTAGGGCAGTAAAACTATTCCGTCAAATGCTACAGTGGTGGATATGTGACATTATACTTTTGTCTAAATCTAGAGAATTTACAACACCAAGAATGAACCCTAATATGAACTAGGGACTGTGATTGACAATGTGTAGCAGTATTGACTCATTGATGGTAACAAATGTATCACATTCATGTGAGATGTTGTGAATGTTGGGGGATTGTGTGAAATGTGATAACTGTCTCAATTTTTTTGTGTGAATCTAATACTGCTCTGATAATAAAGCTTATTACTATTACTCAACCAATCAATCATATAAAAAGTGATGAGAGTCCGTATCAGGAGATTTGCAATTCCTTGTCTAAAATCAAATAGAGTTAAAGAGACAAAACTGGGAAGAAACCCAACTGTCAGGACCCTGAACCATACCAAACAGACTAGATACGGTGATTTCAAAGAAAGTCAACCAGTTAGCAGAGGTCATACTTGAGGGAAGGCCTGTGGCACTGCTGCCTGCTACCTGACTGACAGGGAAAGCCTTTGACCTTTAGGAAGAAAGGGAGAATGAGCAGCATTTAAGTAGCAATTGAAAATAGATATATAAAAATGATCAGATATTTATCTGGGCCAATTTGTAACATCCATTTAAAAATCCCTTTCTGAATATGTGAATGTAGGTAATTAGTAGTCAACATGCATCTAGTGTTTTAATAGTCATAATTACATGATTTTAATAAAGATTCTGTAATTTTCATTCTCATGGGCCTTGATATCTTACTGTTCTGTTCATCTCTTAGACTTAGCTAACCTAACAAGGGCCATTTGGAGGAACATAAACAGAATTCCAAATAGGTATTTTGTTTAAGATGGCATAAGTAATTTATTGAAGCTGGCTCTAATATATTTAAATTAAAATTTCTTTACTTTATCATTTATTCAAACTAGGAACACCTACCTTCTGAGATTTTGTATTACATCAGTTACTTTTCTGCCTGTGCTGCTGGCAGCTAACCTGAGGTTTGGGATGGCTAAATGGAAAAAAGATGATATTGGCTATTTGAATTATAATAAGCAAAAATATTTTAAAATCCATCTTCTGCTTCCCCTAATGACTAAGATAGATTCTAGTGCTGACAGTATAAGGGCCTGAGTTAAATCTATTCATTCTAGCATGTGAGTGTAGGAGACAGTTTTCAATGTATTTTCTACAATTCGCAGACACAAAGGCTGTCCCTTAACTGTCAACATCAAAATCTCAGAATGGTGTAGGAGACTGGCCTCATTCTGGCTGAGCAAATTTGAGGGGATGAAAGCTTCAGAGAACCAGGACAAGCTGAGAGATCTAATGGGAGTCTGAATAGGTGCCAGGAGAGGGAAAATTAAGCAGGGAGAGGAAGAGACGTAGAAATGAAATTTACATGAAAAACAGAATTAGTAGACAGCTTAGTATCAAGTTTCTTCCAAAAATATCTGTGCAATCACAAAAACCAGGGAAATCTCTCCAGATCATTAATAGAAAAGAACAAAATAAAAGGGCCAACACTGGCAGTAAGATATTACACAGCATCACCTGGGAATGATCCCAGCTCCAGTGACAGGAAGGCATGACATCACCTAGGAATCATAGCAGACAAGAAAAGAATAATGGCAGATCTTCCCACTGGAGTGGAGCAATTTCTGGGAATTAACCACGAGACCATTCACATGTAGTCAGTAGGTGGTGGAAAGTCTGTCAGAAAAGTGAAGCTCTTGGTCTGCTGTTCAACATTAAATATGACTTAGAAGAGGTTCCAGAGAAGCTTTCCTTAACAGCAAACTTTAGGGGATGCCCTTTGCAGGTCAAAGTTCATGTTTATACAAGGCAATAATCAGTTCAGTCACAGGAAAGGGGAAAGGTCACCAGTGGCTCACAAACAGGTACCTCTTGTTTTATTTAAAGTACTATGCTTTATTTATTCTGACTCAAGGGGAGTCAGAATTAAAAGCCCAACAATATGAAGGAAAATATTTGGACAATTAGCAAAAATTTCATAAAATCAGTTGATTAGATAATAATATTGTATCAAAGTTAGTTTTCCAACTTTGATAAGACTGGTTATATAAGAGAGTGTCCTTATAAGAAATAGGCACTTAAGTATTTTTGGAAAATGTAGCATCATATCTGCAACTTTCAAATGTCTCAGACAAAAAAGTATGTGAAGAAATGGAGTGAAAAAGATAAAACAGATAGAAAAAGATAAAACAAATGTGGCAAAATATTAAGAGTCAAGGCATCTGGGTAAAGGTTATACAGCAGTTATCTGCATAATTTTGTGATTTTCCTAAGTTTGAAATAATTTCAAAACAAAGTTTTATTCAAACAAGGCTTTGTCAATAATATAAAAACAGCTGTTCAAACTAGAAATATTCCTAAAGGTAGATTATTTTAAATAGTGAAACTCAAACCATATTGAAAGTGCAGCATGCTCACTGAAAAGCACAAGCTACCGCCCACTGAGCATCTTTAATGTTATGACAATCGTTTCTAAGGATTAAAACATTTTCCAGAAATCCCTTAAAAAAATTAAAATGTCTTGTTTGGTAAAATAGAAGCTTAGTTTCCACTCATTATCCCACTGAAAGAAAGCAGGAGCCTAAGGAACTTTTTCTATCTGGCTTTTGTCATGCTAACCCAACCAAAGGCCTTGGCTCTCTAGGTCATGAATATACGTTTGGGTTTCATTAGTTGTGTAAAAATCACATTAAATTCCTTGCGAAAGGACAGCGACATTTAATGTCAAAATAATATCTTTATATTGATATGTCATGTTTCTAGAATAAGGCTCTAAAATCTTATTTGTACTTTTTACCATCAACAGACAATAACACTAATGGCTTGGTATATTATCCACAATCTTTTCTATGGTAAGTGCTGTAAGGATTTGGTATTGAAGTCTCACTTAAGTGATTGTCATGAGAATTTATACAATAGTAAAACATGCTTAAATTTTAAAATATTGCATATACTTTCTAGGTACTTGTAGGAGGACTCTTTTATGTCTGCCTCAACACTCCAGCATGAGGCTAAAAAATAAAAACTTATACATGTTTCGTAATTTCTACCCACTCCTGAGGGAAGATTGATGTCTCATGGGTGGAAATGGAAAAGCAGCTGAGCAGTTCAACTGCAGCCCTTTCTGTCTGTGTTTGGAATAACTTGGATTGGGACATTCTTCTCTGTTCTTGATCTCAGGGCAACCACACCAGGTCAAAAGAAAGACCTACTTCCTAGAAGCAGATTGAAGGTCATCTCTGTCTCCATTCGGGAACTCAGACATAGTGTAATATTATTCACTGAGTTTATCTTCACTGGAAAGACCATCTAAGTCAACACACAGACGATGTTACATTCTTTATCATTCTGATTTTTTTGTCTATTTATATAAATTTGCTCAAATCTCAGTAGAAGAAGTCCAATAGCCAGGTTACCTGAAGGAATTTGAAGCCATAACAGTTTTACGGAGTGATAATTACAACCACGGCAGAGACAGAGACAGAGAGAGATGCTGCTGGCATCAAAATGAGTAGAAAAGTTCCTGTCTTTTCCCCTTCTCCCTTACTCTCATATGTCAGTGTCACTGGCTAAACCCAAGCAGAAGACAGCTGACACAAGAGCCATGGAAACAGGAACTGCAGGGCCTGCTCCTCCTACCTCCCACCTCATCCAGTAAAGGATGTAAATCACTTCAGTGAGAATCCAGAAACCTAAAGTCATGTGTGATGAGCCATCTTAGAAATGGAGAGAGGCTCAGACATTAAGTGGTCTGACACATCCTTTCCAGAGAAGCCAAAGTCCAGCACAGGCAATATTTGAAAAACAGCAAGTATCTGTGTTAAGTGTTTATTTCAGTGCTTCATAACCAGAAAAGTAGAGTACACAAAAAAAGTATCATTCTCTTCCTCATTCTCTCAAACAATAATGAAAAAAACAATGAGTATTTATTTTTTTAACTTTCAAAAAAATTCAGATTATGTTTGTATCATCCTTCTATCTTTCATTCTCCTTATCTGGAAACCCTTTGTTACATCATGTCAAAATTCAAAATTCAAAATGGTGTGCTTCTACGGTGATATTCTTGATGGCTTTTCCTTCTTTTTTACTTTAAAATTGGGAGAGAAAAAAAATCACCCTAATAAATGAAAAACCACTGAATTCTAGGATTGAATAAATATGAATAGAGAAGATCTATTATTATTTCTTAATTATAACGTCATACAAGACAGAATATAAAACTGTCAGGAGACAAAATTTAAAGAAAACAGTTACTTTACGTGTCATTTTAAAATAAAATATTCTTTTAAGTATAGGCTTTAGGAGGAGAAATTGATCTGTAAGTTTTAGAAAGGAAAAATGACACTCTACCTGACCTCTTAGTCTATAAAAAGACTCCTTGGCACCATCAATAAAGATTTTGTCTAAAACAGTGGAGGCAGTAGGAGTGAGGTCTGAAACCAGGGAACAATTAATTCCATCCATGAGTGAAAATTTTATGAGTTCAGTAAATGAAGCATGTCTGGTTGAGGAAAAGGGAAATTTGGTGAAGTAAAGTCATAATATACTACTTATCCAGGACCTTCTGAAGAATGTAAAGGTCATCTGCCTCCCAGTTCCAAAGAAATACAACCCTCCAGAAACCTCCCTGGCCATTTACAATCTGCCTGGCTGAGTTTTCTCTTAATGCCTGAAGGACTGACCCAACAGCCAGCTCAGGTAGACAGACTCTCCTGAGGTCTTTTCTAAATACTTGATATCTGGCCTCCTTTGTCCTGCACAGAATGTGAGGAAAAGAATATGAATAAATGTGCTCAGGTTGCAGTAGTCAAATTTTGCCCCTGTCCTGGGAGGTGGTATTTGGGGCATGTAATTGAGGAGTGACTAATGGATTCCTCAGATGATAATGAGAATTCAGAAACCCAAAGTTCATTCAGAAATTAAAGGCTATGACAAATCTTTTTCAACAATCCTTTTCCTACCAACCTGAAAAATGTTCATGGGAATGTCTAATTCTCATGTTAGCTATTCCCTGGAAACATCTAAATAATTTCAGATGTGCTGAGGAACATGCACTCTGGAAGTTAACACACTCTTGACAATATTTGTCTGTTTCTTATATTGGTACAATCCACCGACTTATTCATTTATTCCTGTAGCATTGCTATTCCTTCCTCTCCACTTGTACCTTAATATAGGAATAAGTTTGTTTCACAAATGAACAAAACTAGCAAGTATTTTCTAGGCTCAAAAAGTTTTGTCCCATAGGACTTTATATCCTAAAGAATTGTTCTCTATAAGATATTTGGTGCTGGTCAATAAAAAGAAAATTATTTTGTCAACTGGGAAGTCATTTATAATCCAGTCACTTGTCTTATTTTGTTCATAAATTTTAAATTAAGATTGTCCAAAATGTTTTTAATTACTAATCAATAATTGATTGATAATCCTTTGTTCCAGTATTTAGTATGCTTTATAAAAGCATGTATATTTTATTCAGATATTAAAAATGAAATATGTAAAATACATGTAGAAAAAAAGAACCAACTGATGATATGACCTGAAGTTGTGCCAGAAATTAAGCAAATATTAATATATCCATGTACACTCACATAGGTATACACATACACACACACAAATATGCACTGATATCAAAACAATCACTTTTCAGTAGGTGGACTAGAAATCTACCTGTAAACTTTTAACAGACAATGTAAAATTGCAAATACTGTTAGTTGATTCATTAGAAAATGCATGAAATCCCTTAGACAAAACCAACTAATTCTGACATGAAATTTAAAGTAAAATCCTCTCCTGTAAAGAAACTAAATGTGATCAGTAAAAAAATTCATAATAGGTCAATTTAAAAGAAAATATGACAGTGTAATGGTAGAAGAGACAAGGAGGAAGAAAGGTGATGATAGCAATTAATAAATTGAATACACTATACATATCTAAAACAACAATAAAAATATCTTTAGTAAGAAAAGCTAGAAGGAAAATAGCAATAGCCAAAGTATATTGATATGCTGGACATTGTGGTGCACACCTGTCAGCCCAACACTAGAGAGGCTGAGGCAGCAGAATCAGGAGTTCAAGGCTTGCCTGGGCTACATAGCAAGTTCGAGGCCAACCTGAACTATACAGCAAGACCACATCTCAAAACAAACAAACAAACAACATATTTTGATGTATTGAGCACATGGTCTCTGTTCTAGTTATTTTATGTGCACTCATTTAATCTTCAGAGAAATCTTCTGGGATTAGCCTTACTGTTATCCTCACTTTACAGACAAGGAAAGTGAGTTGCAAAAACTCAGAAAAACTTGTTTAAACTCCTGTATTCTGGCTCCAGAACCCCTATAGCAGTCTTTATTTTATAGTAAGTTTTCTTGTTTGTTTGTTTTGTTTTGTTTTTGGTACCGAGCATCGAACTTGGGTACCTGTGCTTGCTCAGCAGGCGGCGAAACCACTGAGCTAAATCCCCAGCCCCATAGTAAGTATTAACATAATATTTGAAGTGAAAAACTATATGTCCATTCAGTAAATTCATTAGAAAATAATAATGTACACTATGTCATTTATCATCTGCAAATGTAGAAACAAAGAAAGGAAGAATGGGTGAGGAAGAAGGAAGGTAAGGAAAATACCTGAAGCAGAGGAAAATTATATGAGCTTGTCTACCCAGGAAAATCTTCCTGGTGAAGATAATCTTAGGCAGATATATATGTATATACATATTTACTTATCAACACAAGTAATAAATGCTCAATAAATATTTATTGGACAAAGGAATATATAACACAGATATTCACCTACCTACTATGGATCAATTTATAATTTTCAACTTTGCAATGGTACAAAAGTGATATGCATCCAGTAGAAACCGTAGTTGAATTTCAAATTGTGATGTTTTCCCAGACTTCATATGTAGTATGATCCTCTCTGGAGCTGCTGGGCAGTGGCAGCCAGCTGCATCTGCCGGTCAGGTGCAAGCAAAAGGTTACACACATGATCTCTACAGTGTATTGCATTGCTAAGCTATGGTGTTAGGTAGGCTAAGTCTATCAAGTGCATTTTCAACTTAAATTATTTTCAACTTAAATGAATTTATTGGGACATAACTCCATCATAAATTGAAGAACATCTGCATATACTTCTTGGAATCTACCTATCCCCTACATAAAATAGTTGGCCTTAATAAGAAAGGTTGGGTTTGAGTGATAAAGGCTTTTACTTTCCACTTTATAGTCCTGGTATTGTTTGTATGTTCTTACAGTATACATATATTGCTTCTTATTTTTTCACATCATCTACATTTCTCTAGAAAGCAGGATTACAAACATTGTTACGTATATTTAGTACATGCAAATATTGATAAGCGTTAAGAAACATATTTGTAATTATGTTTTCAATAATGCTAGGAATCTAAGAGAAAACACACACACCTTAAAATTTACATGAATTGACCCAGAGCACTACAATAAATAGGTTACTCAAAAGAATAATTTTTATTTGGTTTGTTTTATTGTTTTGTTGTTATTTTTGTTTCTGTCAAAAGGCTCATCTCATGAATCACTACTTCCCCAAATTAAACAGATAAAAGACAAGAGGTGAAGCTGTGTGTGGTGGCACACACCCATAATTCCAGCACTCAGGAGACTGATGCAGGAGTATCACCACAAGTCTGAGGCCAGCCTTGGCTATATGGTGAGTTCAAGGCCAGTGTAAGACCAGGGCCTTACCAAACGCTCTGAGGAGCTGACTGCAGTGAAGAACACCCAGGAAGGAACACACTGGACAAGCTGGAAAGTAAAACAGACCTTAGTCTGGCCAGACGGCACTCCCAAAGCAAAGTAGCTTAGAGAGGCGACTAGCCCAGAGTCCGAGGCTCTTTTTATAGGGGGTTGCAGGAGAAGTTAACAGGCGAAATTTACAGAAGAGGAACAAAGGTTGGTGATCAGCTGACACGTACTGATGGTCAGCAGCTGTTTATAGATTGTTCTATAGATAGCGGTGTCCATAACATCAGTTTCAAACAAAGAGTTGAGTAATTTACTTTGGGACTTTATGGCTGATACAGATCTTATCTAGTGTCCCGGAACTAACAAGCATCTTTATTTATTTACTCACCTTCAATCACAGTTGGGGCTAGGGGAGTTTTATGATTACAGAGTTATGCAGTCCCACAGCCAGCCTGAACTACATATCGAGACTGTGTCTCAACACCCTCCCCAGAAAAAAGACTAGAGGTGAGGGCATCACCACAGGCAGATGATAAACACAATTACCTTGGGCAGGGGATTTGGCTCAGTGGTTTCACCACCTGCTGCACAAGCGGAAGGATCTGAGTTTGATCCCCAGCACCAAAAAAAAAAATTACCTGTAGTTTTTACTTTTAAATCTATGTGTCAACTTCCACTAAACATCTTTCATTTATCCTGTAGATCTCTGTTTTGCCAGCCATAATTTAACTAAGTGTAAAAACTAAAATCTTTTTAGAAATAATCTTACTGCTTCTCTTCTTTTTGCCTCTTACTAATTAATGTACCTGTGGGCAGGTGGTATAAAGGCTATTAAGTAATTTAATCGATTTTTTTTTGGTTTCATGATTAACTGATACAAAACTGAAGTGTTACTCTTCTTAAATGTAATCAAGTAAAGATTATGGTTTTGATTAGCCATTGAATAGGTCCAGAAACATAATCAGATACTTGCCTATTTTGTCAACCTCTGATTTAGAGTCTTTATTGCAACTGAATGGCCTTAATCTACTAACAAGTAAGATAACTGATTTAAGTAGACAAGGAAGAAAATGGTTTTTCTATGAAAAGTTTCCATCTCTCTTATGCAAAAAGAAGGCTAAATTCTTCTTAATAACCTACTAGAGACTGTAAGCAGTTGATATGCAAAGAAATATGGCTTTCAGTGTTCTGATGTAAGTTAGAATTTTTATTTTATCACCCTTTTCATAAATCAATCCAAAAAACATCTTGGACATTTACAACATAGTATAAGGCACCTGAGGAGGAAGAATCATGTTCTTTTTCTTTCAGATATAATCATCTCATTAGAAAAATAAGATGCAACTAAATAAGAAATAAAAAATTAAACTTTCTAAAATTGTGCTGTATAAAAAATAAATCTCCAATTTCTATCATTTCTAAGATTTTCATTTTTAACATTTCCTCTACCCTTTAACATTGGATTTCTTTAAGACTCATTTTCCATTCTTTTGTCTATATACTCTTTCAGTGATATCATTTTTTCCCATGGATATAAAACCATACAAATCCCGATGCTTCCAAAATATATGTATCTAGTACAGACCTCAGGCACGACCACCTGCTGTGTATGCTATACATCTGCTTAAATATCTCTAATATCCCTCAGATACTTAAAAGTTTTCTTTTTTAAAAAATTTATTTTTATTAGTACACGTTTGCAGTACATAATATTATATTCCTCCTGGGGAGTTGACAAATGTATATAACACATCTTAACTTTTTTTAACCTTCTCCTATTATTCCTTCTCCCTCTCTAGATTTAAAGACCTTAAAATTTTAACTCTTGACTGTCTCTCATACTAAAATGCTCATTTCTAAACTTTCCTATTTCAACTGTTAAATCCAGAAATCTGACAATCATGTTTGAGACCATGACACTTCTCCTCAACTTATACATCTAATTCATCCCAAAGATCATTCAAATCAACTTCTGTGTCTCTCTTTTCATTCGTACTGCTTACCTACTCATCCAGAATTTACTCTTTTGTGCCTTCCTCCATTCCCCAATCCATTCTCCACATGTAATTAAATGATTATTTAAAATGAAAGATCTCGTTGTTTCTAAGACTTGTAAGTTTCCCTATATTTAAGATAAAATGAGTACGGATTGTATCATTTACCATCTTTGTGTCTCAAATAAGATATATTTTTAAAAACCTATTATATTTGAACAAAACCCCAACTGGATTACAAATAACATAAAGAATCAACAAATGGGGGACAGGGATTTAGCTCAGTGGCACTGTGCCTGCCTTGTAGGTGCAAAGTCCTGAGTTCGATCTCTAGTACCAAAAAACAGAATCAATAAATGGGATCATATCAAATTAAAAAGCTTCTACACAACAAAGGAAACAACCAACAGAGAAAAAAGACAACCTACAGAATGGGAAAAATTTTGCCATCTATTCTTCAGACAGAGGACTAACATCTAAAATATGTAAACAACTAAAAAGATTGCCAAAAGTAAAACACCCAATCAAAAATGGGCAATGGAAATGAATAGACATGTCTCAGAGAAGTATAAATTATAGGGAACAGGGAAAGGAAACATTACTAGAACATCTGCAGTAAGTCCTAGTCTCCTGGGAGCCATGACCGCACAAGGCTAATTAATTAATATATAGACAAAATGATAGAAAAAATGATAGAAAAAGCTGAGCTCTTGGGCCTGATCAATGTTGCTCTGGGCGGCAGACGAAAGCCCAGAAGCTTGCTGCACCTTTATTCAGTGCATCAGGAGAAACAAATGTAACAGATGACTGGGGACTAAAAGTTCAGTACATCAGGAGAGTAACAAATATAAAATATGTCTCAAAGGGCAGCAGCAGGAAAAATCCTAGAACTATGAGGAACTATCCAGATGAAGATTTTGTTTCTCCCCAGGATGTTTTCAGCTGATTCAATCTTGCCCTTGGAGCATCACAGCATCACCAGACCATTGAGGTTTCAGCTGTGACCAGAGGCCAAAATGGAGTTGTCTCGACATGCTGTAGCTGGCCTATAGGCAGGAGAACTAGCCCTAATCATAACTTTAATTGTGAAATGATTTTTCCCCAAAATTATGTAGGATTGCTCCCGAAAATAAATGATCAATAAATACCTGAAAAAATGTTCAACATCTTTGGCCATTAGAGAAATGCAAATAAAAACAACACTGCGATCACATCTTACTCCAGAAAGTATGGCTATTATCAAGAAATCAAACAACAAATGCTGGCTAGGCTGCAAGGAAAGAAGGAACTCTTCTACGGTGTTGCTGGGAATGTAAACTAGTTCAACCATTATGGAAATCAGAAAAGATTTTCCTCAAAAAACTAAAATTAGAAATTCTATTCAACCCAGCTATTCCTCTTATCTTCCCTAAAGAATTAAAAATATTATATTACAGTAATACATGCACAGCTGTGTTTATAGTTGCACAATTCATAGTAGCTAAATCTTGGAAGTAGCCTATATGTCCACCGACAGAAAAATCAATCAAGAAAATGTTGCATTTATACACTTGGAGTACTAATCTGCCACAAAAATGGATACATTTGAGTCATTTGTAGGAAAATGGATGTACCTTGAGAACATAATGTTAAGTGAATAAATCAGACACACAGTTTAAATATTGCATGGTTTCTCTTATATGAGAAATCCAAAATATAAGTAAAGAACAAAATAGATAATGAGAAATAGGGTGAGAGATCTGTTGTAAATGGGAAGGAGACCAAGAGAAGGAGGGAAGGATTCAGGGGAGGGTGGGTAAAAAAGATGTGTTATGTACATGTACCGACTCCCCATGAGGAATGTAATCCTTATATACTGCAAATGTGTACTACTAATAAAAAATTTAAAAAATAATTAGTTGTATTTTATATGTATGACTTTTATTTTTGACTTGGTTTTATTGGGTTTTTAGTTTACTTATTCATTTCCTAAGAACTCTAATCTCCATGTGCCAGGGACCATGCACATCTCTTTATACACATAATCTCATCTAATACTCATAGTAACCACACTTTATTTCTTATGCCATTATACAGATGAATAAAATATGACTTAGATAAAATGAATGAGTTTTCTAAGGACACACATGTGATATAATGAAAAACTAGGTTAAAATCAAGACTTGTTAGAAGCTGAAGGCTATACAGGTATCTATCATGTTGTATCACTCCTATATACCCACAATCTGAAACCAGAGTTGTACCAGTTTTACTGTACTAAGGAAATTCCTCTTCAAAATTACTAACAAGCTAAAATCAGCATGAAAGGAAGTCTCAAAAATGTCAAATGTCAAACATTTTTTAAATTGCATGATTGTGTAGGAGGTGGGGTAAGAAACTGGTTTTCTACTTTTATAGGGAAAGCATGTAGCGTATCTTTATAGAAACCTCAATTTCTAAGAGCTTTCAGGAAAGACAGACTCAAATCCCAGCTCCTTCACCTCTGATTCCTATGTAAATAGTTTTAAAATTTAAATGAGGTAATGTGTGAAGCATGTAGTATGGTCTTAAACTCAAATGTTACTTATTTTATTAATTACTCTTTATAAAACTACAAAATCATATATTAGAAAGAAAGAGGCACCACAGAATGTATTCTCTGATGTTAGAAGCTCCTTACAGTCAAGTAACATGAATATGAAATGGCTGCAGTCAAGCAAAATGGAATCTCAAAGGTTTAGAGTTTAGAAGGTACAATTCCCTGTATTTGGTGACTTTCTCCAGAATCTATGAATCCATAGAGAACTTTACATATGAGTTTAGCTCATGGCTCCTTTAATCCTTGATTTTATCAGTTGTAATTATAAAAATCCTTTCTATTGTATTTGTACATTCTGTTCTCTTCTATATTATCCTTTGATTCACACTTTGATCTTTCCGATTCTCCTTAGGTTCTATAGTTTTGTACCTATGTGCTTAGTTCTCTGCTTGAAGCCAGCTCTCCCAGGACTGCCTGGCTTGACCAAGACATATCATCTAAGGCAACCCTAGGTTCCCTGTTCTGCTTTGTGGTGCTGTTGAAAAACCTTCAATCAGTTGTAGTTAACATGATTTTGGATAGTTTGTTCTGCTGCTCATCTTCTACCCCTCCTCCTTCGTCTCTATTCATGAATTGTGGGTTTTGATATTCCCTAGTCTACCATGTATAGCTGTAGTAATAAGATCATGTCCATTTATTTTATAATGTAATGTATTTAACTTCTTTGCTAGTTAACTGGAGAAAACTGTTAAAATTCTAACTACTAAATACTAAAATTCTAAAATTCTAAATGTCTAGAATTCTAAAGACATATACAATAGATACTTAAAGAGGAAAATATTTGGGGATTGGGAGAATTACTATCCTCCCTCCAGAACAGAATTAATGTATTCAAAAGCAGTTAATTAATAGCACAGTTTTTAAAAAAAAAGTCACAGAGAAACTGTCATTTCTTTAGGAGTAATGTTAAATTTTAACTAATTAGAAATTGAAATAATTTAAGATAATCATTAAAAATGTGTTTGTTTGGAAAAAATTTTTAAATCCTCATTTGTGTTACAGCCTTGGAGAAAAACAAAGAAAGAAATCAGACTCTGGAGGAAACTCCCCCCACCCCCGGCATTTTTTATGAAATTGGCATTCTCTCATTTCTGCTGACCTTTTCCCTTGTAATGTACAATTATCAGCAATGGGGATACTTCTCTTGACTGTTGTTTATGTTTATCCTGCCTTATGACCCCTGTCACAGCCTTTCCATCTCTAGTCAGGCCATCTCTCGTGGACCATACTTTCCTAGCCCCTTGCACTAACTCTTAGGAAATCCTCTATGTCTAGTATCACTGGGCACAAAATAAGCCTGAGGCCTAGACATTGAATATCTATGAACTTCTGTCATGCCTTTTCAATTATAGATATATGTATTTATCTCATAGTTAGATGCTTCCTGGCTTATTATATGCATCTTGTTAGTAACTATTTATGACAACAAATTAATAAATGATGAGAAACCATGAGTTCATGACCCCTCTCTATTGATGGCTGGAGATATAAATCAATAAGCTGGTAATAATGTGGTCAAAGGAAAATTGTAACTAGGAACAATAGACTCTCTGAGAGAGAACTTGATTAAAAAAGTGGAAGGAGGGTTGGGCATGGTGGAGCATGCCTATAATCCCAGCACTCTGGAGGCTGAGGCAGGAGGATCATTTGAGGCCAGCCTGGGCTACACAGCGAGTTCAAGGCCAGCCTGAACTACACAGTGAGACCCTGTTTCAAAACAACAACAAAGTGGAAGGAGTTTGAAAGACTGAATAAGTCTACTCATTGGTACTAAGGGTAAATTGAGAGTACTGGTCTGACTCCTAGACAGTATTGAAAATTTAATTAGTACTAGCATAGTTACTTTTAGTACTAGGACTATCCTTTTGGGCCACAGTAATGTGAGAGCTTCTTAATTCAAAGAGATTTTAACACTTGTCAGGCTATTGTTGGAGGGAGAAATCAGCTCAGATCCATGGCAGGATGGTATAAAAAAAATCCATATTAGATTCCTGTATATGTCTGTGGTACTAGGCATTGAACCCAGGACCTTTGGGCTGTGCTGAAGTCTCCACCCTGTTTACTGAGACAAGGTCTTGTTAAGTTGCCCAAGCTTGTCTAAAATTCACATTCATTTTTTCTGGTTTTTAATTCATTTATTAAATAATTTTTATTTTTTATTAGTATTTGTTTGCAGTGCATAACAATTACATTCATTGTGTGGAATTAATACATGTACACAACACATCTCAACTCTTTTTAACTCCTTTCCCTCTACCTCCCATTCTTTGCCAGCATTAGACTCATTTGTTCATCTTGTAAATCCTTATAAAGTTAATTATTATATATACAGATTAACACCAGACTAATAGGCAAAGAACATATCAAATGCAGAGGATAATTATACTATATCAAGGTATATGTTTAGAAACATTCTTTCTGCAGCATTCCCCTGGCTAGTGATAGATTTCTTGACATGTTGATAATGGGCATGGAGTTCACAAAAGAGTGGTCAGTGTAGTGTTTGCCTTCAAGAAGCATCAATTTCTGCTCCTCCTCTTGATGATCAGGGCACGTCAAGAGCACAATGGTAAGAAATGGTCTGTGAACATTTAGATGTTCCTCTGGGGAGTTTCAGGGATATTTAGGGAAAGAAATTTCTAGAAATATTGGGAACTTTCTCTAATAAGATGGATAATAGACCAAGATCCTTATAATTTAGAATAATAATGTAAACATGCTCTTTTATTATATATCTACAAGTTAGTACAATTTCTTTGTACACTTACTCTTTTGGAAGAACACTTGAACTTGAAAAACCATGATTTCTATCATTGCTTTGGTGTTAGCCCATTAGTGACTGCTTAGTTTCAATACTAATTTAATTTTTTTGAGTATGTGACTCCTTGAATATATATACATAACATTTTTCAGTTTTTCTTGCAGGTATGTTTGGCCACATGACTGAGTTCTGACTAATGAAATTTAATTCAATTCAATTTTTTTTTTGGTACCGGGGATCAAACTCAGAACCTTGAGCTAAATCCCTGGCCCTCTAATTCAATTTTTGTGTAGGAAGCTACCATGAATTTGCAGGAACTGACCTTAAGAGACAGCTCACATATACTCTTTGTTTCTTCTTCTCTTCCTGTCTTTCTCCATCCTTCAGCCAGAAACATCATGTCATTATCCTGGGTGATGAGTATGAGGGTAGGGGCCTGATGACAGAAGAGTAGAGAGGCTAGGATATTGGATTCATACAGCAAAGCTCCTGCCCCAACCTGGAAAATGCAAGGTAGCATTTTCACTCCCATATCTGGGCCTTGGACTAGGATGGCTGGTAAAGCTGACGATGAGGGAACATCTCTCTGTCCATGTGGCCTTCCCACGGAAGCTGGCCAAGCCAACCTATTTCCTGACTTTCCTTCTTTCCTACAAATTATTCCTCCTCAGTCATCCTAAATGGGTCGCTTTCCTCAGCCTTCTGGCCACTCCCCCAGATCTTGCCTCCTGGCCCTAAGCATTTGTCTTCTTCTTCTACACTCTTTTCTTCAGGTAAGAAAATCACTTCCCAAGCCTGCTGAGAGACTAAGCTCTGCCCTGAACAATACTAAACATTTTACAATGCAACTCCAAGCTTGTCTTTCCCCACTCTTCCTCAGTATGCTAGTGGCATTTTGTAAGGAAAATATACATTAAAACTCCCAGTTCTTACTCAAGCTCCTGCCTGCCCTGAAATGAATTCTTTCCCTTTTCAGTCATATGATAATGAGGGCCAAGTGTCCAACACAGAACATAGAACATAGTCCTTCATCAATACTAGCCCAGAAACAGAAACAAAGTTCATTATGTTTGTTTGTTTTTTTTTTACTTTTTGGCTAAAGGACTGGGAAAGGAGCCTGAGAGTATATTCAGTATCCTTAGAAAGAACCACACACCACTACTTCTTCCCTGCTTCCATAGCAGTTAGTCTTGTACTTTGTTTTAAATACAACACATGTCGCACTATATTGGACTCAGTTGTCTGACTGCCATCCCTCAGCTTTCAGTCAAAGACAGCAAATAAGTAGTTCAAGTGTCAAAAGTCATGGAGCCAACTAGTTCATTTAGTCGGTAATACTGCTAAACAATTAAATGTAAGAGATTGGTGGATGCTATGATTTGAGTATGATTTGTCTCTTCAAATTCACGTAGGATTTTAACCCCCCAAATCCTGTATCATTGGTATTAAAAGGGTAGATAGAAGCTGGGCATGGAGGTGCACACTTTTGATCCAAGCACTGTGGGAAGGTGACATGGGGGGATTGAGATTTCAAGCTTAGCCTGTCCAATTTAATGATTTAGGAAGACCTTGTCACACATACACACAAAAAAAGGCTGGGGATATAGCTCAGTTCAATGCCCAGTATGTGAAAAGCAGTGGAAACTTTATTCCACTATGGTCTTTAGAAATAAGGGCCTTGGGCCGGGAATTTATCTCAGTGGTTTTGCCACCTGCTGCACAAGCTCAAGGACTTAAGTTCAATCCTCAGGTACTAAAAAATAAAAGAAATAAGGGCCTTTAGGAAATGATAGTGATTAGATTAGATATAGCCACTTGAGTGGAGCTCTCATGATTAAACTGTGGTGGTTTATAAAGAGAGGAAGAGACTGCACATATACAGAGCCATATATATGCTTTCCCATCATGCTATGGGGAGCCAACCCAGAAGGGCCCTTGCCAGGGCCTGCACCATGCTGTTTGGACCTTGTATCTCCAGAAGCATGAGCCAAAATAAACCTCTTTTCTGTATAAAGTAGCTTGCTTCAGGTATTTCATTATAGAAACAAAAGCTGACTAATACAGCAGTCACCCTCCATTTTCTGAAGCCCCAGGTCCCCTGATGTCTTATTCCTTCTTTTCACATATTCATAAAGCTCTCGCCCCACTGCCTACTTCTTAAACCAGATGTCTTAGAGAGCAGAGATCACAACCCTATCAAATGGTCACCTAATCAGTTCCAAGGGGAAATGAGATAAAATCTTCCTCACTGTTTTGGTCCTACCTAAGACCTAAATAAGGAAGGAAAGAAGAAAAGAAGGAAGAGAAAGGAGAGGAAGGAGAGGAGGGGGGGGAGAGAAAGAGAGAGAAACAGACAGAGAGAGAGGAAGAAGAAGAAGAAGAAGAAGAAGAAGAAGAAGAAGAAGAAGAAGAAGAAGAGGAAGAGGAAGAGGAAGAAGAAGGAGGGGAGGAAGAAGAAGAGGAAGAAGAAGAAGAAGGAGAAGAGAGGAGGAGGGGGAGGGGAGAGGGAGGGGGGGAGGGAAGGACGGGAGAGTTTACTATATGTTTGGAGTGTTTGCATTTTAGCAGGTGATTTCAACACAATAAAACCTTCATTAACTCCTCAAATTAAGTCTTTAAGGTACACAACAATTAGACAATGAAATAGTTTAAGTGCTTTCCCAAGTTCTTCATTGCAATTTGGGAATACCAGAACGATGCAGAGGGCCAGGGAACAGGATTTGATTCTGTCTAGTTTTATAAAAGAAGTAACAATTACTACTACCTCCCAGCAAGTGATAACAACTCCCAGTCAAATCATTATCTTTATCTTCCTTGGGCTTTGCAATGGTCACAGTGGGGCTGAGAGGTCACATTGCTTTTGCTAGCCTTTCTAACATTAACAGAAAGGATGAGCTTTCTCCTGGCATACATTTAAAGGGCCTGGGGTACTTAACCCAAATAAATTTGGTGCATCTCATTATGAGAGAGAAGAGCAGGGTGAAAGAAAAAGAGAAAGACATCACCCAGGTAAGTGAATACATTTTTACAATCGCTTCAAGATTCAAACATGAGTTTTTTAATATTTAATATTCTAAGTTGTTTTCTTCATTTCCATCAAAATAACTCTGCAAGTTCAGAGTATATTTTTAAACTATTTTTCCAAATCACTGGGATAAAATTACCATATCTTCCAGTTATATAAAATAGTTTTACAGTTTATCACTTGAAAAACAACCCCCATCAATCACCCACAGTAACTGTGGCACTTTATATATCAAACAACTTCAGCTGAAATTGGAACATTGCTGATTGGCAACAAAATGATTTTGCCTTTTCAGTTTCTAGCATGTCTTCTCATCATTAGGTGTTAAGTCTAAGTTAAAGTCAATCTTATGGCCTCATTTAAAATATTTCCAGGGTCTAGAAGATAAGTGTAGAGAAAATTCTGAGTGTATGACTACAAATATTTTCCTGCAAATATTGCTTGCGGCAAACTCTTTAAGGCTTATTACCTAACACGTTTGCAAGAAGAAATATTTAGTAATCTAATTAATTATATGTTGAATTTGTTAAGTAAGAAAAGTGCATTTTGGAAGGGAATAAAGTCCTTTATTCTTTGTAAATTAGCAGTGTAATAACATGCAAAACAGTTATCCTTCACACCCTGCCCCACCTTGCAAAGAAAAGTCAGTGTTCTTATATATCTGCAAACTACTTTCTGCTAAAATGTATATATTTGTCTAGAAGTTATGGACAAAGTTACTTTCACAAGGAAACAAGATGCAATAGTTTTTAAAGCTATATTTTAAACAGATTTAAATCTTCAGTATAATGACCAATGTTATATGAACAAATTCGATGTTCATTTCATGTTATATGTACATTACATAGATTATTAATATAGATAATTTATATTTCCTATATAATGAAAGAAATCAGATTTTAATATTCTCAAGCTAGTAAAAAAATTTCCTTTCATCTAATCTATGCTGAAGATCAATTTCCCAGTCAACACTAGAAAAATATAAGGATAGAGAAAGAAGAGGGCTAAATAGCAGATGTGCTATCTATTGTTTATTCATTTATTCAACAAGTACTTGTTAATCATCTTCTCTGTTCCAGGCAGTGTGCTAGCTGCTGACACACTACGGCATATAAAACAGTCCAAGGGACAGCTTGTGATTCTAAGCTTAGTAGTAACTCAAAAAAGGTATTCCTCATATTTCCTCCTAGTTCTTTCCAATGAAAAAATGAACCAGGGATGTAGGCAATATTGAAATTATGATCAAAGTGTGAAGTTCCTTGTAGGTTGTATTTTTATTAGATTTTGAAACAAATTTTAGAGGCAGTGGTTAAAAAATTGAACAATTTATAAATGTGAGTTCTTATTAGCATATATTAAATGTTATTTATTAGAACGTTAATAATTTATTAGTTTTTAAATTAGTTACCAAATCACTTTATACAATTAAGTCTAATTAATGCAGAGGGATTTCAGAGGAAGAATATTCTAAAATCTCTCACTCTTTTTAAAAATTGCTATTTAGGAAAATGTGGATTAGGGTTGTTATGTAACCCTTAAGCACAGTTATTGGGCAGGAAGGGGGTTTTGCATAACAGCATTTCTACCATTTGGGTACTAGAATCACTTGAGGCTCAGGTGACATAATTCTCTCAGGGTCATCATGTAGACAGGGTAGTGGAGTAGTTATGTGCTAGTGTGGGGGAAGCTCCAGAAGGCAGCTCAAAAGTTCCTTTTTCTGTAATCTACAGTGGAAAACTACCCCACTGGACAATAAGCTCCTTAAGGCCAGGGATATGGTCACATTCATCTCTGCATTCTAGTATCCATAACAGTACCAGACACAGAGTACACACTATGATTGATTGCCATATGAATAATTTCTTCAAAAAATTGCAGGATCCTTTATTTATATACCTACGGTATGTCAGATACTGTGGCAAACTTATGAAATAAAAGATGGCTGCAATGATCCATTTCTGTATCTAAAAAATGAGAGCAATGTGAACGCTTTCTTAGGACTATGAGAGTAAATGAGTTCAGTTCCTACACATAGGAACCACTCTAAAATTTTAGTTATCATGATGTCTCAAGGTACTATATCATTTACTTTTTGATAAAATGATGCTAGGAATTTTCATAGGTATGTTCTTTGTATTGCCTTCGTGGGCAGGGTTGGGACTAGAAGAAAGAATGAAGAGAAACAATGATTTAATAAGGCACCCACTTTTGGTGTTATGGGGAAAGAATACTTTCTTACATTTTTCACTCAAAGTGCCTCCATGACTTCAAGCCATGTTGAGAATCATCTTCACAAGGATGAACTGCCTTAAGCCTGCTCAGCATAGCTTTAGAGAGTTGGCAACTGTACCCATTTTTGGAAAAGCTAATAATATGATCATCTGAAGGGAAGGGGACCAAGAGATGGAAGAAGAGGAGAAAGGGAAAGGGATGAAAAAAAACCTGAAGATATGTCATGTACATCTACCAACTGGACACAATGAATGCAATAATTATGTACTGCAAATATGTACTAATAAAAATAAAAAAATAATAATAATACCATTTGAATTTCTAGCATTTAAATAATGTCTCTCAAATTCACGTCACTAAGAACTTGTGAATATGGCCATGTTTGGAAATAATGTCTTTACAGATGTAACCAAGGTACAGTCATAACTGATTAGGATAAACTAAATCCAATATAACTGGTGTTTTCAGAAGAAAAGGAAATTTGGACATAGAGATACAGGAGAAAAGGTAATATGAAGACAAGAGGAGTGAATGAAGAGATACATATTCAAGTTTAGGAACACCAAAGATAGCCAATGACCCTCAAAAAATTACAAAGGCAAAGAATAATTATTTCCTAGAGCCCCTTAAGAGTCTGGCCCTGTTGACACCTTAATTTCAGACTTCTATCTTGTAGAACTATGAGACAATAAATTTCTGTTGTTAAAACCATTCATTTTGTGCTAATTTATTATGTCAGCCCTAGGAAGCTAATGGACTGCTCCATCATCAGATATGAATCCTTAAGGAATGAAGGAAAACTTTAGTCTGGATCAGCCAAGTGTAAGACAGACATAATCATGGCCCATTATTTATGGATATTAATTTTCCTGAGAGGGAGCTATACATGTGAATTAAAAAGAGTGGTAAGTTCTGAAACCCCAGGAGCCAAAAGCAGGGCAGCAATTTAGCACTGATATGTCCTTAGCACTGTGGTGTCCCTCCTCTTTGAAGATGCATGAAAGTCCCTGGCGGAATCACTCTATCAATGTCAGCAGAATGGAAGAGACTTTCTCACACTCTGTAGAGCTAGAGCTCATTAGGAACAAGTACCAGCAAGGATCAGTGATACAACAGTTGTCTCTCCATGTAAGTGTAGAAACTGGGCTGGCCACCTCCCTTCCATTGTCTAACTGTACTTTAAGAGGCCATAGGCAGTTTGCCTATGGATAAGACTAAGAAAATTTGGTGTGAGCCATGAAAGATTACAGGGAGATGATGCCACACTAAAAGACAAATAGGAAGTAACAAAGAGAAGAATATTTGGAGGAACATTTCAGGAAGAAGAGAGAGCAAAAATGAGGACTAAACTTGGAAGAAAAATGGCAAATTAGACAACTGAAAGAACTGAATAAAGTAGGAACATAGACTAAGTGTAGGAGTTTCAAGACACGAGATAAAAAAGTAAATATTCTACAAGGCAAGCTGAAAAAGTGTTAGATTTGGTCAAAGTGGAAGAAAAACAGTGGATCCTAAAACCAGGGCCACAATGCAGGTAAATGAAACTTTAAAAACATTTCCAGATGTAAATGGATTTTGGTTTCATTAAAAAAGCTATATCAGAGAGAAGCAGAGCCAGTCCCAGCGCCCAGAAGGAAGCTCCCCCGCTGCCAGCCCAAGCTACTAGGGCAGAGAAGGTGAGCCGGTCCCAGCACCTGGAAGGAATGTCCCCCGCCGCCATCCCAAGCTCCTAGGGCAGAGAAGCAGAGCCAATCCCAGCACCCAGAAGGAAGCTCCCCTGCCGCCATCCCAAGCTACTAGGGCAGAGAAGCAGAGCTGGTCCCGGCACCTGGAAGGAAGTTCCCCTGCCACCATCCCAAGCTCCTAGGGAAAAGAAGCTGAGCTGGTCCCAGCACCCTGAAGGAAGCTCCCCTGCCACCATCCCAAGCTCCTAGGGAAGAGGAGGTGAGCTGCGTGGGTGCCAGAAGTACCCCGCACCCTGTGGAAATGAGAAGACACATAAACAAGCTTCAAAAACAGACTTCTGGATCACCTACAGCAACCCCAAAGGGAAACGAGGTGGAACAATCTGATACTCAACCACCTGGACTCTCTGAACTGGCAACAAAAGAGGATCTGGGAAAAAT
>NW_004624732.1:38043473-38057255 GCF_000247695.1 Heterocephalus glaber
GAGAAGAGGAAAAAAATGGAAACAAAGCCTTTGCAAATAGGGAAAGGTGGAGGGGGTGAAGGGAGGGCAAGGGAAGGGGAAAAAAAAAAAGAACCAAGATACTCATGTTTGGTACAAGGTCCCAATGATAAATGTGACTGTATTTTATACCTAAAATGTACCAATAAACTTAATGGGAAAGAAAAAGTTATATCACCCTACAACTATATTGTGAGTTAAATAGATGTTAGTGTGCTAGCTGAGAATTTTATCAATACTTTTGAAAATATTTTGGTAGATTATTATGCACATGAAGCCCAAAGAATCAAATTACAAAGAAGTCCAATTTATTTCTAAAAGGCAGGTTAACTATAGGGAGTTATTTGGCACTCCCTGAGATGGCCTTGAACCTGGAGAGGGGATAAACTCAGCATAAATTATTTTCTGATTCCATTCCTGGACTGTTTATGAATAAGTCAACCACTTTTCTTTAACAGTCACATCATTTTTTCATTGTTAGCCAGAAATGCCACAACAGAGTATTATGAAACAGAACCAGAAACCAGAACCAATATACATTTTGAAACATTCCCTTAATATTATTCCTATCATGAAGCTGTAATCCAACTGGGAGGAAACTAGACAGAGCATCCCTTTCAACTTCTTCACCATGAACTGATGATCTTTGAAAAACTCCAGAAACAATCCACAGTAAAACCAACCCTCTTCATTTTAAAGTGAAGGAAGCTGCAAACCTGTGCTCCTAGACTTACCAGTAAAAAGCAATGGAGATTGAATAAGGGTAATGGTGGCCTTCCTTAAATTCTCTTCTTGTCCACAAATTATATCCTTTTGAGGTGAGACTCATCATCACACTGCCCTGGGAAAGGACATGACTGATTGAGCTTATATTATAATACTTGGTACTTCTCATCCCTTCAGGAAGAAAACATAAATTAAAAATGCCTGTACCATGAAATAGTCAAATATGTTCTTCAGAATTCAAGGACTTCAATTATTCATTGACTCAGGCATTTCTTTCTTTTTTTGAAGGGAAATAAAAGTGAAAAAAATACCCAACTCTTTCTGCCACAAAATTAAATATCAGACCTAATGTTCAAATTTACCCTCAGAACACTATATAATCCCACACTATGACCAATTTTATAAAATGTGTAAGTGTATGCAAAGTAATATCAAACAAAAGGAAAAGAAAGCAACTGAGTATGAGAAAATAGCTAACAGCAAGTGACATTTGGAATGAAAGATAGAAAACCCACACTATTTTGCTCTATACTTAAATAGATCAAGACCAGAAATGCACTGGAGACATTTGATAATCAATATAACATTACCCTGAAGGCCACATACAACTATAATCTTAAAAACAAAACTCAAGGAAATGGAACATTTAAATTAGAAGGACTTTTAACAAGAAAATGGCAAAAATGCTTTAATGTACTTTTATATAAGGGTTATTTTTCATACCACTTTTGCCAACTAATATAAGAAGTAGGGAAAAAAATATCTTAAGTCCTGTCACTGCAGCCTTTGTAATCACCACAATTCAACATGACACCATAACTTGTAAGAAATTCTCCCTGGCATCCATTTAAGTGGACACTAATTGGAAAGATCAGTGAACAGAAAAAGGTTGTGAACAACATATATTTCAACATGCTGTACCCAATCCCGACCTTAAATGACAAAGAGGAAAATATGGCTTAACACAGCCTCTGCCTTTAGTTCTGTAAAATGAAACCATGATGTGAGTTACCTACAGGAAAAAAATGTCAAGCTCATGGAAAGACCTCAATAAAACCTGCAAACTTCATGAGAATCAATCTGTTCCACACACACACAGCTCTTTAAAAGGAGCATCTGTGTCCCCTGCCCTGAAGCTAGCGACTCTATAGGGTAAGGAGCCAATGGTTGCACATCACTGAAGAATGAGCTCTGAAGACAGACATGCAAGGATTTCCACTTTTTCTCTACCATATATTTGAGGAAAAAGTATTACCTTCTACATTTGTCTCTGTAACACGGGGAGAGTGATAACAGTGTGACAGGCTATTATGAGGAACAACTTAGATGACAGAAATATAGCACAGTAGCTGTCACATAGTAAGTGCTGCCTTTTTCATAGAAGGCAAACACAGAGGAATTACATTACCAAAAGACTTGTGCTTCCCACCTTAATTATATGAAATAAATATTATGATTATTTCCACTCTATGAAAAAAAAGACTGAGGTAGAAAGAATAGATAACTTGCCAAAGGTCACACACTATTTAGTGTCACTTGAAGCAAACACTGACACAAAAATTCTGGTTCTAGTTTTCATATTCTGTTTCTCATTGAGTTTTATTGAATAAGGAAAGAATAAATAAACAAGTGGTAGTTATTATTTAATCTTAAAGGTCTCATAATCTAATTGAGAAGTGATAGTGAGAAACACTGTAACCATAAAAAATAGTATATAATTTTGATAGCTACCTTCAAACCTCTGGAGCACTAGGCCTTCCAAACAACAAATGGAGACAGAAAAGATTGCCAAAAGCATTAGGAGAGACTCTTCAGTGTCCAAGCAGGAAATGCCTGATTGCTTACAGAAGATTCAGGCCAACTGGTGTTGAGAGCGGCTTTGTCCTAGTCTCAATGCCCTGTTAATACTTTCTCTTCTTGACTGGAATGGGTGAACTCACTTTAGCTTGCACTCTATATCTCAAGATTGCCATGTAAATAAGGTTATATATGTAGATCTATACTCAGTATCCATATTGGTCAGCTTTCCTATTCCTGGGACACAATATGCAACACTCACAAGTAAATAATTTAATTTGCTTCATGGTTTCGGGGGATTCAGTCCATGGTTACCAGGATCCAAGGCAGAAACATCAGGATGGAAGAGCACAATGGAACAAAGATACTTGGTTCATGATGGCTGGGAAGCATAGCAGAAGAAGAGAGGAAGGGACCAGGGTCCATATATAGTATCCAAGGTCACAACTCCATAACCCTCCCAGACACACAGAAGCATGTTTCACTAATCCTTAGGTGGCTCTCAAATTGACACAATTAAACTTAACCACCACAACATCTAAATCTATCCTTAGCCATTATAGCTCCCATGATCCTAGGAGATACAGGAAGACTATGCCTCAGCAAGTTCAATCCCTGATGATTTGAGGACAGAGGGTACAAAACTAAACACATCACATTTACAAAATCTTTTAAATTTATAAGTACTTCCTCTTTGCAGAAATCCTTCAAAAATGAGAGCATTTATGTCCTGAAATATAACTTTTACAAGGCCTCAGAATACATATAAAAATGAGAGTCTAAACCCAGGCCTTTCTGGCTCTACTTAGCATTCTCTTTCTGCTAGTTCCTCACAGCTACATAATATACAAATCTACTTTTATAATAGAATTATGCCTTATTCCTTACATGAATTCTGGGAATTCTAAGATCATTCTATTCTTCTAGAGAGCCCTAATATGCCATGCCGTAGATCAAAATTTATTTTCAGCAAACAGGCAAGACAGAACAAGTGAAAATGAAAGATATAAAGTGAGTTCCTAGCAGAATCGAGTATTTAAGGCATCCATAACCACAGCTCTTCCTTCAGCCTTTTGAGTTTGCCACCTAGCAAGGTAGTGTATTTCTTTTCATGTTTAAGATAGCCTGCCACCAGAGTTGTAACATACTCCCTGTTTAAAGTTGTCATGAAATGTATGCCTATCTGAAGATTCGTCTTATATATCTTGTCATCATTGTCACAACTACTACTCCCCACATTGGAAGTAAACCCTATTTGAGAAGAAATTTGATGTGTTTCATTGCTGCTATATCTCTAGTGCCCGGGAGACAGTCCTATACATAGGAATACTTAAGAAAATGTGGTGAAAGGGTGAATGGATAGATGAGTGGGTAAGACAACTCAATGTCCAAGACCCCAAAGCTCTTGCCAGAGAGGCACTTTATAATGAAACAAGCTCTGAAGCTAGAGAAGAACAAGAAAGCTCACTGGAGCTCTGTGCAGACAAAACCACTTTACTTCCAGAGACAAATCCACTTTACTTCCAGAGACAAACTTATCTCTTTGTGAGCAGGGCTTTTTCCAGCCACTAGGGAGCTGTAGGAAGACATCCATTGATTAGGCAAAATCTCTACACTGATAAGCCTTCTTACAGAACCAAAAACAAATCTGGAGTGTTTTTGAACACTGAAAAGTCCTGAAATCCAATCCAATGGGGTATTAGAATGGTTCAGCTATTAAAGACCCATCAAATTCCACCCTGCCCTTCTTGAGCATATTCCATATAGAAACAATTAGTTAGAAATCATAAGAAATACTATCAGATCATGTTTTATCCCTGCTGTGAAGGAGCTTTATGACGTAAACCCTCAGAAAAGATTTTACATGCTTAGCAGTAAATGAGAGTGCATAATAAGTTTTGGGTTTTCTAGGTTAGAAAAATGGGAAAAATGAAAGAAAAAGCACATATACTTTATTTCCAAATCTATTTTTGTGTCATTAATATTTTCAAAATAAAACAATCTTAGTGCAATTGAGATTTTTCTGTGTCTGACATTTGATTATTAAGTGCTTTACAATATTTCCCCCCCTGGGGCATCCCTTTTATTTATTTATTTATTTATTTATTTTTGCTTAAATTCTTTTATTGGTACATTTTAGGTATACAATACATTTATATTTATCATTGGGTACTTGTACCTGTACATGCTGTATCTTGGTTCTTATTTTTTTCCCCATTACTTGTGCGCCCTTCACCCCCTCCACCCTTCCCTGTTTACAAAAACTTTGTTTCCATTTTTTCCTTTTCTCATAATTTTTCCTTTCCCTTCTTTCCTTTCCCTTTCCCCTCCCACTTCCCCTATGCCTTTGGACCTTTTCTTCCTATTTCAAATTATCAATTACTCATTTTAATCATTTTAATCCTTACTTACACTTTCAGCTTCTCACACCAGAGAAACTATTAGGTATTTACACATGTGTGTCCTATTTATTTCACTTAAGAGTTAACTATACTACAAAGCTACTGTGACAAAAACAGCATGGTACCGGCAAAGAAACAGACCTGAGGATCAGTGGAATAGATTAGAAGATGCAGAAACAACTCCAGACCTACTCAGCCACTTCATCTTTGAAAAAGGAGCCAACTACCCTCACTGGAGGAAAGATAGCCTATTTAATGAATGGTGTTGGAAAAAATGGATTTCAACCTGCCAAAGATTAAAACTAGACCCATATTTATCACCATACACTAAACTAAGATTGAAGTAGATTAAAGATCTAAATATTAAAACAGAAACACTAAACTTGCTGGAAGGTAGGTAGAACTCTTGAAGACATTGGCATAGGAAAAGACTTTATGAATGATATTCTTTTTGAGAAGGAAATTGGGAAAGGTATAAACTCAATCAAATGACAATACGATATAAAAGAGTTGTTATTGTGGAGAAGAAATTATTTTAAGTCCTAACGTTTGAATCCTAGATTTCCCTACAAATATTTGTTAGTATTAGCCTCAAAAGCAATTTTTCAGGATTCCTCCATGGGATTTAAAATTATAAGAGATGTAATTTCATCTGAGACCCTGTCCACAAAATGTTTGGCTCTTGAAGTAAGAAGTGTACAAACTAACATTTAGGGAGTACATATGTTGTTGGTCACTTGTAAATGCATTATCTTATTGAACCATCACAGCAAATGATAAGAAAGCAAAAAGTAGTATTATCATACCTCTTTGGACTAAGGAACTTGTCAAAGTTCACACAGCTTGGAAGAGGCAGAACTGAGGTTTAAAAGGAGTCAGATTCCATCACCCTTGCTTTCACCCACTGAGACTTTTCCCATGGTAGGCTGCCTAGAAAGAGATATTTGTGAATGATAACACAAACAAATGGAATAGTTGAAGAAATCAGAAGTTGCTTTTGTTTGTTATGTTTTTTTAGCCAAAGTTAGCAATCCATACTGATTTGATAACAGGTGTAATCTGAAACAGGCTGTTGAGGCTCCCATACTTACTTTACTCAGGAGCCTCACATCAGCACAAGGTAGAACCATCCTCCCCTCCACAAAATATGATTAATGTCTCATAAGTCTTGTAGATTTTGATGTTTTCTGAGAAGAAAGGAGTGTTCTCACATAAAAGAAATCTCCAGAGTACAAAAATTTCTTCCCAGAAGAAAAATTTCTTTCCAAAATGTACTTATCTTACTGTATCTCAGCCCTACTTCTTAGCTCTAGTTTCCTGCCCACATGCCTTTCAATATTCTCTCACCAAAACAATACTCTGCTGCTTGGTAATGAGACTTAATGACTTAAAAGAAGAAATCCAAAACAACCAGTTGAGAAAGGAAGCCTTTCAATCACCTTGCCAGAAGAGTGATAAGATGTAATATTTTAAAGCATGTACCCTGAGTTGGATATTGTTCTAGGCCTCAGGATACAATCACAAACAAAACACCCTGGAGTTTACATTCTAGTAGGGAGGACCTGTAACTATTAGGTGAACAAATTCATCAACCCAATCATTGCAGGTGCTGGTAAGTGGTAGGAGAGGAATAATCTGATGCCATAATGAGGAACACAAGTAATGAAGGAAAGATACTTTTATATTTTGCAGACAGTAAAATATTTTCTGACCAGGGGACTTTTTACCTGAGTCCTTACAACAAGAATAAACCCATGCAACAGAGAAAAAAAGCAAACACAAAAGCCATGGATCTGTCCTGTGGGTGCAGGGGTAGGGTGAAGTGAGTGAGCAGGGGTGGGGGAAAGGATGAAGGTGTGTGGGGAGGACCTCATGTTCCAGAATGATCTAGAATTTATTCTCAATAATGTGGGAAACTTCTGTAGAATCTGAGCAGAGGTGATCAACATTTTGTGAAGGATGCTCTGACTACTGCTTGAAGAATATTTATGGAGGGCTCTGGGTGATGAGTAAAGGGAAGCTCCTCAAACCCAGGATGTTTGGTATTGACTTTGTATTTGCTCATATCATTCAGCTGGCTTAAGAGGTTAGGTGCTTATTGATGGAGTTTAAATACCATGGGACTTAAGTTATAGCAATCTATTTATATGAAAAATAAATTTAATTGTGCAGGTTGAGCATCCTTAATCTAAAAACCTAAAATAATAAATTCTCCAAAATCCAAAACTTTTTAGCACCACCCTGACATACAAGAGGATAATTTCACACTTGACCTAATGTGACAGATCACAGTCAAAATACAGGTGCACTAATAATTGTATAAAATTACCTTCAGGTTATTTTTATAAAGTATATGTAAAACACAAATAAATTTCATGTTAAGCCTTAGATCCTACCTCCAAGATATCTCATGATGTATATACAAGTATTCCAAAATCTGTAAAAAAATCCCAAAATCTGAAATACTTTTGATCCCAAGTATTTCAGATAAATACAAAGCTCAATCTGTAATACATTTGGAAAGTAGAGCACCAAACCTGCAGTGAGAAACTAAGAAATAGATAAAGGATGACTCTCAGGTTTTGAAGTGGTTCAATATTGGAGGAAGAGGATTAGTTCATGTGCAGAGGGGATTAAGGGAGGAGAGAATGGGAGTTGAGACCACAAGTTTTAAAATTATTTTTTCTGAAGTAATTTGATTTAATTTGCTAGAAATAAAGGAATTTTGAAGAATACTTATTTTTATTTTAAAGAAATTTTTATTGAAGTATAATTGACATGAAAACCTACCTTTCTGGGGACTTCCCTCACTCAGAATGGCCATGCTTAGCCCTACTGTTGCTATCTTTGAATTTCTATTTTGTAAGTGAAGTGCAACAAATAAAGAAGCACGTGTGAGCAAAGGAAATTGATGAAGTGTATATCTACTCCACTTGCATATAGAACTTGTGGTGCCCCATGGACATGGACTTTCAATAGGTTCATGAAGCATAGGAGATTACAGAGAAACAAGATAGTACAAATTCAGTGTGTGTGGAAGTTAAGCTTTCAAAAAGCACTGATGCTGTGTGTACATGTTAAAAAATATGTTTTATTCCACTATTGATAGACAGTGCAGCAGTTTCAATTTTTGACTATTATGAATAATACTATAATGCATTTTCTGTATATAATCTTTACTATGAACATTTTCCTGTATGTGTTGAGTATTTGCCTACAAATTGAATCGTCAGGTCATAGGATATGTATATTCAACTTTAGTTAGATAAAAGCCAAACAATATTTCAAAGCAATGATAAAAAATTCTGTTTCTGCCAGAATTTAAGTATTTCTGCTAAATCATAAGCATCTTACCTGTTCCATGTCTTTCCCAGCACAGGTATTATTTGGAGTCTTAAAATATTAGCCATCCTAGTGGATGTGTGGTAGCATTTTATTAAGGGTTTAGTTTGTAGATCCTTACTCTCTGAAAAGATTCAGTGCTTTACAGATATTTACTGGGTCATTTGTAGATTTTCTTTTACTCAGTAGCTGTTAAAGTTTTTTGCCCATTTTTCCATAATATTTCCCTGCTTTGCTAATTACTTTGTAGTTCTTTATATATTCCATATTATTTTGTCAGTTAGATGTACTTACAAATATCTTCCACTCTGCAGTTTGAATTTTCACTTGTTTATGATTCTTAATTGTAATGCCGTTTGGCTTATGAATATTTTGCCTTTCAGCTAATGATCTGTGTGTTGGCTGTTTTATCTTTCACATTTATCTCCAAGTTCCATATAGAATTGATTTTTACATGTGATATGAGAGATGTCAAAATTTCAATTTTTTTCCACATGAATATCTAATTGACTCATCAGTATTTATTGAAAATAAATTTATTGAAATAAATACTGATGCACTAAAGCATTATCTTTTTGTAAATTAAAAGACTATATATATGGATCCATTTCTGGAATCTGTTATTTCTCTACTTGCTGAAAGAATTCTCGTATCATACCAACTTCTCACTGTATTGCAACTTTTTTCTCTATTACAAGTCTATTTGTCTGTTCTTTTAAAGTGCCACATAATCTGAATTTACATTTGATACCTTGTAATGTAAATGATTTATAGTATATATTGATATCTAATATCATATGTCCTCCACTTTACTATTCTCTCTGATTATCTTGCCTGTTTCTGGCCCTCATAAAAATTTTTATAAGCACATAAAATTATTATTATGGTATCATAAAGATCTTATGTGCACAGATAACTTGACAATAGTCTGACAGATGTGTTTGTAAGGAGATGAACATCAAAAGGAATGATGATAAAGATCTACTACTACATTAATATTAGAAATAAAAATTAAAACATCTAAGAATGTGACAAAAGTGGAGTCAAGGGGACTCTTGCCTGACTGTACATAGGAAGAGAAGGCAAGAGAGAGTTCAAACATTACTGCATGATTTAAGACCAAGATAACTGAAAAAATGGTGAAAAGATTCACTGAAATTGGAAAGAAAAGAACACGAGTTGGTTCAAGGAATAGGGGAAAGGAAACTTCAACAGAAAACAGGTGAATTTAAAAAATTCAAGAAAACAGAAAACAGGTGTATTTTTAAAACTATAGCTGCAAGTGTACAGCAGGGAGTTAGGAATGATGGATTTAAAGAGAGGTCAAGGCTAAAGATGAACTGAGATTATGTGTTTATATTTTGATGTGTCATAAATGTGAATTATGAAGAAGGCTGCATACGAGGGTATGGAAAAAAGGACAGCTGAAAATGGAGATTTAAAAAAGAGATCAAAAATAGAGACAAAGAATGGAAATAAAGGAAAATAAAAGGAGAGAAAGGGAAATAAAGGAAAAGCAAGGAGGAAGGAGGGGGAAAAACATGATTTTAAACATGACTTCATAGGCGAAGAGCTAACTATATCTTTATTTCTCTGTCAACACCATGTATGGATTGAAAGATTCCACCTGGAAATTATCTTGGTGGGACATTCATGTGGCAGAGCCTTGGAACCAGACCTGCCTTCCTGCTGTGCTGTGCTATTCCTGCCTCCTTCCCAGCAGATCACTCTGCCACGCTGGGCTGATAGGGGAAGAAGTTTAGAGTTGCTGGGTTTCTTGTCAAAGCTTGTGCATTTGAAGCGACAGCAGAAGTGGGTGGGACTGATTCCTTGTATTATTAGAGTGTTCTTCTGAAGAATTAATGCCTAAACTGATAAGGGATCAGAAAAAAAAACACTGCACATTGTGATTAAATTTAAAATAACACAGTTTCTTAACTGCATTTGAACATTTTTACCATGTTGCTTATCTTTCATTACATTTAGCCAAATTTTGGAATGTTGATGATTCAAAAATTAAGAACACTAAATGTTCCTGATGGCTTGCGGACAAGGTTAATTTACACCCCAGAAGCCAGATGAGGTTTTAACTACATTCAGGTTGCACTTCGGTAGTTTGAAAGGTAATTGTTTTATACTCCCAGAACTTAAAAGAGACTTCCAAAAATAGAGCAAACTATCAAATACAGAGAAAATAAAACACTTGAATTGTTGTTTTCTTAACATTCCTTTCAGTCTGTGATTTATTTAACATTACTCAAAGTACTACACACCAAGTAGAAAACCATGAAAGGTAACATTGTACAGTTCCATCATCATTAATTAGTACAAAATTGTAATTGTAGCAAAGATTTTCTTGCTTCGGAAAAAGTAGAAAATGGAATTTAGGAAATTTTAGAAAAACCTGAAATTCTAAATTTACAAACAAAAGAATGGGAAAAATGTTTTTCCATCTTGATAGAAATTCAGTATCAATTTGAAGATTTTAATTATGTTCAGTAGTCATGTTCATTACTCTGTTATTTATCTGATCTTTATAAATTATTTATTTTGAGTATCTCATCATCTTGATGGAAAGCTGACTGACACAGAGGTAAATTGTAAGTGATAGCAGTTTGTCTCATAGTTCTGGAGGCTGGGAAGCCCAAGATCGTTGAGCGCCCACACACAGTGAAGATCCTGCTGCATCATGACAGAGTAGAAATCATCACATGGTGAAGGAGGCAACATGTACATATAGAAGAGAAAAAGGGAGTATTAAGAGAGGAGTAAATCCACTTTTATAATAAATGTAAGACCAAGGGCCTTACCAAACGCTCTGAGGAGCTGACTGCAGTGAAGAACACCTGGGAGAGAACACACTGGATAAGTTGGAAAACTAAAACAGACTTTTATTAGTCTGACCAGATGGCACCCTCCAAGCAAACAAGCTTAGAGAGGGGGCCCGAGCTCAGGGGGTTGGAAGGTTTTATAGGGGCTGCAGGGGTGCTTAGCAAGCAGAACTACAGAAGCAGAATTTTTGTGGTTAGGGGACGGTTTGGGGGGGGGGGGTTGCAGATGTTCTTTGCTTAGCAAACAGGATGTTCCTTACACAGAAACAATGGTACATTCCATGGTGTCTTAACAGATAAACAAGTACATTCTGGGAACTCTGTGTCCTGTAGTGAAACCGAAACCCACAGGGACAAGATGGAGGGCCTGTAACAGGATGGCGTTACTTGTGTTAAGTCTCATCTGGATCTTACAATAAATCCTCTCCTATGATAACAAACCCACTCTCACAATAAAAATTTATTAAAGTTCCCAGTTCTCAAAACTGTTGCATTGGAAATTAAGTTTCTAAATGAACTCTCAGGGTGGGAAGGGCACATTCAAACCATAAAAAGTGGCTTATACTAAAAAGAGTGTTCCTTACTTGGATATTAGGGTACAAATTCAAGAAACAAATTTCTTAACAAAGAAGCACACAGGCAACATTTTTTCCTCCTTACCTTTCCTAAGAATAACTTAATAATAGTAATGAGTGATAATAGCAAGTTAATTTACAATGATACACAAATTCCAGTAGTCCAGAGACATTGAATTATGAGTGGTAGTTTGATTACTAGAGCAATCGTTTCATAAGACAGTTATTACGGTACTCAATATCCAAGGCATTTCTGTTGGATAGTTTCAAATCCAAAAAAGAAATTGGAGTATGTACTTAAAATTATATTACCCCCAAAAAACCCTATTTGGCTAAATGAATAAAGCTACAATTATGTTTGGACTGACATTCCCATAATTCCTCTGGCTTGAAGAGAGTTTTCACTCCTATAGCTCCAAATATCATGTCTTGTTATTATTGTTGCACACTTGAAATAATAGGAAAGGGTCAAGTACATATAATCTTTAGTTTTATGGTTACTTAAAATATATGTGGGAGTGTGTAGGATATATTCTTGATAAAATTTTCTGTAGTCATTGTGATTAATAAAGGTCAAACATATTCAAGTGGGTGTTTCAGAGGTCAAAACTTAAATTTGTTAGAAAAATTGATTTATAAAGAAACTCAAACACGATGTAAGAGGCATTTTTGGGGAAGTATCCCAAAATGTTGATTTTCAAGCCAGAAAATTGATCCATAAAAAACTATCACAGCTCAATTAGCATCACATAACTTTTTTTTTCTTGCTTAAATTCTTTTATAGGTACATTTAGGTATACAATACATTTACATTTATCATTGGGTGCTTGTACCTGTACGTGATGTATCTTGGTTCTCATTTTTTCCCCATTACCTGTGCTCCCTTCACCCCCTCCTCCCTTCCCAATTTACATAGACTTTGTTTCCATTTTTTTTCTTTTCTCATTTGACTCAGCTATTCCCCTGCTGGGTATCTTCCCAAAAGAAATAAAAGAATCATACCACAGTGATATATGTGCACCCACATTTATAGCGGCACAGATCGTAATAGCTAAACAGCCTAAGTGCCCATCAACTGGAAACCGGATAAAGAAGATGTGTTTTTTTTATAAAATGGAGTACTACTCAGCCATAAAGAATGAGAAACTAGAGACACATAGCTAAATGGATGCATATTTAGGCCATCCTCTTAAGTGAAATAAATAGGCATCACTCATATCTTTTATAAAGTTTTTCTTTCATATTTTCAGGAATGTAACACTAGTTAAATGAAAATGAAAATTCAAAGTTTGAATTCAGTTTTGTACTTGAACATTGTGTAAATTCACTGAGTTCAGATACACATTTGTTTACTTGAGAACTTTTCAATACAATTCTTATCCTTGCACCTTCAAATAAGCGGTGAAAATCACAAATGCTAAAACTATGGATTTTTTGTGAAGTGATACACTGAAATTAACACAGCACTCTTTGAATAAAATACCAAACAGGTGTACAGAAATACCTCCAATTTTCATGACTAAGGAAACAGCTGAAGCTGTGTCTATCATATCACTGGGTAGCCATTTCTTAAGGTAGCAAAAGAACAACTTCCAGTCAAAGGCAGGGAAGTCATCCACTACTGAGCATACTGTGAAGTCTTTCACTTCACTCACCCCTTTGACTTGAGCAATTCTTGGCTTAATGTCACATATTAAACTTTCTCCTGATCTCCCAGAGATCACAAAACTACATTGCATTTTCAAATGGAGCATATTCCACTTGTTTCCAATCCCCATTAAACTGTTACAAGCAGATATGAAGATGAAAGACCTTTGTAATTTAATGACAAAATGTTTAGCAAGCATTACATACATTCTACATGTCATGCAAAGTAATAACAATTTACTGACATTTCATATAATTCTCACACATCGTATGAGGTATGTTTAGTATTTCATCACCCCTATGAGGCCATCAGCACATTATGAATTGTTAAAATATACAAATGAAAAGGGAGGAATGCTACCAAATTAACTGTGATGTAGTGATTTACTGTCACTTTGAGTTTTTATTTTATACTTATATATTTATATATTTTATTATTTTATA
>NW_004624732.1:38057355-38072668 GCF_000247695.1 Heterocephalus glaber
GTTCAATCCCTGGTACCAAAAAAAAAAAAAAAGGAAAACAATTATTATTGTGTGGGTTTTCAAAAAATTTGAGAAAGAAGAATACAATATGCCAAGAATGAAAGAATTCTCATATTATATTAGTCTGTCTCACGGTTTTGCAATTTCTTCTAATCTCTTTCAATGGAGGGCGGGGGATTTAGTTCAGTGGTTCTGCCGCCTGCTGCGCAAGCACGAGGACCCAAATTCAATCCCTGGTACCAAAAAAGTAAAAAGAAATCTTTCAAAGGAATTTGGAATTTCACTTACTTCAGTTGTATAGCTTGGTTGAAAACATTGCTTTTTCTGTACCTCAGTAACAAAATGTAATGTAATATCAACTACTTATAGGTATCTTTCTTTTTTAGATGCCATAAAACATTTTTTCCTTTGCAAGAAAATTTGGCATAATGATCTTTCTTCCAAGGTCAAATATTTGTTTCACAAATATCAAGTTGAAACTCACTACTTTGCTTTTGCATATATAACAACATTTTATCTTAAAGCCCAATGTATTGTAAATCTCTCTGAATCTGATTGAAACAGCGAATTAACTCAGAATGTGCAGTAACAACAAAGCCTGTAACTCAGGTGAAGTGATGACAACTGTGAACACATGTGTCCATGAGATCAGGTGTCCATAAGATCAGGTGATACCAACTACATCTCAGCTGCCAGTGGCCAGTGGCGATCACAAAATGTCATTTATTGTTTTATCTCAATTTCTAACATGGGAAAATGTACAATATGGTGTTTCTTAATATCTAAGAAATATAGTGTGTTTGAAACACCATATAATTGTTAAGAGGCCACACCAGAACTGTTATTTAAGAAATCTGACTCTGGACTACACTCTCTGAATTACTACATTATATTGCATTTAAGGAAATAAAGAAATCCATGCATTTAACTTTGCCATAAGTACCTAAAGTTGCAAATTAAAATAACTTTTATCATAGGTCTATGGCTTTATCATTAAACCTTTTGCTGGTGCTTTTGTTTTTATTAAGTAGTGACACCAGTCATTGTACTCCATAGAAAGAGACATCTTCAGACCAGAGAGTTTATGATCTAAATTAGACAAGACAAAACCAGAAAGAAGAGACAAAAAAAGATCATGAGAAGCTGAAGTTGGTTTTAATTTGCTTCATTTTAATGATGCCAAATTTTCATAATGCTCTCTCAACTGACATTTTCCATGCATCTCTTTTTCTTCCAATAAGTTTTTGAGGCATGTCAAGTAGAGAGCATGTTTCCTTTGTTTAAAGTGAAGAATCTAAGAGGTATAGCTAGATTCATACAGCTAGTAAGTTAATGAGATAGTTATAACTCTGTACTCAGGACACAGTGTGTTCCAAGACATATAATCTTGTCCTACATTTAATGAATGGATAAATATAAACATCTTATCACATTAAAAAGTCTCTTGCAAAAGGGAAATTTGACCAAGCACTAGATTCCAATCATTTACCTTGAACTTACTGAGGACACAGCAAGGAGGAATACTTAAGACCATGTATGTGAGAGTAGACCTGTCCTGATGCTTATGCAGGCTATGCGATTAAACAGCTCTACAAGCTTGGTTAAGCTATGTAACTTCTCTGTGCCCTGGTTTCCTTTCTTACCTGTAAAGTGGGGATAAAACAACAACAAAAATTCTGGACATAAACAAAATGAAAGGCTAAATTTTCAATAAGGTTATATAGAAACTAAAAAAAATAGTCTTTATAATAGACATAATAAGTAAAGAAACTTAGGAGGAAAAGAGTGCTCTTTTTATTATTGTTATACTTCAATTGACCACCAGTTCACTTTCAATGTTCACATATACTAATATATATGTATGTATATGTATGTATATCTCCTTTCTAGTCAGCCCTCAAAGGGCTCCCAGGCAGTCTTTTGCTCACTGAATAATACTCTTGTTCAGATTTTCAGAAACATATCCACATAACTTCTCCATAGCCCCAGTACTATTTGTTTATGTCCCTCACCAAGTACATCTGATAAATACTTGTCTCTTTCCTGAAGCCACAAGATATTTGTATTTGTGAGCACACACAGAAGACTTAGCAAGCAAATGAATGCTCTTTGAATTCCTACTTTCACTATTTCTCTTTTAGAAACAGATTGTTACCACCTTTTTAAAGGATTTTTAATGCATGTTTACATGATGGTAATATATAGAAAAGTAATATCCCATTCACTATGGTATTACAGTGCTCCAAAAAGGTAATGGGAAACATCATGCAGCTGTGGTAAGATATTTTAATTCACCAAGTTTATTTTCCCAATAGGAAAATCTAGGCTTAGTACATATCACAGGCATCTAACTAAAGCCATTGCACAACCTGTGTTTCACAATAATGTTGGAATGTAGATTAGTGAATATTCTCAAACATCAGAAAACAATGAATTTATTTACAGTGGACTATATTAGCATTTACTTGTTTTTCATATCTCTTTAGATAACAGAAACCCTTTTATACTCCCCATGATCGAAGGGGCTTTCAGTGTTACATGCTGCCACCACCATCACCATCATCACCAAATGCATACTCACAGGGACAAGTGCATGACCCAGGTTCATCCAATCAGAAAGTCCCAGCCCCAGGCCACAGTCATTCAGAAATATGCAAAATACACAGTTCAGGCTAATCTGAATCCTTCTTGAGAATTTCCTGCTTGAACTAAAAGGAAAGATTTTATTTTTCTTTCTATTAGAGTACTGAAAGGATAGAAATTACTACTCCTTGTGGCCACATTTCCCTGCATTTGGAAGAAAACCTACCCAATACAGATTATAGTATGTCACAAGAGAGGCAAAATTAAGCAGAGATAAGGCCATGTCACATCTCCAAAAAGCACCATTTTCCCTGTACTCTTCCATGTAGTCTACCAGGTTTTAATCCCTAGAATACCAGGCAAACAGTGCCCTCTGGAGTTGTGACACGAAGTAGCCTTAGTGTAGAGGGAATAAGGGCTTCAAGTTATTTTGAATACCTGATTCTAGCCTCTTAGGAACAGGTTCCTACAGTTTGCTCTTCAGTCCTATGAAACATCCAATGGTTGTTCAGTTTCATCAATCAAATAGCTTGTTTGAATTAAATTTCTTTCACTCACAACTGAGAGTTCTGAATAATATAAATTTTCTATAATGTTGCAAAATTCTCTCATATAGATACACTGTGTCATTTTGTCTATTTTACAGATGAGGAAACAAGGTTAAAGATTTTCCTGCCACTATAGTGGAGCAGAATTTTGTAAAATAGAAGGAAAAATAACAAGAACAACACCTAGAGGTTTCTTTCATGTGGGTTCAGTGAGTTTTCCTTCAAAGTATACTATGGCACATCTATGTCTCCAAATTCAGGAGTAAATGTGGAAGGCAAACATTCATGGATTTCACCACTTACTTCTGATTTCAGCTAAAGGCTCTTCATTGCTCCTATTCACACTCTGTGTAAACAGCCTAAACAGTGAACAGAAGTTCACTTCGGAGCCTCTTTTGTATTTACCAAACTTTTTAATATTTAATATTTATTAAGCATTTATTATGCCCCAGGCACTGCTCTAAGGACTGAATTTGCAATTGTTCATTTAACCCTTACAAATACTTGTAAAGTAGGTATTATGATTACTTTTTTAACATCTGAGAAATAAGTTTATGTAACTTCCTAGGTCACAGTGCTAATAAGTGGAGGAGCATGGATTCAAATAGAAGAAACACACTTCAAAGTATGCTCCTATGCCTGCATACTCATTCTTCAGTGTTCAGATGGTGTACCTTAGATTTGTACATCACTTGTGAACCCTTTATAGCCCCTATTCTCATAACTTGGATCTGTATTTCCCATTGCATAATTTCTTCCCATGTTCTTCCTAATTTGGCTCAATCTTTCTCTATTTAACCAATGTTATGTGGATGGAAACTAATGTTTATTGCATCTGCCCAGATAATATTTTAAGCACCTGATTCCACAAGCTGACAACAAAAGAAAGGTGGGCCAAATCTTCAGAGTCTAGCAAGGAGTATCCACAGTACCAAAAAGAAACAAAATTGTTTCTTCTCTCTTCTCTCTCTCCCTCCCTCCCTCCCCCCCTCCCCTTCTGTCTCAGCTTTCTACATTATGAAATATAATACAAGATTCCCCTTCTGAAGATTTAGAGGCCAGCTATATAGTTTTGTTCAGTTACATTTGCAGAGTTCAAATATCAAACAGATAAATTTAAGTAAATTCAAAAAGATAATTTATTAGACAGATATCATGTGCTGGCAGAATAATGGGGAAATTAGAATCTGAGGATTTTAGATGGCATAAGTAGAACCATAAACTAAGAGAGCTCAGCAACTCAATTGTCTCCAGGGTCCAAATATAATAATGAAAGAGTTCAAACATTTTATTTTTGGGATTAGTCAGCTCAAGATTCTATGCAAGTCCAATCAGTTTGAGTTCTGTACTTGGCTTTTAGCAAGGAGAATGTAGAACACATAACTTACATTGTTCACAAATTGCCCACAAATCAAAAGAAGAAATTTCCCCAAAAACATTTATAAAATTTAGAGTGATAGATGGCTGTAGGCAGCCAAACAACAATAGAAATGTCTACTCTGTAGTACTGACTCTAATACCATGACCTTGACCATGATTTATGGGTAGGTTATTCTCACGTTCAGCATGTACATTTGATAGTACCTAGAAGAGTTCTTTTATTCAGACCTTCATAATGATGACAAAAGAATTTACTGAGATTAAATGATTCAATATTTGGTAATGTTACCCAGATACATTTTAAAATACAATAAACTGGAATGGATACATGGAAGGTTCTGGCAACCAATTCATCTCATGTAGAACTTAAGATAACCCTATAACAAAAAGGCTAAGGAAAAGGTCTGACCCAGAACAGGGTCTCCTATTCTAGAATACCTATTTCTAATTTCAGATCCCACATCTTCGCTCCTCCACTTACTTAAAATTGTCAGCTCTTTCAGTTGATCATTTTAAGGTCTTTCTTTTCTTAAATATGCTTTGACTTTGTACCATGGTAGCTCTTTGCCTCTCTGAGCTGAACTCTCTGTCTGTGTCTTTGTTTTGTTTGATGAGTACCTTCTCTGAACAAGATCTCTGTACTGCACAGGTACTTTTTAAAGAGGAAATACTAACTTGGCATTGATTCACCTTTACAAAGAGACATGGGCACCATGAAAATTTCTAAACAAAACAATTCAAACTTATCAAAACTTTCTCATTCCCAGACCTCAGAAGCAGATCACAAACATTTCTTTTAAATATTTTATGGGCTACATTTTCTTCCTGAAAATTACTAACATGTATGAAATAAATCAAAGCCTTTCCTTCTTACCTAATTGTCTCCTGTGGATGAGCAGAACGGCATTTATTCAAATATTCATTATTGAGTCAAATTTGAAATTTCAATTACTTTTGATTTTAAAGAATGAAGCCTTTCTGGACTTTTTGTGCTACACACATCACTTTATTCATTCTCCAACTTTAGACTCTATTTTCTCTCCCTGAAAACTAACTTCAGTCCTTAAACAAGCAGCTGCCTCATCTCATTATCTCTCCCTTCTTCTCACATACTCTCTTCTCATATACTCACACGTGTCATGTCCTCCTCCACATTTCCAAAGCTCCCATCTAGGATGTTAATCAACTAGTAGGTTACCTTGACTACTGCCACCTTCTTCTTTTTCAGGTTCCCCCTCGTCACCTACCAAATCTATTTAAAACCCCTCTGCCAATTCTATTCACATAGCTAAGAGCAAGAGAGTTATATCTTCTCACCATCTCTAACTTTCTTTTTCTCCTTGACTTCTAAATTGTGGCTACTTTCAATCCACCTATCAACAAAAATTTACTAACTTACTTTAAATATTCTGCACATTTTCTAGGAACATTCCTCAAGAGAAAAGATGGTTGTTATTTTTATCATCAGTTGTGTTGCAATGGTATTTGGATGATAATGGAAATAAGAAAAAAACTTAAATGTATTAAAACCTAAAGACTGAACAGATAAGTGCTTCAGGGACAAAGTATTTGCTTACTTAAGGCAAACAACACTGGATACTATATTAGCTGTGAACAATGCACCTAAAAATAGTTAACAAATCTAGAGAATGAGAGTGACCCAGAATGAGAGTGCTAAATTACTAAGGATCTCAAGCACACTTTCCCATGGAGAAGACCAGGGAAAATCTTAAGAAAGCTTTTCTGGGATTCTGGTTGTTGAAGAAAACAGTACCTGCTGTCAAATCTCTGGTTTAACCCATCATACCTATTTCTCCTACAAAAAAGCCTTAATCTATAGGAAGAAGGGCAGCAAAAACTGTGACTTGAATTTGGGGACAGAACAGAAAAGAAAACAATATGAGAGAGGGATGGAGAGAGGGAGAGGGAAAGAGAGTGAGAATAAGGCTGCAATCTACAGAACCAGGGTCACAGTACCATACTAAGCCTGCGGCTTAATCAGAATGTCAGAGAACATTCTTCTTCCCAACTACCTACCACCATGTGAATAAGTATCAAGTAAAAGAAACTGTGACATATTTAGGCTGAGAAAGTGGTTATCACATGGCCACAGTACAAAAATAAAATCATACTAAAATGGAGGTTAGACATTGAGAAAATACTCCTTGGCACAGCAGCCTACTTCCAAAACATTAGTGGAGTCACTGTAAGGATTTGAACACTGGGAGCACTGAAGATAACTGTAACAACAACAAATCTCAAGTGGAGCTGAATTCCCAGCCAGGTTTAGCACAAATTCCACACTACAGGCCTTCCAGAAGGAGAAGTATACTTGACTACAAGAATGAAATATATTGCTCTCAATATTTACTGTCCTATGAGAAGCTTAGCTTTTAACAAAAGATTAGGAATCATTTTTAAAAGGCTATAAAAACACCTACTCTGAGAATACAAGGTAATCATTAGAACTATGCCCAGATTTGAAATAGACGTTGAAACTCTAAAATCCAAACAACTTTATAATATGTTAAAGTCCTGCTATGGCTATTGTCTAGATGTCCCCCGCAAAGCCTCATGCAGTCATACGTGGGGCTTTTGTAGAGGTGGTTAGGTCTACAGTGTATGGTGCTGGGATTGATTCATGGTATAATGATAAGATCAAGGGTGTTAGGGTTAAGGGTGTGAGTGCTACTTGCCCTAAGTAGCCTGGATAAGATATAAGGAATAGAAAGAGCTGTGGCCATCCCTCATTTGCTTTTGTTGTCTTATGCCTGCAATAAGTTGTTTCTTGTCTACAATGCCCCCCTGCTATGTGCCACTCTGCCTTAGAGCCAGCAAACTATAGACTAAAACTTCTACAAACTATAAGGCAAGTAAACCTTTCCTCCTTTAACTTTGGGTGTTGAGTATTTTGTCTCAGCAACAACAACATCAAAAACTAAGACAAAGTTTGTTACCAGAAGTGGGGTCGTTGCTGTGACAGTACCTGACCATAAGGTTTAGGAGCCTTTGGAGCTGGCTTGTGGCAAAGGGAGGAGTTAGGACAGGTTTAGAGATACTGCCTAAAAAAGTAGAGCTGAAACAACTGAAGCTGTACTTGATGGGAGATTCTCGTCAGGGCTAGAAGACCAGAAGACTGATAAAAATGCTGCCAGTAAAGACCAGCCTCAGAAGGTTTCTGCTGAGAAGAAGGACTGCATTGGCTGTTGGACTCCAGATGACGTGTGTTATGTCTTGGCAGAAAGTTTGTCTGCATTTTGCTCATGTCCAGAGACTGCATGAAACTGATTATAAAGGTGGCAGACTAATTAAATGTGGCAGAAGAAATTTCAAGGCAGTCTAATGTTGAGATGCTGGCATGGCTACTATTTGGGGCTTTTAGCCAGATTTATGCTGAGAATCAAGAGCAAAGAGCCCAGCAGAATGATTTAAAACATTTTGAGTTTGACAGAAAAGAAGCTTCAATAAAGCTATAGACGACAAAAATAGACAGAAGAGATCTTGATTACTTAAAAAGAACAGGAAAATAAAAATGATAACCTGAGGGCAACACAAAAAGCACCAGCTCTTTGCAGCTTCAGAATTACAAAAGTAAAAGACTTGCCTTTGAAAAGAGAGCCCCAGAACACCATGTTCCAAAATGCAGGAGCCTAAAAATGTTGTTCCTCAAGATATAGTTCATAGGCACTAGACGCTTAGAGCCAGGAGTAAAAAAAAAACAAAAAACAAAAAAAAACCTGGCTACTTTTCTAGCTCACAGTAGATCTTGATGTCATCTGTGTGATACTGGTTTTAGGCACATGAAAAATGCAAGAGTTGTGGGGTCAAGAAGGCTTCCAACCAGATTTCAGAAAAGAGCCCTGGGAGACCAGGCAGTGTGCCCCTAGAGGGCAGTGTGAGTTAAAGCTGAAGGTACAATAGAGACCCTAGAAGTTTAGAAAAGCCAGGAACATAGGTGGTCTAAAAAAAATACAAAGGTGAAAAAGAGCTGGCACAAGAGAGAAGCTGTGGGAGCCACAACCACTGGCAGTGCCATAGGGACAGAGCCACCCAAACTCTTTAGAGTTCACATCTTGCCACAGATTGCTTTAGATACTAGAAGTAAAATTGCAAGATTTTAATGTCTGCCCTTCAAGATTTTGGTCTTGCTTTGTTTCCATTCCTTGCTATCCCCCTGTTTGTAACTTTTAATATATGTGCTGCCAAAGTGAACATGTGATTGTAACTTTTAGAATGAAAATGTCTTGTGCCATTAAATGTAAGAAGTGTTTAAATTTCTTTTCATTTGTACAGGGCTTGCATTTGAGTTCGCCTGACATCTCAGAAGAGACTTTAGATTTAAACTTTTCAGCAATGCTGAAAATGTTAGCACTTTGGCAACCATTAGAGATGAACTCAATGACTTTTGCATAAAGAGATGTACATGAGTCAGGGGAAGGCAAGTTCAGAATGTTATGGCTTGTGCCTAGATGTGCCACTCTGCCATAGAGCCAGCCAATGATAGACTGAAACTTCTATCAACTATAAGCCAAATAAATTTTTCCTCCTTTAATTTTGGATGTTGGGTATTTTGGCACATCAATGAGAAAAATAACTAAGACAAGTCCATAACAGAAAAATAGACAATATACAAGATTAGCCAACTAGGGCCGGGGATTTAGTTCAGTGGTTCCTCCACCTGCCTTGCAAGCACAAGGTTCCAAGTTCGATCCCTGATACAAACAAAGAAAAAGATTAGCCAACTAATCTCGGCAGAGATAAAAGTCTTAGGAGAAAGAATCAAATAACCATGCTAGAAATTCATCAGAGATGGAGAATATCAAAGGGCCTATCAGCAGATACAACAAAAGTAGGATCCAGGAAACCTGAAGATAGACCAGTAGAAATCATACAAACAAAAACAAAATAAAAAAGAGGATAGAGTATCTGAGAGCTGTGAGACAATATCAAGCAGTCTAGCATATACCTAACTAAAATTAATTGGAAATAGAAAAGAAGGGATGTGAAGAAGAAATATCTGCAAATATAATTAATGGCCAGAGTTTTCTAACCTTAAAGAGAGATAACAAATTGATTCACAAATCATAGAGAACATCAGAGTATATACTAAAAAAAAAAAAAACAATAAACCACACCTAGGCATGTCATATGGAAAATATCTAAAAACTAATGACAATGAACAAATTTTGAAGTCAACCAGAGGAAAAAAAATATTACCTGCAGTGATAATTCTGCAAAAGTAGGTTGATAAGAAAATTTAAGGAGAAATTGGGTAGTGGCATATTCTCAAAGTATCTCCTTCAAAATATGTATAACATATGCATCAATTTAAAACATCTATTAATTAAATATTTTTACTTATAAATTTTAGAATACATCAATATGTTCTTCAATACTGGTCTTTCTGGGAACCTAATTTCATTCCATTTTAATTTCTTTCTCTAAGTTAACTGAAAATAAACTTAGTGACCCATTTATTAACTCACTTTTAATGAATAGACTATGAGAAGGGAAAAACAGTAAATTTACAATGAAGGAATCTGGAAGTTACCAACATAAATAAGTGATGAACATTAATATCACCAATAATTGGACAAACTGATATCATGAATGCCTTCACGAGATGAATTAAGGGCATATATCTCTGAAGCATTTTCCCTCAAATCTATATCCTCTGTCTAAACATGATAAAGCAAGCCAGGTGTGGTGACACATGACTACAATCCCAGAACTTGGGAGGCTAAGGCAAGATGATTGCTGCAAATTTGAGGTCAGCCTGGGCTACATGGTGAGTTCAAGGCCAGCCTGAACTACACAGTGAGACACTGTCTAAAAAAATAAATATATAAATAGATAGATAGATAGATAGATAGATAACAGGTACATTCTACAAACACTTGGTCAATATTCTGCAAAAACAGCAATGTAAAGAAAGACAAGAAAAAGACTAGGGATTTATCACCAATTATAAAAGGCTATGGAGACATAATAACTAACTATAATATGATATTTTGGAATGTCTCCTAGAAGTGAAAAAAATTACATTAATAGAAAAACTGGGAAATCTGAGGTAAACATTGATTTAATTAATAGTATTATAGCAATGCTAATTTCTTAGATTGACCCATATGACTATGTATGTAAAATGATACTTTTAGGAGAAACAATGTGAAGGGTATATGGAGAATCTTTTTGTTATCTTTGCAACTCTTTTTTTTATTCTAATAATTTTTATTATTAATTAATTGGTACATTTAAAGTACACAATATCATGACATTCATCATTGGGAATGTGGACCTTTACATAATCTATCTTGGTGCTTATTTTTTTCCCCATTCCCCTGCCTTCCCTTCACCCCTTCCATCCTTTCCAATTTACATAGATTTTGTTTCCATTTTTTTCATTTTCTCCTATAAACTCCATTCCCATCTTTGCAACTCTTGATACATCTTTAATAAATACATTTTAAAATACCAAGAATAGGGTAAAGTAATTGCCTTAAGACAAGCACAAGATTCTTTGGCAGAAGACTACCTGGGGCCTTCCTGGGAGGTGGGGCCATGGGAGATGATCAAGGTTATAGAGTTAGGATCTCTAGAATGTCCACACTATTAACAATCACATCCATTTCCTCTTTCTTCTGTTTCAACTTCTTTCTTGTCTTCCTTAGCCTCCTTGCCAGTTGTACATCAGATCAGTGTAACAGATCAGTATGACTGATCTGAATTCTACCTCAATAGATGGGTTTATGATATCAGGTTAAGCTATCACAAAGAATTTCTGGGAAAAGGTACACCTCAAAGAATGTGCTCGTTCACATTACTAAATTTTCAGGCCACCTTATGTTACAAAGGTGAAATTTGTGATGACACCATTACTATGATGACTGCAAAATCATTCACAGGATATTCTGTTTGATACATACAGATAAGCCAAAAAATCATGTCTTTGCTTAAGACAAAAGTCCTTCCTGGTGAGTGATACAAATAATGGAATCACACAACTTAACAAGTCTTTCTAGAAGATTAAGGATCTTCTCTTTTGTTGTAAGTTCTCAAGAAAACATGGAAATGGATTTACATGACAAACACATATACACTCACACACACCACCACTGCCACCACCACCAACAACAAAAACAAATATCCTTCCCCAATCCTGTTTCTACTCAATAGCCACTCATTTATTCATTCAACATTCTTGAGTTTATTTTGTGCTAGATGAGGAGAAACAAATAAGATGAAGTTTTGGTGACTATGTCTGAAAAGCCATAAGACATCAGTTAAAATTGTATGCAGCTCAAGATATTATTTCAAAATCCAAGTAACATATTGATCTACCTAACTTCTATACTGGCATATTAAAATAAAGCTGTTGTGATTATAAATGTATATATTAAGACTCATACAAATTTTTTAAATGTTTGATTGTTGGAAGTAGAAATCAGAACTGTAGGGTCAAATCTAAGGTAAATTTGAAATTGTCTCTATTTAACATAAAACTGTCAGCTATATTTTTTCTATCCACAAAAAAAAATTTCTAACAATCTCATATGCTTCATTAGCATTTGATTTACTTTTAATTCTTATCCAGCCTTGGTAAGAGTAAATTTTGTTGCTGAAAGATGTGGGTGCCCATTCATAGTCTCCAAAAGACCTCACAACATTGGTGTAACTTCCTTTTTAATATACAAAAGCTTTTTCTGCACAAAGTTTAATGAATTCAAATTAACTCTGGTTACTTTCATTCCAATCTGAGACTTTGGACTGTATGTTAGATAAACTGTCTAATTTAACAAATTTAAAATAATTAAGAGCACAGATATATGCATTATATTATCCAAGATATTTTATTGGGCTGACTACTAAAATTACTTAGATCCTTTTTCTCTATGTGTGAATTTTCTGAATGGGATAACCATGCAACGCCTTTAACTAAGATTTGTCTGATGGTCTCAAGGAAACTCTCGTTAGCTTTTTACTGAATATTTACATGCATTCCTCCAGTTAACCTTCTTAATCTTCTAAACATTGGTTCTTGGCCTTTGCTTCTGGGCTGCCCTGAGGTGAGCTGCTCACCCTTGCTTCGATGTCCCTTAGTCTCATGACAAGTCCAGAAGAGTAAGCCAAAATAAACTTTCTCTAAGTCAGCTACTGCCAGAAAGCTGGCAAAGTGCAAACAGGCTGCAGAAAACCATGAAGGGAATCAGAACAGCAGGGAGTAGCCAGGACAAGTGAAATATTACCAAAGACACTGAACCTCCCTGCTCTGAGCACTGGCTCCTGGAGACTCTTTGGAAAGTTTTTAAAGAAGATAGCAATGAAGAAGTTGGGCTTAGACTTGACCACGATCTTTGCTTCACAATTTATTATTTTGGAAACTTGAGTGATTTTGCGAGGCACAGGGGGTCATAAAGGCCATTGTCCTGAGCTCCAGAAGATACAGCAGAAGTGACAATAGAAACAGGGACTCTCTCAGGCTCCTTGATGAAAACTGAAGCGCACTGGAAAAGTGAAGAGAATCTCTGCAATAAAGGCACACCAGACCACCATACTTGGTAAGTTGGAGGGATCATCACCTCCCATCAGAACCTGGACTATCTTCAGGGGAAGAGCAGCTGAAACCTGCAGTAGAACTTTGCGGAGTTCAACCCTGCAGGAGGGCAAGGAGCTCAACTTGGGACTTGCTGACAGAAATCTGCATGAATCTCACGGGTCTGCTACTGGCTTTCTGAGACTCACTGACTTACATCTGCACACTGCTGCCCACATTGTCTATTGTGACAGCAGACACATACCCTGAAGGAGGCCCTTCATTTTTATTTTTTATTTGTTATTTACAAAATTATTATTTTTTCTCTTATTTTTAAATTTTAATTTTTTCTACTCTTGAAATTTTTCTTTTTTGTTCTTTTCTTTTTTCTTTCTCTCTCTCACTCTCTCATTCTCACTGTCCCACATTATTCTTCACCTCCCTTTTTGTTCCTGTTCTGTCCCTAATTTGGATTTCTTCTTTCGTTTTCTTTTCTTCTCTTTTTCCTTCTCTTGATTGTCATTAGTTTTAAAGGAAAGTAAATACAGTTTCTAGCCTCCCGATTGCTGTTAGGTTGTTCTGTTCACGTCTTTATTCTTTCATTCTGTCTTTTCCTCTTGTCTTCAACAGTTCCCTAGAGTTTGCGTGATCTTCCTGTGTCCTCTGGCCTCACTGCTAAACTTTCCCTATCCTTCTACTGATCTATCACTTGCTGCCCAACTCCTCCTAACTCCCCATCCTGAAGGGTAAAATTGCTATACTGAAGAGTTTATTCACTATGAACATAAGTTGGGCTGGTCCTTGATTTTGATTTAATTCACACAGTTAAAGGTGACAGATTAATAACTACAACAAATTGTTATTTTCTAAACTGTGCTTGATGCTATGATGTTGCCGATTGTGCCACTCGGGCTAAGGTGTTGTGACTGATCTAATCAGTTGTCCTTCCCAGTATAATGAAAATGAGATACCCACAGAGTTATTAGAGACTCAAAACCTAAAGACCAGACATATCTGGAAGACACCTCTGAGAAACAATCATTCCATAAGGGTTCTAACTACAAGCAACCAAGATACTTACAATAAGCAATTTTGAAGTATGAACCTAGGAATTAAAACAAGGACAGTACCAAAAACAAAAATGAAAAGTCATTTAAACAAGACTTCCATCCCACCAAAGGCAAATTCTGAGGGAAATGAGGTGGAAAACTGTGATAATCAACCACCTGGACACCCTGAACTGATAGCACAGGAAGTAACAAAACAGATGAATGAGGCTCTAGAGAAATTCAAAACAAAAATAATTTCCCAGACAACTACAGAGATGGTGAGCAGAGTGAAAGACATGATTAGAGGCTCTAGAACAGAAACAGATTTAAAAAAAAATGATGAGCTCAGAACCATGCTGGAAGCCATGAATGCCCAGCATAAGAAAGAAATGGAAAGCATGATTGCCCAACATAGGAGATAAATGGAAACCATGAGACAGATTCAAACAGATATCTAGGAGATTAAAAACACCATCAAAAGTATTCACCAGAGGAGTTGCATGGAAGATGCCAAATCAGCCCGTGCCCTGGCAACAATCCACTGGATCCCCCACCCCCTGCTCCGCTGTACTGCCACCTGGTTCCACACGATAAAGACGCAGAGGACACCGGACCACCAGACCATGGTACTGAGTCCGGCTGCTCCTGGCCCAGAGGTAGAGGCTTCTGAGCCGCTGTCCCACTGCTCCTGGTCCAGAGGAAGGGGCTTTCCAGCCACCATCCCTCCCACTGCTCCCACACCAGAGGAAAGGACTTTTGGGCTAACTTCTGTCCCACCACTCCTGGCCCAGAGGAAGGGGCTTCCAGGCCACCATCCCTCACACCTCTCCCGGCCCAGAGGTAGGCTCTTCTGAGCCACGATCCCACTGGTCCTGGACCAGAGGAAGGGGCTTCCTGGCCACCATCCCTCCCACTGCTCCCAGCCCACAGGAAAGGGCTTTTGGGGGACCATCCCTACCAGTGCTCCCCGCCCCTGTCCCACCTCTCCCAGCTCAGAGGACGTAATACGGGCAGGTGCCAACAGCCCCCCCCCACTTGAAATGAGAAAACACATAAATAACTCTCAAAATGAGACTTCCAGATCACCTATAGCAACCCAAAGGGAAATGAGATGGAACACTCTGATACTTAACCACCTGGACCCACTGAACTGGCAACAAAAGGGAATCTGGAAAAAATGAAATCAGAAATAATTTCTCAGATAACAGGAGAAATTGTGC
>NW_004624732.1:38090495-38101198 GCF_000247695.1 Heterocephalus glaber
GACAAAGGAGCCAACCACCCTCACTGGAGGAAAGATAGCCTATTTAATAAATGGTGTTGGAAAAACTGGATTTCAACCTGCCAAAGATTAAAACTGGGCCCATATCTCACAATGCACTAAACTAAGATAGAAGTAGACTATAGATCTAAACATTAAGATAGAAACACTAAACTTGCTGGAAGATAAGATGGGTAGCACAGCATTCTTGAAGACATCGGTGTAGGAAAACACTATGAACAAAACCTCAGTAGCATGGGAACTAGCACAAAGAATCAACAATTGGTATCTCATCTTATTAAAAAGCTTCTGCACTGCAAGAGAAACCACCAACAGAGCCAAGAGACAACCTACACTGTGGGAAAAAATTTTTACTAGCTGCACCTCAGACAAAGGACTACTATCTAGAATGTAGAAAGAACTGAAAAAAAATCAGATCCCCCAAACTCAAAGACCCCCTTCAAAAATGGGCATTTGAAATGAACAGATATTTCTCAGACAAAGAAGTAAAAGCAGCAAATAAACATAGGAAAAAATGTTCAACATCACTGGTCATTTGAGAGCTGCAGATGAAAACAACACTGAGATTCCACCTCACCCCAGAAAGAATGGCCGCTATCAAGAAATCAACCAATAACAAATACTGGAGGGGGTGTGGGTAGAAAGGAACCCTTCTCCATTGTTGGTGGTAGTGTAGACTTGTGCAACCACTGTGGATATCAGCATGGAGATAACTCAAAGAACTAGGATTAGAGGTCCCATTTGACTCAGCTATTCCCCTGCTGGGTATCTTCCCAAAAGATATATGTCCACCCATGTTTATAGTAGCACAGTTTGTAATAGCTAAGGCTTGGAAACAGCCCAAGTGCCCATCAACTGGAAACTGGATAAAGAAGATGTGGTTTTTTAATAAAATGGAGTACTACTCTCAGCCATAAAGAAAAGAAACTAGAGACATTTATAGCTAAATGGATGCATATTGAGGCCATCCTCAAGTGAAATAAATAGGACACACGTGTAAATACTGAATAGTTTCTCTGTTGTGAGAAACTAAAAGTGTAAATAAGAATTAAAATGATTAAAATGAATAATAGATAATTGGAATTAGGAGGATAAGATCCCAAGGGGTTGGGGAAGTGGGAGGGGAAGGGGAAAGGAAAGGAAAGAAAGGAAAAATTATGAGAAAAGGAAAAAGTGGAAACAAAGTCTTTGTAAATCAGAAAGGGTGGAGGGGGTGAAGGGAGGACAGGGAATGGGGAAAAAATAAGAACCAGGATACATCATGTACAGGTGTAAGTACCCAATGATAAATATAAATGTATTGTATACCTAAAATGTACCAATGAAATAATTTAAGAAAAAAAATAAACATTGGTTCTTAATAGTCTAAACTACTTTCTGCTTAATAGGGAATAGACTTCTAAAAAAAATTTTCCATTAGTAAGAGAATATGTTCTTTTCCTAAGAATTTATTTAAAGGAAAAATTTTCTTATCCTAAAATGACAAATCATAATCATCTTATGTAGTGAATATAAAGGTCAATGATTTTGAATCACACACCAATCTTTGCAATTTACTGTTTCTTAGACTTTAAATCTTTCCTGTGTATCATTGCATGAGTAATGCATATGGAAGAACTATAACTTTGTGGCAGCATATAAAAATGTTAATTTTGTGCTTTTAATGCACATACTATGAGCTTCCATTCATTCATCCTTTTAACAAACATTTTACTTAAAACTCTTTTTTAGAAATAAGATAGTATTTTCTTCAAGTGGCTTTTACTTTTTTCTCCCTACCTCCATGGGCTAAATCTGGTTCATCTTTATAACTCCATAATTTAGCTCATGATGTGAAACATAGAAAGTACTTAATAAATATTTATTAAATTACTCCAGCCATTTTCAGCTTCCTATTCCCCTTCTGACAAAATATATTTTAAATTATATTGTGTTAAAGTTATGCAGTAGGTTCCAGTTTTACTCCATAATGACCTGTAGCCTTTGAATTAATTTAAACTTGCCAGAATTTTAAGGTAATTAATGAGCATTCATACTTTGAATTTTATATTTGCATTTAAATTCCATGTTTTTAATTTAATCACAAAAGGCCTACCATATGCTTAAAAGCCATTATGATTGTTTAAACAGGGAGAGACCAGTGCTCCCTCTGCTGGTTCTGTAGAGAAAAAAGATAACTGGAAAATCTTTGCAGAGTCACACTGGCTTTGCCAGGTATTCTGGGCAAAGATGACTTTCCCACCTGAGGGACAATTTGAGAATGTTGTAATACTACATTACGATTTAGTTTGTTACACAAACTGAATGGAACTAAACCACTTCCTTAATACTCAGATGTGAAAGATAAGGAAAGTGTTATCTTTAATCAGGTTTAGAAAAGAATTGTTTTAATGAAATCTAGGAGAACAAAACAGTGAAAAGCATAAAATAAGACATGAGTGTTAAAAATAAAAATCATAATTTTTTTCTTGGTGTGAATACTTAACTTTACAACTCCAAAATACATGTATGTGCAGGATATTCCAAAGTTGTAATGTAGATTAATGAGCATTATCTCAGTGGATCTTCACATTAATTGCATAAAATTAATAGGCCATAAAATATTTTCACTATTTTCCCCTCCATTTTAAAAAGAAGAGTCTCTATAATGATGCATAAATGTTCTACAGGACCTGCGATACAATCCCAATAAACACTTCTGGACTATAGATATTAATAATACCTAAACTCTGATGAATGATTACATTTGACAGGTTAAGTTATAACATGCATTTTAGAAGCAATAACTTATTTAGTCCTCAGAATAACCCTATGAAGGAAGCACACTTATTATCCTCATTTTATCCATAAGGAAATTAAGGCAATCATTTTTCAGGCTAAATTGCTATTCAGGATTATGCCACAACCAAGATAAATATTGTAAAATCTCACCAAAGCCAACTCAAATGCAGGTGATAAATTGCTTGAAATGCCATGAAATATTGATATAAAAGTATATGCTCATATTTTGCTCAATTTTGTAAACTAAAAACAAATTTTAACAAAAATATCACTATAAAAATATGTTACCAAACAAATTATATGTATATTGTATATGTCTAAATATAAAAGTAATATATAAATAGACTCCAGGTTTGGAAAAGAATCTTATGCTCTGGGATGCTTTAAATTCTGATAAAAATAGATATCCTATGCCTTGCCAAATTATCATTCACTTGCTGAATTTTATAAAAGTTGCAAATTCTTCAGTATATGTTTCAACTGAGTACTAAAATCTTTCCATACCCTTTTAAAAGACAAAAATTGGCAGTAATTAAAATCTATTGAACCCTTCTCTCATGATTAGTTCCAAACTTTGTATTTATGTTCATTCAACATGTCTTCCTTTTGGGTCTTCAGATACACTGCTGAAATATTTGCTTTTCAAATGATTTTCAATAACATGAGCTGTGACAGTAGAAATTTGTACAGTAATAGAAGCAACATTGATTTTGAAATCAAAGACCTTTTGCTAATCCTAATTTTTGACATATTGACCCATATGTTTTACAGTATTTATCCAGACTATGCTGAGTTTTTATAGGCAACAAAAAATTGTTCAATATCTTGAAATAATACAGATCTGTACACTTCCAAATGTGCAATTTTCAGAAAAACATTTTATCAAGTTAAAACAGTATGAGGAGCCCAATTACTTTATGATGTTATGAAATTGCTCAGTTGACTTCCAATTTTCCATTTTCATGCATTGTTCATACAGATGTGTAGTACTGGTGGCACATGCCTGTAATCCCAGCACTCAGATGTCTGAGGCACAAAGATTGCCCTGAGTTTGAGACCAACCTGAACTACACATCAAGGGTCTGTTACACAAAAAGAGCACTGGGCAAACAACTAGCACTAGTTATCAAGGTTTTACAATAATAGTGAATTATGAGGTAAAAACTTAGAAATCAGAAAATTCTATTCATAAACTGAAATATTTTCTGAGTATTTTGGAAAATACCAACTTTGCTAAATTTTATAGTCATCTTCAAGTGTTCTGAGGGAGGACAGTTTGAGAACCATGTCTCACTGGCTTCAGACTTTGATTTTCTTCAGTAATGTTTCCTTTCATTCCTACTTCAAACAGAATTCACAAGAATTGTCATACAGGAAATGAAACTGTGTTGAACTTCTTTCAATTTTATTTATATGTGAATGATATTGAATTAAATAAAGCACCAGTAAATCATCTTACAGGTGGCAAAGAATAGAAGAAAATAGTGCTGGATATCAATTTATTTAAAGAATTTTGTAAATCATGCAGTACCACAAAAAGAAATAAGAAAGTCATTCTGAGAGGCTGAGGCAGGAGGATCATAAGTTTAACCCGATCCTCGCCAACTTAATGACTTAGTGAGACCCTGTTTTTAAAAAATGTAAGAGCTTAGAATGTAGTTCTGTACCATTAAAAAACCCAGCAAATTCTTTAAAAAAAACTTGAAGCAGTTGATTGTGGGCTAATGAGACAGCAAAGAAACTCTGGCAGCCCCAGACAGAGGAGGATTTGCTATTCTCTTCAGGCTGTTTTCTATGGACATCCAGGAGGTACTCATGAGAAAAATGAGGGGCACAGCAAATAAGTCCTTCTACAGGTACAGACCAGGAGAAAAGAAATAGCTGCCACTCTATAGGTAAAGCATAAACCCAAGCCACCCTGCCCAGACTACTCTCATGAAGACCAAAACCTTTAAGCCTCTGGGAGGGGGGCAAAAAATCCTGGCTATTTCATGCATAGGTAAAGATTCACTGCTGATGAAAGAATACAATTAAAAAATCCTCTGCCCCTGGAGGAAGGGCAGCAAACAATCTGAGAGCAACCCCAGGACCTTGTATTAATGCCAACTGAGGTGTGCTACCCACCTCATTGTAGAGAGCAGGAAACTCTCCTGCTCTATGACATTAAACAACTCATACTCCTCATTTACCAAGATCTCCTATCCTCACCACTAATAAACAAGTATCATAAGAGCTACCAATTTTTTTTCTTTTTCTTAGTACATGTTTGCAGTACATGCTTTTTACAATCATCTTGAGGAGTTAGTGCATAATACAGTTTCTGTTTTTAGTCCCCTTCCCTCCCTCTTCCTCCCTCCTCCAGTTCCCCTTTCCCGCTTTTCATTCTTGTTGATATTATTAATCTTAGTTCATGTTTATGTCATATAATGTCCATGATCACTGGGTTTATTAGGACCTTGTACCTGGCGCATCTTCACTCTACCTATTTTCTCATCCTCTCCCCTCACACCTCCCCCTTGGTTCCCTGGACCCATTCCCATCTGCAAGAGATCCACCTCCTTCTCTCATTCTGTCCTTCTTTTATTTTTCTCTTAGCTTGTACTTTGCCTTACTCAGATGAGAGATATCATTCAGTATTCAAACCTGCATGTCTGATTTATTTCACCCAACACTATATTTTCCAGGTGCATCAATTTTCCTACAAATGTCTCAAATTTGTCCTTTCTTATAGTCAAGAAGTATTCCATTATATATAGATACCATACTTTCTTTATTCAGTTTTCTATTGATGGGTATAGAGGCTATTTCCAGGATTTTGCTATTACAAACTATGCCTCCATAAACATTTATATGTATGTATCACTGTAGTATAGTGTCTTAAGCTCTTCAGAGAAGATACCTAGAAGAACAGCTAGGTCGGATGAAATTTCTAATTTAAGTTCTTTAAGAAATCGTCATACTGAATTGCATAATGGTTGTACTAGTTTACATTCTCATCAACAATGCAGGAGGGTTTCTCTTTCACCACAGCCATGCCAGCATTTGTTTTTATTTGTTTGTTTGCTTTTTGTTTTTGATTTCTTGATGATTGCCATTCTTTCTGGAGTAAGATGAAATCTTAGCATTGTTTTAATTTGTATCTGTCTAATGGCCAGGAAAGATTTCTCTTGGCTCATAGTTTCAGAGATTTCAGTCCATGGTCAGCTGGCTCCATTGTTTTTGGCCCTTCTAGTTTTCAGGAAATAGAGGAACAAGTTAAACAATCACCTGTAACCCTAACATTCAAGAAGCTGAGGTGGGAGGTTCATGAGTTTGAGGCCAGCTTGAGCTACATAGCAAGGCCAGCACAGTCGAGGCCAACATGGACTATATAGCAAGACACTGTCCAGAGAAACATCTCCAAACAGCAAAATCCATGGTTCTAACATATTACATGTGCATCCGATTACTCAGGAATGTCCATCAGTAGCTGTGTCTTTTAACAGTGCCTCATGTTCCACTAAGACTTCTAGCAAAGGTATGAGACACACCTCAAACTTGAGGGCTTGGCAATGGTGCTCGGGACGCTTCCCAAAAAAGCTGCTTCCTAACAGACCTCTCCAGGCCTGCCGAGCCCTGATGAAGGAACTCACAGCTCTGGCAGACAGCGAAGAGGGTAGCAATTTTGTTAATGGATATTTACCAAAATGAAACTTAATCCCTTTCAAAACCCGAACACAAATATTTAACAGCCTTATTCATAATAACCTCTATGATCTAGTCTTTAGCCCACCCAGCTGCTGATGCAGCAGCAAGCCAGCCTACTTCAGGACTACGACAGGAAGCCTGCATTCAGACCATGCCAGGTGATCTGCCCAGAATATCTGAATGGGCTGACTGGTGAATGTCTTCCCAAAATTAGTTTACAAAGACTGGAATAAGTTCCTGTTTCTTAAAAGATGCTAGCATCAATTTAAGGCAAAAAGAAGCATGAAAATTGGTCATAACACCAAAAAGAACACAATCAATATTTGGGGCCAGTGCCTGACCCAGAGCAATGAAAATATATGAACTCCCTGAATAGGAATCCAAAATAATTCTTTTAAAGAAGCTCAGCAAACTTCAAGTAAAGAGAAATAAAATGAAGAAGACAATAAATAACCAAATGTAACAGAGAGACTGAAATTAATAACCAAACTTCAAGTACAGAGAAATAAAATGAAGAAGACAATAAAAAACCAAATGTAACAGAGACTGAAATTACATATTTAAAATATCAAAAAACTTTTCTGGAGCTGAAAATGAAATAAATGAAATGAAAAATAGCAATGGCTTATATCAGCAACAAATTTAAGCAAAATAAAAAATGCACAAATTCAAACAAAGGGCATTTAAAAATATGCAGTCAAAAGGAAAAACAAAGAATTAAAATGAATGAAGAAAGCTTATGAGACTTAGGCAGCATCAGAAAAGCAAATATTTGAGTTACAGGAGTTCAAGAAGGAGAAGAAAAAGACAAAGGGGTGTAAAATGTATTTAAAGAATTAATAGCAAAAAATACTTTCCAAATTTGGAGAAAAATAAAAATATAGAAGAAGTTCAGAGAGGTTCAAAGTCTCCAATGAGTTTCAGTTCAAACAATACTATACCATGATATATTATAATAAAGTGTCAGAAATCATGGACAGGTAACATTCTGAGAATAGCAAGGAAAAAAAAGAAAATAGGATAAAAGAAGTTCTAAAAAGACTAGAAACAAAATTCTCAGCAGAGACTTTACAGGCCTGCAGAAAGTGTGATGATACATTCAAAGTGAAAGAGGAGAAAAAATCCCAACCAAGAATACTATCTCTGGCAAATCTGTCCTTTAGAAATGAAGAAGAGATAATGACTTTTCCATACAAATGAAAGCTCAGAGAGATCTTCACCACTAAATTTGTCTTACAAAAAGTGCCAGAGGAAGGCCTTCAAACTGTAAGAAAAAGATACAATTTAGTAACCAAAAGAATGAAAGTATAAAACTCACTGGTACACGAAAATGCATAATGAAATTCAGAACACTCTACCACTTTAACAATAGGAAAAAAATTAATTATTTCTTTAGTTTGTAAGTCCAAAGACAAAACTATCAAAGTAACAGCTACAATATTTTATTAAGATATATACAATATTAAAAGATGTAGACTGTGACATCAAAAATTCTAAATGTAGGAGGTTACATGAAAAGATAGTTTTTTATGTGGTTAAAGTTAAGTTGACATTTAGCTACATTAAATAGGAAAAAAGAAAGAAGATACAAATGAAACAAAATTAAATATGAAAAAGGAGATATTCACAACTAATTTCACGGAAATTTAAATTCTCACCCCCCCAAAAAAAATAAAGAGGATATGCTTCTAAATTCATTTTAGGAGACTGGCATTACCCTGAGACCAAAGCCCTACAAAAACACTATTTGCAAAAACAAAATTACAGGGCTGGGTATTTAGCTCAGTGGCACCACATTTGCCTTGCAAGTGCAAGATCCTGAGTTTGATTCCCAGTACAAAAAAAAAAAAAAAACCCACAAAACTACAAGCCAATATTACTGACAAACATAGATGCAAAAATAGCAAAACACTAATAAAGTATTCAACAGCATGTTAGAATGATCACGTGCAATTTATCCCAGAAATGAAAGGATGATTCAACCTATGCGAATCTAAAAATATGACATACCACCTTAACAGAAAGGACAAAAAGCATATGATCATCTTAGTAGTTCAGAAAAAGCGCTTCACAAAACCCAACATCTTTTTTTGATAAAAGCTCTTAAGAAATTAGGTGTAAGAGGAACGTGTCTCAATAGAATAAAGGACATATATAGCAAAACAACAGCTGCCATCAAACTCAACAGTGAAAAGTTGGCAGCTTTTCTTCTAAGATCAAGATCAAGACAAGGACATTCATTCCAGCCATTTATTTTCAACATAATAGTGGAAGTCCTAACTAGCTCAGTTGGACAAGAGGGAAAAAGGCATCCAAAATTGTATATAAAATATATGTATAATTAAATTATATATTATATAATTAAATTGTCCTTGTTTCTTGATGACCTAATTTTATATAGAGAAAACTCTAAAGCCTCCACCAAAAACTGTTAATACCAATAATAAAAAAATTGGGTAAAGTTGTGGGATGTCAGCATACATACAAATTTGTAACACTTTATACACTTAGAACAAGCTATACAAGATACAACTGCATTTACAATAGCTATTTAAAAGATCAATTACTTAAGAATTAACTGTACCAAAGACCAAATGACTTGTACACTGAAAATCAAAAGCCTTGATGAAAGCATTAAAATAAGACTCAAATAAATGGAAAACCAATGTTTATGGATTGAAAAATTAATATTGTTATAATGTCTACCAAAAGCATTCTACAAATTTAATGCAACCCTTATCAAAAGTCTAATGACATTTTTCACAGAAATAAAAAAATATTTAAAATTTGTGTAGAAACACAAAATGCCCTAAACAGACAAAGCAACTGAGCCAAAACAGCCAAGCTGGAGGCATCACACTACCTGATTCCAAATACACTATAAAATTATAGTAATCAATACAGCAAAACACTAGCATAAAAACAGACACAGACTAATGGCATGTAATACAAGGGGCAAAGCTAAATCTATACATTTACTGTCAACCAATTTTAAACAAAAGTACCAAAGAACACATGATGAGGAGAGGATAGTTTCTTCAATATAGTTGGGATGACTGGATATCCACATGGACAACAATGAAATGAGACCATTAACTCATGCCATATACAAAAATCAATGCAAAATTGATTAAAGGCTTAAATATAATACCTGCATGTATAAAACTAATAAAAAAAAAAAACAAGGGAAAAGCTCTATGACATTAATCTGGGTGATGATTTGGGATATGAATCCAAAAATCACAGACAGAAACAAAAGCAAAAATAGACAAATGGAATCAGGTATGATGACATATGCCTGTAATCCAAGCATTCTGGAAGGCTGAAACAGGGCTATTCCAACATCGATCCTTGTCTGGGAAAGTAGCAAGACCCTGTCTCAAAAATTTTTCCTGAAAAGGGGGTGGAGAAGCTGAAGATGCAGCTCGATCACCAGTATCATAAAAATAGACAAATAGAATTATATCAAACTAAAAAGCTCTGCACAGACTAGGACATAATCAATAGAATGAAGACCCAACCTTCAACAGGAGAAAATATTTGCAAATCATATATTTGATAAAGCTGATAAAGAGTTAATATTCAAAATACATGAAGAACTCACACAACTTAATAGTAATGACCCTATTTTAAAATAGACAAAGATCCAAATAGATGTTTCTCAAAAGAAAACACATTGCCAATAGATTTTTTTAAAATGCTAAACATCACTAATCATAGGGAAAATATAAATTAAAACCACAATGAGTTATCACCTCACACATGTTAGAATGGCAATTACCAAAAAGACAACAGATAAATATTGGCAATTATGTGCACGGTAGAAATGTAAATTAGTATAGATATTATGAAAAAGTATGAAGGCCCTCAAAAAATTAAAAATAGAACTACCATGATTCACTAATTTCACTTACTATTCAAAGGGATTGAAATTAGTATATTGAGGACATTAAAATTAATAGCTGTGTTACATGAAAAGTTCTGATAGGATCATATGGCTTTTTCCTTTCCTCTGTTAAAATGATGACTTTCAGGGGTGGATCTTCCAATGGTGAACCAACACTGAAATCCCTATAATAAAACTAATTTCTACATACTGCCAGATCTGACTTCTAATACTTTGTTTTGTTAAACAAATTTTTATCTATGTTCATACTTTTTTCTTCTATTATCTTTATCCAGTTTTAGTATTAGAACAATGTTGATTTCCTAAAATG
>NW_004624732.1:38129069-38140658 GCF_000247695.1 Heterocephalus glaber
TGGAAATCTATTTGCATCTGTTTTATGGATTCCATTTGTTTCTTATGTTGGGATTCCATCATGTTCCTGAGCTCCTCTCTCGATTTATTAATCATGTCTTCTACTAGGGGCACAATTTCTCCTTTTAGCTGAGAAATTATTTCTGATTTCATTTTTTCCAGATCCCCTTTTGTTGCCAGTTCAGTGGGTCCAGGTGGTTGAGTATCAGTGTTCCAACTCATTTCCCTTTGGGGTTGCTGTAGGTGATCTGGAAGTCTGGTTTTGAGACTTATTTACGTGTTCTCTCATTTCGACTGAGGCGGGGGGCTGTTAGCGCCTGCAGGGATTACCTCATTTGAGCTGGGAGAGTTGGGACAGGGGCCGGGAGCAGTGGTAGGGATGGTGCCCCAAAAGCCCTTTCCTCTGTGCTGGGAGCAGCGGGAGGGGTGGTGACCAGGAAGCCCCTTCCTCTGGACCAGGAGCAGTGGGATGGTGGCTCAGAAGCCCCTACCTCTGGGCCAGGAGCAGCGGGGCTCAGTGCCTTGGTCTGATGGTCTGGTGTCCTCTGTGTCTTTGTAGTGTGGAACCAGGTGGCTGCCTGTCTGCAGTGGGGTCATTAGGCATCTTCCGCGCGACTGGGGACCTTGGTAGGGTGTGCACAGCCCTGCCTGTCTGCAGTGGGCTGATTTGGCGTGTTCTGTGTGACTCCAAAAAAACACATCTTCTTTATCCAGTTTCTGGTTGATGGGCACTTGGGCTGTTTCCATGCTTTCACTATTACAAACTTTGCTTCTACAAACATGGGTACACATATATCTCTGTGGTAAGATATCCAGCAGGAGTATAGCTGGGTTGAATGGGACCTCTAAGCCTAGTTCTATGAGGTATCTCCATACTGATTTCCACAGTGGTTGCACCAGTCTGCACTCCCACCAACAATGGAGAAGGGTTCCCTTTTTCCCACACCCCTGCCCACATTTGTTATTAGATGATTTCTTAATAGCAGCCATTCTTTCTGGGATGAGGTGGAATCTCAGTGTTGTTTTCATCTGCATCTCTCCAATGACCAGTGATGGTGAACATTTAATAAATGGTACTGGAAAAACTGGATTTCAACCTGCCAGAGATTAAAACTAGACTCATACCTATTATCATGCACTAAATTAAGATCGAAGTGGATTAAAGATTTAAATATTAGGACAGAAACACTAAATTTGATGGAAGATAAGCTAGGTAGAACTCTTGAAGATATTAGTATAGGAAAAGCCTTTATGAACAAAACCTCAGTAGAATGGGAACTAGCACAAAGAATCAACATCTGGGATCTCATCTTATTAAAAAGCTTCTGCACTGCAAGAGAAACCACCAACACAGCAAAGAGACAACTTACAATTGGAGGAAAAAATTTTCAGTAACTCTACCTTAGGCAAAGAACTACTATCTAGAATATATAAAGAACTGAAAAAAATCAGACTCCCCAAATTCAAAGACCCAATTCAAAAATGGGCATCTGATATGAACAGACATTTCTCAGACAAAGAAGTAAAAGCAGCAAATAAATATATGAAAAAACTGTTCACCATCACTGGTCGTTGGAGAAATTTTCTTTAAATTTTGAAGGAAGAAAAAGTACAGTATGAGGAAACTGTACTGACTCACTTCCAGAAAAGATAGTTGGGTGTACTGAAGACTTTCATGTTCACCTTCCTCTGCTGTGGCATCATTCTTAGAAACAGAGTGGGAAGAAGTAGGAGGCACACTCAGATTTCCTCTGGAGTGTCAAGAACCGCCCTCTTATCTTTTATCTCTCTTGACTGGTTTCCAGAGAGGCACCAGGCCTTAGCACTTTTCCCTCCAATCATGAGGTCCTCTGTATTTTCATAGCATTTGGCAATGGTTCTTTTTTTCTTTTTTTTTTTTAAATAATAGAATTTTTAATAAATTTTTTTCCGAAACAATTTCTTCTGATCATTGTCACCAACAGGAGCCGTGTCGGAGAAGAAAGCTCTCGCAGGGCCCTAGAAAGTGTCCAGGATAGACTCAGGAGAACAGTGCTCCTCCGGCGGCAGAAGGCCGAGGAGGGCTGGGGGCAGCGGGGTCCGGTGGCAATGGTTCTTTTAACATCCCTTGAGGAGTTCACAGTTCACTTTGAATATCTGATTTTTTTAAAGAGACCTTCCCTCCTTAAAACACCTCTGAGTACCTGCACAGACAATGTTGTACTACCAACTTTCAGGGATCTCACTGAAGACCATCATGATTCTCCTCTTGGATTCCCCTCCAGAACAAATCACATTTCTGTGAATTGTGGAGAGGGGGCTCTAACTGACTTAGGTGATGGGACTGCAGCCTTAGAGCTTTCATGTTTAAACACTGCACATGTTCATCCGTAGATGTGAGAAGCAGTGCAATCACGTACTGATTATTAAAAACCAAATACAATACCAAACTTCATTTAAAAATGAACTTAAAGTGTGTGTGTGTGTGTGTGTGTGTGTGTGTGAAATCAGTTGCCCCTGAAATGCTCAGAACAAAGAGAACAGTGAAATCCTCAAAACAGTGGTGCTCAACCCTAGTCACATGTTAGAATTTGGTAGAACTTTTTAAAAGAATAGTACTCAAGCTCACATCAAACCAATTAGATCAAATCTCTCAGGGTGGGGTCAAGGAATTGGAATTTAAAATATCTCCATATGATTCCACTGAAGAGCCAGGTCGCAGTACCCTTTCAGAAATGCTGACTAATCATCATGGTGTATGAACTTGGCTTTGCTTAATGAAGAAAAAAGAAGAAAAATGTTTACAACTAAATCCAATTTGTCACAGAGTTATTTATTCAACTTATTTGAACTCACATCAATAATTCTAATGGTTACGAATAATCCTAACATTTCATAGACTATAGGAAGACAAGAAAATCCATCAATGAATGTATATGTTGTTTCCTTCTATGAACTAACACAAAATAAACACAAACACTTGCAAGCAAAGATTCTTCCTACTCTTTCCTAGAATTCCAGAACCTAATATAGAGCTTGGTATGTTTTAAGGTTTAAGTGGTGTTTGCTCATTTAATCACACCATCCTATTCTTCCTTCTTACATCAAACACTAGAGGGAAGAGAAAGTCCTGATTACTCAGTAGCTTATTTATTTTTTCATGTTTGCAGTACATAGCAATCATGTTCATTGTGGGGATTTCACTCATTGGTAAATGTACATAGCACATTAATCGTCTTAATTCTTTTTTCAATCCCCTTCTTCCCCCTGCCTCCAATCTCTTGATCTGAAGCAGTAGCTTATTTAATGGGGTATTTAACTACTCTTGAGACACAACAGCTACCATGTACATGATAATTGGTGCTGGAGATGATAATGATGATGATAAATTAATCCTTTCAAAACCATTTCTCGTTTTGAAACCAGAAACATTTTCTCGTTTTGAAAATATTTCTGGTTTTGAAACATTTTCTGATTTCTTTTTTTTTTTCATTAAGTTTATTGGTACATGTTAGGTATACAATACAGTTACATTCATCATTGGGATCTTGTACCTTTACATGATGTACCTTGGTTCTTATTTTTTCCCCGTTCCCCTGCATTCCCTTCACCCCCTCCACCCTTCCCTATTTACAAATACTTTGTTTCAATTTTTTCCTTTTCTCTTATTTTTTCTTTCCCCTTCTTTCTTTTCCCCTACCCCTGCCACTTCCCCTACTCCTTTAGACCATTTCTTCCTATTTCACAATATCAATTTTACATTTCAATACTTATTTACACTTTTAGTTTTTCACACCAAGAAACTATTCGGTATTTATATGTTTGTCCTATTTATTTCACTTAAGAGTATGGCCTCAATGTGCATCCATTTAGCTATAAATGTCTCTAGTTTCTCATTCCTTATATCATTTTATATAAAAAAGTCTTCTTTATCCAGTCTCCAGTTGATGGGCAATTGGGCTGTTTCCAAGTTTTAGCTATTACAAACTGTGCCGCTATAAACATGGGTGTGCATATTTCGCTGTGGTGTGATTCTTTTCATTCTTTTGGGAAGATACTCAGCAGGGGAATAGCTGGGCCAAATGGGACCTCTAATCCTAGTTCTTTGAGGTATCTCCATATTGATTCCCACAGTGGTTGCACTAGTCTGCACTCCCACCAACAATGTAGAAGGGTTCCTTTCCCCACAACCCCGCCAGCATTTGTTATTGGTTGATTTCTTGATAGCATCTGGCTTCTTTTCTTAATCACTTACTAGAATTTAGTCCCAAAAAGATCAAAAGATACTCAAGACTACAGAGATTGTGTGTGAAGAAGGCTAGGCGAGACCACCTGTCTTCTAATTCCCAATGTGCTACTGACTGAGGAGAAACAAAGTATGTTCTTTTACTATGTGCAAATTTAAAGAATGAGACAAATTCTAAAAGCAGGGGTTTTTAAAGGATCTATTTGTAGACATTTTTGACTTTTATCGTTTTGTGTAAGCATCCATAGGACTAGAAACAGAGTTCATGTTTTGGTTAAAATTATTTTCATGTTTAGAGAAAATAGTATCAAGTTCAGTGTAAAGAATATTATTTCTGATAATCTAAGAAAATAAGTGAGATAAATAAATAAAGAGAAAGATGAGAGTGACACAGAAGTTTTAAGGAGACTGGAGCAACTATGCAAACGTTGAAAATAAGTTTCAAATCTCAAAATAATATGTGATTTTCCAGAATACTCAATTAACATATAGATTGTTGTGACACCGTATAAAATTTAACACAGAAGAGACCACTGATAATTCCAGGCAATTAACTGGGTATGGTGCATATACCTGTAATGGCATTACTCAGGAGGCTGAGGCAGGAGGATCGCTGAGTTCAGAGCCACCCTGGGCTACAGGAGTTTGAGGCCAGCCTGGACCATGTAGTAAGACACTGTCTCCAAAATACAAAAACATTACAGGTAATAATCACCTTTCTAGCCTCATCTCCACCCACTCTTCTATCATTCTCTATTCCTCTACTACTCAAATCCTCTAATGGCTCCTCAGGAAAGCCAAGATTGACCCTTACAAGCATTTCTACAATCTAACTGTTTTCCCCATCTATTCATAAGAGGCATTCCCTTCCTTCATTTAATCTCTGCTCAGCAGTCCCTCCCAAAAGGCCAACTCTTGACTACCTGATTAAAACTGAGCTCCTCTGCCCCACCATTCCCTACCTCCTTACACTGCTCAGTGACTTCTGAGTATTTACCACTTACAAAATGTATACTATTTCTATAGTAATCTCTTTTACTAGATTGTAAGCTCTATGGTCAGTAGAATTTGGGCTCCTTTTTCACTGATGCTTTTCTGTCAATTAGAACAAAGAATCTCAGTGCTTTCAATATTTGTAGCTCAAGAAGGGAAAGAGGGCTTGATGAATCATGCCTATAATCCATGCCCTCAGGAAGCTGAGGCAAGAGTAGGCTGAGGCAAGAGTATCACTGTGAGTTTAAGGCCAGCCTGAACTCTGAACAACGTGGCGAGACCCAGTCAAAAAACCAGACAGAGAGAGAGAGAAAGAGAGAGAGGAAAGACCTACATAAGACACTGTCTCAAAAAACAAAAAAGAAATGAAAGAAGGAAGGGAGGGAGGGAGTTTGGGGAGGGAAGGCAAGCTCATACCCAGGAATCACATCAGAAGAACTAATACCTGCTATACATATCTATGCTCTGTCCTGTCATAGCTGCTTGGACCAGGAATGAGTAGTGTACTCACTGGAAATTGAGCCAAAGAGGCCTTTCTCCAGGGAATTTCAAGTTCCAGACTCATCTACCTGATCTCTTAGGTGGAAGAGATCTGCCTAAGATCTGTGTATGTGTGTGTGTGCATGTATGTGTGTGTGTGTGAATGTATGTTTGTGTGTGTGTGTGTGTGTATGGGTACTGGAGATTGAACTCATGACACTGAGCTACATCCCCCACTCTTCTTATTATTTTGAGACAGAGTCTCACTAAGATGCCCAAGCTGGGCTCAAACTTGAGATCCTCCTTCAGTGTTCCAGAATGCTGTAATTACAGGCATAAGCCACCATACACAGAGCTCTTAGAAGTTATTTTCTTATAGCTAGTTTAAGAAACAAAGAAGTCATTTTGTAGCAGGGGAGCAGAATGACATGAACATACCACAGAACCAAATAAATTGATTCAAAGAAGATTACTTGGGTTACTGTGGAGCACCAGCCTTTGTAGTTTCCTCCAGTTTCTGATTGTGACCTGTACCCATCTTCAGATTCCATGAAATACCCAGCCAACCTTCTACTTATGTGGGTTTAAACTGGCTAGATTTAGTTTCTGCTAGTACAACAACAACAAAAAAATGCTAATGCAGCCGTTTTACAAAAAGTAACATGTACGTAGACAGGATTTTTGGTGAATTTGCTTTTTAATAATCAAATCAATAATTTTTTAGTCATACCTAATACAAGTGATCTGGTTAGATTACACCTATCATTATATATGCAGATGATCCTTGATTCTCTTTGATAAACTCACGGTAAACTGAACATATCACTAAGTCAGAAATTAATTTAATGCATTTACTTCATCAAACTTCATATTTTAGCAACCCAGTACACTGAAGATCAGCTGCTTATGGTTGTGGTCACATATCTGACAGGTAGCTGCTGTTCACTGTTCTGCACAGTACTGCAAAATAGTATCATTCTGCATACTGCTACTAGGGAAGAGACCAAAATTCAAAATGTAGCTTCTACTAAATGTATATCACTTTTGCACCATAACAAAAGAATCAGAAATTAAGCCTCTGTAACTTGAAGATTTTCTTCAATTCTGATATGTAATTTTGCTTTTTCTGTGTCCACTCCAAAATGCCTTCTCTCTATCTCATGTGCAAATTCCCTTCGAGGTGTAGGGCTTGAATAAAATGTCATCTCTTCTATGCATTCTTCCCAGGCATCCACCCAAAAACAGAAAGCAAAAGAAAAATGTATCCCATGTGTCTTTGTTGTTTCCTTTTAATCATTTTAATGTTTGCATGGTCATTTACATAACTTATCATTTTCCCTTTTAGATATGCAGCTACTTGAGACTAGTATCTGTGTTCTTATTCAGGAACCATTTCAAGAAATACTTATATAGTCAGGTATGGTGGTACACACCTGCAATCCCAGTACTTGGGAGGCTGAGGCAGGAGGATCACTGAGTTTGAGGTCTGCCTGGGCTACACAGTGAGTTCAAGGCCAGCCTGAATTACATGATGAGACCCTGTCTCAAAAAAAAAAAATTTTAAAAACAAAGCAAAGAAAAAGCCAAGAAATACTTACATAATAGTATAAATGCATAAATTAAATTTAGCTTTTTAAAATGATATAACATATTAATATTTATTGGTATATTTTACTGTAGTTGGTAAGAAAATTATTAAGTAAAGCTATACTACAAATACTTTTAAAAGAAAACATGAAAAAAATATCTTCATCACCTGGGTAAAAGAAAGACTTCTTAACTAAGACACAAAAAATCACTAATAAAAACAAAGTGGATACATGAGAGTATATTCAAATTAAGAATTTCTATTTGTCAGAAAACATTAAGAACTTGAGCATGTGGGTGTACACCTGTAATCTCAGCACTCTGGAAGTCTAAAGCAGGAGGATAGCAAGTTTGAGCCCGGTCTGAGCAACTTCAAGAGTTAGTGAGACCCTGACATAAAATAAACAATGAGGTGGGGAGGACTAAGGACCTGGAACCAATCCTCAAGACCAAAAAAATTTTTTTCAATTTATCATTAAGAAACCAAAAAGGTAAACAATAGAAAATATTTGTGATATACTTTGAAGGCTCAAATCCAAACATAAAATATTCCTTATAAACAGCTGTTTCTAAAAATGAGCAGAAGATTTGGTCAGCTCCTCACAAAAAGGGAATATGCAAATGGCCATTAAATTTATGAAAATATGCATACCATTAGTCATCAGAGAAATTATGCATATTAAAGCTACAATAAAATACTGCTGCATACTCACCAGAATGGCTAAAATGAAAAAAGTGCTGGTGGAGTGATTAAGGAATTAAACAAGAATGCATTAGCACTAGGAGTGCAAAATGACAAAACCACTTTTGAAACAGCTTGACATTGTCAACTAAAGCTGAACACAAGCACACTCTAAGACCCAGAAATTCACATGTTGCATTCATATATTTGTACATCAAAAGACTTGTGTAGGAATGTTCCTAACATCACTAGTGATAGTAGCCCAATCCTAGAAATGAGTGTTAATCTACTGAAAAATGGGTAAAGACATTGTGGTGCATTCAGATAAGGACACATTATATAACAAAGAGAATGAACAGATTATTGCTAAATCCCCAAAATATAGATGAATTGCATAAATATAATGTTGCATGTGTGTGTTTGTTTAAAGCAGGCATAAAAATTGTCCTACGATGGGATTCAATTTATATAAAGTTCAATGCCAGGCAACACTAATCAATGGTGTTGTACATCGGATAGTGGATACTTTTTCAGACGATAGTGACTGAGAGAGGAAGAGGGCAGCGTCTGTGGTGCTGAGATATTCTGTTTCTTAATCTGGAGACTAATTATACAGGTGTGCTCATTTTCCAAAATTTCAACAACTTGTGCACATATATGTATGATGGTTTTACTTCGATAAATGATTTTCAAAATAAAAGTAGTTTATACATTATTTGTAGAAACAATCTCATTGCTTTAGGCACCATGCCAATGAACTGTGTATGGGTAAATTACATCTTCTTTTAGAAGTACAAAAACTATGGAAATCAATATTTTTATATAACACTGTTAAGAATTAAGAGGTAAAATCACTCAGTGATTTATTTAGCAGTAGAAATAGGTACGATAATAACTATTTATTGATTTTGAAATTATGGAGGCCTGAGAGTTTAAATGAGTTTCAGTATGCAAAAACAATTCATTTGTTCAAATGACCTTGGTATTTGATTAGCAGGGAAGTTGATTAAACAGGGGTATATGTTATCGTCTGGTAGTGGGAACTTTTTCCCCTGGTCTGTTTTTTTTCTCTTTGATGTACGGCAGGGTTTAAATAGATCTCTCAAGTTTTCTGCATTAGAAAATGATCCCCAAATTCATATGGTTATGGTATTTGGAGGGGCCTTTGGGATGCAATTAAGATTAAATAAGTCATCAAGCTGTGGCCTCCATGATAGGACAGGTGCCCTAATGAGAAGAGGGAGAGAGATCTGAGCTGATTCAAACTCTGCCTTGTCATGTGACACCTCCACCATGCTTTAATGCAGCAAGAAGGTCCTCACCAGATGCCAAGCAGATGTCAGCATGCTCTCTGACTCCCCAGCTCCCAGAATATTCTATTCTTTATAAATCACCCAGTCTCCAGTGTTTTGTTAAAGCAACAGAAAACAGACTAGTACAGTGTATTTGATCTGGAGTGTTCTAAGACTATCATTAGCATTAAAAGCATACTTGGGAAGAAAAATTATGCTTTAAATCCAGGCAAGTAGGTTATGGTTCCATCAAAACTCACCGAGAGAGAATTAAGTAATGAGAGTCTTTCTATGCCAAGAACCAAATGTGCTGCTTTCTTCTCCAAAGGAGAAGGTTCCTCTTCACTTCTCCACTCTTTTGAATGAATGTAGACAATCCTAGGATTTCAATGACTAGAATAAAACATCTTATTAGATCTTCTGTATATCAGCATCTTCATTGAATAATTATATTTAAATTTAAACAGACACCAGTTACAGCCTTGAAGATAACAGAATCTACAACAAGGCAAACAGAAATGTGCACCTGGGTACCTCAGAACAGGGGTGATTGCTAGTTAAGGGTAGAAGGAAGGACTCCTTTGGATTGCCATACATTTTTACACTTGCATTAAAGGATATAATAGTTCAGGACAGTTACCACTGACATGCTAAACACCTGTAAGGCACAATTAAAAGGCTTACTATCTACTTCCTTCCAAATAGGCACTAATTTCAACTACCTTGCTACTTCATGCTCCCTATAAAGCAAAAGTCCATAGGCCTATACTTTAGAGGGTCCACATATTCTTAATCCATATACACGAACATACACACACATGTATACAGAGGCATACATATTAAAAAGTACACAGGTGTCTCTGCCACCCAGGACCCTGCCTTTCACATTAGCACTGTGCAACCAAGATCCTAAACACCTGCTTCATCCTTTATCACTGTTCAATGGCCAGGTAATTGCTGTTCCATAATTCTTGCCGCATAATTCAAAACTACTAGCAGCTATCCCCTGATGTGAAAAAGGTTTGAGGGCTGTGCTAACTACAGGCTTAGCACTCAGAAGTTACGTTCCAGTTGGTATGGACTGAATGTTTTTCAGCAAACTTCATGTGATGGAAATAAGCCCCAGTGCAGTGCGAAGAGGTGGAAACTTTGGCATTTGTGTACATCATGAGAGCTCTGTTCTCATGCACAGCTTCATGCTACAACTAAATTGGCTTGCAGGAGTGGGTTCACTCTCCTCTGTTCTTCTGCCAGTGGGGATACAACATTCATCTCCTTTCTGTGCTACTGCTTTCTACCTCACTGGGATGCAGCAAAAAAGCCCTAACCTTATGCTAGCACCTTGGTCCTAGACTTCTCGGCCTCCAGAACTGTGAATGAATAAATCTGTGTCCCTTATACATTATCTACTCTGTGACATTTTGTTACAGGAGAATGAAACTCTAAGACAGTACAGACAAAAATTGAGTGCCAGAAGTATTTAGCTGATACAGAAATAATTTATTCACTAAAATTTCACCATGAATGCAGTATATTCCCATACAAACATATTTCTCAGTACTTTTCTTCTCTTCCTGTTCCGTTTTATGAGCCTAGTGCATTCCCATGGCATTTATAGAAGCTACAGGCTGCAGATGAGTAATATGTTGAATTAATAAAGAGTATATATTACTTTTGAAGGCATATGAATATTGGTCTAGACATGGGTGCTTTCTTTACCTTGAGAACTAAGTAAACACTGAGCTGCATTTGCAAAGAATTTCACTTTTTATAAAAATTTATGATACAATTTAATTTTCAAAAGTAAAGACAACATATTAGAGTGCTACATCCATATCCACGTTTATAGCAACACAACTCATAATAGCTACATCTTGGAGCCAGCCTATATATCCATCAACAAATAAATGGAAAAGAAAATGTATTTATACACAATGGAGTACTACTCTGCCATAAAAATGATAAGCTTGAGTCATTTGTAGGAAAATGGATGCGCCTTGAGAACATAATGTTAAGTGAAGTAAATTAGACACATGAACTTAAATATTACAAGGTTTCTCTTATATGAGAAACTCAATATATAAATAAAGTGCAGAAAAAATAGATAATAGAAACTAGGAGAATAGAACTCTCTCAAATGGGAAAGGAATGGAGAAAAGGAGGGAGTGGGAAGGGAGGTGAAGGAAAGGGGATGAAAAAAGAATTCAGATGTGTTATATACATGTACCAATCACCATGAGGAAGGTAATCCTTATGTATTGTAAAAATGTATAAATAAAAAAATTGAAAAATTTAAATACATCAACCTTAATGTTGGTTGATATTTTGATT
>NW_004624732.1:38163189-38246924 GCF_000247695.1 Heterocephalus glaber
TACAAGATCCCAATGATGAATGTAACTGCATTTTATACCTAAAATGTATCAGTAAACTTAATGGGAAAAAATTTGGTTTTTGCTGTGGGAGCATATAAGGTTGTTTTATCTTGAAAGGTAAGTCTCTTTGTTTCTTGATCAGTCTGCAACTCAGCTGCCTTAGTGTGCATATGCTCCTTTCCTGTTCTTCTTCATAGAGTTTTCCTTCAAATTCTTCCGTCTTTTTTTCTGCAAGGGCTTGCTTTGTCGTAAGTTTGTTATATTCTTGTCCCAGAAGATCCAATTTTACAAGTTGCCTCTGAACATGTATTTGATCATGTTGTCATTCTCTTTCTAGGGTCACCATTTCTCTAAAACAGATGTTGTCTACATTTCTGCATGCTTTATCATATTCCCCATGTATTCCAATTGTTTTTCTAAAAGATTACATTTATTTTCTGCAGCTAGCAACTGTGATGTCAGTTCTTGACTGTGCTTTCATTCCTCATTCTTTGAATTCTCCCTTTCTTGTATCTGTTCATCTAGTACTTTTTTTTATATCCAACTGTTTCTCTAGACCGTTTTTACACTTTCTTCTGCCTGAATCCTCTCAAATTCCAAGCTTCGAATCTTATCTTGAAGGTTTTCCAGAGCAGAAAATATGGCTAGAACTGAGAATCAGAAGCCACAGACACCGATGCCGCCGCCATCTTTCTGTTCTCACAGCGCGGGCCTCCGACGACGACTGAGTTTGCTCTGAGTCCCTGAGCTCTTCTTCAGGATTCTAGAGCCGCCCAACGGGGCGACCCTAAGAGGAACCCCAGGTGGAAGGGGACGGGCGCTGCTGCCGGGGTAACTACACCCCTGCCACCCACCCCCACAGGGACGTCCACGCTTAGGGCACTCGCAGAAATGGCAATACGTTCCAACCCAAAATTGTCCTTTATAGGTCTTAAAAATAAACTTTTTTCTTTATCTAATCTGATCCTGACCAAAAAATAGATGTTTATGAGTTTGTAGTGTTCCCAGATTGGGTACGTGTAATTTGTATCCTAATTAGCCATTTTCCCTTCCCTGTTCTGAGTAAATCTATGGATTCATAACAAGCAATTTTTTAAAAAATTTCAAAAACTCTGAACTGGCTTTATTGAAAGCACCATAACACATTAATTGATAGTCCAGATTTCTGGCATTGTAGTCCCCTGATATGGCCCAAATTTAACAACTTCTATGTTGAATTATTTATTTAGCTTCCTTGTATCTCACTTGCACGATATAAAATGGAAATAAGACCTACTTCATAGAGTAGTTGAAAAAATTTTATAAGATAACATGATAAAGTACTGAGTACAGTTCCTACCTATAGTTAATGGTCAATAAATACTGGCTTATCATTATGAGGATGAGTACTAATATCAGCCTGGAGAGAATACTATCACTAACACCAATCCTACCATTTGTACACATATTCATTCATTCAAGATGCTGCTTCCCTCTGTATCATCCCTCAACATGGTTGTGGATCCCCTTTAAGATTTGTAGGTATTTTTTCCACATGAATTTCACCTACCCTAGGACACAAACCCATAAACCCCTATCCTTAGGTTGTCACAATCACAGTCCAGGGTCTGGGCCTCTTTACCAGAGCTAATAGGAGTGATATTCACTGCGGACCCTTTCTTTGAAAGGATTATTGCAACCAATCACTGGGGTTCTGTCATCTGCTTGCCTTATTTTCTTGTGATAAGATCAGCTATTCTGTTCCCACAGTCCCCTTTTTAAACAAAAATTGTACTGAAAGTGAGAAACTTACTAAATCATCAGAGTGGATACATGATCAGATGAAATGAAAGAGAGAAATGTAAATCTTGAGTCCATTCAATTCTCCTGAAGAGGGAATAGATGTTCTCCAGGAGGTGATCTGAGGTATCAAAAGCAAACCTATGTATTGGACATTGAAATGTGGGAACTATCTTTTACCTTTGAAGGCAGTATAAAGTTGCAGAAATGTCTTTCTATATTCACAGTTACATCTGAAAAATGTTAAACCCATGAACCACCTGGTATTAGTGTAGAAATAATGAACATAAACATCTTCAAGTATATACATGATCCAAGTAATGTCAAGTGGGTAACCCATAACTCAGTTGGCAAACACAATCAATAAATAAAAAGATAAGTTCATAGAAAGACAGGTGACAGATTGATAGATAAATAGGTAGATAGGTAAATTCACATACATATATCTCAGATGTTTTAAACAAAACCAAACATACGGAGAATATGAAAATAAAAGACACCAGTGCCAATTGTCCACCTGCACGTATGCACCCCAAAACATTGGTCTAACATTGGTACCTTTACAGGTACCCAATTTAGGTGAGTCCAATACAAACATTAAGGAGATAAACACTGGTGATGGCTAATTTTATGAGAGTCTCTTTGACAATAAGGAGTCTAGGTCTTCATTAAATTAGCTGACTTGAAATCCCGAAGTTGCAAAATTAGCATCTCCACCCTCCCAAAGCCATCACTGTGTAGCATGGCCAATTACACTCAACAAGCATCAGCATGTTTGGGCTTTAAAAGCTGCAGTTAGTTATTGTGGACGAGTTGGGCACATGTCCAATGCCTTCCTAAGTATGAAAATAAACATATATTCAAATGAGTGTAAATAATGACCTAATGGGAAACGTTCAGTGAAGCATCTGACAACCAGTTTGGACTGGCACCCTTATCCCTTTCAGTTTCATCTGTCCTTCTCAGTCAGTAGAATGAATAGGTAACAGTGCTGTGGGGAGGTGAGGAGGAGGTCTGTGGTCCTTTCAGGAGTCCAGGTGTTTTGCCTAAACATTTATTGTGACAATGTATCCAGTGGTGGCAGGCATCCTATCTGCAAAGGCCTGATAACTCTATCAGACTCTGTTTGATCAAGCAACTCCAGAGGCTGCCTTTTCATCCTCGGCTTGCAGCAGATCCCAATGGGCTGAAGGAGTATGAGAAACTGAGATAAGTGCTGGCTACAATTACAGAGAAATGTTTGTGCTGCTGCAGTTAAGGTTGTGTCAGCGCTTCTATTAACCTTTGCATTGCCAGCATTTTCCCATTTGGCATTCCAAGTGAGTAATAGCATTTAAATTAAGAAGGAACACAAGCCACTGTCTGAGTTACAAGCCCATGAAAGAAGTGAATGTGGACAGGAGTATAGAGGATGGCTTCTAGTTGCTAAGCAAGCCCAGCAAGGACCAGAGAGGTTTACAAGAATGGCTCCCACATCACTGCTCTTTTATTCTTTGATGTTGAAATAGTTTCTGGTGACGAGGTGCACTATTGCTGCATCACTGAGAGAATTTACACACTGGTAAGGTCCCAAGAATTTATTGGGGCCCTTTTCTTGTTTATGTTACGTTCCCTGACTGAATACTCTTTTCAATTGAAAATAATAATTGTCAGGCCACTTTGAAACAAAATATACGGAATTTGTGATAATTAAAATAGTTTAATAACCCAGATTTATACCAATTAGCTCACTCAAGCCTCACAATAATCTATGACAAATTATATGTTGTTATTTTCCTTTGACAGGGGTTGAAAATAAAAAAGCAGGGTAGTCAAGTAAATTGCTCAGTATCACACAGGAAGTTAGTCATGGCACCAAGACAAACTCAAACATATTGATTAATATCCAGGGTAGATATATATATATATATATATATATATATATATGTCTTCACTACTGAGGATTGGAAAGCTCAGTACCTCTATTTTCCTCTGTACCACAAACCAGCCTTCAGTTGCTTCACCAAAATATAAATAAATAAAAGAAAAAACCCTCTGCATCCAAGATTCTTTTGAAATCATCTGTTTAAGATGTGTGATAGGTAATCACTTTGCTCACATAAATTTGGGAAACATTATGTTAAATGCTAATTTTAGCCAGAACTCAAATACAAAGCATGAATCTTGATTGTCTTTTTTGCAATACAGTATAAGGGCTTAAACCCAGAATCCTTGCCCTGAGCTGTATCCCCAGCCCCTTTTCTACTTTTTACTTTGATACAGTTACAGTATCTCACTAAATTGTTAAATTGTCCATGTTGGGAAGAAACTTTAAAATCTCAATAGATCACTTTAGTTCAAGAAACTGATGCTGAGGATTTAGCTCAGTGGTTCTGCCGCCTGCCTCAGAAGAGCAAGGTCCTGAGTCCGATCCCAAGTACCAAAAAAAAAACAAAAACAAAAACAAATTATTTCTCGTCAATGGAACTTTATAAAATAAAATATTGGTAATATATGTCACAAAGTTTCTGTTATAATTTTTGAAATCATCAATACTGTTTAAAACTTGTGTAATAACAGCAGCTAAGCCAGGTCTCTATACTGTATTTAACAGATTGATTAACAAATAGTACATTAGAGGATGAATGGAAAAAATGATTCCAGCTGGCAATTATCCATGAAGTCCTACCCATCTTTCCAACCACCTGTGATACCTTTCTCTCACAGGCCTGTTATAAAGATAGCCTACTCCACCCCACAGTACACTTAGTACCATTGTATCCCATTGTTTCTGTAAGGCATTACAATGTAATAAAAACATATATAAATTTAGATCTGGAGACACTTGGAAAAAATTCTTTACTTCTAAGCTTCAAAATGAGGAAAAGCTAAATATCACACAGAGCTGTTGAAGGGGTTAAATGAGTAATGTCTGTCCAGTACTGAGGTATATTATTTTGTTTTATTTTATTATTTCAATTTCTTTTTTTTTTTGTACTAGACTATAACCTCTTTGAAGGCATAGTCTAAGTCTTCTCAGTACTTAACACAATGGCAAGGTTACTTCAAGATCGGTGGTTAGCATATTTTCTGTCCACTATTCCTCCCTTAAATAATTACAAATCCTTCAAGATTAGAGACCAGGTCTTACACTTTTTAATATTCTTTTGAATCTATATTTTATCAGTTATACTGAGCACATAATGTATGCTCAAGTAAGTGTTGATTTAGAAGGCATAGGAGAAAAGGAGAAGAGGAAGAGAGAACAAAGAGTAACGAAACAAAACAAAACAAAAAGGACCTAAAGGAAAATAATTACATATTGAGAAGAGTTGTCTTTCTCTTAAACTATTCCAGGAACCATGGAATAATAATCACCAAAGATGAAAGTTTACATCCTAAGATTACCAGTTAGAGTTGTTTCTCATAGTGATAATTGTTTGCAATTTTGTTAACTTTCAACAACTTAGTTTTAGTACCAAAGATAAATGTTTTATTTTTACCTATATAACACATTATTGTCTTCTCAATATAGTTTTATTTTTATTCTTAAGTTCTTTTATTGGTACATTTTAGCTATACAATACATTTACATTTATCATTGGGTGCTTGTACCTGTACATGATGTATCTAGGTTCTTATTTTTTCCCCATTACCTGTGCGCCTTTCACCCCCCCCACCCTTCCCTATTTACATAGACTTCATTTCCATTTTTTTTCTTTTCTCATAATTTTTCCTTTCCCTTCTTTCCTTTCCCCTTCCCCTCCCGTCACCCCTACCCCTCTCAATATAGTTTTTATTTACTGGAAGTTTTATGTTTGTGTTAAAAGTTCAAAGATTCTTTCATATATAACTTCAAATATAATTTTGAGAACTAAAGCTGAGACTCAAAGAAAATATGTGTCTTACCTAAAAACAAATCAGTGAAATTTATGATATGAGCTATTTATATTTATATAAATGTTATAGACTCATTACAGTTTAGACCCATAAGTGAACTTAGAAGTCCTCAAATCAAACACTTCACTTCCAAATGGAAATACCCAATACAACATTCTTGATGGTGCTGCCTGAATATTACTTGTATTACCTTACAGTTAGCTGAGGCATTCAATCTGTAAGGTGTTTAATTTCTATATCAAACTCTAACGTCCTTTGTTCTATCATTTTGTTCCTAATTCTGATCTTTGAGAAATAAATTGATTATACTTCCTTTTCTCTTCACTACTTTTACTATTCTTTCAAGCATTGTCTGATACTCCAGAGTTCTAAATATTTTATGATGTTGGTCTCCTCTAAATATTTTGTACTGAGTCAGGATTGAAGAAGATGATAATGAACAGAAAATGACAATGAAAATAGTCCGCATTAATTACAGATTTTCAATGCTGTACATTTCAAAGACATTATCAGCATCTATGATCTGTTTTGCCCAGTGCTATATTCACAGGTACTTGGCATATATTGAACATTCAACAAGTATCAGCTAACAGAAGGAATCCTAATCAAACTCTAAATTAGATGTAATTATCCTTTATATGTATCAAAGTTGGAATCTGAAGCTAGGCACTTTGACTATATGACTTTACAAATGCCTTTAACCAGTGTTCTTTATACTTACAAATGTTCCTTACTCAAATATAGTAACACAGCTGTGACTATTGATTCCATTTATTAGCTAGTATACATAAAAGTTCTGCATTTGGCAGTAGACTGTAGCATTCTACGGTTCTATCCATGGAACTTAATCCTATACCACACACATTAGCTGTTATTCCTTGCAAACTTTCACTCCATTTCTTTTATTTCCTTTTCATAAAATTTCCTTACAGAATTATCTATCTTTCTGTCTCTTATTTCTCTTCTTCTGTTGTCTTGAAGAACCACCATATTACTTTTGCCCAGTGATCATCACTGACTTTTTGTACTAAACTTCAATAGTCAATTCACAGCCCTAATTTTACATGATTCATCTGCCATTAAACACAGTTCATTACTTACTAACTAGATGATTAGTTAATTGCATCTGCCTAACCAAGAAGCAGTTTAATTTTCAATTCAGAACATCAAGGAAGCTGAGAGACTGGTGGTATATGGTGCTTCTAAAAATGGGAGGGGCATGTAGGGTTAAATACAGGAAGATTCATCAGACTGGTTAAGATTCCCTTCTCTCTTCCTCTTGCAAACTGACAATGTATTCTCTCTGGTCTTAGATGAAGGAGGGTGATTTACATGATATAGATAATGAGCAGAAGGATACAGAACTGTAGGATACTCACAAAAGAGGCCAGAAGCAGCCCCACCATTTCCCACTCGAAAATCAGAAAATAGTCTTCCTTATATTTTTCATAACTATTTACATAAACACTTCAAATATCTCTAAACAACTTAGTCCAAAAATTAATTAAAATAACAAGCTTGTATTCAACAACAAACTATTTGATGACTAATTTTTTAAATGGTTCTAAACTGAGACTTTTGTATAACAAGTTTCAGCCTGGAGAAAAAATTTTTATGCTGCAGTTTTAAACCTCTGATAATAGGAGATTTAAAGGAACATGCCAATATAAGATTTAATTGTAACATGCCAATATAATACCAAGAAAGTTAAAATGTCTAAGCTATACAAATTCAGTACAGCTTAAGCACTTTGTTTGAAATTAAATTTTCCTAAGTATATATTTTTATATCAAATCTTAAAAAGTTAAATACTGAAACAGCAAAAGTTTGTGTGGCAAATTTCCATAAAATGTACAAAATAGCATTGACTTAAGAGCTTTGCAACCAAATGCAATAGAAATTAGGTCAACTATAAAATAAACCAGAGATAAAATAATTGTATTATGTATATGTTTATAATTTCTCATGCCTTTTAAATGAATTATTGTGAAAATAGAATTTTGGGAGATAAATTTTGAGATATTGTGACTTTTAATTTCTTTGCCATAAAATAGGGTTACAAAACAAAAAATGGATAGGAAGAGTATTGTTATGGAGTAAGTAAATAACCTTTGAGAAAACAGATGGTGCATAGAAGGAGCTCATTCTGTGCTTGGGAAATGAAGAAAAGGACATGGGTGGTAATAGCTACTATGCTGTTTTTCTTAGGGTCGTAGGGTGAAGTAGAGAGAGCTATATAGATTCTAGATTATTTTGGAGTTAATATAAAAAAGACTTCCTAGTAGGTTGGTGTGGGAGGTGAAGAAAGGGAGGAATTATAGATGATGAGCAAATTTCTGACTTGAGCAACTGATAAAATGATGATGCTATTACTGAAAGAAGATGGGAGTAGGGAAAACAGGTTTGCAGGATGTGGAATGACAAGTTCTGTTTGGGACTTCCTAAGGTTATGATGCTTGTGACTCATCAAACAGGTGAAATCAAGTAGGATGTTGGATATCCCAGTCTTAAGTCATTTCCAATCTATTAGACAATAGTAGCAGTGAACACATAGTCAGAGTCAACATCACATGAGCACAAAGTGCTCACCCTGAAAATTGGTGTGGTACTGTACAAAAATGTCTAGCAAGATTTCAGAGAAATCTTGATTCTGTTTTCTTCCTTCCTTTCTACTACATAGATGTGAGGTTCATTCTAACTTTCTGGAACTCACAGTGGTGTTATTATTTATAATACAAATTCAGAAGACTAGATTCAAATTCCAGTTGCACGTTTAACCAGCTACTTCAGAAAAGGTATTTAAGCTTTCTATGTCTCAGTTTCCTCATTTATAAAAGGTGGTCTCATTATAACTATTCCCAAGGTTGTCTTGAGAATCAAATTAATATGTGCATATATACACATGCACTCACACATACACACATCACTTAATGTTGTTCCAGGCACATGATAAATGTTTGCTGTTATTATTATCATAAAAGAATTAAATAACATAACATTTTCCAAACTTCATCTGTTGATTGGAACCTTTATTTAACAATATCATGAAGAAACCAAATTTAAAATCATAATGACAGCACATCTGTGGCTAGAAGGTAGGACCTAAATCACCACTGGTTACACTTTTGCTTCCTTCCCATCACAGTGGCTATTGCGGAAGATCTATGGGTCTTCTAGACTCTTGTGTGAAAACCACCGGACTAGATAATCTTTCAAAAGTCAGAGAAAAATTAAGATGATTTCAGACATATAAGTGATAGTCTACCACCCAGTGATCCTTAGTAAAAGAACTCTGTGCTTTAACAATAACAGTAAGCTGGAGGTTCAGTCTATCTTCCTGGAGAGATGCTTCTCCATTCTTTATTTTCTTTTTCATCTGGAAGATCCTCTACTCACATTACAGTTCTAGCCTTCTTCACCCCATCCAACCACCAGCTCGCTCAGTCCTCATCCAAGGAAAAGTGACCTAATATTATTGGAAAATTTGAAATGGGACACTGATTTAAGTAGGCCAGCCCTTTTTTCCCCCTTTTCATTTAGGAGATATGTTGCCTGCAAGGATGTACCTTATGTTATGTTCCTCCCTGTGGTATTAAAAGGACACATGGAGACCACATGGGGGCCCTTCCCTCACTCATCCAGCACTGCCATGACTTGGTTAGTATGAGTGCCTAATGTGGGAACTGGTACTAGGAAGCCCATTTGCCCAAGAGTGGGCAATCTATCCAATATCAACTCTATTGGCTATAAAAATCACATTTTATTCCCCACATCCCTTATGTGTTTGTCTTATTTCTCAATTGGTATGGAAATGGGATGAGAATTTTTCTGGTTAAAAGAATCCCTTGCCCCCTATAATGTGGGACAAAAGAAACAGTGAGCTCAAAAATAGAACAAACACATTGCCAGAAAATTGCCCAGACAAGCAGGTTCCAAGATTCCAGATCATGAAAACCAAATTTATTTATTATGATAAGAAAGTTAGACTTTTTTTCCTGCAAGGAGTGAAAAGCCATTAGAACACTTTAAATAAAAGGACACATGGCAAGATTAGTACATTTCATTATCTTCTTACTGTTACTATGGAAAGAAAAAGAGAATATGGAATAGTAAGTTTAGGTTAGAAAAAAGTGACATTATTTGAAGGCCAAATTCACCTACCTTATAATTTTGTCTAAGGCTACTGCAAATGATGATGTCATGTTTTTCCAGTCTGTTGCTTAATTTTAAATAGCTGGGCAGCTGACTCCATAAGATTTCATTAAATCAAGCTATCAGATAAGCAAATCCTGAGCTGCATTTGGGATCTTTGTCATGTGTTGCAAAGATGCTTTATAACTTTCCATGTAAGAAAAAGAATGAGGTAATGTTGTTTTTCTTCTGACTTCTAAAGTTTACATTTTCTGACATGTCCACAATACATTATATGTAAACTTTTAAAAGGCAAAATACTGATAGTCAGAGAGTGATAGCTCAAAAATTAAAATTTTTTGGAGTAGGACAATTGTCATTTACAAATTTAACACAACTTCAAAATTTTATACAAAGCATATGTATACTTAATTGTAGCATTTTTTCCTTCCTGGAGACAATTTTTTAGTAGTGTCAGGATATTTTATGTGCCTGATGGAATCTTTAAGCCATTAGCTCATTCTTGATTCCTTGACACTGAGTCCTATCTCTTTCGACCACTTCTTTGGGCATAATACTGATTTTTCACTCTCACATAAAGAGAAAGGTTTACGCCAAAACATTTATTTAAATGCCATGGTTGTTCAATGCTATACCAAGTTCTGAGAACACCATAGGGCATGGTTCACAGTTTCAAAGACTTTTCAGTGTCCTAAGAAGATCAAAAGCACAAACAAAGAAGCGAATCAGTAGTAATAACACTCAGATCCTCAATTCCCAATAGTTTCTTCCTTTATACACTGATATGTACTCTACTTGATGAGAAACATGTTGAAGAAACATATGTGGAGGGAAAAGATACCTAACCAGAAAAATCAGACAAATCACCTGGAATAATAAACATCATCATTATATTGCTGTACCTCCAAGTGGTGTCACTGTGGACTTAAATTATTCATCTGTTTTGCTATTGTTTGTTTTCTTTCACACAGCTTCAAAGTACTCCTTTCCACCATTCTTTCTCCACAACAGAGATCTTCTTTCCAAAGCACAAACCTAGCTATTTCTGAAGTCAAGCTATTTTCCTCCCTACCAATCCCTAGGAAACAAAATACATTAATAAAAGAACTTTTTCAGTAACAGGAGTCCTATCCAACTAGCTGAAAGAAAGATTTATCTGGCTTGCAGACTGGGAAGATCAAGAGATGAACTTCAGACATGACTAGATCATAGTGCTCTAATTATGCCCTGGAGGACTTAGCTTTATCATTCTGTTGCAGAATTTAAGAGATCAGAGCGATCCACTGAAATGGGAGGATTTATTTTGGTACACATGGACTCAGTGGACTTGTGTCCAAAGGTTGAGCCCAGAACAAAAGAAGAGCTCTAGTTTTATACATGTTCTGGAGGGGGATTGGTCTATCTAATGGCATGAAAATTGTGGACAGAAGCAGAATAAAGGTAATTAGACAGTTTTGTAACTTAGCATATCTCGGTGGCCTTGGTCAGGTAAAAACAGAATCTTATAAGAACAGCAAGTTGTGAACTCTTATTTACAGGGACAATGTTACTAATTTTATTTGTAATAGAGCAGAAAACAACAGCCACAGGGAGGGAAAAGTCTAAGGGAAATTGCTTAGGTTGGGAAAAATTGTTTTTCCTTTTTCTTTAAGTCCTGCTTCAATAATATCTTTATTTTTCCCTAGGCAGATTGCCCCAAAGAGTGGCAAAAATAGCCAGTAGGCACTCTAGGCCTACATCATCCTTACAGCTAATAATCCTATTCTTTTTCCTACCTCTGAGTCAATTATCTCTTTATTCACAGTTTCAGCAAAATTCTGGGGATTGTCAAGATAATAAACATGACCAAATTGCAGTGATGTAAAACTGTGTAGTTTAATATATTTTGTGGAATTCCCTAGAAGTTCGTGGAAATGTAAATAGAATTATGCCAGCTGTTTCTTAGCTCCTTTCACTGACTCATTTCTCATTGTACCTTTTAGAACCATCTCCACCCAGTTCTTTATATAGGTTTTGGTTTCCAGTATGATGAATTTTCCCAGCATCATGGTTGCCACCCCATCTTTTCATTCTACAGTTAGTAACAAGATGGAATTATGTAGTCACTCATTATAGATAATAGAGTTAAGTAAGATATATCACTTTAGAGAAAACTCTAATCTGTCTATCTAGATCTATTATCATCTGGCACCACATAGGAAAATCAACATATCCAGTTCCTGATTTTTTGACATATTCTTTACTACACATTCTTTAATCATGACTGCCAAAATCAGAACTCAAACTCTGTCTCTTGGGCCTGGAACACAGCAAGCTAATGCCCAGCTCTAAGAAATTGTCATGACAGAGGCATTCATGAAATGAGGCACTCTAAGGAAGATGAAAACTGTACACATTCACCTGAAGTGAGCTGTCTTCTTTCCCCTGACCTGCTCTCAGACTATAGAAAAAGTGGATATAATGAAAGTATTCAGTACCTGTAGCTTTAAGAAAAACAAATACTTCTCATGTGGCAGAAGAAGATACCAACACCGTATTAATGGTGAATTACCTGAGAATGAGTATGGAGAATATATATAGCACTGCAAAAATCAACAAATATCTAATGCAAAAGCAAAGAACCCAACTTAGAAGAAGCTGTTCCTTAAAAATTAGATAGAAATACTTCATAGTTACTTTCAAGTTACAGATAAATTTAATGAGAACATAAATCCACTTTTGAAATGAGCTTTAAAAAGAGTTGATAAAACAATAGTATGAGATGAAAAGAGAGTTTGTAGACTCGGGAAAAAGAACAATTCAGGACAGATAACACTTTTCTCTAGTTGACGTCTTCTCTCTTTCTTCAAATAAAATAGATCCTAAAAATGCAAAATATGAAGAACTCATTGCTTGGGGAGATTCCCTAGGACACTACCTATTTCTTGCTCTAAAAATAATGTTTCCTCATCTAATTAGGAAAGATCAAGGCATCATGAAGATGCTGGTGGACACTTGGCAGATGCATAAACAAAAGCACACCCACCAGTGGAAAGAAGTAAATATTTATTTCCTTTTTTTGCTATTTTTATTACTTTTTAAGGAGTAAACTATTTGAACTTATTGAAGAGTTAAAACCTTTCCTTCAGAAACATAACAAATATGTGCCAACAACCCCCCCCCCACACACACACACCACCACCACCACCACCACCCTTCTCTGCCGCTCTCTGCCAGAGGGGTCCAGAGGGAGCTGATCCCTGACACAAATTACCCTGGGTCTTTGCTCTGAGGCATCTATCTGGGCAGCAGATGAGGAAGTGGGAAGAGCTAGAGGCCTAGGTGTTTCTCCCCAATCTTCCCTAGCTTCCATAAAAGTCTCTAGCAGTAAGAATGACCCTGCACACCAGCTCAGACAGGAAGTGACCTTCCTGTATGTGGTCACTAGCAGTAATCTCCAGTACACTACTTCTTCCTCTCCTTCCTATAGTCATAGGGGTGATAGGAGTTTGAAATACCTTTTAGTACTTTAGTTTTGAGATCTTACTATTCTTTGATTTTTTTCTTACTAACCTCATCTCCAACCCGAGAGTAATTTTTAAAATATCTCTAAATTTTAAGCATCTTAGTTGAATTCTGTTTGACTTGCATAAGAAGAAACTGACTGTGGCTAAAGTAAGAAAAATAAATTAACTCAAAAGAGCAAAGAAAATTTTAAAAGGTTCTATTGAATACAAACTTGTTCTTACAGCAAAAAGGTCAGATATAACAACAGTGAATGCAAAGAAGAAAGAAGAGTGGAGAAGGAAAAAAAGAAAAAGAAAGAAGAGGAAGAGGGGGAGGAGGAGAAAAAGGAAAGAAAAGTAACAAAGATTAGAGATTAAAAAAAAACTAGTGGATATGAAAGACAGAAGGATTTAACGAAAAGATATTGGGTTATAAAGAACAAACAAGGCAGAAAAACATACTTAAAAATATAAAACATGAAATGTTCCTATAATGAACAAAACAAATGATGCAGACTGAACACACATTGTTTTCAAACTAGAAAGATCTATCAATGCCAATTTATATTCCAGTTATTCTGTGCATGCTAGTTTTGCTATTATCAAGGATAATGGAAAAATATTCAAGTAAAAAGATCCCCCCAAAAGCCAATTACTATCAGTGGGGAAGGAATCACACTGGCCTCAAATTTCTTTACAGTGGAGATTGGTTTTACAAAGTTCTGAAGGAAATAAAATCTAGTTATAGTACATTAATGATATTTCTATTATGTTGAAAACAAAGAAAAACTTGAAGAGATAGAGATAAGAGAAATTATATGACTGCTAATGTCTTCTTCATTTATAGCAGGGAGTCACAGTTAAAACTGAGGCTCTGAAAATAAAATTATTTCAGTGTCTTGAAGTTAGTCTCTTATAAAATTTCTTTAATAATCCTGGAAAAATATTTTAGAAAAATTTTTATGCAAAAAAGAGAAATATTTATTTGAAGTCCATATTTCCATCAAGCTCTTCTTGGATTCTATTTATTGCATGTGTGTGTGTGTGTGTGTGTGTGTGTGTGTGTGTGTGTGTATGTTGGCCCAAGAGAAATTTGTTTTTTACTTTTTAAAATAATCTATACTAGCTAGCGAAAAGACCCCATCACAGCCCAGAGCTGCACTGGTGCGGGCAGGTCCCAACCAGGGCCCCACTCAGACCCCAGGAGCTTGGCCCCCTGGAAAAGAGCCACACAGGCACACAAGCAACAGCCACAGGCCTGCCTAGATTCCATAGGCAGGTGAGCTCAAATCCCAGCAAGAAGCCTGTGTGGACCAGAGCGGCGCAGATCCCAGCTAGGGCCCCACCCTGAAAAGAGCTACACAGGTGCACAAGCAACAGCCAGAGGCCCTCTCAGATACCATTGGTAAGTGCATGCAGACCCCAGCCAGAAGCCTGCTCAGACACTGTAGACTCAGGTGCCCAGCCCCCAGCCAAAGGCCCTCCCAGACAACAGCTACACAGGGGGACAGGCCGCAGGCAAAGGCACACACAGATACCATCCCAAATGTGCACAGGCCACAGCCAGAACCCTGCTGGGACAACAGGGGAGCACAGGGATCCAGAAGGCCACCATTCTGAACCCAGAAATTGGCACAGTGGTGAGCAGCAGAGAAAAGGCTGGTTGGTGGCTTGCTGAGAACTGAAGACCACAGGGTGGGCAAAAAGTTGCTTCAAAAAAGGAACAGCAGGTTGCACCTGTTGAAATGAGAAGATACATAAACAAGTCTCAAAATGACTTCCAGATCACCTAAGGCAACCCCAAAGAGCAATGAGATGGAAAAATCTGATACTCAACCACCTGGACTCCCTGAACTGGCAATGAAAGAGGATCTGGAAAAAATGAAATCAGAAATAATTTCTCTGATAACAACAGAGATTATGCCTGTAGTCCAAGAAATGATTAATAACTCTACAGCAGACACAGATAAAAAAGAGAGGAACTGAGGAACATGATGGAATCCCAACATAGGAAACAAATGGAATCCATAAAACAAATGCAAACAGATATCCAGATTAAAAACTCCATTGATAGTTAACATAGCAGTATGAGCCAATGTGAGGACAGAATATCAGATATAGAAGACAAGATTGCAATTAGTGACCAGGAAAAGAAAGATTGCTTCAAAATAGTAAGGGACCATGAGAAATCAATCCAGCAGCTGCTAGAGGATGCAAAGAAGAATAACATAAGATTGATCGGAGTCAATGAAGAAACAGGAGAGAATGCAAACAACATAAAAAAAACTGTTCACAGAAGTAATGGCAGAAAACTTCCCAAGCAGGGGAAAAGAACTTGACATACAGATAAGTGAGACATATAGAACTCCTACTAGCCATGATAAAAAAAAAAAAATCTACAGAGGCATATAATAGTTAATATATCAAGAACAAGCAGTTAGAGAAAAGAAACAAATCACATACAAAGGAAAGCCCATTAGAATCACAACAGACTTCTCAACACAAACCCTCAAGTCAAGAAGAGCCTGGAGTGAAGTATTTCAAGCCCTAAAAGAAAACAACCTCCAACCCTGATTGATGTACCCTGCAAAACTATCTTTCAAAATTGATGGAGAAATAAGATACCTAAAGAAGAGCACCTGAGGAACTTCATGAATTACAAACCAGCACTCCAAAAAATTTTAAATACTATCCTAGGAAAAGACAATGAGGGTCACAATCCCAGGGAGCCCAGCAGAATGAATCCATCAGACATCATAAGAAATTAAATGCAAAGGGGAGAATCCAATAAAATACTATATCCTATAATCCTATTTAAAAGTATTTTCTTTCTGTCTAGCTCTCTGTTTTTTAAAGGAATATGCTTAAATTTTATCTAAAATTAGCAAAGTTTCTTCTTACATGGGAGATTTAACTGACATTTAAACCCCTTACTGCCTTCTTCGTGTTTGAATTCTTTCTAATAAATATAATTAGTATTTAGAAGATAGTATGATATGTTTTATTAAATACAAGACTGAAAAAAGGAAAAGTTTTAATTAAATAACAAGCAAAGAGATAGCCTCAAAAGAATACGAGTTTATTCAAGAATAAGCAGAAGCATTTGCAAATGCTGGACACGGGTTCCATAACAGATCCAGGGCATGGGGGGTGGCAAGGGGACGGGTATAATATTTTGTTCCAGTTTGGAAAGCCATTGGCAAAAGTTATGCTACAGGAAAATGTGCACACAAGCCCTTCATTTCACTTTTGTAATAGTTCTTATTGTAGGTATATGTATATGAGGGCCCTCCTACATAGATTCTCAGCTTTATTTATTTTTTGTTAGTGTTTGTTACATGTGACTCCATCTTGATCCTAACAACTTTCACTTTTTTTCTCCCAATACTGGAGATTGAACCCAGGGCCTTTACACTGAGTGACATAACCAGCCCTTTTTAATTTTTTAATTTTGAGACAGGGTCTCACTAAGTCATTAAGTTGCTCAGGCTGGGCTCCAACATGTAATTCACCTAACTTAGTTTCCCAGAGTGCTGGAATGACAGGCATGCATCACCATGCCTTGCTTTTCACTTTACTTTTTAATAAAATTTTGTGTCATGTCTTTGCAAAGTAAGAGTCTGGACTTTGAGAATCTAGAGGAAAGTTCAATAATTTAAGACACTATATTGCAGGTAAAAGTATTCAAGCTTTATTTAAATTGAGCCCAAGTTAAATATTAATTATCTATTGTTGCATGATAGACCACAACAAACTTAGGTGGTATACCATGACAATTATTTTATATAATTATGACTGTGACTTAGGTATTCAGGCAACCCACAATGAAAATAATTTGTTTCTACTCCATGGTATCTGGGGCTTTGCTGAAGTGGCCTAAATATCTAGCCCCTGGCTAGAAGGGGTCCAACGAGGCTACATATCTGGAGTCTTGCTTTTGATTCTTAGCTTAGGATCCAATAATGTGAGTTCCAGAGTTCAAAGAAGAAGCACTGCAGAGACAAGCCCCCAAAGTGTAATTGCTTATTAAGATTTTGCTTATGTCATGCTTCCTAATATCCTAATGGCCAAAGCAAAACATAAGGTCAAGCCTAGCTTCAATATAGGAAAGGCATTGTACTGGTAAGCTTTCTTGTTGCTGGGACACAACACCCCACACTCAAATCTTAAAGGAGAAGAGAGAAGTTTAATTTGGTAAACAGTTTCAGTGGATCAGTCCATGATTGGCTGACTTCAAGGCAGAAATGTCATGGTGGGAGGGCATGGCAGAGCAAAGCTGTTTAGTTCATGGAGGCTGGAAAGCAGAGGAGGGGAACAGTACTTAGAAAGCTGACAAATACAGAAAATGGTATCAGGAATGGGATTGTTGCTGTGCTTATATATGACCGACCATGTGGTTCAGAAGCTTCCGGAAATGGTTTGCAGAAAGAATTTAGAAAGGCTTGGAGATGTGGGCTAGAAAAGCCCTAGAATGCTGTAAGATGAAACTGATGGACATAGCTGATGAAACTGATGGTCATAGCTCAGTGCAAGAAGCTGGAAGCTGCAGAACAAGAGGAATGAGGATGCAGGGCCAATCCAGGAGAAAAGGCCTGTAAACTCCCTGGAAAGTCACTGATATGAGTCCAACTTGAAAAGCTGAAGAAACTAGGATCTGATGCTGCAGGTGATGGCAATAGGCAGAAAATAATCCAAACACACACACACGCACGCACACACACACACATCTCTCAAGCAGAATGGAGCTTTTTCAATTCAGACAAACTTCTTCTTTCTTCTCCTTTCATTCCATTCAGGCTACAAGCCTATTGAGTGATGACCCCCACAATCAGGTTTCCCCTAACAAATCTGCTGGCCTGAATGCCAATCATTCCTGGAAACACTCCACAGGAATATCTAGAAGTGTGCTTTATTAGATTGCTAGGCGTTTCTTAACCCAGTCAAGTTGACATGATTAACAGCCACAGGCATATACAAGGAATGTGAATCTAAGCCCTACCATTGTTGATCTTGGTAAGTTATTTCATTTCTCTGATAATAATTCTCAATTCATTTGGTTTGGGGTGCTGAGACAATAAAAATACAGCTAATGGAGAACCTAAGAAATAGTATGTGTTTGATAGATATTAATGCCCACTTATTACATTACTGTAACTGATTTTTTTTTGTTTGTTTTAAAAAAGTGTCTTGGGGCTGTGGATTCAGCTCAATGGTAAAGTGATTCCTAGTATATATGAAGCTTTGGGTTTAATCCCTAACACTATAAGAAAAAGAAATAGCTGTATAAACTTGCCTCTTCATATAACTTTATGATGTAGAGAAATTATCATCTTCACTTTACACTTGGGAAAATAATGGTCATTATTATGGTTTATATCTAGATGTCCCCCAAAAGCCTCATGCACTCTTAGATAGGGCTTCTGGGAGGTTCCTGGATCATGATTGTATGATACTTATCACTGGATTAGTCCACTGAAGGGTATATAACTGGGTATGATGTTAAGAGTTGAAGCCTGGTGGGAAGAAGTGGGTCACTGTGGGCATAGACTGGAAGGGTATATATCCTTTCTTCTTCCTTGATCTTTCTCTGTTTTCTGCCTACCACATCATGAACTGTCTCTCTTCTGCCATGTCCCTCTGCCATGCCTGCTGCCCTACCTTGGAACCAGCTGCCTATGGACTGAAACTTTTACAAACTGTAAACCAAAAAAACCTCTCCTCCTTTAACTTGTGGGTGTTGAGTATTTTGTCCCAATAAGGAAAAAGTGACAAAGCCATCTCATGCACTCAAAGGTGGAGGTTTTGGATTATGGGGGTGACATAGCTAAATGTGATGTTAGGAGGTGGGACCTGGTCCTGGTTAGAAGAGATGGATCAGTGGGGGCGTGACCTAGATGGGCTCATCTCCCTTCCCGGTTCCTCCCTTCATTCTCTGTATCTCTCTTCTGCCATGGCTTCCTACCTTGGAACCAGCAGCCTATGGACTGAAATCTTACAAACTGTAAGCCAAAGTAAATCTTTCCTCCTTTAATTTTGGGTGTTGGGCATTTTGTCCCACTGTCAAAGAAAATGACTGACAGTCATGAAGGGTCAGTATAAGAGACAAGATAGAGCTCAGTCTTAATCTTCCCAAGCTTCATACAATAGGCTTTTTTCATACACTCTTTTTCTAGATTCTCATGAACCTCTTAAGAAATATACATGGATATTCTATAAATGTTATTGCTATACTTTTACAATCTTTTCCTATGTTGATTTTCTGCCCAATAGTAAGAATGGAATTCTTGGTAGTTAATAGAACTTGATTTACTTTCTCGAGATATCAAGCACAAATCACTTAGCATTGTGTTCATTGTAGTAAAGGGCTTTTCTCTTTTTCTTTAAAACTGGTTTTACAAGTTCATTAATAAACTACGAAGAATAGTTAAGGAAAATGCTTAGAATACATCTGTTTTCTGTTTTCTTTATTATTTATTTTTAAGGTACTCTTCATTATCAGTATACAATCATTACACTTATCGTGGGGATTTCATATATATGGATAACATATTTTAATTCTTTTTTGTCCCCTCCCCCTCCCATTCCTCTCTGCTCTCTTCAACTCTTAATCACCTTCCTACTTGAAAAGGGTCTATTTCTATTGTTTTCTTCACTTTTTAAATCCTTTTCCCACTTACTTCCCTCCCTTATCATCTCTTGTTCCCCTTCCCACTTGAAAAAGATCTCTCTACTTCCTACTATCTACCCTTTATTTTGTTCCTGTTTTAAGTCTAATAATTTTCATTAAGTAGAAAAGGCCAAGGTCGTGTAAAGATGCTGGTGGAAACTTACTGTTTACATATGTCTCACATGTCACACACATGTGCAAGCATGTATTCACACACATATCAGTGGAAAGGTGTAAACATCAGATCATCAGTATAGTCATATAAAATGTTAAATCTTGTAGTAGCCTTTAGAAAGCTAACAGAGATTAAGGAGGTCTGCAAGAGCTTATATGTCAATTAGGGATCTTCAAGCTACAAAAACAAAGGCTAGCACTTCTAAATTTGAAAACTAAAAAAAAAGACTTATTGGAAAGATATGACTGAATCACAGAACCAAAGGAGTAACTGCAGAAGTATACTCAGAAATGAGTCCAAGAATGCAGGTATCAAGATCCCAGCAGGAGGAACCAATCAATGTTTTCTTCAGTCCTGTGTGCAGAAATTGGCTCTATTTTTCCTCCCTTTATACCAAGAGTCAAACTTTGGGCAAATATATTTGACTGGTTCAAGGAGGACTCTGAGAGTAAAAACTGCAAACAGTAAGTAAGAAATAATTCCCAAAAGGAACCCATGGTGTTTTAAGTGGAAGGAAGAAAATAATTTTGAGCTGCTAAAAGTTAAGTTTAAGACTAAAATGTCTTACATAGATTTAATACATTTTATAGGAGGAAACATTTGCTTCAGATAAACTCAATATATTAAGTTGTTTTAAGATTATCCCATCTAATCACTACAGAGACTTCTTCTAAAAAGTCCGTGATACATCAAGTTTGGTGTAATTTTATGATCTTCTCTTTGTATGTTACTTAAAGTTACCCGTTTTATTATTATTAAACCTGTCATTTAAAAACATAAGCAGAACAATATAGTTCATTCGAAACTGCAGCTTCTTTCATAACATAATTACATTAGGTAACACTAAGCCTTCTGCTACAATGAGATAATACAATTCCTAGGTGTTCAAAGACACATGGCAAACAATTCCTAAAAGGGGAATGTTATCTTATAGTAAAATATGCCTACCACTGAGGGTTTTGTTTTACCACTGCTAAATGCACCTTTGGAATTCTGACAGAAATGCCACTGACTGACAAATTTGCATATAACAAATTCCCAGAGAAAAATAACACTAAGAATTTTTAAAAAGTGAGTGCATTTTTAAATGATTTTTTTTTTTTTTTTTTTTGATACCAGGGATTGAACTTGGGACCTTGCGCTTTCGAGGCAGGCGGTGGAACGACTGAGGTAAATCCCCGGCCCCTTAAATGAATTTTGAAAAGCATGCATGGAAATTAAAATCTGTTTTCCTTGTCTGTAATGGGCAATTCGGTAGACTTAAGTATTTGCTATTTATGAATCATTTAAAAGACAGAATAATGAGCTGAGGTTATTGATGTTTCAGGGTTTTCCCTGACTTTATTCGGGGAATAAGACCTGGATATGTGATTTCTCTAACAAACGAACAGTGTTTATCATAAGTATAGGCATGGACTCTGCATGACCTCATGGATTTTTAGACCTCATAGTACCTAGAATTAAAGAGGCCTTAGAGATCTTCCAGTCTGGGCTCCCATAGAACAGGTTTCCACATTGTCATTCCTGCCATTTATATGTCTTGTCTGAGATGGGTGCAGTCTTACTCAGACCAGCTCTAACTCACCATGCATTACCCACATGAAGCAGGAAACTTACCAACAAAATAAACGAAAATGTAGAAACAGTTTTTAATTGTTTTACTCTGTCAGGACAGCCCCAGGTTAAAGAGGTAGGGAATATAATGATGAAAATAAGAGTTAGCCCTGTGTCATTTTGACACCTAAATATACTCCAAGAATCTAAGAATTAGTAGGAGCTTCATATATAACTTCTTTAGACATTTCTCTACATTGGTCTTCAAAAATATGATGGATTTAGAAATCAACTAACAAATCCCTATTTCCCAGAAATCTCCTGTGTGCCATCTTGAATTAGTATTTTTCTTGAATAACAAAACACTTTTTCACAAGCAGCTGCCATATTACTTCATAGAGCTGATTACTAAAAAGTCCTCTCTTATATGGACTTGCACATTCTTTCCTAAATTACACACCTCTTTACCTTAATATAATCCACATTTAGATTTTCTTTTAAGATCATAATCTTTCCATAAACATCCCACCAATCCTAGAAATTTTCTGCTCTCTACTAAAGACAGTGGGTAACAGAATCATCCATTCAGTCAAAAGTGTTTCTTCTGATTTTGAATCAGGATCAGAATTATTTGCTATGTAAACTCATAAGCTCCATTCCAGACCTAATGAATCAGAATCTCTGGAGATAAGACCAGAGAGTCTGTATTTTAAATAAGCACTTTATAATTCTTAAATACACAGACATCTTTGAACCAGTGCCTAGAAGATAGGGATGAAAAGCTTATTTGGATTCAACGACTCAAACTCAATCTCAGAAAATCATTTTATTCATCAAGAAACAAACAAAGCCATAGTTATCTGAAATCTTTAAAATCCGGTGAAGTATTACATTTACATATACATAGATATCTAGCACTTGGCTAGTACTTGGTCTGTTGGAGGCTAATTATTCAAGGGGATTTAGTCTTCATGGAGAAAGTGCTCAGAAACAGTGAGGGATGAGTTAACACCGGGCTAGTGGAGCAGAGGCAGCACTATAAAATGCCGCTTTCATTTTACTCTAAGAATATGACCACCTCCATATAACTGACATTGAAGACAATAATAAGTAATACATATATAAAACCGTGGATTCTCATGGCTTTAAATACCACCTATATTCTGATGATTACTAAATAATCTAATTTTCTTACTTAAACTCTAGATTCTTATTCATCTGCCTGTTTGAAATCACAACTTGGATATAGACATTTCAAGCTAAATATTTCTAAAACTGAATTGCTTACTTTTCCCATACTTGCTCTTTTTGCTACATTTGCAATCTTAGTTAATTGCAAATCTATCTTTTGAATTGTTAAACCTTCAAACTTTGGAATCATTTTTAATTTCTCTTTCTCATTTTAAATCGAATTATTCAGCAAATCTTCTTGGCTACACATTCAAAATATATCCAAATCTGACCTGTTTCTATCATTTCTTTCTTTCTTTTTTTTTTTTTTTTTTGGTACCAGGGATCGAACTCAGGACCTTGTGCTTGTGAGGCAGGCATGGTGCCACTGAGCTGAATCCCCCAGCCCTTTCCAAAGGTATAGTAGATAATGTGAAATAGGAAGAAAAGGTCTAAAGGGGAAGGGGAGTGGAAGGGGTAGGGGAAAATAAAGAAGGGAATGGAATTAATATGAGAAAAAGAAAAAATAGAAACAAAGTCTTTGTAGGTAGGGAGAGGTGGAGGGGTTGAAGGGAGGGCAGGGGAATGAGGAAAAAATAAGAACCAAGGTGGATTATGTAAAGGTGCAAATTTCCAATGATGAATGTCATTATATTGTATACCTCAAATGTACCAATAAAATTAATTTTTTAAAAAATCATTTCTACCACTACACCTGATCTGAGCCACTATCTTCTCTTGTCTGGATTACTGCAATAGCCTCTTAACTGGTTTCTTTGGTTGTATCCTGGCTTCCCTCTAATCTATTCTCAACCCCCAAACCTATAGTAATGCACTTAAAATTATGCTCAATGATATCACTCAACTGCTCTAATTTCTCCAATACCTCATCTTACTCAGAGTAAAAAATGAAGGTCTTATAATGGTCTTCTGGTCCCACTCTTCTGCACCCAGGTCATTCTGCCCTAGCCAGCCAGGCTCTGCATTCCCAAATGTGCCATCGTTCTCCTGATTTAGGGATTTTACACAGGTTTTTCCCAGATAATCTCATCACTTACTCCTTTACTTCCTTTAAATTTAAAAATTCACTTCTCAGTGAGTAGCCCTCTGATCAACTTATTTAAAATTTACCCAGTGCCCCTAGAACTACTTAACTGTCTTTCTTGACTTTTTTTCAGTTGTATGTTATTGCCTTTTAATATACTCTATAATTTACTTTTTCATTTTTATTTATTATCTGCCTTCCTCAATAGGAATATAAACTCATCAAAGCAATAACTGTTTTCCTGCCTTTATTCCTTCATTCCTTTTTTTCTTTTGTCCTTCTTGATTTCCTTCTTTCTTTCTCCACTACTGTATTTTCAGTAGCTGGAATAGTTCCTGGAACAAGGTAAGTTTTCAAATATTTTTTCAAGTGAATCAATTAAGGAGTAAAGAAGCACAACTTGCTCCAAGGTCCTGATAGAACAGGTCACTTAACCTTACATTATCTGTATCTTCATTTGTAAAATGAGACTCTTGATCCTTATTAAGCTCTCTTCCATGCTCTGACATTAAAGTCACGATCACAGATCCACAAGTAGGGAAAGAAGCCTCCGTGAAGCTCAGTCTCTCTATTTGAAGACTGTCATAAAGCAAGCTAGAGTGGCTCTGAAGAAGGCATCCCCTCTAGTCCTTGTGGTAAAGGCTGAATTTTAATGTAACTTGCTGTTGAGGTGGATCTGAAGTTGCACTATCCTCTCTCAGAATCATAAATAAAGTCTGTCTGATGGCTTTGTCCTTATTTCTTTTGGGTACTTTGGGCAAACCATGCAGTGTTCACTGCTTCCACTCAGCATGATTTTGTAAATTCTAGGCACACTACAGAGTTTAAAGGGATGAAATATCTAAGTAAAATGAGACTTCTGGTGGGCACACGTTTTAGAGAGTACTGGTATGATGGAGCATTTTTAGACAAAAATAGTCTATGTCAAAGAAACTGGCTTATAAATCTGCTTCTATTGTATGATTAATCCTTATGCCTCAGTTTTCTCATTTGTGAAATATGGATTTGGCATTTCTCACAAGGATTTCATAAGATAACAAACATAAACATCCTTTAAGTTTATACATAACCTCCACGTTTCATCTTTTTAAAACACTAACCACATGTTAAGTGCCAAAAATGGCAAAGAATTAAATGTGATCTTTATAAAACTATGTGATGCAGTCCTAGAGGTTCCCAATATACCTAACAGGGTATGACATGAATACTGGGAGATATCCCAAGGAAGAGGCTGTTGATAGAGTGGAAAAGTAAAGGATATGCAATCACTAGGTTGAATCATCGTCATGAGTTCAATATGGATATTTACAGATCATCATTGGGATCAGGCAGAACCTGACATTCTGAGTGGGTGGTAAGAGAATATCTTCTTCTGAAAGGTGAATTTATCAAAGACAGAATCACTTCCAACTTAAAAACTGGATATTTTACAAGTTGTACAGCTCATCTGCTTAAAAGGCCCTAGCATCTGGTACATGCAGAGATGGAGTGTGGTTGCCATGAGAGCACAGTAGATGTTCTAAATACCGCACTTACAACAGCAATCAGGACAGACTGCAATCAGAATACTTTTCTCTGGCTCCATAGATACTAACAAAATCCATGTTTCCTTTTTCCAGGGCCCAGTTCAGATATCAGTGCAGATCAAACAAAGCACAACTTCCCATTGGCACTAAATTTGACTCGGTGGAGTCTGTATGGGGATCCTGGCAGACAAGAGATTCATTTTTTTCTAAGCTGTACCCAGTCCCTGGAAACGAATCTAATCATAATATAGTGTGCCAAGAAGGGCAGTGAGAAATTCTCAGAGAGGGGCAAAAAAGAAGATACAAGAATAATCATAATAAAATCTTTAGGTGAAAAAGTCATATTGGATTAAACTTTATATGCCCTACAGCTACAATTACTCAGTGCTTAAGTAAGTCCCTGTAAAAAACAAACAAAACAACTTAATACACGTGTCAATTAATAAAAGGATGAATGCTTAGTCAGGACCAGATACATCTCAGTAATTATATTCATTTGGTTGTAGTCAGCATTTAGAATCATTTGGGAATGGATCACCACTGCATGGAGACACAACTGTTATTTCTGAATGCTAACCACATGGTACAGCCGCTGAGATGAAGCGCCATTCAGAACAAGGAAATGTGTACTCTATGTTATGCCTAGTCTGATTTGGGCAAGGTCACACACACAGGTTCTACAAAGAAAGCATTATTTTCATTGTCAGGGAAACACAACCTACTCTTAGAAGACAAGTGCCTTATCAATACAGCAATTGAAAAACAAGTGAAGTGGCTTTAAGGCTATGTAAACATGAGGAGACTCTTTAACAGAAATGCCCTCTTTTTTCTCTGCCAAATCTTCTTTCAACCTTTACAGTCATCAAAACTTTCCTGCTTCATGTTGCTGATTCTGATCCTTTCAATGATCAGAAAGCTCTTCAGCATTTATAGGGAGGAACTCCTCTCATATGATACAGTCAGGGAATTCAATATCCAGGCCCTACAATATTCTAGTAAGTGGGAAGGTATGTTTCTATTATACCACATAAATTTTCCAACAAATTTCCAACAATAATAATACATCATTACATATTATATAATAACTGTATAAACTCATAAAATAACTCATAAAATACTTTAGAATAATGATGTGTTTCAGTTTTATTAGTGCTCACAGAAATAAAACAAATGTACCAAAGCACTGGTGAACAGAGCAGTATGTTTAATAGATTCCTGATAAACACAATAACATCTTTTCCCCAAAACTATTTGGTATGTAAATAGCTCTTTGTGACCCTAGACATTTTCTTTTTTTCTTTCTTTCTTTCTTTTTTTTTTTGGTACCAGGGCTCTAACTTGGGTCCTTGTGCTTGTGTAGCAGGCGACGAAACCACTGAGCTAAATCCCCGGCCCAAGACATTTTCTATCAACATATTTACCAAGATTGGTTCTACTTAGTTTTGCAGATCAAACAAGTTCAAATGTGACATACTTTTGTAAATATTTGACTGACTTTTATTAATTTATGCTTCATGTTTTTTCTCATAACAGTCTCCATTGTATATTTTCATTTGAGATTTTTCTACACTCCAAAATTTTATTTCATGTGGCAATTTCCTCTTCTCAATGGTTACTTTAAGGCTATGTACAAGGAGTTCTCCAAAATCTACCAACTATCTGGTACTTACTGGCTACATTTTACATGGCAAAAATAAACAATATGTTATTAAGCAAGTAAAGAAAATGTTCCTGTAAAAAATATCATTGTGCATCCAATACCACTTAACCTACTCAATTCTGTCCATGTGGGGTTTTGGGGGGGCGGGGTGGATTCCTCAAAAAATTGAAAGTGGATTGCATAGTATTGAAATAGTTTGACAATTAATTACTGTAGATCCAACTACTGATTGACAGTGAATAATTCACTTTAACAGATCTACTTGTTTGTTGACTAAGGTACTATCGAGTAATAGCAATGATGTCAACAAGTCTTTTTCTTTGGCATGGAAATATTTCCAAATCCTAACCAAGGGTTCAATGTAGGAGAAAGCCCATGTATTTCCAATGCTTACTGTTTAAAGTATAATTATACGAAATATTTAACTGAGCTTCTACCCTACAATTCTAACGTTAAACAAAATTCTTATTATCACTTTGAAGACACAGGTTAGTTATTGGAAAAGGACATTCATATGCAGTTTGACTCTTCTCCACATTGGAGTAATTTCCAAGCACTATAGCTGGACTCAAGGGATTCTGAATATAGTGATGAATTGCTGCAAACCTTCCAAGAAATACAAAACCATATGTCTCAGGGACTGGGTTGGAGGCTGCAGCTATAGATAAGGATGTGGGAAGGGAATGCTACTACTTCTAAAGCCAACTGTGTAAGCTTATGAATTGAAATTCATTGCTTATGTGGATGAAGATGGAATGCATTTTTCCCATGCTGTTTAGGGAGGAATTTGTCATCATGGTAGGAAATTGGGTATTAAACTTTGTAAGTTCTTTTCTAATGATTAAAGAGCTGAATGTCCAGATTCTTACAATTTTCAAACTAGGAGTGCAAATTTATTTATGGATTCTATAATCTGGATGTCTACAATAAGATATTCTCAGAAGCTTAACACAAATCAGAAAGAGCCAAAATACAGAAATGAAACTAATGAGAATTAAAATACAATGGATGACATTAGCCAGCTGTAGAAGTTCCATATTAAAGAGACCTGGGTTTGCCCTAGAGATTCAAATACAATCAAGGAATCAAATGTAAATAAAAAACATGAAACTTAATCAAATAAATCCATTTATTATATATGAAAATGGTGTGATGTGTTTATAAAAGCACAATAATTCACACTAAGGCTAGAAAACAGGGAAACAAAATAAAATGTTTTTAAAAAAGTATTCAACATTATGCAAGAAAATAGATTACATCTAGTTCACCCAAGGTGAATTCCAGCAATGATTAAGAATAGCTCTCCAAGCTTTCTCTTGAACTTTATACAATCTCCAGAATGTTATGAAAAAAAAATACAAAGAATAGAGAGAATAGACATCTATAATTAATTGGTTTTAAGAAACAGATATAATCCTAGATAATCTGAGTGCCCCTAATCCAAACAGTTGGAAGGCTTTAGACCAGGACTGAGGTTTCCTGGAAGAAGCACTACCAGTGAACTGCATCATCAACCTATGTCTGAGAGATCTGGCCTTCCCTACAGATTTTAGACTTGCCTAGTGAGCTCCCCAAATCAAATAAACCAGTTCTTAAAATAAATCCGATAGAATAATTGCTATGGCTCTGTTTTTCTGCTTTAACAATAATACATTCCCACACAATTTTTCTCAGAGAAATAATGGAGAGTATATTATCAGAAGAGGGAATACCCAGGAGCAGTAACATATGTCTGTACTCCCAGTGACTCAGGAAGCTGAGGCAGAAAGATCACAAGTACAATGCCAGCTTGGGAAAACTAGTGAAACTGTGTCTCAAAATTTAAAAAAAAAAATTGAAAGGGCTAGGGATGCAGGTCAATGCAAGTTGCTGGGGTTCAATACCCAGGACTGGGATGGGGAAGGCATTAATGAAAGAACAAGGCAGAGTAGGATCAAGCAAACAAGGGGCTTGATATAAAAGAAATAAAGGGAATCCTAGGATGATGATAACTGACTAAAAATTCTTAGAATAACATATCTGGGAACCATTTTCAGTAAGATGTCTAACATTCACAAAATAAACAGAAATGGATGTTTATAAAGTAAAAATTATTAACATGTATCAGATTAGTGCAGATTAGTAGCTTGAGAAGAAGACAAAAGCCAGACAGACTTAAAAGTAATATTGACAGAAGTTCTTAGTGACTAAGACAAGATACACAGTTAGCAGGCAGTTTATTGGCAGAACCACAAAAGTCTGTCAGTAGTTCACTGTGAGCTCAGGAAGCAAGCACTCCAGCAACACTATTCCAGGGCCTCACGTGTGCTGTAATTGTGCTTTTGCCTGAGATTATTATCATTTTATATTTTGAAGAAAAGAATCTACTCTCCATTACAAAGGAAAGGTAAGGAAAGACTGACAAATGAATGCTCTGTGATTTGCTATGTTAGAGGAAAAAAACGTTTCTGAACAGAACTGAAGAAATGGTCTGGGTAACATGCCAAGAAGGAAAAAATTTCTTAGAGGCAAGAATTAAAAGCTGTGTTTATACAAAAATTTCTTTTAGTAGATGGAAAGAAATTCAGTACTACTAAAGTTGTGCTGTGTAGAATGCAGCCCCAGTCCCAGAGTGACAACTTTGCTATCAGTTTATAAAATAAAATCACGTCATTTAGATAATCAGATCATGTTTTTTTTGTTTAGCTTTTTTGCTTTTTCTTTTTTTGGTACCGGAGATCGAACTCAAGTCCTGGCACTTGCGCAGCAGGCAGCAAAACCACTGAGCTAAATCCCAGGCACACATCATGTTTTACTCAGCTGGGTTAAAGACTACATTTAAAGTAGCTCTAGGTATGAATTGTGCTCTGGGGAAAAGAATGCTGTCTGAGGTTCTAGGGATGAGTCAAAAAAAGTGGAATTAAGCAAAGAATTACACACAGTAAATACTTTTATATCTCAGATAAACAGCTGAAGTTTCATTTAGCCAAGTCATAGATCCAGAAGTAGATGAACAGGCAGTCAACAGTAAGTTCAGTTTCCCAGGGTCATTGAGTAGTGGCTTTAAAGGCCTCAAGAGGCTTCAAGATTATCTTCTTTCACACTATCAAGTGAGGATTCCAAGGAAAGTTGGAGATACAATGATGTCTTAGCCCATTTTCTGTTGCTATAATTTAATATCACTGACTCAGTAATTTATAAAGAATAAATGTTTGTTTAGCTCACAGTTCTAAAAGCTGAGAAGTCCAAGGATGAAGGCCTGGCATCTGGTGAAGGCCTTCTTGCTGCATCGTGCCATGGTGAGAAGAATCACATGGTAAGACAGTGTGTCAGCATAAGTCGCTCTCCATTTTCTTCTTCCTCTCCTTCTCCTCCCCCTCCTTCTGCTCATCTTCCTCCTCCTTTTTCTTCTTCTCCTTCTCCTTCTCTTTCTCCCTGTCCCTCCCCCTCCTCTTCCTTTCCTCTTTCCCCTTCCCCCTTGTTTCAAAACCGCTTTTTCTGCTGTGGGAGCCTCACTCATAATCTTATCTACTTCTAATTACTTTCCATAGGCCACACCACCAAAACCCACCAATTTGTAAAGTGGAAGGAGATTAACAGATGAGTGGAGGGAAAGAGAATGAAGAAAGAAATTAAGAAGTATTACGTATATATACCAACTCTACACAAGGAATGTAAACATTTTATACTGCACACATGAAGTAATAAAAAATATAACAATGCGGATTAAGTTTGTAGCATAAAACGTGTGTGACACTTTCAAACCATAGCAAATGCCTTATTATTTACTGCATTTGTCTTTAAGTAAAGGAAGCAAACATTTATTATGCATATAGGAATAAATACTATAGTATCATAAATTAGGTAGACTGAGATAACAGACATATAGTACCTTAGGAACTTATCAACAAGAAAGGAAAAATTGAGCCTGTAAAAACAGGGCATGAGAATGCTAGCAAATCTTGATCAGCTAGCTTCTTGGAGAAGAGCCAACAATTCCAATGACCCAAAACCAAAGGATATGCAGCTTAAAACTGAGCAATTAAGGGTCCTCACTAATCAAGAGGAAACAACACTAAGAATCTATCTCATATTGACTCTAACTCTCTTCCTAGCAAGCTGCTTGCCAGGAACAAAAATTCACAGGGAGGAGGCTTGTACTAGCTAAATAGGGAGTTAGAGTCACAGTCAAGTGAATTGCAATCTACGGAGTACCTCAACCCCATTAAGTAAAATAATGCAAATTCAATCATCTGTATTAATATTGTAGGCAGCAGGTGTTATGGTTTAGTGTCCTCCCAACACTGCATGTATTTGGAAAGTGACTGGATCATGAGAGTATGGTAGCTGGAATGTGATATAAGGATGTGGGCCTGGTTGGAGGTGGGCCACTGGCCACTGGGGATGTGATCTGGAAGGACAGATCTTCCTCTCTGACTCTCCCTTCTCCCTTGTCCCTTCTCCTTTCTCCTTTCTCCCTCTGCCGCCCCCCTTCCTGCTTGCCATGGGACAAGCAGCTTCCCTCTTCCCAGGCTCTGCCATCATGCCATTTCTGCCTTGGGGCAAGCTGACTGGAATGAAGCCTTGAGCCCCAAAAGACCTCTCCTCCTTTAAATTGTGGGTATCAGATATTTTGTCCCAGTGATGAACAAAGTAACTAAGATAGGGGAAAGAAATATCCTGCTACCAAAGGCTTATATGCCCTAGGAGCTTGACAGGACCATGCCAATTACAAATCAGGAAAAATAGTTCTAGAAGACTCTGTCTCTAGGCGGTGCTAATAAAACTGCTTTGACCTCCTTACCTGATAACAACACTGTCAGGGAACTGTGGTCACCCTCGCCCAGCAGGAGAATAACGTATTTTACTCCACATCGGAGGACCTGGGGATGAACAAAGTAAGGAAAACAAGATCATTAAGCACAACTGAAACATGTCTGTCACTATGTAAAAAGAAATGATGCTTGAGTCCCATTTCAAAGCTATTATATAGACTGAGAATCTATAGAACCCTTGTCTGTGAGGAATCAGTATTTAATGAGTAGGGTTTTGGGAGTTCTATGTGATACATTTCTAAAAAGCCTAAAAAATCTCTTTTTACAGATCTTCCATTATCCTTTGAAAAAGCTTGTAGGGAAATAAAAGTAGATTTCTCAAGATTCATCAAGAAAAGCTACAAATCAAAAAAGAAATTTCAAACAGATATGTTTTTAATGAACTGACTGAAGGTGTTTTATTTTCTTGATTGGTATTCTATCAAGTAGCAGTTTTCCAAATCTGACTGCTATTGTTCTACTTTTCGTTGGTAAGAAAAGATTTAAAGTGCCTGAAAGAAAGCTAAAGAGTACTAAACATACTCTTTCATCAATCCAATCCATCTACTTTCTGCTTTAGTGCACACGTATAGCAAAGTGGACCAAGAAAACTTGGAACAAATCCTCACCTATTCTTCTGTTATGCTTCCAAGTGAAAAATAGGAAGTCAGTCCTTACAAAGGCGTCTTAATTCACAGTGGATTTTCATTAGTTAGTGGCTGTTCATTATTTCTCAGTTATATTATTCAACAAAATTTGAATACAATAATCTTTTGATAAAGAGCTTTTTCTTTCTTTAAAAAGGAACAGGTAGCTTTTCAATCTAGTTAGAGGTTTGGGGTAGATAGATAAGTCATTTCCAAATAAACAGATATCCACCCAAGAGTTAAGTAGTTTCTATAACTTTTGATTCTAAATATGATTCTGAGTAAGCCAATGGTTTTAGTGCTTTAAGAGGGCCAGAAAGTATTTCCTATTCCCTAAGTTTTAATCAATAAGCTGTAACTATGCTTATGACTTCATTTTGTGAAGTGTAGTTCAATGCTATACTGAGGTTACAAGGCAAATAAAAGGGCATGGGAATCCAGGACACCTGCTTCTTATGATCAATCTACCACCCCATACTGCTTCTCATCTGGAATATTGGCTGACTTAGAAACTATTAAAAGCCAGGCCACACAGGTAATGGGGAAAAATACGAACCAAGATACATCATGTACAGGTACAAACACCCAATGATAAATGTAAATGAATTGTATGCCTAAAATGTACCAATAAAAGAACTTAAGAAAAGAAAAAGCCAGGCCATAGACACTAACTCATTTATTGAGTGCTTTAAAATTTCCAAGTCAGACAAGATGATTAGAATGTCTTCACGATAACAACATGATGATTAAATCAAAGAAAAGTTTTGTAAAATAAGTATAGGTAGTATCACATATTTTTTCTCCTTAAAGCAGCAAGTAATAATAAAAAACATTGTTAGCAATTATTTAGTCTCATACCGATGCATATAATTATACAATTGCTACATATCATAGGGAATATATTTTAGTTTGGAATAAAATTTGAGCCAATATCTGTAAACAGAGAAAAAAAGAAAAAAGAAGAAGAAATTGCTATACAGAAAGATGTAGCTTGTACAGTATGAGAAGATTTTGGTTGCATCTTCTATACCCCTTGATAGAGGAGCTTTAATGAGGAAACTAAAGAAGGGTGTGGGAAACATAAACCTGGACATCTCCAGATGGGCTTTATACTATGCTTCTCTTGCTCCAGAGAAATTTTTCACTTCCCATCGAGCATAGCTCAGCCAAAGCCCCAGTTTCCAAGGAAGCAGATTACCTTACAGTACTGTGAGGGAGGTGATACTACCACAGACAACATCTAGAAACTTGATGGCATCTAAAGCCAGACTTTGAGAAATCTTTATCTCCACTGATCAGTGGGGATACAGAAAATACATTTCACAAAACATGCATCTTATCATAAAATATTATAAAAGTAACTGAAGTAGGTATTTCTAGAACATGAATGTATATATATGTTATGAAAAAAGAGATTTGATTCTTCATATTAAAGGTATGGACAAAGACCTCCATCTGGTAAATTAAAACTCCTAATCTAAGTGCATGGGACTATGTGTACTCTTATCTTGTTTTAGAATAAAATATTTTTATTTTTATATATCTTATATAAATGCAGATATGTTAAAAAGATCTATAAATTAAATTTTTGAACAGTATGTAATGATATTTTTAAAAAATTTAGTACAAGCTATATAATGAATAATATTAAGAAATTATTAACAGCAATAGTTAATTTTATTCTTATAAATAATAGTATTTCTGGAGAGCATGTCCATGTCTACTTAATTATGTAAATATTATTTTTTGCCTTTTCTTGTCCCTAAAAAAATAAGGAAATTTACAAAGACATGAGGCGTAATAATTTATCTTTAGATGACTATGTTAATTCAAGGATATATTATACGTACTTGTATTTGTCAGTATAGGCTAGATATTACTTTGTTTATGAAAAAAAGCAAATTTTAGTAGTTTAATAAAACAAAATTGTGTCTTGTTTACTAGAGGTCTATTATAGGTCAAAGTGGCTCTTCAGGCAAATGTCCCTAAAGACTCTGAGCATGCTTTTATCATTTTCTTACAATTTTCAGAGCATGTCATTTTTACTTTTGTCAAAACTTACTAAATTAGAGCATTCTTTAAATGTGTATATGATGTTATCAAATGTAACTTTTACTCTATTTGTATAGTATTTGTTTGCTTGTGTTTTTAGGAAGTTGATGCTCACATATATTCCACATTGAAACAGATGCTACAGTAACAAATGGGTTCCTATAAACATTAGTAAGATTTGTATATGTGTATGCTTTTCTTTCAACTACTTTTCTGAGATGAGATTGATGTACGAAAAGTTATACATATGTAATTTACACAGTTTATTGAATTCGGAGATAATCATACACCTATGACATAATAGCTGAAACTATATATTACCTATATACTATATAGTAATACTATTACCTCCCAATGTTTATTCCTGCCTCTTTATTACTTTTTTGTGTTTGCATGATAAGACTATCTAACATGAGATTTATTCTCCTAGAAATTTTGTGTATATAATACAATATTTTTATTTATAGGCACTATACTTGTACAGTAGGTCCCTAGGACTTTTCATCTTCCATAAATGAAATTTTGTACTCTCTAATACTGACTCATTAATGTCTCCACTTGCCTCCAGACAACCACTATTTCCTTCTGTGCTTCTATGAGTTCGATTACTCTAGACTCATCATATAACTGAGATCATGAAGTACTTTTTTAATGTCTGGCTTATTTAATTTAGCATAATGTATGGTTGAACTTAGTTGTCAACTTGATTGGCTTGAGAGGTGGCTAGGGAACAGGTAAAGCACACTTTTTGGTGTGTTTGAGTAGATTATAGAGATCCTAGGATCTCTCTCTGGTCTTTGGCCTCTGCCTCTCTGGCTCTGTTCTCTTGCTCCGCTTTGCGGGCTGTCTTTGTTCTGCCACTCCCTTCCATCATCATGTTCCTTGAAGCCAGTTGATCACTGCTTTCCTGTTGCTGACAAAGTACCTGACACCCACAGTGTAATAAGAGATTAAATTTTGCTCACTCGTTCAGAGGATTCAGGAAATGGTCCTGGCTCCAAAGCAGAATTATCATGACAGAGGACCATGGTGGAACAAGGTGCCCCTTTCATGGTGGCCGGGAAGCAGAGCAGGGGAACCGTACCAGAAAGAAAAGGTCTAGGAACCAGATACATAATCCAAAGTCACATCACTATGATTCACCCAGACACAGCCAAAAATGTGCTTCACTAAACCCCTGGGCAACTATCAATCCAATCAATTTAATAATCCAGCTAAATTGTCACAAATAAAAGTAGAAAAAAATAAATTACACAGTCAAAAACTACTGTCACAAATGTCTATTGAAGTTCTTTATCCATTTTTTTACAAAGTTATTTTGTGTTGTTTTGGCATTGAGTTGTAAGTGTTCCTTGTATATTTTAGATACTAACCCTTCATCAGACACGTGAAAACTGTTCTCTCATTCTGTATTTTGTAGTATTAATTTGTTTTCATTCATTCCACTTTTACAATATTTTTACTTTATACTGGCATGTTACTTTTTAAGTGATATTTGAAAGGATTGTTTAAATGATATCCTAGCGACTGTAAATTCACATACTCTGGAACTAAATGCATCTGCATTATTGCACTTTCTCCCCCACCCTCTCCCACAGCTGCACTACACCAATTTCAGAGCACTTAAGGGTCAAGACCTTTATGAGCATTTTAAAATAATATTGCTTTTAGCCATTTTAATATGTATTTTCCAAACAATACAGGACTTGTTCAAAAATAACTTAGAAAATGTCCTAAAATATGAAAGACTTACCCAAATCTGAGTATAAGACAATTCCCTTCTATTGTATGGCATACTTTGAGGTAAATATTAATTCTACTGTATGCTAACAATTATACCAAGAACTAAGAGAAACATAATATGAAGAGGCAAACAATCAACTTGTTGATTTCCCCTAAAACTCAGCTGTAACTTTGATAGTGATTTCAATGAAACTTTACGTAAGTTGGGGAGTATTGCTATCTTAATAGTACATCTCTTGAATATGTGGATGTCTTTCCATTATTTAGATCTTTGAAATAGTTCAGCAATGTTTTATTGTTCTCAGTGTATAAGTCTTGCATTTTATTAATTTTAATAGCTTCATTAAAATTCTCCATTTCATTATACAATTCAATAATTGTTGATATAGTCAGAGTTGTGCTACCACCATATCTTAGAGATTTTCCTCACTGGTAGTACAAAATACCCAGCTCCTACAAGTTAAAGGAGGAAACATTTGCTTTCAGCTCACAGTTTGCCAGGGCAGCATAGTGAGGAGAAACAGTCCATGGCAGGGCAGGCAGGAAGTGGGACAAAGGGAGTAGAAGGGGGATATACATATATTTGCAGGCTATCCCCACAGTGACCCACCTCTTCCCAGCAAGCTTCACCTATCAACATCACACCCAGCTATAAACCCATCAGTGAACTAATCCAGAATCACACACTCATGATTCAGTATTATACACTCATGATTCAGTCACCTCCCAAAAGTCCCACCTATGAGTGTGTAAGGCTTTGGGGAGACATCTAGACATACACCCTAACATACACCACAATCAACTTTAGAATATCTTTAGAAATTCAAGAAGAAACCTCATACCCATTAGTTATAACCTCCCTCCATTTTCCCCTATTCCTATCATCTCTAGACACAAAATACAAATCGAATTTCTATTGTTACAGATGTGTCTATGTTAGAAGTGTCAAGGTTTACCTATGCTGTAGCATGAATCAGTATTTCCTTTTTATAGCTGAATAATATTTCATTGTATGAGTAGATCATGTTGTCTATTCATTCTCCAATTCACAAATATTTAAGTTATTGATATCTTTTAATTATTATGAATAATGCTGCTATGAACATCCAGGTATGATTTTTTGTGTGGACACAAGTTCTCATTTTTCTTGGGTATATCTAGGAATGGAATTACTGTGTGATAGATTAACTACCTAACAGTTGGAGAAACTTTAAAGCTGTTTTCCAAAGTGGCCACATCTATTGATAGCCCCACTAGAATGAATGAGTCTTTCAATTTCTCCACATACCTACCTAAACCTGCTATTTATTTCTTTAACTGGGGCCATTCTGCTGAGTGTGAAGTCAGCTTCATTGTGGTTTTGATTTGCATTTCCTAGATGACAAATGATGTCAAGCGTCTTTAATATGTTCTTGGCCATTTGGGTTCTTGAGCTTTTGGTTTCCTATGTAAGAAATTGTTATATAACCCCAGGTCATGAAGATTTATATCTACACTTTCTTCTAAGAGTTTTATAGTCAAATATCTTACCTGAAATTTTAAAAGTTTTGAATTAGAATTGTATATGTGATGTGGTAGTGCCATTTTTTTTTCCAATGCTGGGGATCAAACTAAGGACTATGAACATGCATTTAACCACTGAGCTATATCCCCTGCACAGCATCAGTACCATTTTGATACTACTGTAAACAGAATTCTTCTTTTAATTTCATTTGTAAGTTATTCATTGCCAGTATATAGAAATACAGCTGATTTTTCTGTATTGTTCTTGTATCCAGAAATCTTGTTGAATTCACATATCATGATATTTTGATTGTTGTATCTTTATAATAATGATTGAAATCAGGTACTATTAGCTCTGCATCTTAATTTTGCTTTTTTAGAGTTGTTCATGAAATATCTTTGTCTGGTTTTGATTTTAGGGTAATACTGACCACATAAAACAAATTAGAAAATATTCTCCATCTCCTCAAAATTTAGGGAAAAGTTTGAGTAGAATTGATGCTAATGTTTTTAAAGAGCTGGTAGAAGTCACCTATGGAACCATCTGAACCTGGAATTTTCTTTATTGAAAGCCTTTTAAAATAGTTTCCAGTGTCCCTGATAGATAATAGTCTTTTCATGTTATCTCTTTCTTCTTTAGTTTGTCTTTCAGGGAACATGTCTTTTATCTAAGTTTTCAAATATATTAGCATAAAGTTCTTCATAATATCCCTTATTATATTTTTACTGTTTGTCGAATCTGTAGTGATGCTTCCCTCTCATTCCTTAGGACTATCCAAGTGCTCTACCACTGAGCTGCAGCAGGAGGCCCACATATTTTGCCCCTTCTTCTTTCCTGCTCAGTAGAATGACAGGTTTATTTATTGTATCATATCTCTTCAAAGAGCTCTCTTTTGTTGCCACTGATTTTCATTATTGCTTTGATGTGCATTTTTTTCTTTTACTTATCTTGGGATTAATTTCCTTTTCTTTTTTTTACTTTCTCATGGTGAAATTAAGTTATTGTTTGAGTTTTTTGGTTTTTTTACTAATATAAGTATTTAGTGGTACATACTTCCCTCTAGTACTGGATTAGAGGCATTCCCACAAATTTTTGTATGCCATCTGTTTTTATTGTTTTAAATAATTTTATTCCCTTTTTGCCTTTCTTTAATTAATGTACTATTTAGAAATACATCATTTCGTGTTGAAATATTTGAGGATTTCCCAAGGATATTTACATTATTAATTTCAATTTAATTTCGCTGTGTTCAGAGAATGTATTCTATATGATTGGAATATTTTTGAATTTTTTGAAACTTATTTTATGGCCCAGAATATGATCTGTCTTGGTTAATGATTCACATGCCATTGAGAAGAATGTGTATTCCATGCTTATTGACTGCAATGTTATATAAAGGCCAATTGGATCAAGTTGGTTGTGAATACTGTTCAAGTCTAGTATTTCATAGCTGATATTCTATTAATCCCATTATTGACATGGGAGTATTTAAATCATTATGAGTTGAACCTCTAATCCCTATGCAATCATTCCCAGTAATATTCTTGGCTCTGAAACCTGCTTAGTCCATTATTAATATGGCCACAGTACTTTTCACTAGTGTTAGCAGGGCATACCTTTTCCCATTTTTTAACATATATGTGTGTCTTTATATATAAAGTGAATGTACTGTAGGCAATATATAGCTGCATCTTACTTTTAAATCTAATTTAGATATTTTAGATAATTTACATTTAATGTATTTATGTGGTTGAGTTTTAGTACATAATTTGCTGTTAGCTTTCATTTATTCTATCCTTTGTATCTATCCTCATTTTCCTCTTTTTCTATCTTCTTTTAGATTAATTTATCTGTTTTATGAATCTGTTTTACAGAGAGCTTACTCATTAGAAGTCTCTGTTTTGTAATTTAATGAGTCCTTTATCACACTCTATTATCAAGTGATATTATACCACGTGTATCAATCACTTTCCCATTGCTCAGACCCAATACTTTACACCCATAACTTAAAGGAGGAGAGGTTTAATTTGGCTCACAATTTTAACAGAGTCATTCCATGGTCAAGCTGACTTCAAGAAACATTACAGCAGAAATATGTGCAGAAGCAAAGATACTTGGTTCATGGCTGCCAGTATAGAGAGCAGGAGAACAGTGCCAGAGAGGAAACAGACTAGTGACCATATATAGTACCCAAGGTCATCCTTCAATGATCCACCTATAAACACCTAAAACTGTGCTTTACTAATCTACTAGCCATTTTTAATACAACTAGGTTGACATATCATGATTAACAGTCACATCATGTAAGCTCTAGTATGACTTTACAATAATACAGTCCCATCTCTCCCCTACTGGCCTTTAACCTACTTATATATAATAGTCCCCTCTTATCCACTGGGGAAAGTTTCTGTGCCCCTTAATGGATGCCTGAAAATGCCATATATACTATGTATTTTCTATCCATATACACCTGTGACACAATTTATCTCATAAATCAGGTATAGAAAGATACTAACAACAACTAATAATACAACTGAACAATTATAAAAGTTATGTGAACAGTGGTCGTTCTGTGTCTCAAAATATCTTACTGTGTTGAATTCATCTCTCTTGTGATGATATGAGATTTAAAAATTCCTAAGTGAGATTAAATGAATCATGTTAGCATTGTAACATATTGTTAGGATACTACATAACTTATATGAACACAAACACTGTAATACTGCAACAGTCAATATGATAGCTAAAATAACTACTAAGTGACTAACAGGAAGCTAATGTATACAGTGTAAATATGCTGGACAAAGGGATGATATATTTCCTAAGCAAAACACAGTAGACAGCTCAAATTTTCAGCACACTGTTCAGAATAACATGCAATTTAAACATATACATTTTTATTTCTAGAATTTTCCATTTAATATTTTCAGATTATAGTATTCACGGGTATGGAAAGCAAAGCTATGGATAATGGAGGACTACTGTACTTCCTACTATACTTCCTCCACAGAATACATTGTTATTTTGTTCAAAAGAGATTTTTAAAATAAGATAATATATTTTGTGCATTTTCTCATGTAGTTACCACTTCCAGAGCTCCTCCTTTCTTTGTGTGTATTTTCCAATTTTTCAACTGGCATTAGTTTCCTTCAGTTTGAAGAACATCTTTTAACTTTTCATACTATGCACCTGCTTACTAATTAATTCTTTCAATTTTTATGTGTTTATTACACTTTTCTTTTTGAAAGATATTTCAATGGGGCATATAATTTGACTTTTTCCCCCTTTCATTACTTTAAAGACATTATTCCACTATTTACTCACATACAGTTTCCAATTTTAAAAATCTGATGCCATTCTTATCTTTGTTGTCCTATATGTATGTGAAGTCTTTTATCTCTGTATACATTTAGATTTTTTTCTTTGTCATGCATTTTGAACAATTTGATGATGATGGACCTTGGTATAATTTTCTTCAAGTTTCTCGTTGTTGAGTTTCATCAAGCTTCTTTGATCTGACTGATAGGTTTTATTAGGTTTGGAAAAATTTTGACTATTATTTCTTAAAATTTTTTTTTATTGGTTGTGCCTCCTCTCCTTAAGAGACCCTTGAAGTTGTCCCACAAACTCACTAAAGCTTTATTTTATTTACCCTGTGTTTCATTTTGGATAGTTTCTATTGCTCTTTAAAAATCACTAATCTATTGTATCTGCTTATATGTAATCTTTAATACCACTGTGTTTGTCAGTATTTCATCCCTGTGAGCAAATATCTGACATGACAGTGCAGGATATCATGAAGGAAGGGAATAGCAGAGGAAAGTTGTCACGGTAGCCAGAAAACAGAGAGAAGGGGAAAGAGCCTGAGAGAAAGGGGCCAGGGACAAGACACATCCTTCAAGGTATACCTCCAGTGACCTGCCTCATTTAAATCCATCGCACAAAGCCCACTGAGCTGAGCATGTATCCAGTGTCTACAAAAATACTGTTTCGTAGACTTTTTTCTGATTTATTTTTATTTTTTGTTTAGGTTGTTGGAGATAAGATGGGTAAATCTGGTACCTGTTACTCCATCTTGATATATAGCTTAATCAGAGGTAGCAAGAAGGACTTGGAAATAGACCATGATCAATACCTTCTCTCCCTAATTTAAGATGAGGGACATGGTTCAGATAATTTCTTTGTATATCTGCATAGCTTTCTGTTTCTCAGATCATAAAAAACGGAGCAAGTACTACTTCAAATGAATTCCTTTTCTAGAAACAAAAGAATTCCACTGTAGAACACTCATTTATAGGATGAGATGATAGCCCGAGCTCTGTCTGAGCAGAGCTGTAGATCCAACTGCCTACATAAGGGATGGAGAGATGGGAAGTGTAGGCCCATATATGATAAACTAAGAAAACGGCATTGGAGTGGTAGGACCAGTCCAGTCTTTCAATCTCAGTAGTACGACAGCAAATAAAAGAGCCTTAATTGAGCTGGGTGTGGTGGTGCATGCCTGTGATCCCAGCACTCTGAGAAGTTGAAGCAAGAAGACTGTGATTTCCAGCCCAGTCTGAGGAATTTAGAAACTAAGTGAGATCCTTTCCCAAAATAAAAAATGGTTGATTTCCTAAAATGAGGGAAGAAGTGTTCCTTCTTTTTTCTGCTTTAAATGTTTGATATAATTCATCAGTTAAAATGTATATGAGCCTGTTGTTGTCATATAGGCATGTTTTCAAGCTAGGAATAGGTGCTATTGAAATTTTAAATTTCTTCTAGAGTCAGTTTCATTAATTTGTCTTCCAAGTTACTTCTTAGAAGTTGTCAAATTTATTTCAAAAAAGATTTTTGTAATATGCTTTCTATATCCTTTTAAATTCTGTAAAATCTGTGGTAATGTCCTCTAAATTTTGATATTGTAATTAAAATAATGTATAATTGATACTGCATAATAGGAAGAATATGTCTAAAGGAGTAGGGGAAGTGGGAGGGGTAGGGGAAAGGAAAGAAGGGAAAAGAAAAAATATGAGAAAAGGAAAATAAATGGAAACAAAGTCTTTGTAAATAGGGAGGGGTGGAGTAGGTAAAGGGAAGGCAGGGGAAGGGGAAAAAATAAGAACCAAGATGCATCATCTAAAGGTACAAGATCCCAATGATGAATGTAACCGTATTTTATACCTAAAATGTACCAATAAACTTAATGGAAAAAAAAAAAAAGGAGCCATTTCAGGGCTTCCAGATACAAAAGACCTCTTTCCTTTATCCTTGCAGCTGCTGTGAGCCTGTTTGTTCACTGACAGGCTCTAACTCTGCAGACCGTACTTCTTTTCCACCTTCAATAAATGCATATCCTACTTTAAATAAATAAATATAAATAAATAAAAATTTTAAAAAATTAAAAATGGGCTGGGGATGCAACCCAATGCAAAGGCCTTGAGTTTAATCCACAGTACCACACAAAAAAAGCGCTCTAATCTTCTGGCCCAACTTAATCCCTCTGTGTCCTAAATCCTGAGCACTGACTGACCTCAGGAATAAGACTGTTTTTATGATTTTGGTTTATAAATTTATTACTTTTTGTTTACTATATGACAAAAATATCTTTAAAAGAAAACCTATAATTTTGGTAATTATAGTGGTACTATTATTAATGCTATTAAATCCTTCAAACAGGGTCAGAGTTCCCCCAAAGCAATTTAACCACAAGAATGTGAAATCACTGATGAGAAGCCACACATGGTGGTGCACAGTTTATAACTGGAGGCTGAGGCAAGAAGAATAAAATTTCAAGGCCAGCCTGGACAACTTAGTAAAATTTTGACTCACAATAAGAAATAAAAAGGACTGGTGATGTAGCTCATGATTATCCCCAGTACTGGAAAAAAATAGTAATTATCTGAAGTATTACATATTTTTTTTTACAACCTTAGAGATGTGTGTCCACAAAGCTTAGCAATATTCTCCTGTGAAGGACAGTATATCTCTTCTATCTTCCTAGCAAAAACAACCCATTTACTACAACCTGTTTCACTCTTAATCTCGGAAGAAGGCTAACTACACAGTTGGAGATAGGAAATTGGTCTTAGAGACATACCGATATAAGCTATCAGGGACATGTCTGGAGAGCTGGGATCAGTATTTTCAATAAAATTTTTAGATTTTAAATAGTCATGGTTGTGCTCACTTTGGCAGCACATATACTAAATAGTCATGGTTTCCAGGTCCCTCAAAATTAAATGGTAACTAAGAGCACTGTTTTAGAAACTGTAATAATATGAAGGATTCTACAGATTATGATCTAGCTATGTGCTAATAAAATTATAATTCTTGCAGCTGCTCAAGGTGGTCTATGTAAGGGTAGACTCAGAATCGATGAGTCATGTTATGAATGAAATATATGTTCCTACTAATACTTAGTTTATTTGTGTTTACAAGGACATCAAAGAATTTCAACATATAAGAATCAGATAAAATGTTCAGTACTAGTATGGTTTTTAAAGTACTTAATTAAAAAACAAAAGATATTAACTGCATAAAGAAAGCTTGTCTTGGATAGGCAGCTCATGCACACTTAACAAGATTAATATAAATACTTAGTAAAACACACCAGTGCTGTAATAATAACTAACCACTGACTTCCACAGCAGTGTTTTACATCTCTAAGACAGGTTCAATTTCATGACTGAATTTTTTTTTCTTTTTAAAATTCTTTTATTGGTACATGTTAGGCATACATTTACATTTAAAATTGGGAACTTGTACCTTTACATGATGTATCTTGGTTCTTAGTTTTTCCCCATTCCCCTGCCCTCCCTTCACCCCCTCCACCCTTCCCCATTTACAAAGACTTTGTTTCCATTTTTTCCTTTCCCTTCTTTCCTTTTCCCCACCCCTCCCACTTCCCCTACCCCTTTGGACCTTTTCTTCCTATTTCACATTATCAATTATTCATTTTAATCCTTATTTACACTTTCAGTTTCTCAGCCCAGAGAAACTATTAGGTATTTACAGGTTTGTCCTATGGAGACTGGATAAAGAAGATGTAGTTTTTTTTTATAAAACGGAGTACTACTCAGCCATAAAGAACAACAAACTAGAGACATTCATAGCTAAATGGATGTACATTGAGGACATACTCGTGACAACTTTTAAAAGTCGTTTGCCCAAATCTTTGGAAAGCCAGGTTCCTTACAACATAAATAAAAATGGTGACATTTTTCCAAGTGAATTTTATTAGATAATTTTTTTCACCCTAATGGGCTGTTCCCTTCATCCTAGGGGACATTTGGCAATTTCCAGGGATGATCTGATTGCCACAAATAGAGAGGGTAGTGGTATTGGCAGGGACGCAGATAACTATCTTACAATGCATGGGACAGTCCCAAGAAAAAGAGTTATCCAGCCCCAAAGGTCACTAGAACAGAGACTGAGAAGTCATGTGTTAGATCCAGGCTGTGTGATGCAGCTAAACTTCTATATAAATCTCAGTTGAGAAATACTTTTGCTGCTAACTTTCAAACTTCCATGTATTTCAAGAGAAATAACTAATTTTTGGCTTATTTATTAGTTTAAAATAATAGCTATTTATATTGCTTAGCACTATCATTTATATAATCCTTTTATATATTTTATCTCATTTTCTCATTATAGATCTGTGGTGGTTATCTTCTTCCATGTCTTAGAGGGTATTATTGTAAAAGAAGAAGCTAAAGTATTCAACGAAGGTCCCACTAATTTGAATTATAAATGGAAACTTCAGTGGTCTGTTGGTTATTCTATAGCTATAACATACTCCTTAAGAAGGGAAGGACGAGGAGGAAGAGAGGATGTACAGGTGGATAATAGGGGGCAGAAATACAATCAAAATACATGAGATACATTAACCCCTCAAAATGTGAAACTCGGGGGAGGGGGAGGAAAGGGGGCTATTAGAGGGAAATGATTGAAGTCTGTTATATACATGTACAAATCTGCTGTAACGTAACCTATTAATCTGTATAACGAACATGCACTTAAGAAAGAACTTTTTAAAAAAGAATTTAAAATCAAATCATTGTGCAACTTTGGAAATGTGGTTCCAAAACAGATATCATGTGTTGTAAGGCTGGAAAGAGTGGAAGAGGACAGTGCATGGGTTGGATATGGAAGGTAAGGAGCAACTATAGAGGTAGAGGAGCAGAAAAAGAATTTTCTTATAGTCAAGCCATTCGGAAGAGCACAGATTCTTACATTTAATGACTACCTTTCCTAAGAAAAATCACTCCAAGCAGGGTAAAACTCTTATAAAAACATAAAATGGATTAATGCATTGAGTCCAACCAGCTAAATAGGAACCACATTTTCTACGTCAAAGAATTTGATACAGGGAATCCATTGAACAAGTGACAGAAAAACAGATGAATCCAGGGATTAAAAACCACAAGAAGCCACTTTTAAATAGGTGGGCTGGAGGAAGCTGCATTTCCAGAGCCCAAGGCTTATTCTGTGGCAGGCCTGTCCAGCAGGAAATGGACCTGTGAAAGGAACAGTTGCTACTATGTTTGGTGCCAAAGGCAGAAAAAGAGGTGGAGAACATGCTATATTCTCCCACCCCTCAGTCACCTTATAATGCTCCTCACTGGCCTAAACCAGCAGGAAGCCAGCTGAGATATGGGGCAGAGAAGGTGAGGAGAAATGTGAAGGTAAACAGGCCCAGGGTCATCACATGGCCTGTTGACCTCATGCCAATGGAAGAACACCACAAGTTGGTTTAAGGCAAAGGGTAAACATTGAAGACTTTTATATTTTCCTTCAAGGTAAGATGTATTAAATCTCTCCAGAAAAAATAAACTATTAAAATAAAATCGAAGTCAAAAAGAGAATCTGACAAATGAAGCACAGTAATATTTTATATAAATATCTAGAACTTTTATGGTGAAATGACTACAACTAAGGGGATTTTTTTTCAAAAAGAAAAAAAATGAAAGAAAATAGTTTAAATAAGTACTGAAAAACGAATGGGGATTTTGTCACACTTGTTTTGCACATAGTAGGCTCCACAGTCAAAATAGAGGCAAATTCTTGTTGAGCTGTTGACAACATGAAAATAAAAACATTTATTGCCTTTCTTCTTAAAACTTCAGACTGTAGCAAAACACAAGCTTTTAAAAGGCTAGCTTAATTTTGTTTTGGGAATATAAATTTAAAAAGACTAAAAAAGGCAATAATTTATCATTAGAGGCTTTTTCTCTTCACTGGCTTACTGTGTGCAAGAAATATTCATAATTTAATTTTAAGTAGTATATTGAAATTGCAGAATCACTAGGATAAAACCTGATATCCTAGGAAGTAAAAGCCAATCTACCAATGGCTATTTAAAGTAAGTACTGGTTAATATTTAGAAGAGACATAATTTGGGCTAACTGCTTGAGACATTTTAGTTTTCTTGTGTATTTGCTGGATCTACATACTGAGTGATTGAGAAAGCCATGAGAAGTACAGCAGTGATGCCATAGGAAAATGAGCTATAAAGGCCTCCTTAAGAAAAAGCGACACTCAAAGCAAAGAGAAATGGGGACAGGCACTTAAGCAGGAACATTTTAAAGTGTGTTTTCTGGTAGCTATCCTGCTTCAGACACAAGTGGGCTTAGAGGATCAGATCCAGCAGAAAGGGTGAGACTGAAGCATCTCATATGCAGACCTGACTCTTGGAGTTGATGAGAGCCTAATGCAGCTATAAACGTGAGAGGGTACAATCTGAGGAGATCCTCATTTCTACAGGGTAAAGAAAACAAATGCCAAAGACCTAAGCAGCAGTCTTATGTGATAGGCTCCTCAGAGATGGAAGGAAAGCTCTGAAAGGGACTTGAGGGCCTGGTGATACTCTGCAATTCATTAATCTAGGCAGGGCAGCATGCCTAGGGAAAATAGGGAGTGTTGTAGTGAGCAGAACTTGCAAAAGGAGAGTGGCTGTGGCATGGATCAGGTAGAGAGCCTACTGGGTTATGAAAAACTGGGTAAGACAGAGATTTAGGTGATAATCGAGGCAAGGGCTAAACTGAGTCATAGAAACCTGGAGAAGTGCTAACCTCTCTCCCTCCTTTCAGAGACATTTTTTCTTTAACCTTTTAAGGCTCAGTTTCTCACTACTGCCATAGTACTAAGTGCTCAGAAGTGCTTCCATGTTTTATTAAGTTGTCTGAGAAATAGAGAAGAAAATTTCTGGGCTCTAAAACACAAAGAAAACTGCAAAATGAAGTTAATAAATATTTCAAGAGGAAAATTACATAAATCCCTTTAATTTTTCTTAAAACATTGTAGTGTTTACATAGGACATGGCTACATTTTCCAGTGTTTTTGTAGATGTGGGATGAGTCCTCTTAGGGAATACCCAGGGTTTATGTAACCTTTGAATTGACTCTTCTTCCCTCTGGCATAGGGCAGGCAGGGGAGGTCAAGAGTGTGCTAAAAGGCTGGGCAGGCAAGGTGTAGAAGGTACTACCTCAAATCACCAGAGTCAGACATGTGGGTGAGAGAAGACAGAGCCTGGGAAAATGGGTATCTGGGACAGCTGCAAAGGTTGGTTTCACTAAGGGCTGGAAAGGGGAGGCACAATTTTTCTGGAGATGGTGCAGTCTGCTTTCTAATTTTGGAAGAGGCTATAGCAGTGTTTCCAGTCCAGCAGGCTCTCTGACAGTAAAGGACTCTGAAGAGCTGAGAGAACCATCTGGAGGCAGGTGGCCAGTGTTGTATATGGGTATGAATGGAGAACTGACAAAGATGAGACCACAGAGTCTGGTTTCTAAACCAGGGAGATGGCAGAAGAGAAGTAGGGAATGAGTAGAACTCTGTAGAAAAAGCCAGCAGTGGAAAAACTGCCAAAGAACACAGAGGCCCAGAGGTTCCTAGGCCCCAGGGTTCACCTAGTACAGGACTGGCTACAGGGAAATCCTAGCAACGATGAAGAAGGTCAACCAATAAGACTGAGCTTCTACAATTAAGATGTGTTTGGTACGTGTGCCAACTCCCCATTATGAATGTAATCATTATGTACTGCAAACATATAATAATACAATTTTAAAAAGAAAAAGGAAAAAGAAAAGATTGTTGGTCCACCACAGGGCCTAATTCTATATGCCTCTTCTTTGGAAGGCCTGGGGCCAGAGTCTGAGTAAAACAGGAGGTCATCCAATCAGAGATCATTATCTATGACACAGGGCTCTTTCCTGTGCCTTGAGAAATAGGCCATGGAGCACACATCTTTTGGGTCAGGTTCAGAGGCAAGTGGGGTAAAGTGGCCCTAATTTGAGAGTAAAAGAATACAGAGATGGGTAACCACCTGGTGGGTAGGGCAAGGACAGAAGTTTACAAACTTTTAAACCAGGTATATTTCTGATCTGGAGGAGGGTGTGTCTTTCTGGCAGGGAGCACAGACCCTGACCCGGAAACAATGTCATAACTGAGCAGACTAAAAAGAAGAGGAAACCTGAGCAGCTGCACCTCTAGAACCAATTAGGGTGGGTGCAGAGGCTGGTGACCTCTGGCTGGATAGCAGAGTGGAGACTGGAGGCATCCTCTGGGGCTAGCTCCAGGGTCCAGAGACAACTGAAGCTTGTCAGATTACCTGAGAGCAGAGAAGGAGCAGGGGTAGACAACCAGCAGAAGAAAGATTAGCTGGACCAGCAGAAGACAAAAGTCATTGGAGAGCAGATCATGGCAGCAGTGACCACCTGGATCCCAGCACAATGAAAGAGATCCAGCAACTGTAAGTGACTCTGGATGAGAGTCCTGAGGGGATGCCAGGAGGATGCTTTAGGCATTTTGAAAGTTCCTGGAAAAGAGATCATTTCTAATGTTTTTCTTCCATTACACTACAGAGAACCTGGAGGTACAACAGCCAAGATTTTTCCAAGATGATATATTCCCCCTGGGGAGATACTGCATTTCTAATTCATCGGCACATAAAGATTCAGAATCTCAGGATTACTAGCATTCCAAAAGCCTCAAGAATTTTTAATCTTGATTAAAATTCATAAATGGAATGGGTGCAAAATGTGGCAGTATGCCAACTATTCAACTGGAACACAACCCTACTCTTCACATGGTAACAGAAGAAACACAAAAATCATCTCCTGTGGTAGAAGAGAGATAATCCAAAGACCAAAGATTAAATATGTGAGTGTATATTTATTAGCCCTTTTTTTGTTGCTATAGGCATCACTACACAAGGGTTGTAGGTTTAATGCTTTAGTTCTGAAGTTTGTATCTTTAAAAAGTCAGATTAAAAAATATCATTAAACTAGGAATTCACATGGAAGGCGGAGAGCGAAACTAGAAAAAGAGATATGGGAAAAGAAAATGGAATTTCATGTATCAGAAATTACAAGTGCACATATATAGGTGTTAATACTTCCTCCTAGATAAAAAGACCTAAACTGGGTGTGATACCCCTTGTATTTCTAGCACTTTGGAGGCTGAGTTAGGAGGATCTCAATTTCCAGATTAGTTTGGATGGCTACATAGTAAGTTCAAGGCTGGCCGGGATTACATACATATCAACACTTTGTTTAAAAAAAACCCTAATATTTATTTTATAACTGCAAAAATAATTAGCAAATTAGTTATCCTTTCTACAGAGACATAATGACTACAGCAGTTTTCACTATTATTTTTTAGGGCTTGGGGATGCTGAAATGTTTGCACTAATATTTCCCCTTTCTCCTTCTCAGTGTTCCTTCCACTTCTACTTTTTAAACTTCTAGAGTTCCTTGAACTGCCTGAGTATTCTACCAGCTCAATACAAGGCAAATGTTTTACTCTGATCTTATCACTTTCTGCAAACTTTTGGTGCTGATTAAACCTCAAACATGTTTTGTGTCTTAACACTAATTACCACCAAGCTATTAATTTGAAGAAGGGGGCATCTGCCCCTTCAACTTTGATAAGGCTTGGATGAATTGTGGTCTTCGTTTTAGGTACAAGCTGGGAATAATTTCTACTACGAAATTGCAGAATTTGCTAAGGACTAAAAAAGATGATATAAGAGTGTGCTTTGTGTAGTATTTGACACATAGTAAAACAATATTTTCCTACCTCTTCCCTCTTCAGGGGAAGCCCAGGAAGCGACCAGAAGTTAGCTAATGCAGTTAAAAGTAAGAAGAGTTGGAATCTTCGAGTGAGATTCGACCTCTTTAATGAGGTTTTACTCCTGGCAGCTAGCTAAATGATATTTCTCCCATGGTCCTGTTGGACAGATTCTCTGGTCGGGCCATTCTCTAAACCGTAGCGGCTCTCTTCAGATGTCTGTTTAGCTCTATTCGCCAACGTCCATTCCGTGCCTGCTGCCTGGTCTTTGCATGTCCAAGTCTCCGCATGCTATTCCGCTCTGGCCGGAGAGTTGCCACTCATCTGCAGCTGAAAGCCGTGGCATTTCGTGTTGTTGTCTCGGTACAGCTCTTTGTGTTTCAGCAATTCATATAGTCCTAGACTCGCAAAATGAGCCGAGCCAAAGTTGCACCTTAGCGCTCTAGACTAGTTCGACCCCAAGAGAATAACTGCGAGCGGAAATGGCAGCCGCCTTTAGCGGAATGGAAAGTGTCTTTAGTAGGCCTTTTAGGCAAGGAAGGTTTTCTGCTTGTCCAGGAAGGGTCCATCCCGAGCGAGGTCCGACCTCTCTCCGCGCTGCGTCAGAAAGAAGGCCGGGGCGGGGGGTAGGGAGGGGGCAGAGCTAGCCCAGCCGCGCGTCTCGCGCCGCCCGGAAGTGCCCGCGCCTGACCGGCAGGAAGCGCCTCGCGAGCCGCCGCGCCGCGCACGCGCCCTCGCGGGCTGGACGGGGCTGGAGTCCTTCGTCGGGAGCCGGAGCCCCGACGGGCCCCGGGCGGGGTGGGGGGGCGCGCGGGGGCGGGAGCGGCGGAGACGGCCGCCCCTGGCGGCGGGTTTGTTTATCCCGGGGAAGAAGTTTAGGCGAGCGAGTGAAGGAAGCAGGGCGGACCAGGAGGAGGGATGCGGTTCGGCAGAGGCGGCCGCCACAGGGACTCGCCGCCATCACCCCCGCCGCAGCAACCTCGGTTCCCGTGGCCGTCTCAGCCGGACAGGAGCCGCGGAGGAGACTGCTCCCCGCCGCCCCGCACGTCCCGGTAGGTGTCCCTCCCGCCCCGGCGTCCCCCGCGGCCCTGTCGCTCGCTCCTCCCTCCCCGCCGGGCTGGCGGCCTCCTCCGTCCCCCTGCCCGCGCCCTGGGGACCACGAGTCCAGCGCCTCGGGCCGCCTCTTCGTCTCGGCCCGCCCTCCGCCCCCCCTCACCGCCCTCCGGCCCTCGCCGCTGCTGGGTTTCCCAGCCTCTGTCTATCTGGGTCCTCCTTAGTTTTTTCCACGGGCCTCGCCCCTTTTCCTCTACTCGGACTCCCTCCTCTCATACCTTTGTATCGCCTGTGCCTTGCCTCTCTACCTTCTTTTTCTGCCTGTCCTTGCATACCGCCCAAAGCGAGAAAGCGCCCTTGCGTCCACCGTAGCGCAGCGCCCACTTCCAGACCTCCTCATCCCAATCGCTGACGCTAGAAACTATCAACCTCATTAGCACTTTATAGGGTGAGTTCTCAGCTCTGCAGACCACGCTGTCTCCACTCTGGTGGTCCTGTCCTCTCTCTGAGCACACACTGGCCTTCTCATGAATTCTCGATTTTACCAGAGAGCATGAAGCTAGCACTGCGGTTCAAGTCCAAGCCTTAAAGATCCAAATCTTGACTTCCCTTTTTCATCCATGCTGCCACCCTTTTTCCTAGTTATTCTTGAATCTGTGTATTTGTGTACAGACTCACATAGAGAAAAGCCATGGTAGATAGAATTTTCTCAAAGAAGTCACAGATTCCAGTAGAAATAAGATTCACTTTCTGCTTCTTTTAACTTTTCACTTACTCTTCCATGACATTGAAATAGTTAGAAGAAGCAGAAAGTGAATCTTACGCAGCCATCACCACCCTAATGTGTTGTCTATACTGAATTTAAACAGTTCTGGGCGTAGTTTGCCTATTGTGGTAACTGTTCTTCCCACTTCTTTCCAATGTAACCCACCGTTTCTTGGGCTGGTTAATGAAGCAGTAAAAAGTTTATACCTTGGAAAATTGCATCTCTTTCGCTGTGATGGGGTTGATGGAATATTACAATTTATTATCCCATCATTGATAGAAATGTTGCCTAGTGGTTAGAAGCTCAAACTTGTGGAATTGCCCGCCTGCCACTTACCAGTTTTGGTTTGGGCAAGTTATTTAACCTCTCTGCCATTTGGTATTCTTACAGACTATAAGGGTGGCAGTGATTGCACAAGTTAATGCAGGTCAAATACTTAGAACAGTGCCTGGCACATGGTCAGCACTTGATAAATGTTACCTTTATCATCGCATAGTTTGACTCGTTGTAACTATTGGTAGGTTAATTCTGAGAGAGGAAAATGAGAATGGAGAGCTGCTTTCTTACACTTTTCTTAATTTAACCCCCTTTTATTGTAGATCTAATTTGTATTTTATTATATAAATTAATTTTTGTGATTTGAAAAATACAGGGTTTTGCTTTCTGTTTTCAAGTAAATTGCCAACCTACAGATAGATGAGTTCTTATTTCAGATACTTTTTTGAGACTTCTAAAATTTTATTTTCTTTTTGAGAATAAATGGAGTTGAAATATGCAGCAGATACCTCATAATGGAAAATGAAGATTTTACACATAGCAATTTTAGTACCGCAAGTTAAATAGTCAAAGCTGGTAGGATATTCTTCATAACCATTTGGCTTTAATTTGAAACACGAATTAGAGCCCTATCTTCACAGAGAAGAATAGTAGCTTTTTTCCTTTTAATCTGTTGTGCTCATTCATGTCACATGACTTACTTAGTATTTACCACATTTTATTCACTTTTAAAAATGCTGACAGTTTTTTAATAGGATTCATTTAAACTATAAATAGATATTATTTATTTTACTGTTCCAAATAATAAAAATTTGAATTCTCTATTTATTGTTTTAATCACATGTAAAATATATATATACACACATAATTATCAAAAATTTATCACCTAAAGTAATTTCTGTGCTGCCCATGGAATATGCTCCATAATTTGGGTGATAATTCATTTGCTAAGGCTATTCATTGGCCTAGAATATCCTCTGCTCTCTTCTATGTATTCAAATTCTACCTGTTTTTTACCTCTTACTACTTCCACATAGTTCCTGCCAACATTGATTTCTTTGTTTTTTGATTTTCTAGAGTCTACATTTTGTATTTTTACTGTGAAAAGTATAGACAATGCAACTTGAAAAAATTGACTTTCCTAGAATCTGACTTAAAGCTTCTAGAAACTTTTTAGGACTAGGGCCACCCACTCAGGACCCCTCCTGGAAATCTAGGAGCTGTTTTTCTTCCAATGAAACTCTCCTAAGCTCCTCCTAAAGAAACTTTGTAGGGATGGATTGAAATTGACATTTAGCATCTACTCTATGCTTAGCATTATTCTTTTGGTTTTGTAAGTATTCATTCTTTCCAAAAATATTTAATGACCACCTGCTGCTTGCCAGGCATTGGGAAATACATGGGAGTGGCCCTTCTCTGTCATGTTCTCTGTGAAAATCAAGCTCTAATAATGCTAAGTCTGTGGTGGCAAACCCATGGCACGTGTGCTGCTGTTGCCTCTTTGTATCATTGAAAGCTCTAAAAGGTTCACTGTCACTGCTTTACGTCATTCAAGGTTGGTAATGAATTACTTCATTGCCTCTGACCCTTTAATGATGTACCATTCTTAGAGAACTGAGTAAATAGTACCCAAATCAGTTTTTACAGGACTTAATTCGTGTATAGTCCTGGTTGGAAAAAGCTCTATCAGAGAATAATAATGATGTAACCTCTGCTTTTTAAAATATTTTATATTCTACTGTGACACTGACAGACATGAAACAAATAATCAGATAAAATTTGAGATAATGATATCACTGACAGTACATTGTGCCAAGCATTATTTCAGGGTCTTTTTTTTTTTTTTTTGGTACTGGGGATTGAACTCCGGACCTTATGCTTGCAAGGCAGGCTGTGGCACCACTGAGCTAAACCCCCGGCACTTCAGGGTCTTTATATATTAATTCACTTAAACTCATAGTAATCCTTTAAAGAAACCTTTATTGTTATTCCCCTTTTACAAATGAGGAACTAAGAAACAGATTAACTTCACAAAATCATACAGTTCAGTAAGCAGTGCAGCCAGGCAATATAGGTCTAGAGTATGTTACCCCTTGTTACCTCAGATTTGTCACATCCTTGTTGATTAATTTAGATAAGATTCTTCATCTTTCTGAAAATGTTTTATTTTAAAAATTTATCTTGACAGTGGGGTTTCCCTGCCATTTTAGGTTAACAGAATAAAGGATATTTAACTTTTGTAAAGCACTTGATACGCTTATCCCAATTGTATGGTCAGATAATGAAGGCATTTATATTATGGGCCTACTCATTGTTTTGTTTCTTTGATTTGCTCACTTAACAAAAGTTTAGTAAATAACTTATCTGTGCTAGGCTCTCTACTAGGCTCTGGTCATACATGTAAATTTTTTAAAAAGGAGGGGTGTTATATTCATAGAGGCAAAAGTCAGTTGGGGAGCAAAGAAACTAAAAAGCAGCAAAAATAGTAACTAGATATGAAAGGGCTACATAGGAACATTATTGTATGTAATGAAAAGGCGCTATAGTCTATCAGAGGATGCCTCTAAAGAATTGACTTTTAGTCTGAAATCTAATGGGTGAGCTCATTAACCAAGTGATGCTGACAGTTTTAACTTTCTAGAACTGTAGAAAGGGATTGACTTAGCACATGAGGATAATTTATGGGAAATGAGAACAGAGCATACCACAGTGATCAAAATCCGTGCTAAACATTTTGGATTTAATCTTAAGAGCAATAGGAAGAGCAATAGGAAGCCACCAGAGAATGTTAAAAAGCTGAGTAATTTACTTAGATTTTTGCTTTAAAAAACATTACTTGGCTCCTTGATGGAGTACAGACGAGAGGGAAGTGTAAATGCAGGGTGGTCAGTTAGGTCAGTGCTTCTCATGTTTACCTGTGGTAAAGGACCACTTTTTTTGTTTTTGTTTTAATATCTAGTTAATACTGGTGCTTTAATAATGCACAATAAAATGAATTGCTATAATTGCTATTGACATGTTAGATTGCTATAAAAGTTTCTAGACGTTTATGGATCAATATTAATTCACAGACCACACTTTGAATAGCATTGATTTCAACTGTAAGAGTAATTTAAGGGTCTCGGGATATAACTTGGTGGCTAGCATGTGAAAGGGCCTGTAGCTTCGCTAGCATGTGCAAAGGGTCTGAGTTCCACTGAAAGCAGTGCAAAAGTATGGTAATTTAGGTAAGAGGCAAGTAGCTTGAATTGCATATTTTTGGGAGGTGAAATTGTTAGGATTTGGTGATGGATTAGATTTGGGATTATATGGAGAAGAGAAAGTTGATTTCCTGGGCCAGTAGTTCTCATACCTGAGATGGGACTGGGGAGGAATAGTGGTTTGTTTGGTACTATAAGGAAAGAAGAGGTATTAATCATGAAGTTTGAGAAGTTAAGCCTATGTGTGAGATAAGTGGAGGTATCTAATAGTTGGATATGTATAGGTTTGGAGCTCAACAAAGAGATTGGGAGTATAAATAAATTTGGTAATAGCAAAAAGTTTATAATTTATGCCTTGGAGTGGAGGAAGAGATTGGCAAAGGGAAAAATAGAAGTTAAAAAAGAAAGGAGATAAGCCTAAGCCAGTGGATCTTCAACATTTTAACATTGGGGAAAAAAGAATTGCAACAAAGGATACTGAAAAGAAGTAGCCAAAAGTTGGAGGAAATTTTATGAAAGCCAAGGTGATAAACTAAAAAAGGCGGAAGTCACCAATCAACTATTTTGAATGCTGCTGAGAAATCAAATTGAGGGCTAAAAAGTACACATTGTATTTAGTAAGATGCAGAATATTTTATATTTTTCAGTAGTCAGTTCATCCATACACTGTTTAATTTTAATCTCCCAAAGCTATAATCCTAAATTTATAATAAAATTATCATTTCTATATCACAAACCATGTCTTCCTTCCTGAGTTCATACTCATGTTTCTGCTTATCACCATCTGGATATTCTATAAGTATCTCAAACTTATTTCCCCCGCAACTTATTCATTGTGTCCATTTTTTTTTAAACCCACTGTCAGACACTGAACTACTTTTAAGTATGTGATTAGAACTCAGAAGAGGTACAATCTGTAGTTAAACAAATATTTATTATTCTAGTGTGAATAGTGTTGCATAGCAGTTTATTGAATTTGTTTTGGAAGCACAGAGAAAGGGCAACAGGGAAATTTTTCGAAGGAAAAGGACACTGGAGAGGCGTTTCTGAAAAGTAACTTAAGCTTAGGTGGAGAGGACAGTGCAGTGGTAGAGAATGTTAAAGGAAATGATATTTCAGGTATTTTGAAAGCATTCACAGGCAGGAATTGTGAATAGTTGTCAAAACCTTTATTGGCAAGATGAAAGTCTCGAAAATAGTGACACGGAAGAGAAAATGTTAATACGGATTTTAAAAACAGTACAAAAGTTCAAGAAGATATCTGTTTTAAAAAAGGGGAATATGTTCTATCAAAACTTGCTATTAAAGTATTTTCTGGAGTAATTTTAAAAACATTTTGTTATTCTTAACTAAAAGTTTTCCTTAAATTTTATGTTAAGAAAATTTTAACTTAAAAAATTTTTTTTGCAAGTTCTTAATATCTTTTGCTCTTGCCTCCTTCCTGGATTTTAGTTTTGTTAAGTCTTATTGAATATTTGCCTAACAACTGCATGCTTTGCTTACATTGTTATGGTTCCTGTCCTTAATTATTAGTGTTGTTTGAATTATGTAAGTTAACTGTGAGAATGAACTTTGCAAAAGTAAAAGCAGGTAGATGTAAGATTGCTTTTATCTTCAAATATGAAATTGCATTACTTCAAACTATTGTTGAATAAGTTGTATATGTACACCTGAAGTGAAAATATGTTGGAAATATTCACCTGTGAAATATGAATATGCTTAGGAAATACACCTCCCCCCGACTTCTTTGGTATTGTGTCTGCTCTCATCCTATATTAGATACAGGAATATAAATGATTGGGGTTAATAATCACAAATGAAAAGAGATGTTTTATTCTTTTAATGAGTAGTGTAGATCTGAAAGATTGCCGTGTACCTACAAGATAGTAACAAGCTTTTGAAATATAATTTGAGGTTTGTTAAAAAGAAAGTATCATTGTCTACTGTCTGGGTATATTTTCTGAAGCAAATTTAATTTTTTAAATTTTATATATAATTGTACCTCTCTCCTGCTCCCTTCCACAAGTAATTAAGTGATTTAAAAAACAATGGATTTTTTTTTAAAAGTACTTTAGGTCCCCCGCAGTGTTGAACCGGCAGTAGAAAGAGTCCCCAGATATCCTGTGCTCACTCATACCTGTCATCTCCCATTATCACCATCCCCCACCTGAGCAGTACATTTGTGAGAATTGATGAATCTGCATTAACAGATTATTATTATCCAAAGTGCATAGTTTACGTGAGTATTCACTCTTGGTGTTGTGTATTTTATGCATCTGGACAGATTTATGATGACATTAGCCCATTGTTATACCCCGAATAGTTTCACTGCTCCAAAAGTCCGGTGTGTGTGCCACTCCTTCATTACCATTCATTCCTCAACCACTGATTTTGTTTTACTCCTTTGCCTTTTCCAAAGGGTGATATAGGTTGAGTCGTACATATTTACCTTTTACAGATTAGCCTCTTTCACTTAGTATGCATTGAAGTTTCCTCCATGGCTTGTCATTGCTTGATAGCTCCTTTTTTTTTTTTTTTTTTAAATGCTGAATAATAATCCATTGTCTGGATGTACCACAGTTCATTTACTTGTCCTATTAAAGAGCATCTTGGTTACTTCAGAGCTTTGGCATTGTGAACTAAGCTGCTATAAACAGTCTTGTGCAGATTTTTGTGCAGATGTAAATTTTTAACTCCTTTGGGTAAATATTGTACCAAGAACTGCAGTTATTGGGTAGTCTGATAAGAATGTTTTAGTCCAAATTATCAATTCTTTTGAGGATTGTGCTTTTTAGGTCTTACCTCTAAAAAATCACTACCAAATCCAAGGTTATCTAGATTTTATTTTCTGTTGTGTTCTAGGAGTTTTTTAATTTTGCATTTAATAGATCTTTTATCCATTTTGATGTAGTTTTTAGATCTCCATCTAAATCCTTTGTTTTGCACGTGAAAGTTCAGTTGATGAAAAGATAAGTTGTGATGTAGTGGGAAATAATAGTTTTTTTGTCCTTGGTCTATCATATAGCTCTTAAAACACTTGGAACTTCTGAGTGGTAGTACTGTGTTTTGTTATTCATAATGAGCCCCATTTATAGCTCTTGAATATATGCTATTGAGGTAACTGAGATTGTGGTTCCCTTAGAAATACCCTCAATATGGGACCAGTCACTAGGAAGACTAAATGTTGGCGGATTAGGGCTTTTAGCCATTGACACTGACCTCTGGGAAGTATGTGGGTTGAGGCTGAAGATCAAGCTGTATAAAAATTCTTGAACAAGATATGATCATTTAGACTGTGGGATGTGATGCTGCCACTTTTATTTTAAGTCAGAATTGAACTGAATTACCTAACACCCAGCTAATGTCTGCTGGAGAAACAAGTTTGTTTTTTTTTCCTATAAAAATGTAGTTGCTACATTTTATTACCTTTGTTTCTTAATCAAAGATCATGTGATCATATTTGTGTAATTCTATTTCTGAGATCGCTGTTCTGTTCCATTGATCTGTCTGTATTCTTTCACCAATACCACATTGTCTTGATTATTGTGAATTTATAGAAAATCATAAAGTCTAGTATGGTAGCGTCAGTCCTCCAAGTTCTTTTTCAGTGTTCTATTGGCTGATCTTTTGCCTCTTTAAACCTTAGAATAAATTTGTTAGTACTCACAAAATAACTTGCTTGGATTTTTGACTGCAGTTCATTGAATCAATGAATCAAGTTGGGAATAACTGCCAACTTGACTATTATCTTTTTATCCATAAATCTGGATTGATTGAGTCTTTTTATACATTATCTCATCATTATTTTGTTCTTTGATTTCTTTCAGAGTTTTGTGGTTTCCTCACCTAAATCTTGTTTATATTTTGTTAGATTTATACCTGAGTACTGTATTTCAATTTGGGGGGTCCTAATGTAAATGACAGTGGTACTTTTAATTTCAAATTCCACTTATTCATTGGTGATATACAGGAAAATGATTTGGCTTTTGTATATTACTCTTGTATCCAGCAACCTTATTATAATTGCTCATTAATTCCAGTGGGTTTTTGCTAATTCATCTGTGAACAAATATAGTTGTATTTTCTTCTTCTGGTCTTTATCTTTTCTTTTTGTTTTTTTATTTTTTTTACATTAGCTAAGACTTCCAGTACAATGTGGAGAAACTGGTGAAAGGGGACATCCCTGCCTTATTCCTGATTTTGCTGGGAAATCTTTAAATTTCTTATTACTAATTATATTAACTGAGTTTCTTATAAATTTTTTTTTCTTACCAAGTTGAAGTCTCCTTTCTAATGTTTATCATGAAGACCTGTTGGATTTTGTCCTACGTTTTTTATATATTTTTTTCTTCATGATGATGTTTTTCTTCTTTGGTCTGTTAATTTTGGTCTGTTAATTCTATTAATTTTCAAATTTTGAGCCAGCCTGTATTCCTGACATAAATTTTACTTGATTGTGGTACATAATTCGTTTTTTATATTGTTGATTTTGATTTAACAATATTTTGTTGAATTTTCTCTCTGTTTGTGAGATATACTTACCTGTAGTTTTAATGTAATGTCTTTGTCTTATTTTAGTGTTGAGGTGGTTCTACCTTCATTGAATGAGTTAAGAAGTATTCTCTCTGCTTTGGTCTCCTAAAAGTATGTAGAGAATTGGTCTAATTTCTTCCATAAATATTTGGTAGAATTCACCAAGAAGCTTATCTTGGCTTGGTGTTTTCTGTTTTAGAAGGTTAGTCTTTACTGATTACATTTCTTCAACAGATACAGGACAGTTTTTATGGTCTATTTCTTGTGGAATTTCACAAAATTTGTTTATTTCATATATATTACCACATTTGTGGGTATGGAATTGGTTAAATTTTTTATTATCCATGTATGTCCATGGGATCTGTTGTGATCCTTCTTTCATTTCTCTTGTTAGTAATTTGTGTCCTCTATTCCTCACCCCTTTTTTTTTGTTAGCTTGGCTAGAAGCTTTATCAATTTCATTGATCTTTTTAAGGAACTAGCTTTTGATTTCATTGATTTTTCTCTGTTGATTTCCTATTTATTGTTTCACTGGGGTTTTTTTTTTCCTGTAATTGTTACTTCTTTGCTTTTAACTTTGTACTTAATTTACTTTTATTTTTTTAGTATCCTAAGGTGGAAGTTTATGTGCTTGATTTTAAATCTTCCTTCTTTTTTAATACACTTGTCCTTTGGTATCCATAGAGGATCGTTTCCAAGATCCCCTATGGATGGATGCCAAAACCTGTGGATGTTCAAGTCTCTTTTATAAAATGTTGTGTTTCCATACAGCCTACACAATTGTCCCATATACTTTAAATCAACTCTAGATTACTTATAATACTTGGGCCAGGGATGTAGCTAAGTGACACTGCACCTGGCTAGCAATCACAAGGTCCTGAGTTCCAATTCCCAGTATGGGGAAAAAAGCAAAAAAATAGATTACTTATTATATTAAGTCCCATGTAAATAGTTATTGTATTGTTTAGGAAAGAAGGACAAAAAAATCTGTAATGTCCAGTTTAGTTCCTTTTTTTTAATAATTGTTTCAGTTTGTAGTTGGTTTACTCCACAACTGCAGAATGCATGAATATAGGGGGCCAACTATGTCCATTTGATGTTATTTCCCTCTGACACTGCCTTTGCGATAACTCACACATTTTGGTAAGCTATGTTTTCCTATTCATTTACTGTATATTTTGAATTTTCTCAAAATTTCTTCTTTGACCTTTGTGTTATTTAGAAATGTATTATTTAATCTAACTATTTTGGAATTTCTTAGCTGTCTATTACCAATTTCTAGTTTAATTCACTGTGGTCTGAGAGCAGGTATTGTATGATTTCTAAGTTTTTAGAAAATTTTTATTATCATTATTTTTGGGGGGTTTTTTTTTTGGCCTAGTATGAGATTTGTCTTGATGAATGTTCCATGTAGGCTTGAGAAAAATATTTATTTTACTGTTTTTGGATGAGCTCTATAGATGCATATTATATACAGTTACTTGTTATTGTTGAGTTCAGAGTAGTCTATAAATGTATATTATATCCAGTTAATTAATATTGTTGAGTTCATATTTGTCCTTACTGACTTTCTGCCAGTTGGATCTGCCTATTTCTGTTAGAGGTTGTTGAAGTATCCAACTATAATAGCACGTTAATCTGTTTCTCTTTGGAATTCTCAGTTTTCACTGCATAAATTTTTTGTTTTTGTTTTTTTTTGGTACCAGGGATTGAACTCGGGACCTTGTGCTTACAAGGCAGGCACCGGAACCACTGAGCTAAATCCCCAGCCCAAAAATAAGGTAGTGGGCAACATTTATTAATGCTCATCAAACAAATATGCTGCTGAGTGTGGTGGTGGACAACTATAGTTCTACCATTCAGGAGGCTGAGGCAGGAGGATCACCTCGAGTTCAAAACCGGCCTTTCAGAAACAACTCCAGGCATACTCAGCCATCTCATCTTTTTTTTGTTGTTGTTGTTTTTTTGGTACCGGAGATCGAACTCCGGTCCTTGCGCTTACACAGCAGGGGGCAAAACCACTGAGCTAAATCCCTGGCCCTCACTTCATAAATTTTGATGCTCTGTTTTAGATATATACACATTAAGAATTGTTTTGTTGTAGAGAATTGACCTATTTGTTATTACAGTCCATAATTCCCCTCTTTATCCCTGATAACTTTCTTGGCTTTAAAATAATTAAGTGATTTTAAAAGTAAAGATTGCTGTAACCTCCCAGTATTTTTCAGTTGTCATTTGGGTGCAGTTTTTACTTTTTGTAGTTTAGTGGAGAATTTCCTTTAAAGGTAGTTTTAATAATATAAAAACAAACAAACAAAAAACCCCAAAAAACAAAAAACTCACAAATAACAAAAACCAGTGAATATAAATTTGTTTTGAAATTGCCAAAGGAAGTACAATTACAATAAACATTTGAATGAATTGAATTTCATTTAGTTAAATTTTGAGTGACATTTCTTAAGGACAGTGTAAACTTTTGCTAACCAGTTATTTAACATCACAATTAAGTTTAATATGTCCAGCTTTGCTAAAAAAAGCTTTTAGTGGGGAATAGACACACATCAAGCTGAATTAGTGCTATCTGATTCTGTTCCAGGTATATCTTAAAATATGAAAATACTTTTTCATTTTATCAGTGGTATTTAAAAACTGGCTTGAATTAGGTGGTACTGTGGTAGAAGTGTTTAGTTTATACTTTAATTATTTTTTGTTTTTTTGAGCAGGGTCACGCTATGTCATTCAGCCAGACCTTGAGTTCACTATGTTGCCCAGGCTGCTCTTGAACTCATGGCGATCCTCCTCCTCAGTCTCCTGAATGCTGCAAGTACAGCTATATCCCAGCATGGCCAGCTTGGTTTATGTTTTAATGTTGTTAGTATTTTTTTCTCACTTGCCTCATTTATTTTCACTGTTGTTTTGTCTGTCATTTCCCCTTTCCCAGGTCTTTTATCAACAAAAACTTATTAAAACCAGTATTTTTTTTCTTAGCCAAGTATCATCAGGTTTATTTGAAAATGGGTCTGTGAAATTGATAACTTAACTACAGTGTAAAGACAGTGTTACACTGTTTCCTCCTAGATCTTTTTAATTAAAAGGAAAGACATACCCTTTTTACAGCACTTGTGCCAGATATTATGTGAAGTACTTTAAATATTTTGTCTCATTTATTTCTATCACTAACCCTTGAGATATAGATAATTTCTTGAATTGTAGTTGATAACCATTACCAAATGCATCACTATTGTTTGGACCCAGAGAAAGTGCATTGTGAATTACAATTTTTAGATGTTATTCATTTCAGAAATGTTAAAATGTGACAAAATTGGTGCTTTAGAATTAGTGGAAGGTGTAATTAATGGTTATCACTCAAGGTCTTCAAAACAGCTAACCTTCCAACATGAAGTGAGATCAGGATAGATTTAGTTTTCTTTTACTTGAAAGCTCTTCAGGCAACATGGCAAAAAAGATGAGGGCATTCAGACAATCCATTTAATTGCTTTTTGACTTAGGCAAGTTACTTAAAAGTTTAATTTTCACCTCTCTAAAATGGAAATGATAATGTTACCACCTCATAGAGTTATGAGAAATGAAAACTGAGCTGTATTTAGAATAGTGCTTTCCATGTAGCTAAGTGCTTTTGTATATTCTGGTTCATTAAAAATAGTGATACTGTTTCTGATCTAAGATATGTGAGAATATGATTGCTTAAAAGGAGAAAAAAAGACTATCAAATGATTCCGTAATATTTTATGTACACAATGAAGATTAAAGTACTTTATCGATTTGTCTTTTAAAACTAACATTAAACTGTAGGCTTGGCACTTGGCACCTAAATTATATTTTTATTTTCATAAAAAGTACTGTTTAAAAAGTTCAGCTGATATCTGAGTTCTTTCACCTTAGTTATGACTTAATCAGAATATTGATGAGCCACGATGGACATCTTGAAAACCTGTGATGTGTTTGAGACATCTGTCAATTTCAGAAGGAACTCATTCAGGATTATTTTTAAAGAATTTTAGTATTAGAGACACATGTTGTAATTATAGTTAAAACACTACTTCTGCATTGTGTAGTATATGGAGGAAAAGCAATACTAAGGCAGTTCTTATTGTAATGGTTTTATATGAACATGTTTTTTTTGATTAAAATCTTGTCGTGTGTCCCTGAAAATAGGTTAAGACTTCTGACTTTTTGATTTTTCCTCATTCTCACTTTTTGATTTTTTCCTTTTTTTTTCAGTTTAGGGCTTGCATCATTCATTTAATTCACAGATTATTATTGGCCAACTATTAAATATTGTGTTCTATATTTATAGTGATGAATTAGAAATAATTTTTTACCTACAAGAACTCATTCTTTGGGAGCTAATAATGATGTGTAGTCACTGAGTACTTAGCTAGGCATAGTGCTGAGGAATTTATGCCCTCTTTGTTTTAATCCTAACTGCCATGCTGGTAGTGTTTTTATTAAGCAAGTAGAGAAGAGTGAAATTGTGGCAAGTGGAAGGGAGGTGAATATCTGAGTATGTTCAGGTTGGTGGTTGTGGGGAGAGCTTGGGTGTTACAATTCTTTTTAAATTAGTATTTTCTCATATATGTATTTGACTTTTGCATTGTATTGCCTTAATAAAGCCTTCTTTGTTTTAAGATAAAAATGTTTTAAATTGGCATGAGAGAAGATTTTTAAAAAATATGTCTCAGTTTCAGGGTAGAGGGTATATTACACTAGGAACAAGATTTTGTCATGGACCTTAAGGCATTAGGTCTACTTATTTATTTAATATTTCCTTTTTAATTTTAGTAAACTTTTGAAGTATAACATGCATTCAAAAATATGCATATGTTAACATGCAACATGTATACTCTCAGATATGACTTCTTACTCTAAGTATGTGATCCAACCATGTTATGTGTAGCAGTAGCTTATTCATTCCCCAGTCCATAGTATTCCATTGTATGACAGAATTTACATGTCATAATTTCTCCATCCTACTATTGACAGATATCTAGGTTGTTTGTAATTTGGAGCCATAATGAATAGAACACCTATGAAATATTCTTGTATATTCCTGTACACGCCTTTTGCTGCATATGTATATATACATATATGTATACATATGTAAATATGTATATATTTAGATAGATACATGTATCTATATATGTCTTTCTAGAGAAGTTATCTTGTAGTATATTGAGTTGTGTATATATATATTGTGTTCACTTTTAGTATGTATTACCCAATGATTTCCAAAGTACAATATACTAATTTATTTATTTATTTGTTTGTTTGTTTGTTTTTGGTACTGGGGATCGAACTCAGGACTTTGCACTTGTGAGGCAGGCGGCAGAACCACTGAGCTAAATCCCTGGCCCAATATACTAATTTATAATCTCGTGAATGAGTGAGAGTTCTAGTTGTCCCACATACTCTAACATTTATTTGATGTTGTATCTAATTCTTAAGCCATTCTGGTGGGTATAAGTTGTGAGTAGGCAGTTTTCTCAACATAGATAAACTCTTTTACTTATGAACCCTTTCTTTGTACATAATTAACAAAAGTAGAATAGAAACCTATTTATTTTCTTAAACCCATAAGATGACTCTGGTGGCCACTTCTAGTTTATAACATGCTGAATATAAAGCAAATTAAGTATTATTTGAGGAAAATAATACTGTTGATGAAAATCATAGCTTCCTAGTGTAAGTTTACTGACTTTTGACAAATGGTGCATTTCTGCTTAATTTATTAATCATAGAAAAGGTTTTCAGAATTTTGCAAGCTGATTAAAAATTGGGGGGCTTTTTATTTTATTAAGTCTGTAACATTGGCCCAAAGCTTTAATTACACAATGCTGGAATACACTTGCTCTCATTTGACTAATTACCCAGATGGTGGGTTGTGTTCATTCATTATTCTGTAAGTTTTGCTACCCTTTAAAGAAAGTAAACACTGTCCACATAACAGGGATTACTCAATTTTCAGAATTTAAAAGTAATGTTGAAAAAAAACATCTATTGAAAATAAACTTCAGTGCTCACAGCTTGCTGTAATTTTTTATTTGTGGAATTTTAAAAATAAATTTCACTGACCATTTCAAAAGAATCTGGCTTAAATTTTAGGAATTTCTTAACACATTGTGTTCTACATATCATTTTGCTTCATTTCTTTCCCTTCCTTTTTGATTCCCCCCTCCTTTCTGCTCAGCAACTATGGGGTAAAATTTTTTAAGAAGAATTACGCTATTGTAGTGTTTAGGGATGTGCAAGGTGTAATGGAATAGAAGTTTAGTATAGACATCTACTACCCTTTACCTGAAGGTTTGCTATTTTATCAAACTATTTTTCCTAGAAAGTCTTTAACTTAAGAGGTTCCTAAAATTTTTCAAGGCTCTCGGTCCAGCTTTAGCTTCAGATAGTAACAATTTGTGTCTTTTGCCCCAATATCCTGCCTGAATTGAATTTGTATTAGGTATTTATTTTTATTGAAGTACTATTTTTAGTTGCATGAAAATAAGCCTGAGTGGATCTGATAAACTTGTTTTAACTTCCAGGTTCTTCCATGGTTTGTTGTGATATATAGGATACATATACAATGATTAGACTTTTGGATGGTAAAATTTGAAAGTCATTGACTTAAGTACACTTTTTCTAACTTTTCTTATTTACAGTGTAACCAACACTTTAATGACATATTTGAAGGATCCTTGTGATTGGAAGTGGGCTAGGACAGTGATGATTAGGGGCAGCTAAGTCCTTTTCTTCTGAATGATTCTAAGAAATATATCTGATGATGCTGCCTTTATCTGGCCACTTGGCATGAACGTAGAACATACTTATTGCTTGCAAGACTCTTGAAGCCACCGGGAGAGCAGTAGATGAAATCAGTGGGAAATAATGATCTGTGAATTAAAACAGTCTCACAATAAAACATTTCTTTAAAAGTTTTTTAAGATAGGGTCTTGCTATATAGTCCAGGCTGATCTTGAAATGACTGTGTAGTTCAGGCTGGCCTTGAACTCATGGCACTCCTCCTGCCTCAGCTTCCCGAGTGCTGGGATTACAGGCGTGCACTACCATGCTCAGTATATTAATTTTAAAGCTTTGTATCAATGGTGCAAATATCTTTACTCTCCACTTTCTAATATGGTAGCCTCTTGTTATTAATATCTTTAAACATCTATGAGGAAATGAATTTCCAATTTCATTAAATTTAAATTTTAAGTAGGCACATATGCTTGGTAACTAATATATTGAAGAGAGTAGCCTGAAAGCTCTGGCTATAGTATTTTCACATGTAAATTTACAATTAATTATTTTATTATTTGGTTAAGAGTTTTATTTTGAAACAAACCCTTTTGACAGCAGTTAGTTAAAAAACAGAAGTGTATGTTTAATGATAGCACACCCTGATGAAGTTGCTCTGCTGCTGCTTTTCCAGATTTTCTACACCATTACTCATCATTTCAAATAATGCTTGGAGGATTTACAGGGTGATTGTTGTAAAAGAACAAGGGAATGAAATGTTAAGCATGCTTGCTAGGGAGTGTTTGAAATGATTGTGAGTTTTGGGTTTGATAAGGTAGGAAGTAAAGCCATAATAGGGATAATGATAAGAAATGAAATAGTCAAGGAAGTATTAGTAATAAGGTATTACTTGATGACAGAACAAGTTCTGTTATAAAAAGATAAGCCAAAGTTTATTTTTAGAGTTGGTCAAACTGTTCATTAAGTTCACTTTGGAAAAGGTTAATAAAATGTTGAGTGAGTGAGATTATTCAGCTTTGATGTTGGTAGGTTGAAGTCCCCAGGTGTGAAATTACCCTAGATGATAGGAATAATGAAGAAGACTTATGGAGGAAGACACATGCCAAAGTCCTCAGGAAGGGAGTATGATTAGAAGAGAGGTGAACAGGTGATGTAGCAAGAAAGAAGAGGATAAGAGCATATAGCAGTTAGCTCCTGCAGTTGTTGAACACTTGTGGTAAGATGAAAAAGTGAACAGCACTAGGGAGAGGAGGTGCAAGATTGTCTCAGTTCTGTTTTCAGATCCTTCATCATGAAAGAAAAGAATATTTTCACAATTGTACTTTATTGCTTTAGTTAGATATTTGCCTCTCTGACCTTATTATTGTAACCTTTGTTTCACTGGTGCTTGGCCTATTTAGGCATTTAATAAATGTTTGTTCAGTAAATGCTAGACAAATATGAAATTGTTCCACTGCCCTGGAATTCTGAACAAAGAGCATTGTTTGTATATAATTTTTTTTTCCCTCTACTGATAAGTGAACAAACCTAGAGCCTCTGCTCTAAGCTACATTCCCATCCCTTTATTTTTTGCTTTAAGAAAGAGCCCGGTTAAATTGCTAAATAGACCAGGCTGGGTTTGAATTTATCATCCTTCTGCCTCAGCTTCCCACAGTGGTGGATTATTGGTGCACCACTAGCTTGTACTGTATATACTTTTAAAAGTGATTTGAAAACTAGTAAGAAGAACTCTTAATTTAACACAGTTATACTTTTTAATTGCCCTAATTAAACATCTATATTCAGAGAGGTAATATGGGAAATAATTTTTTTACATAAATTGGTGGATGGCTGTATCTTGATGGATATTTAAGGATTATTGAAATGTTTGGGGGACTGTTTCCTTTAGAGATTGGCAAAAAGATATTGCAAAATTACTGCATATCCTTCAGAACTTTGAACAATTATAACGAACAACTCTAATGCCTGTTAACTAGTTACTTTGTTTCCTCATTGGTGTATTAGACATTTGAGTCAAGTAATAGCAGCTTGATTTGGGGCAGGATTAGTAAAGAAGACCAGAGCATTATGAAGTAAAAAAAATTACTTAAATGAAACAGAAGGAAAAATGAAAGCAAAAGAGTCTAGTATGATTTTATAAATAATTGGAAGGGTGGTAAGATTTACTTAAATGTTTAGCCAAATTTTCCTGAAACAAAGTTGAGAAAGAATGAGAGAGGGGGAGGGGTGAGAACATAGTTTGTATGTTGAATGAATGTTTTGGAGGTCAGATAAATTTGGAAAATGCCTACAGTTAAATTAGTGGATCCAGAACTATCCACTGACACTTTAAGAACTACCATAAGTACTTCACAGACTTTACTTCCTTTAGTACTCACTTTAATCTTTCTAAGTGAAGAATTATTCACTGCCTAAAAGTGAGAAAGCTGAGGGCCAGAAAGGGAAAATAACTTGTTCAAGGTTTATTAAAACCAACTTGTTCAAATTTAAAATTCAAAACCCCAAGTTTTATGTGTAGCTCTTATAGATATATTTCACTGATCTTTGGCTATGTGATATTCCACTGTGAAACAACAGCCTGATCAAGATAGAAATCATTTCCATTACTCCAGGAAGTTCCCTCAAAGGTTACACAATTCTTAAGAGATGTTTTAACTATCAGTCTCTCTTTTTCCAACTGCACTTCCAAATCTCTTGCATTAAAAGCAGGTGGAGGCCAGGAATTTAGCTCAGTAGTGCTGCTATCTCCCAAGCACAAGGCCCCAAGTTTGATCTGTGGTACCAAAAAATAAAAAATAAAAGGCAGGTGAAAGCTGTTAAAGACAAGCAGTGTGAGAGCAGCAGAGTTAATAGCTGATGCAGTAGCTGATAGCTCAAACAATAAAGTTGAAAAAGCAAGAATAATACCTCAAAAACTATTTGGACAGAATTTAGCTTTGCTCTCCTTCATAGTTTGTGAGATTATTACTATCTTGTAAACTAGTTACATCTTTGAGTTTCATATTGATACTTTTTCATGTAAATAAAACTAATTCATTGAGTTCTTTCTGTGCCATTGTACTGTGTATCTTGTATCCCAATGGTGGCGAACCTATGCTGTGTGTGTGCCACAGCTGACTGTATCATTGAAAGCTCTAAAAGGTTCGCCATCCCTGGTATAGGGTCATATGATGGTTAAGTTTTATACAGGTGATATTTAAAATGGACAGATTAAAATAAGATATTGATGCAAAAAGGTATAAGGTTAAATTACTGCCTGTTAATTGAAATAATTTGTAAGGTGTAAAATGTTATACTATAATAAAATCGAACTTAACTTTGCTTTAAAACCTTAAAAATTGTATAAAATTTATATATCGTGTAATGTTTCATAAAAACTATTAACCATGCACAAAGCAATTTCTAATTATTTGTCTTTTATGAGTTTTAATCCGTTGCTAAAATTTGCAAAACTTTGTTGGCCAATGTCTAAGTAAATTTGATCTTAAAACTGTAGTGAACTTGACGATAATGTGCTGGTGTATGAAGCATGTTGAGTATGAAGATGATCTTGTTCCTTTTATCATGATTATTCTGCATATATATATTTACATATATAATTTGGGTGACATCTGATTTTAGCAACTAGATACTTTTACCGAAAAAAAGGCCAGCTGTGGAGGTGTATGCCTATTATCCCAGCTAGTTAGGAGGTTAAGTTAAGAGAATCACAGGTTTGAGGACAGGTTAGGCAGCTTACTGAGACTTGTTCCAAAATAAAGTAAAACTGCCTGGGGATGTAGCTCAGTGGTAGAGTGCTTGACTAGACTGTATAAGGTCTGAGTTCAACTCCTAGTACTGCACTAATAATAATAATAATAACAACATTATTACTACAATTGAACAAATAAAAAAGATAGGGTCTGATGTAAAGTCATAGTAAATATTGCCTGGAGGGCCTCTAACAGCTAGTTCAAATTAGGAGTTCAGGAGCCATCTTTCTGTTGTCCTTGTTTCCACAGGGCCTGCAATAATTTAGGCTATCCAGAAATATTTGAATGGGTTAATGAATAAGAGAGAGAATGTATGAGTAAACAAATGAATGATTGATTAAAAAACAAAAGATAACCAGGGAAGCTTTTCTTGTAAGCAATCCTCTGGCTTCTAGCTAAACTATGTTCACTATATTCTATATAATCAGCACATAAAATCTTACCATATATTTTATGGGGATATAGCAATTAACATTGAAGCAAATGGACTTATACTATTCTTATTGTGCCTTGTGTATATTCTGTTACATAAGTAATAGAAAAATTGTACTTGTAGCAACTAGAATGACATGTAAAGATAATTATTTGTAAATGATGGTTTTTAAATATGGTAAGTGAAGGTCTAGACTTCAATTGTATCCAACCTGTGGCATACAGGCTGCTTTCCCTAAATTGGCATATTGAATTGTGTACTGCTTTTGTATCACTTTTTGCATTACGTAAGAATAAATAGAATAGGAAGTCACCATCTCATTGCCAGTTCAACTTCCCACTGCACATTGTGCCTGATTTTAGTTGGTTAGTGGTTTCTGTTAACAAAGGTCTTTTTTATTTCTAGTAGACCATGTTATCCAACTCTGTAATAGTCTTGTTCCCTCCTTAAGCTCTCAATCTTCCAATTATTATTAGTTGTTACATAGCAGGGTATTTGCATATTCTTTAAACATTTTTCTTTGGTCCATTTTGAAAATGTTTAATTAAAAAAAATATATGATTATAAAAATACTTTAGAACAAATCGGAATTGCCCTGTTGAGAATGAAATGTAGCTTATCGGCGTTAAAACTTACTAGTGGAAAATTTTTCAAGTGAGAGATACCTGTGGATTCACATAGATTTTTTTTTTTAAAGTTTCTTTTCCTTCCTCTGAAACATCTCTTTTTTTTTCTTCAATTCAGTGGGGTTTTTTTCTGTTCCATTTGAGTAGTGCTGTGATCTTCAAAATGAAGCACCTACATTAAATGGGGTGTGCAAGATAATTTGGCAGGATTTTAGAAATTAAATACCATCAATTTTTATAGGATTATTTTTAATAATTTTAGTATTTTTTGCAAACATATACTAGTATAACCATACCTATATTTATAAATAATGAGATTTTCAAAAGAGTATGCCATGTACAGAACTTTAGACTTGGATTCAGAATACAACATTAATTTTCAATATAGCAAATTTTTCAAGTAACTAATGTCTGAAAATGTTCTTTATTTGGCACTCATTCATGAATAAATTTGAGTATGGAATTTTTTTTCATAAGTTTATTGGTACATTTTAGGTATACGATACGCTGACATTCATCATTGGGAATTTGGACCTTTACGTGATATATGTTGGCTCTTATTTTTTCCCCATTCCCTTGCCCCCCTTCAACCCCTCCACCCCTCCCTATTTACAAAGACTTTGTTTCCATTTTTTCCCTTTCTCATATTTTTTCCTTTCCCCTCCCACTCCCACTTCCCCTTCCCCTTTGCACATTTTCTTCCTATTTCACGTTATCCATTACAACTTTTTATCCTTATTTACACTTCCAATTTCTCACACCAGAGAGATTATTTGGTATTTATAATGTATGGCCTATTTATTTCACTTAACAGTATCACCTCAGTATGCATCCAGGTAGCTGTTGATGCCTGTAATTTCTCGTTCTTCATGGCTGAGTTGTATTACATTTTATTAAACACACACACACACACACACACACACATTTTCTTTATCCAGTCTCCAGTTGATGGATAATTGGGCTATTTCCAAGTTTTAGCTATTACAAACTATGCCGCTATAAATATGGGTGCTCATATGTCGCTGTGGTATGATTCTTTTTAATTCTTTTGGGAAGATACCCAGCAGGGGAACAGCTGGGTCGAATGGGACCTCTAATGGGTTCTTTGAGGTATCTCTATATTGATTTACACACTGGATGCACCAGTCTCCATTTCCACCAACAATGGAGCAGGGTTCCTTTTTCCCCCTCAACCCCATCAGCATTTGTTATTGGTTGATTTCTTGATAGCAGCCATTTTCTGGGGTCAGGTGGAATCTCAGCATTCTTTTCGTTTGCATCTCTCTAATGACCAGCGATGTTGAACATTTTTTCGTATGTTTATTTGCTATTTCTACTTCTTTGAGAAATGTCTGTTCATTTCAGATGCCCAGTTTTGAATTGCGTCTTTAAATTTGGCAGAGGGGGTCTGATTTTTTTTTTTTTAAGATCTTTATTCTAGAAAGTAGTCCTTTGTGTGCACCTGGAAAAAAATTTTTCCCACATTGTAGGTTGTCTCTTAGCTCTGTTAGTGGTTTCTCTTGCAGTGCAGAAGCTTTAAAAATAAGATGAGATCTCATTTGCTGATTCTTTCTGCTAGTTCCCGTACTACTGAGGTTTTGTTCATAAAGTCTTTTCCTATTCTTATGTTTTCTGGAGTTCTACCTAACCTACGTTCCAGCAAGTTTAGTGGTTCTGTTTTAATATTTAGATCTTAGATCCACTTCAATTTCAGTTTAGTGCATGGTGAAAAATAGGGATCTAATTTTGATCTTTGGCAGGTTGAAATCCAGTTTTTCCAGCACCATTTATTACAGAGCCTATCTTTCCTCCAATAAGGGTGTTTGACTCCTTTGTCAAAGATGAGGTGGCTGAGTATGTCTGAAGTTGTTTCTGAATCTTCTGATGTATTCCACTTGTCCTCAGATCTGTTTCTTTGCCAGTACCGTGCTGTTTTTTATCACAATGGCTTCGTAGTATAGTTTCAAGTTGGGGATTGTGATACCCCCTGTCATATCTTTGTTGCCTAGAATTGCTTTTGCTATTCTAGGTCTCTTCTGGTTTCAAATAAATTTTTGCATTGTTTTCTCTAGTTCTGTGAAATACGCTGTTGGGATTTCCATCGGGATTGCATTGAATCTATATAGCAGTTTTGGAAGTATGGCCATTTTCACTATATTGGTTCTTCCTATGCAGAAACAAGAGATTTCTTTCCATTTTCTTATATCCTCTTCAATCTCTTTTTTTCATAGTGCTGTAGTTTTCAAGACAGAAATATTTTACTTCCTTCTTTAGATTGATTCCCAGATATTTCATTTTTGGGGATGCTATTGTGAAAGGAATTGTTTCCCTAATTTCTCTCACATTGAGTCTGTTATTTGTGAACAAAAAGGCTATTTTAATTTTTGAGTGTTGAGCTTGTATCCAGTTACTCTATTGAGTCTGTCAATTAACTCTACAAGTTTTTTAGCAGAGTTTTTTGGGTCTTCTATGTAGAGTATTATATTGTCAGCAAATAATGACAGTTTAACTTCTTCCTTTCCTATCTTTATTCCTTTTCTTTCTCTTGTCTAATTGCGTGGCTACTGTTTGCAAAACTATATTGAACAGGAGTGGTGTTAGTAGATATCCGTGTCTTTTTTCTGTTTTTAGTGTGAACTTAGTTTACACTAAACTTATTGTAGTGAACCTTAGTTTAGTGAACCTTAGTTTACTTTTGACCATTTAGTGTGATGTTGGCTGTTGGTTTTTCATAGATAGCCTTTATCAGGTTGAGATATAGACCGTCTATTCCAATTTTCTGTAGGGTTTTTATCATGAATGGGTGTTGGATTTTGTCAAACACTTTTTCTGAGTCTATTGAAATGATCATATGGTTTTTGCCCTTGACTCCATTAATATAGTGTATTATATTTATTGCTTTAGATATGTTAAACCATCCCTGCATCACTGGGATGAATCCCACTTGGTCAGGGTGTATGATCTTCTTGATGACCCTCTATGTTGTTTGTCAGTATCTTATTGAGGATTTTTGCATCTATGTTAGTTAGGGAGATTGGCCTGTAGTTCTCTTTTTTGGTTGGGTCTTTCTCTGCTTTTGGAATCAAAGTAATGCTTGCTTTCAGGAATGAATTTGGGAGTGTTGCTTCCCTTTACATCTTATTAGAGTTTCAGAAGTGGTGGCATTATCTCTTCCCTAAATTTCTTGTAGAATTCAGCAGTGAAGCTATCAGGACCTGAGCTTTTCTTTTTTGGTAAATTTTTATTTATGTTTTCAATTTCACTGTTTGAAATTGGGGTGTTCGTTTTATATGAAGTTTCTCAGGTGTTCTTTGTTGTGGAAGTATTCTAATTTCCCCATAAATTTTGAAAGGTAATTTTGCAGGATACATCAATCTAGGTTAGAGGTTCTTTTCTCTTAGGACTTCAAATACTTCACTCTAGGGTCTCCGTGACTTGAGGGTTTGTGTTGAAAAGTCTACTGTTAGTCTGATGGGCTATCTTTTATAGGTGATTTGTTTCTTTTCTCTAGCAGCTGTTTTGTTTTGTTTTTGGTACCTGGGATTGAAGTCGGGTCCTTGTGCTTGCAAGACAGCTAACAGCTTTTAATATTATGTTCTTGTGTTGAATTTCTGGAATCATGACTGTTATATGCCTTGGGGAAGATTTTTTTTTTGATCATGGCTAGATGGAGTCATATATGCCTCACTTACCTGTATGTTGAATTCTTTTCCTCTGCGTGGGAAGTTTTCTGCCATTACTTCTGTGTGCAGTTTTTTTACATCATTTGCACTTTCTCCTGCTGTTTTGTGTACTCCTATTAGTCTTACATTCTTCTTTGCATCATCTAGCAACTGCTGGATCGATTTCTCATGGTCCCTTACTGTTTTTAAGAAATCTCTCTTTTCCTGGTCACTAACCACAATCCTGTCTTCTGTATCTGATATTCTGTCTTCACATTGGCTCATTCTGCTGAGAATACTTTCAGTGGAGTTTTTAATCTCCCAGATATCTGTTTGAATCTGTTCCATGGATTCCATTTCTTTCTATGCTGGGCATTCATGGTTTCCATTTCTTTCCTCTGCTGGGCATTCATGGCTTTCATCATGGTTCTGAGTTCATCTATTTTTTTTAATCTGTTTCTGTTCTACCACCTCTAATCATGTCTTTCATTCTCCTCACCATCTCTGTAGTTACCTGGGAAATTATTTGTTTTGAATTTCTCTAGAGCCTCATTCATCTGATTTGTTACTTCCTGTACCATCAGTTCAGGGTGTCCAGGTGTTTGATTATCAGATTTTTCCACCTCACTGCCCCCAGAATTTGCCTTTGGTAAACTGAAAGTGTGGGTTTGTGCCTTGTTTAGGTGTCTTCTCATTTCTGTTTTTATTTTTGATGCTATTTTTGGTTTAATTTCTGGGTTGATACTTCAATATTGCTTATTCTGGATATCTTTATTACTTGTATTTAGAACCCTTACTGAATGATTGCTTCTCAGAGGTGTCTTCCAAGTATAGCTAGTCTTTATGTTTTGAGTCTCTAGTGACTCTTAGGCAATCTCGTTTTCATTATACCAGGAAGCACAACTGATTAGATCAATCACGACACCTTAGCCCAAGTGATACAATCAACATCAACAATAGCATCAAACACAGCTTAGAAAATGACAATTTGTGGTACTATAAATCTGTCACCTTTAACCATGTGACCTACATCAAAATTGAGGACCAGCCCAAAATGTCTTTTTAGTAAATAAACCCTTCAAAATATAGCAGATTTACCCTTCAGGATGAGGATGTAGAAGGAGTTGGGGAGAAAGAGATAGAGAGATAGAAGGAGAGGGAAAAATTAGAATTAAGGTTAGAGGACATAGGAAGATCTTGCAAACTTTGGGAAACTTGTTGAACATGAGAGGAAAAGACAGAGTGAAGGCACAAAGACAACAGAACAAACTAATAGCAGTAGGGAAGCTAGAAGCTGTATTCACCTTCCTGTAAAAATTAATGACAATCAAAAAAAGGAAGGAGAGGAAAAAAAACTCTGAAATAGGACAAGAATAGGAACAAAAAGGGAGAGAAATGAACAAAAAGGGAGAGAAATGAACAAAAAGGGAGCGAAATGAACAAAAAGGGAGAGAGAGAAAAAAAAACAAGGGCCTCCTTCAGGGTATGTCTCTGCTGTAGCGGTAGACAATGTGGGCTGCAGTGTGCAGATCTAAATTGATTAGTCTCAGCAAACCAGCTGTAGTCCACTGAGATTCAGGCTGATTTCTGCCTACAGGGCCCAAGTTAACCTTCCTGACCTCCTGTAGGATTGAACTCTACAAAGTTCTACTGCAGGTTTCAGCTGCCCTTACCCGCAAGTGAGTCCAGATTCTGATGGGAGGTACTGATCTCACCAACTTACCAATCACGGTGGTCCAGTGTGCCTTTATTACAGAGGTTTTCTTCACTTTCCCAGTAGGCTTCAATTTTCATCGAGGAGCCTCAGAGAGGCCCTCTCTCTGTTGTTCATTTCTGCTCTATCTTCTGGAGCTCATAACCATGGCCTTTATGGTCCCACGCACCTCTGCAGTGTGATCCAGATACTGCCCAAGCCCAGGCACAGTCCAGGGGGCGCAGCCCTACATGAGATGGAGGGAAGTGGGTTCCTGGGGTCTCCTTGCAATCTTTTGGTTTTTTTGGTACTGGAGATCGAACTCGGGACTTTGCGCTTGTGAGGCAGGCAGTGGAACCACTGAGCTAAATCCCCAGCCCTTTTGCAATCTTGAGTATGGAATTTTAAGTTCAGAAAAAATTTTGGGGGGAACCTTATAAATGCATTCAGATTTTAATCTGACTTGGTCCTTTGTCGAAAGCAGAATGTTTTTATAGAATTTGAATTTTTACCAGCATGGTACTAGGTGTAGATTTTTTTTTTTCCAGTAATAATTTTGGCATAGTTGGTGAGGCCTGTTTATAAACTTGTGTCTTTCAAATGATGGCAACAATCTTTATTTAAAAAATGTATTTCTCTTGTTTCTGTTTTGCAGACCCTCCCCCTTTTTGATGACTATTAGATCTCCTGAACTTGACCTATTGGTACCTTATTACTCGTATTTCCAGAATTCTTTATGTTTCTAATCTGTTGCCTCAAAAGTATTCTTTGTGTTAACATTTCTCACTTATACAGGATTTGTAACCATTTTATTATTTGTCTTGCATATTGAATTTATCTTGCCTTTTACTTTTGAGTTAATCCTTCTAGTTTTAAGTGTACCATTCTGTTCTCTGCATTTTGTTTCTCTAAAGGTTGTTTGATTTTTTTTTCCCTCCCATTGGGTTTTCTCTGTTAGTTTTTCCCAAATGGATGTTGGCCTTGGTTTTCTCTTCATATTTTCAGATGAAGGACTATTACTAAATAATGCTATCTGGCTGGTGTAGTTTTCTCTCCAGTTGTGAAAATCTATTTTCCCAGAAATCATATTCTCTGAATGGGAAGGGTTTGGACACATTCAGTATAGGTGGACAAGGTGCCTCAACATTATGACTTCCCGGTAGGTTGCTTAGATAGTAGGGAACCCCCACACGTGTTTTCTGGGGTGGGAGGGGCCTTTATTTTATATGGAAAATGCTTTAATGTTTAATTTCTGTTAATCTTTTCTTCCCATTTCATTTCTAATGTCTGTTACAACATTTCAAATGAGTCCAGTCTACATCATGTTTGTCTGTAAGGAACTGACATTCTCAAAAGTAATGTACCCAAACAGGTGTTCCGCTTCCTGAGAGGGCAATTCTTAGACTTTGGCATGATGGTAAAAACCACAACTGTCAGTTTTTAAAAAGGCCACCTGTCTCAGCTTGCCTAAATTTCTAGTTGGCCTTTTTTTGCTCACTGTATTTGATAAGTTCTGATTTCTCTTTGGGGCTCCATGAAAGAACTATGAACATATCTAGTATCTTGGATTGTGATTTTTCTCCCTTTCTCTGCTAATTTATTCCCTTTCATGTCCTTTGAATTTCTCAAAATTTCTAAACTACCAGTGTCACAGTCATTTTTCAACTCAATCATGGCTTAATTTTTTAATGAAAATTTTTTGTCCTAATTGGTATGTTGGGAAATAAGTTACCTTGAACTATGTATTATGTATTCAGTTTCATCTTGGGTATAATCTAATCCAGAAATCAGAAAATTGTTCTAACTTTAAACCAAGGATTATTTTTGCATTTCTGACATACTGGAAAAGATGTATTTTTAAGAATTATTTTAAATTTTAAATTATTTTAAATTTTATTTAAATTATTTCAAACCAGGCAACCAAAGCCAAATTTTAGTGCTATGATTTGTTTTTTTTTTGGTACTGGGGATCGAACTCAGGTCCTTGCTCTTGCGCAGCAGGTGGTGAAACCACTGAGCTAAATCCCTGGCCCCTTTTTTTAATTTTTTTTTTTTTAGTGCTATGATTTTGAACAGATACCTTAGCTTTTTTTTTTTTTTTCCTTTTCTTTGTATCATTAGTTTATTCATCTATAATATTGACAGAGGCAATTATTATCTTCCTAATGGAATTATTTTGAGAGTCAAATTAGATAAATATTTGGCATATAGAAATTCTTTAAAATATATATTGTTTTCTAATTGCTTCTATTATAGGAAAATGTTTGGTATATATTTTAGTTAGCCCATTACTTAACAGAACATATATTTCTGCAAAGTTAGCTAGGAAATAGATTATTATGAAATAAATTTTCACTTTAAGACTTTTTAATAGTGAAAATGCACTTACAGAGGAATATCTCAGTTATGTATGTTGAAAAGTGTTTTTTTTTGTATATCCTTTTATTGGTACATTTTAGGTGTACAATATAATTACATTCATCATTGGAGATATGCACCTTTACATAATCTCTCTTGGTTCTTTTTTTTCCCCTTCCCCTGCCCTCCCTTCAACCCCTCCATCCCTCCCTGTTTACAAAGACTGTTTCCTTTTTTTCATTTTTTCATATTAATTCCACTCCCTTCTTTCCTTTCCCATACCCCTCCCACTTCCCCTTCCCCTTTGCCCCTTTTCTTCCTATTTCACATTATCTATTATACCTTTTAGTCCTTATTTACACTTTCAGTTTCTCACCCTAGAGAAACTATTCAGTATTTACAGGTGTGCAGTTTGTTGGTGGCTTGCTGAAATAAGTAGCAAGCATACTTGAAGAGGCTGTTAGAGGTTCTTTCCTTTAAGAAAGCACCTACAGAAACAGTAGAGTTCCTTGCATGGTTGTATTCTTCAAGTAGCCAATAAGTAATACTCATTTCATTCTATTAACTTTCTGTGTGTCCACTTATGTGTCATGTTTTTGAATATGTTGGTAATTTCCCCCCATTGGTGGCGCAAGATGTTAAACTGTTCTTACTTCAGTCTATTACATCGAATTCCCCTTTTAATGAATTAAGTTTCTCATTTCTAAGCTACAGACTTTGCTATCTTCTTTAATTCTTCAAAGTCTTTTCACTTCTACATCTTCCATTAATGCTATCTGATTTCTTACAGTGTAAGTTAATTTTACCTGTTTTAAAATTTTGTATGAGTGTACTCTAGAATGCCTGGGTTTGGGCTCAACAATTTGTTTTATGAGATTCATCCATGGGCGTATTTCTGAAAACATGCTCTTTTCAGTTGGTATTCAGAGAAAGCATTGTTTTTGAAGGAAACAACAGCTTCATGCTTTATTGCCCTTGAAAACTTTCTGGTGAGAAGAGTTGAGGTTCTCACTCTCTATAGGTCTAGGCTAATGTGTTTTTGTCTTAGCTTTAAACAAAGAAGTTTAATAAAATGGGGAAAAAACATATAGAATAAGAAAATAAAGAAAATATTTTAGGCAGTTTTATTTATTTATTTATTTATTTGGTACCAGGGATCGAACTTGGGTTCTTGCGCTTGCGCAGCAGGCAGTGAAACCACTGAGCTAAATCCCCGGCCCTTTAGGCAGTTTTATAATGTGCTAGTATTTTAAACTAAGTGCTTTTACAGAAGAGCCAGAGGTTTTAAAAAAATAAAAATTTGTACAATGAAATTAAGAGTAAGCTAGGATTTATTATTGAAGAGTGAAGATATTTTTAAATTTATTGTAGCCTAAGTACATAGTATTTGTAGTCTTCAGCAGTGTACAGTAATATTTTAGGTCTTTATATTTACTCACCACTTACTCAGTGACTCACCCAGAGCAACTTCTAGTGCTACAATCTCCATTCATTTTAAGTGTCCTAAATGTGCCATTTCTAGAAATCTTTTTACTATATGTTTTCTGTACCTTTTCTTTGTTTAGATATACAAATGCCATTAGGTTAGAGTCTCCCACAGTACTCAGTACAGTAACGTGCTATACAAGTTTGTAACCTAAAACAATAGGCTATACCTTGTAGCTACTATCTAGGTTTATGTAAGTCAACTCTATGATATTCACACAGTGACAGAATCGCCTAACGCATTGTTCAAAATGGATCCCACTTGTTAAACCACAAGTGACCATGCTGATATATGTGTTTCCTGTTTCTGGACTCTTGTTTTTGTTTTTGTTTTTCTCATTAGTCAGTTTTTGTATTTTTAGACCAGTAACATTCTTAATTTCACTTACTATATTTAAGTTGATATTTTATTCTCAGTTCTTCAGTTTCGTTGTTCAAGATTGCTAAGATTCTTAACCTTTTATATGTATATATAAATTTTAGGATCAATTTGTTAATTTCCACAAAAAGAAACATTGATATTTTGTGATTGTATTGAATTTGTCAATCTGTAGAAGATTGCTGTCTTAACAATATTGAATTTTCCACTTCATGAACATGATATATTCGTCTAATAATTCTGCTTATTTTTACTTTTCCTAAATACCATTTTATAATTCAATGTAGAGATTGTGAATATCCTTCATTAGATGTATTAGTAAGAAGTAGACTTTAAAATTATACAGTATCTTTACAATATTTATTTTCTGATTGTTGCTAAAATAAATGCAATCTATTTTTATATTGACTTTGTATATATTTTTGATATTGACCTTAACACACTATTTGTTCTTTCTGTTTGTAAGTGTTCTGTTATCTTTGGATGATGACCATTTTCTTTTCCAATTTTTATGCTTTCATTTTTCTTGCCTTAGTTACTGGTTAGGACCTCTAGTACATGTTGAATGGAAGTAGTAATGCTACTTCTTTCTCTCTGTGCATGTGTGTGTAGTTTTTAAAGATTAACTTTATTTTTTTAACTGACATAAAAATTATACATATTAATGGGTAGCACAATATTTCAATATAGCTATACAGTATATAATATTTAAATTGAACATATCTCTTTAAACATTTCTTTATGATAAAAAGTTTTTAAATCCTTCAAGCTTTTTGAAATGTACACTACACTATTGTTACCTATAGCCTTGTCTCATTGCTATTTCACAGGGACAAAAGGGCACTTTACTGTAGGGTAGATGTATGTGTGCGTTTTAAAAATGTTTTTATAATATTAAGAAAGTTGTTTTCAGCTTGTAAGGAGTTTTTAATCTTGAATGGATGTTGAATTTTATCAAATGTTTCTTAGACAACCATCAAAGTGACTTTTATGTTACTGAATAAATTATATTAATAGATTCTGATGTTAATCATTTGACATTTTTATGCTATGAAGTTTTGATCTGCTCTTATTTTGTTCAGTTTTTGCATTTATGTTAGAGAGTTTTTCTTATATTTTTCTTTTTTTATTGTGCTTGACAGGTTTTGTTGTAGTGAAAGAAGCTTTTTCCTTTTCCTTTTTCTTCTATAGAAGAGCTGTGTTATGAAATGAACTATGTAAGGATTTTTCCTTGTGGACAGGTTTTTATTAAGTATTTAGTAGGACTGTTTGTGATTTTTCTCCTTCATGTTTTGTCAGTTTTGGCGAATTGTATTTTTCAATAACTTTTTCTTTAAGTTATCAATTAATTTGGTGTAACGTTTTCATGATAGCCTCATTTTGTAGGGCATCATCATTTGTATTATATATTTGAACTCTTTCTCCCTTAGTTTAGCTGATCAATTTTATTATATTTTCTGTAAACAGCAAGCTTTTGATTTTATTGTATGTTTATTTTTTCCTAGTCACTGGTTTCTGTTCATTCCTTTACTATCTTCTTCTTTATCTGAATTTGAGCTGTTTTCATCTACCCTGAGATGGAAGGTTAAGTCATTGATTTTCCATGTTTGTGAACAGAAGTACATTTAATAAATGTAAATCCTTGGTGATTATATTAAATAATAGAACAATATTAAGGTTATCAAAACTAAGAACTTGTATAATATTAACTAGCTGAAAACTTTAATCGGATTAATACCATTTTTTTCACTGAATTTTTTTCTGTTCTAAGATTTGACAGTGCATTTAGTTGTTATATCTAAGGTATTTGTTTAGTCTGGTAATTGGAGTATTTAGCCTGTTTACTCATAAATATAATTATTTACTTTTTATT